>OX579668.1:9225101-9846390 GCA_951230895.1 Carpatolechia fugitivella
TTTTTAAGACTAAGTACCATATTTTGTGAGCAAAACAAATCAAAGCTTTTAAATATTATCGTAATAGGTACCGTTGCAAATTGAAGCTTTCTTTTGGAAAAAAGTTTGTTTTTGTATTTTGGTGTAATTTAAATGTTTAGTGGACAATTTAATATTAATAGTGTAAATAATTACTTAATAAACTGTATATACTTGTGTAAAAACTGTGTTCTATAAGGTATTATAAAATATTGCAAAAACAGTCGTCATCGTCAACTAAATCTGTCTCTCTTTCTTGAGTATATCTCCATCTTTACATCTCGCTCAGTACATCAATGCAACATTCAGATTGAGTTATTGAGATTTGAGAGAAATTATCTTGTTTTCATTCACTGAGCTAAATGAGCGACTGAGCTAAATGAGTGAATATCCTGTGATACAAAAGATATGAATCTATCTTTTCTTTTTAGTGACACACTCTGCGCACCTCTAATTCAAAAAATGACCCGAGTGAATCCGAGGGTAAACGAACTGTCACCTGACAGCTTGCCGAACATCGTTTTCGAACGGCTCAGGTAGAGTACTTTTCGCATTGACAAGTGCGATTTCTCTCCCTGTTGAAGCGTCGCGTCGTTACAAATTACCTGACATAATATATGTCAATAAATGGTGACGGAGAAAGTTGGACCGTTTTTTTATTAGAAAAATATTTATATGGTTTATGTTGAAGTTTGAATAGTGTAGCTAAGATAAGTTGATGAAATATCTACTTTTGGTGGGATCGACGGCAATTAGTTACGATGACAGTGACGTTATGCTACACCGTTCCACAGTGTTTTAAGATTGCTTGGGAGCGGACATGTTTTAACTAATAGCATATATCGATGTAGTAAGACCTAATAACACAAACTGCAAAAGAAACCCTATGTCAATTGTTCTTAGTTTTCGAGAAAAAAAATGCTAAAGTTGCTAGTTCAGAGTATGTGTCAAATAGTAAAAATGTATTTTTTTCTTGAAGAGCCAAAACTAAAAGTAATAATTAATAACCACGTTTTAACACATAAAATTATATGTTATTTAAGCTTTACAACAATTACTAAATGTAAGTAATTACGAAGATATTAGCAAAAAATCGAACTTTCGTTTTTATTTTTTATTATGTTAATGGCATCATTTCCGCACCAAATTTTCTTCTATAGGTTAAGCTGACCTTTTGTTCTTGCTATATAAAAAAAATCTGCCATATAACACGCAGCATTAAGAAGTTATTAAAAATATAAGAAAACACTAAGCGCCTATATTTTTAGAAATAGCAAAAGTACTGTGGGTTTCAAAATTCGTTTGCTATTAAAAGTATAATTAAACTTAGACGACTAAACAATAGAATAGAATTTTAGTTAATCATCGTCTTCTAAAATATCCACTTCTCTAGATAAAATTATTGTGTCATTGTTATTATCAGAGACAAAATCTTCGGTTGAAGTTGATGATGATTCCGCGTCTGTTTCGTTCTCCATGTCTAGGCTAAAATCTACAGCTTCCAACAAAGATCGTACCTGATTCGGCAAAGGTATTCTCCTCGAGCTCTTTTGTCGCTCTTTTAGTCGAATACTGGATATTACTGGATCCGATGATACAAGAGCACGGTGAAACAAGTCTGACATTGTGTTTTTGCGGTCATCCTTTCTGATATGGTATTCGCGATGACTGCGCCAGAATTTGTTTCTCGTCTTAATTTATCTAGAGAAGTGGATATTTTAGAAGACGATGATTAACTAAAATTCTATTCTATTGTTTAGTCGTCTAAGTTTAATTATACTTTTAATAGCAAACAAATTTTGAAACCCACAGTACTTTTGCTATTTCTAAAAATATAGGCGCTTAGTGTTTTCTTATATTTTTAATAACTTCTTAATGCTGCGTGTTATATGGCAGATTTTTTTATATAGCAAGAACAAAAGGTCAGCTTAACCTATAGAAGAAAATTTGGTGCGGAAATGATGTCATTAACATAATAAAAAATAAAAACGAAAGTTCGATTTTTTGCTAATATCTTCGTAATTACTTACATTTAGTAATTGTTGTAAAGCTTAAATAACATATAATTTTATGTGTTAAAACGTGGTTATTAATTATTACTTTAAGTTTTGGCTCTTCAAGAAAAAAATACATTTTTACTATTTGGCACATACTCTGAACTAGCAACTTTAGCATTTTTTTTCTCGAAAACTAAGAACAATTGACATAGGGTTTCTTTTGCAGTTTGTGTTATTAGGTCTTACTACATCGATATATGCTATTAGTTAAAACATGTCCGCTCCCAAGCAATCTTAAAACACTGTGCGTTCGAAAACCACTTTTGTCGCGCAATCACTCGCCAGCTCGAGAACCACATTTCATCTCTCTTACTGTTAATATTTTCCGAGTGAATTTTCACTCACCCATTAATCGAATCCGAACGCACCCCTAATGTCGGGGTGCCCCGAGCTCCCGTGCTCGCTACGCTCGCACCCGCCCTGATTTTTTGAAATTAATTGTAGTTAAACAAACCATAGGTGAACAATCCGTAGGCTGTTGGTGAATCGTCCATTATATCAATAAACCTTAGGTAAATTAATTGTAGTTAAACAACCAACCGTAGGTGAATTCACCTTTATGGGTATCGTTCATTAGTTTATTAAACAAACATCTGTGAAACAGTCTTTAGTTATCTTAAATAGTAGGTCTTTTGACCGTAGTTGTGTCGAAAATAGTTAGACTGAGTTATTATAATATGTAACCGTGTGGCTACTTTTACAAATTAATGGCTGAATTTACAATTGTTTAAGAACTTTTACTAAAGGCTGACACATTCAAAAGCTTAAAATTCCATGTGGTCCCTCAATGGGAACGCAAACCGTGAAAAGTCCCGTGAAATCACGTACCTACTTTCTTATATCCTCCTGTCTATACATTTCGAAATATAGGTTCATATCTGAAGTGCTCATACAAAATAGAGTTGATCTTGCACTTGACTAGGCAGTGTTTATCAAAAGATTTCCTAACTCCTTCAATAAGTGTTCGATATGAATCTTAGATTAATGTAGACCTGACTGATAACTCACATCTGTTATCACTTTCAATCTTATCTTAATAATTATAGTATTATACCTGCTACCGCAAAGTACTTTAATTAAAAACAAAGGGCTTGTAAGAAATTCCCTCATAGTTTCCTCATAGGTGTGAAACCTTCTTTATGTGAGTTGAACTAGCACTTGAACGTTTATTGAGTTATTTTCTGCTCTTCAAAATTAACCCTCAAATATTTAAATTATCGTAGTAACGCCAAAGCCAACTCTTTTTATACAGTACTGTAGCAGCTGTAGCAACTTTAGCAACTTTAGCTACGGCTCGCTACTTAATAAAACGCACTGTTTATAAATATTTCTATTATATTTGATTTTACAACTTTTGCACTGGGAAATAATACTATCGTCTGCACACGACGGCGGACGGCAGGTAACTCAAAACTCCACAGCCAAGCTCGTATGAAGTTTCTATCGCTCTCTTTTTAAACCAGGTACTTAAAAAGAGAACGAATATATTCTAAAAAGAATCACACCGCCAGCACCAAACCACATGGCACATAGACCAACGAGGCCCGATGCTACAGTACATTCTGATCTTGAAGGATTCAGTTTTTTCAGCGAATGGAACCCTAAAAAAGAAGTTGAGAAGTTGTGTGTGAAGTTAGCTATGACTATTTTCTATCGGATTGTTAATGTAAACAATCCTAATACGTTTTTTGATCGAAAAAGCATTTCTGAAATAAGTTATTTAGAACCACTAGCAGTCCGTCCGCGGCTACGCTCGCGTTGCGTAAGATTTTCCCGTGGGAATATTTTTTTTTCCCGTAAAAACTATTCTATGTAATCCAGATTACAAACTATCTCCATTCCAAATTTCATCCAAATCCGTCCAGTAGTATTGGCGTGAAAGCGAAACAAACATTTAAACAAATATTTTCACATTTATAATATTAGGGTGATAATTTCGCGTAACTGTTATTTCATTCTGTTTTCTTGGCAAATAGCTGAAAGATATTTTTTTAAAGTCTGCTTAAAAAAAATCCTTATCAAGATTACTTTAAGATAAGTATCTAAATTGGCAGAGTATAATTGCCACCTTTAGTACAGCCAAGTAAAGTAAAAATAGCAAACCTATCTATCACCCATGCTAATAACAAAAGAATGATATTCAAACTAATGATGATGATGAGTCCATTAGACGGAAGCGGTCAGATGCGCAGGATATTTTAAGGTGCGCAAGCGTTTGCGCGCACGCAAGCGCACGCACTCGTCCTCCCTCTCCTCAATTCAGTGGAACGGAAAACCGCTACGACTGGAGGAGAGGTCAGATGATGTGTCTGGCCGACGTTACTATATGCCCTCTAACGCCGCCCAAACTAATAATAACCATGTAACTTACATAACTTTGTAAACGTGCTGTGATTAACAATAACATTCTTTTATAATTGGAATAACTTATATTGATTGGTGTCAATAAAGAATATTTGTATTGTATTGAACTAGACTTCCAAGCATCTTTCATCTCAATACTCAAATACTTTATTGCTTCCACAATGTAGTTTTATAAAGGTGGTAACTTATTAATTATAGTAACAACCGTGGACCCTGTTGGGCACTGCAAAGTAACTTACTATGAACTCTGCAGGTTTTTTTCACAATTTATGGATTTAACATTGATAGATAATAAACTATCGAAAAATATTACGTTAAGTTGTAAATGGCTGGTTGCAGTTCACGAATTTTCGTCTGTTTAATATAATTTATAAACCAACAGATTATAAACCAACGCGATGTTCACAATCTATAAAGCCGAACCGCAAGACACGTGCGGGACGAGTTGGATACATTATGTCAATGCATTTTGTTATTGCAACTGGATTTACTAGACAATGCTATACCTATTCATACATTCACGATGTTCAGCGGAGAACCATTAGCCACAGTCAGCTGAGTGTTGCTTTCAGATGGTAAAATTAGCGTAATACAGAACAAGGCCACAATAATATGTGTAATTTCACTTTGCCTTTACAACAACATTCCTCGTCACTTTGTCTCCACTGAGCTCATCATCATCATCATCATTTCAGCCTGTTAAAGTCCACTGCTGAACATAGGCCTCTCCAATCGCACTCCAGCGCGACCGGTCCATAGCCACCTGCATCCAACGAGACCCAGCGATCTTCACCAGGTCGTCGGTCCATCTCGTAGGTGGCCGTCCCACACTGCGTTTGCCAGTACGTGGTCTCCATTCAAGGACTTTCTTGCCCCATCGGCCATCCGATCTTCGCGCTATGTGGCCTGCCCATTGCCACTTCAGCTTGCTTATCCTACGGGCTATGTCGGCAACTTTGGTTCTTCTACAGATCTCTTCATTTCTGACTCGATCTCGTAGAGAAATACCAAGCATAGCCCTCTCCATAGCTCGCTGCGCGACACTGAGCCTCTGGAAAAGTCCTTTTGTGAAGTACCACTGAGCTCAAGCTTACCCTAAATTAAGGCAATATACTCTGCCAATTTAGATACTTATCTTAAAGTAATCTTGATAAGGATTTCTTTTAAGCAGACTTTAAAAAAATATCTTTCAGCTTTTTGCCAAGAAAACAGAATGAAATAACAGTTACAGTTAGCTTAAGCGAAATTATCACCCTAATATTATAAATGTGAAAATATATTTGAATGTTTGGATGTTTAGATGTTTGTTTCTCCATTTTGTTTGACCCCCGCTTTGCGTGAAAGTGAATGGCGATGAGAGAGCTGGCTGCCTCGTGCTATAATATATAATATAGCTTCGTCTGTGACGGGCTTTACTCTGGGCACAGCTCTGGGCGTTTCGCCCTCTTTTGAGCCAACCAGGCGTCGTCGTCGTCATGAGTGACATGACGTTTTATAGGACGATAATAAAAGTAGTTCCTTACCCCTGACAGCGGCTGCTTCTCAGCGTCTGCCTCGGTGATCTTCTTGTCTGGAGGGTCTCCTGGACTCTTCAGGTCCCCATTGCTAGAGTTTATCGACGCCATCGTGTACGTCGTGTCGGGACTACCAATCTCATCTGCAACAATAAATTATTGACATTTCAATCTCCTTCATCGTTTGGGTTGAAGGTCGAAACTTCAACAGCCGACCTCATAAACCCTGGTGTTAGTGTTAGCCGCCAATGACCACCGATATGGCTCGTGCAACGACTACTTTCATGGATAGAAGACCAGCGACTTAACGTGCCTTCCGAAGCACGGAATCATCTTTCTTTGGAGACAATCAGGTGATTCAGCTACAATTTCCGAGTCTGAACATGACACGATAAGCCATTTAGTGCCGGCTACTTTCACATGAGCCTTTAGCGGCTTCATAACATTGATATAAGGTTGACGAGGTCAGTTGTCGACTTTACAAGCTACTCGCAAGTGATGTTAGGTTATGTTACAAAAAATACCAATAAAATAACATTTTTTTCACCTCTCCACCTCGGAAAGTTGGCTTTTAATGCTCGATAACAGGGCCGAAAATCGCTTATTCATTTCTAGAAAAGCAAACCATTCTCATGTCTAGAGAGGAAAATTCGTTTGAATTTCGAACATTATCTTACATAGGAAAAAATTTTTCGTAAAATAGTTGACGTGTGCCATATAGATTTTCATTTAAAAATTAAATTTTGGAACGCACCCTAAAAAAACATAACATAAAAGTTTGTTTATTGTCTTGGTTGTTTATTTTTACATTATTAACTAAAAATTAAAAAGTATTATGACAAAATACAGTAATTAAGTTTTAACTTATATCGAAAATAAGAAAACACTTGTAAATTTTTTAGTAATATTTACGTAGGTAAGTAAATAGTTAATGATTTCGTTGCCGGAACAGGTGAAAAATAATGTTTAAGAGGAATCTTATTCTCAATTCGAACCTTAGAATTCCTCGCGAGCTTCAGGAGTCTATTTATAGAACGCATGCTCTGGATTCAATATCAGTTCTCTGAGGAAAAATTAAAATTCCTCTCTTACCCAACAAATAACTATTACCAGAGGCATTTAATTAAATATTCCCATCTCTAGAGATCAGCTGTGTTAAAAAATATTCGGACCAGATATGTATAGGCAATTTTAGGTAAATTTTATTATTATTTTTACCGCTACGGTTAAAAATGTTTACTTTACTTGTACTGTAACATTCACATTAGAACAATTATTTTCGAAATGTAAAAAAACTACAAATAAATCAAAATAGATTTGTTAAATAATTGTTATGGAATATAAATTAATGAAATATGAACTAAATATTTCAAAATAATTATCATGTTTGTAAATACGTAAACAAGATGAAAATGTTTTCCAACATAAATTCTAAAAATGTAGGCACAAATGGTGTACAAATACTACACCGTTTTGAGAATCGATAGACTATATTTTAGGTGTGAATCTCAGTGATTGACACTAGAGATGGGAATATTTGATTAAATGCCTTTGATGATGAAAAATATTAATTTTTTGATATTTTTTGTAACACGTTGTATAAGTCCCCACCAAAAGGCTCGAGTCCTACCCTGAGTCCCCAACAAAAGGCTCGAGTCTACCCTGCCTGAGTCCCCAACAAAAGGCTCGAGTCTACCCTGAGTCCCCAACAAAAGGCTAGAGTCTACCCTGAGTCCCCAATAAAAAGCTCGAGTCTACCCTGAGTCCCCACCAAAAGGCTCGAGTCTACCCTGGGTCCCCAACAAAAGGCTCGAGTCTACCCTGAGTCCCCACCAAAAGGCTCGAGTCTACCCTGGGTCCCCAACAAAAGGCTCGAGTCTACCTTGAGTCCCCACCAAAAGGCTCGAGTCTACCCTGAGTCCCCACCAAAAGGCTCGAGTCTACCCTGAGTCCCCAACAAAAGGCTCGAGTCTACCCTGAGTCCCCACCAAAAGGCTCGAGTCCACCCTGAGTCCCCAACAAAAGGCTCGAGCCTACCCTGAGTCCCCACCAAAAGGCTCGAGCTACCCTGAGTCCCCAACAAAAGGCTCGAGTCTACCCTGAGTCCCCACTAAAAGGCTGGAGTCTGACCTGTATCAGGCTGATCAGACTATAATTGACCACTAACGGGTTATAATCGACCACTAACGGGTTGGTCGACAGCTAATAACGTCTAAATTAAAAATATTAAAATACACGACAAGCGCTAGACAGGTCGCGACAAAAGCAGTGTTGTATGGCATTAATAAAATAAAAAAGTTAAAGATAATGCACTATTATCAGGTCTGCGTGCCAAAACGTAGTATTGAGAAAGCCGAGCAGAACCAAGGTCCTATCACAGCCTCAAAAACGGAACATAAGCAATGGATGCGATTCTAACAAAACGCTCATAATCTACAGTTGGATCCAAAAAACTAAAATTCAGGACATATTTAATAAAAGTGACTTTTATTAAATATGTCTACCAAGTTCCATCAAGTGCCGACAATCGCAAGTATCAATTGTATAAAATTCAGGATACCGACGGGTTTTTATATCTGGTAACTAAATGGCTTGGAGTTTAGATCATGTAAGGTCGACCAAGAAAGTGGTTTACCATTTTTCATTCAATTTCCTAGTTATCGAAAACAATAAGTTTATACTCGGTATCTGACAGATCGTTCTGCAAACGAAAATAATCTTTATCTACTCTCATATCGTAAAATTCGAATTACAAAATCCAAATCGGTTTTATATTGGCACACTTTATAAACACATGTACATAAAATTAAAAATAAAACTCATTATAGTACCGCTATCTTTTTTTATTCTTAAACTAGTCTATGGTTTTAGGCTGAATACGAAAAAAAAAGGCGCACGCATGCGTTAAAGCACCCATAATTGCGTTCCGAATCACTGTCAGCCATACATTTTTTTGCTTTTCTGATCGCTGACAGCAGCGCTGAAAGTCTGATTCGGAATGCGCCCAAAATGTTGTCTGTGGAGCGTCCGCTTTAGCGCATGCGTAGTGATATGCTGGCTGGGTTTTGGTTGATTCTGTGGTTTTGGCGCCATTCTTGTTTTCTTGTACTGAATTTGGTAGAAATATTGTTATTTTTGCGTAAAAATTTCCGATAGCAGTGTTTGTGAAGAGAATTTGACTCCGCCCGATATTTTAAATGCGGCAACGGAAATGCCTCATAATCTTTTACCAGCAAAGTCGAGAAAAATATATGATAAATGCTATGAAGATTTTATGGAATGGAAAATGCAAAAAAAGGTACTTCGTTTTTGTTCAACACCAATGTATGAGAGTAGATAAAGTAGTGTATGAAACTGCACATAACTAGGTATTAAAACACTCGTGTGCATCTATTAAAAACCTCGCCTACTCATGGGTGAATATCCCAGCAGCGTTTTTTAAGAGTCCATGTTGAAAATCGTGGTGTCAAGACCATTTTCTGTTTTAAAATATATTATATGGGACACTATAACTAACAATACGGTTGGCTCAATGATTATATTTCTGTTAATCCCAACAGATTTTATGCAAAAAAAAAATATCTGTTACATTTCAGTACCAGGTGGCTTGTCCTCAACTTACTTTACATAGAACACGCACTTACCCTGACTATGTCTTAAACTTGTAACTAAAAAAAGTTGATTCATTCAATATTTATTTAGCAATAGCCTTATATTGTTTGCATAATAATTCATTTTACCTATAAGAATACACAAGACACTTAATCAAAGTTTGTCCGAGCCAAATCGTCAGTTATGGTGGCGCGATTTCAACTCGTCGTGACTTGTCGTGTATTAGTTCGGGACTTGTCGCTTGGCCCCGCCCCTCATCCCTCAGTCATGCGCTAGCGAAGGGTAGACCTGTGACTGTGCGCAGCATTTTCCCGCCAAAACGTAAGTAAGCCCTTTGGTGGCGTTTTATTCAATGATTGTTAAGTTTGGGTGGCTCAATTTGTAAGCATGTCCTGTATTCCTCTCTTCAAAGGAAAACACTGCTAGATGACTTCTTGGTTCGTGTTCGATTGCATATTATTATTTCAATTGTAAAGTAATTTGTCTAATTTTAATGATTTTTTTTCAAGATTATTCAGATTTGGTGGCTCAGTTTTGGTGGCGAAATATGCGCCACCTAAACTTAATTATGGCACCAAAACTGAAATTCATACAATTTAGTATTAAATTTAAAATTGATAAATGATTTATTTATTTATTGAATTAGTTTACTAAATAGTGATGCATTTAGTGGTTAGTGAATTAACTCGTGTTACTTATGCAGTGATCTAAATTAAAACAAATAATTAAGTACCTTTAATATTTTTTATGTTTTGGTGTGCAAGATTTAGTTTCGGTGGCTTGATTTCAGATTAGGTGGGCACATTTCAGTTTTGGTGGCGTTACAATACTTTGAGATTAAGTTTTGGTGTGCAAGATTTAGTTTCGGTGGCTTGATTTCAGATTAGGTGGGCACAGTTCAGTTTTGGTGGCGTTACAATACTTTGAGAGTTAATAATTCAGTAACTACCTAGATGATTCTATGCGAAATAAGAAAATATGTAATGAATGTTCCTAATTATTAATATTACCACATAATATCTTTGAAAAACTTAAAATTAAAATGCGCCACCAAAACTGACTAAAAATCGCTATGTTGATATTGACCCTCATGTTTTAATACTTCTCATTATGCAAAAGTTTCATAAACTACTATTGTTGTTCTATAATTTGCAACTGACATTCAACCTTGGGGTGGTAAACCAATTTATTAGTCAGAAATAGTCAAAAATAAAAGAATCGAGGCCTATTTGTAATGAAGAACGATTTGGAGCTACTTACTTACTAAGTATAAATAAAAAAAGTATAAAGTGTGCTAAGGTTAGTTTGAGATGAATCGATATAATTTATATAAGCATTGTTGCTTAGGAATGCTAAAAAGTGTAACACTTACATTAAAGTTAACAGTTATTAAAATTAAGTTAACGTTGGTGATGGCCTCATCGTCAGCATCATCATATCGTGCGGGTTATAAGTTCGACGACCATCCTCACAAACCCTAGTGTAAAAATAAATAAGCCGACAATGGCTTCCAACAAGACCCGTGTAATTAAGACCATTTTGGTTTTTCCACATCCCACTACGCGATTCAAGCGACCCTCATAAATAGAGATGTGCCGTGGGGAATGTTCCCATTCCCAGTATTTTCCCTATGGGAATATTCCCGGTAAGTTACCAAAAGTTTCCAATGTTCCCGGGAATATTCCCCTACACATGAAACATTTAATATATTGAATTCTTTCTTTACCTAGTGTTTTAATTTAGTTTGGTTGGTTGGTTGGCTGGTTTGGTTAGTATGATTTAATTTGCAAAATTGATTATTTTTGATATAGACAATTTTATTTTTCACTCACGGTCATCTGATCCAAAACTAGGCAAGGCCTGTACTACGAGTATGGGTGTCAAAGATAGACAAATATTCAATACCCAGACACAGAAATGACCCTTGATGTCTGCCTTATTTTCTTTTCGCGCCTTAGCTTGGTACTATAGAGAACTGTAATTTTATTACAGATAGGTACTATAGGTATTAGTCGTTTTGTTAGTTACATACAGCCAAGTACTTTATTACACTTTATTTGCGAATCTCTTTATTTGAGTGGCAACAAGGTCATCAAACAATGAAAGCGTCCTTTTTTAGTTACCTGTTATTTAATTTGTAACTTGGTGCACGTATTTAGACATACAAACCTCGTTGTTAATTAAAAATTTAAAAACCTCCGAAGCAAAAAAAGCAAAAATTTAAAAAGTCACAAATAATACTTATTGTTGAGCCATCAAATTCGATAAAGTAACACCTATATATTTTAATTTTATTATAGAAATTGATGGATGGCACGATTTGGTTTGCTCTTTGAAATGACGCTATAATGTCGCGTCGGGGTACCGCTTAAGCTTAAGTAAGTCAGACGCTTCATTTGATTGACTATCTATTAATTTGCTGGCATATCCGACCAACTTGTTTTGGTACGATATTTTTTTTTAAGCTTAGCGGTACCCCGACGTGACATTATAGCGTCATTTCAAAGAGCAAACCAAACTTACGTATTCAAATATTACTTGTGATTTGTCTCCTAAAACTTAATATTGTGACATATAAATATATAAAAAAAATAGAAGATTTCGACAACTTTCCCATTGTTTAAGTTCTCAAGGGAATATTCCCCGGAATACCCACACAAAAGTAATTTACCGGGAACGGCACATCATTACTCATAAATACGTAATTTTTTTAAATTTCCAAAAACTGACTCGACAAGCAAAATCGATTAATTTATCGAACCCGCTCACAAAAATTCACGAGAATCGGTTGAGAAACGCGGCCTGTAGGGTGGAACAAAGATGGACAGATCTACGAATAAGGAAGCTATAGAAGTCGAGTCGCATTCCGTTCAAAAAATGGTGGGGGCCAGCAAAGGGCAACTAAGAAGGCGGGGCTTAAAAAGGGTAACACACGCGCTAGTTAGTCTGTCACGCACTGTATGACGGACTACCGCTTCCGATAAAAAACAAAAATACAATATAATTCAGACAAACATAGGTAATAAAATGACCTCCGGATAACACATCCACTGCAGCACAAGTGGCGCGATCCAATCACCGTTATCCGTCATGCCGTGAACCAATCACCGCGCTTGTCGGAATATGACGTGATGCGTGAACGCGTTACTCGAGATTTATGGCTGGTTTACACGTATTAAGTTGTCAAGTAGCAACTAAATTTTAAGCGACTAAATTTTAAGTAAGTGTTTACACGTCATTTTAGTAGTTAAGCTCTTTAGTTAGCCCAAGATGGACGATCAACAGCGAATTCAAATCTGTAATAAATATAATAAATAAAATAATAAAGTATAATAAAATACATATGACGAAAACACATTGGACGGGAGGCAGCTGTCCTAGCCACTAGACCACCGACGCTCATTTTATAATGTAAATATCCAATTATTATCATTTGCACTGTTTGAATTGATAAGATGGTTCATTACAACTCAAGAGCCCTAACATAGTAAAGACAATTATAGACTTACCAAGCGCACTATATCCATACATTTTCCATTTTATCTTGTCCATTTTCATTTCCAACGTAGTCTTTAAATTTATTAGTGGATTTAAAACCATTAAGGATCACTTGTCTACACGACTGTCTAATAATTGAGATAAGATTAGATTGTATTAAATTAGCACAGAATAAATGATATTTATTTTTATAACATGTTAAGCGCTTTTAAGATATTTGTTTAGATTCTGAATTTTGTTTGTAATCATCTTGTTTACAAAACTTTAATACGCATTTTAGTCACCTCTATTTTTTATTATTGCACTTGTTTATTAAAGACACTTTTGCCTCACTTTTACTATGTTTTTAAAAGAAAAAGAACGAAAGTGTAATCTTATCAGTTCGAGTGTTGAATAAAGACTAAAGAAATGTATTGAAATCTCACTGCGGAAACGTACTTTGGTTCCTGTTAAAAAAATACATTAGCGACTTCTGGATTGTCTGTACTGGTGAGTACTAAAGTTACTTGAGAAGGTAAAAACATTATGAAAAAAAAATTAACTGGTCACAAGGTTTTGTATGAAATGGTATTTATTTTATCATCGCTCCAACTATGTTTTTTTGTGGTAAATTGTTCAGTTGTATGGCCTGAATTCTATCGAAAAAGGGTTCAAATAATTTAAAATTCAAAACGTGAGTAAAGTATGTACTATACCCAAGTATTAAAGTCAAAGTCAGAGTCAAAATTATTTATTTCCATAGGATGTTATTACACCACTTAGATCCGTCATTACATTTTTTTGGGTGAGTTCACTAACACTATTATTAAAATGAAACTGTCGAATTGTGATTTTTAATAGATATAAGTTTGTACCCTGGATTAACACATAGGATAATTAGGATTTAAGGGAAAAAGCCTTATTCCCACGGGAAAATCTTACACAACGCGAGCGTAGCCGCGGGTGGACCGCTAGTCGGTAAATAAAACTAGAATATACCTATTACACATATTTCACAATTTTCCTTTAATTGCTTTGTACTACGAGGTAAATTGGTTTCTGGGCTTGTTGTTGTAATTATTACGTAAGGTTTTTAAAAATTGTTTAGGGGAATTTAAAATACTAAGGAATTAATATTTCGGCAAATCTTACACAATTTTTAATTGATATATCTACTTGAATGAAACGTAACGTTTCTGTTTCCGTAGTTTTGTTAGTTCAGATGTATTTCTGTTATAATATTAGGTACATCTGTTACATTATTTACACAGCAGTAACAGCGCGTCATATTCACTCGATAGAACAGTTTCAAAACTAGAATCACTGTCCGACACAATATTTATCACTTATCATTTCAAATACACTCACGAACAAAACCCTTAGCCAATAAAGTTAATTATATATATAATAATCACATTTCACAACATTTTCCTAAAACATTACGAATAAAATTACGACAACATTACGCGCTTGCACAAGGAGAGTGCAAACTACAAAGTGATAATTTAACATGTGGGTAGGTATTATTAGAATGGTCGATAAAAGTACAGAGTCGTAAATATTATGAGAAAGATAGTGAACTAGACATAATTATAGTTAATTTTATGTTATTAATTGTTTTGTTGTTCGTTAAATTGTGATGAGAAAATGTCATTGAAAAAGATAAAGCAATGACCTTACATGCAGTCACTGTACAGTCGTGCAGAAAAACATCTAACTTTTTTTATCAGTTTAATCAATTGATATGGTATGGTTTTAACTTTTAAAAGAACACTTTTATATAAAATTAACATTGTTCTATCGAGAGGCGTATTTTCTTAAACGTGTTTTATGAGCAGTTTTTTTTTTAAGGTAAAAATATTTTTATCTTGAATTTGTATTTCATGGTCGTGACAATAAGTCAGTTCAGGTGTAATTACTCGTAATATACATAATAATGTTTGAAAATACTTAAATTAATGATAACCTTATAATTTAAAAACAGCACTTGGGCGACCGAGCTTGGCTCAGGCTCGGTGATTAAAAATGGCTGACATTCCATACAAAAATTTATTCCCTACTTCCCTTTTAGAATAGAGATTTAAAAAAATGCTAAAATACGTGTCAAATGATTTATTAATCTTAGCCTAAATCCAAATTTTCAAGTTACTAACTTTAGAAATGACAGACTTTCCATAAAAACATTTAATCTCTACTTTCCCCCTCAAAATAGGGAATTTGATAAAATGCTAAAATACGTATCAAAGCTAAATCAAAATTTTTAAGTTTTGCCTTTTAGAAATGGCAGAATTTCCATACAAACATTTAATCCCTACTTCCTCTTCAAAATAGGGCTTCCCTAGGGGCCTTTCGTGTGCAATTCCGACTCACACTTAGCCTTGAAAGAAAATTAAAATATGGATTGTATGAAAGTTATGGAATACATTAGAACTTTGAAAACAGAGTTTTTGCGTTTCGCTATTCAAATACAGCTATCCTTTTCGTTTTTATGACTAATGTAAGAGAGGTGATGAATTCAGATGAACGAATGATACTAGAATGAATGAACCTAAAATAAGGGCACAGCTGTCAGATGGAGATATTTTTAAGTCGGATGTTTTACGTGCTCTCTAAAATTGTGCAATCGACGCCTTATTAGGTTAACCTTATTAGGTTCAAATTCGATGTTTGACAGCTCCAATATAAGGATGGCCATCTCCTTTTTAATCTTTAAAAGGTGAAAAGGACTGACGAACTTAAATTCAGGATTAGAGCGTGACTGTGTGAATCGTTACTAATGGTTAGGTAAAGGGTTGCCAGATCCTAAAACCGAAAAGCTGGACTGACCAGCCAGCTTAGCTTAGTCTTCACAAGACAATTTTCTAAAGTAAGACTAGGCTTTTTTATCATTTACCATAAAATCTTAAATTTTAAGGAACTAACAATAAAATGGTAAAATCCTAACAAAAGCCGGATCTAATTTGGCCATAAAGTCTGACTGTCCGACTTCATCCGGACGTCTGGCAACCCTAGTTAGATAGGTCGTCTCGACTTTGACTGATAGTGCATTTATGGCTTAGCCAGCTTAGCTCAATAGCCTGATGACGGTTTTACGATGTCAGTGTAAGTACGTACTGTAAGTGTATTTGTATTTGTCATAGATTTAGTATTATTTGTACTGGTGAGTGGTGGTGTACTAGTCTAACATTGTGAAAAATTGAGAAAGATGTCTGCCAGCTAGATATAACAACATTGCTAAAGATAATGCAAGTGACCTCCCATCAGAGTTTGAAATTGAGCCTCATTTTAAACAACGTTTATGAGTTGGTACTTGCCTAATAAACTAAGTTAATCATTATCAACGCTCATATACGACTCCACCGAGGGGTTCGAGCCTACCGTCGACCACGCTGGCTCAGTGCGGGTTTGGTCGACTTCACACACAACCTTTGAATTTCTTCGCAGGAGTGTGCAGGTTTCATCACGATGTTTTCCTTCACCGTAAGAGCGTCGAATAAAAGTACCTACATATGAATTCGAAATTCGAAAACATATTGGTGCGTGGTGGAGATCGAATCCGCGTCTCCCGGACAGCGCGAGTTCATACTCGCACTTGACAAGTTTTTTGACATGAAAACTCTGTTTAATTCATCCAAAACATTTACTAGGTACCTTCTTAGCAAAGCTTAAAATAATTAGATAGATTTGTGCTAATGGAATATTCCCGCACTTATTTTTTTTAAGTTTTACTATCTGTATCATAATACTGTATGGAATGGAATGTTGGTTTATTATCTTGTGAATTATCGATATACAAGCTTGTGATTTGTTATGACTAACCGGCGGTTTGAGTTAGTAAGTAGGTACATTAGGTCACCGGTCCAACTTGTCCTTAAAAATGTCTCGATCAATTTATGAATTCCAAATGGGGGATTTTCCGACAGCCAAAAAAAAGTAGCTCATAAAACTTCGATAGATGGCGTTGACGAATCGTGGATGAAGAAATTCGGCGAGTCACCCAGGGCCATAAAAGTATTTTAAAAAAAAAAAACAATCCACGAAGTACACCTGGCGCCATCTATCGTCTTATTTTTATTTTTTAAAGAGCTGTTAATCCAGGGTACAAAACTATCTCCATTCCGAATTTTACTCAAATCCGTTTTGTAGTTAAAGCGTGAAAACGGAACAAACATCCGAACAACTAAATACGCTCCAAATTTATTAATAATTAGTATGATAACATTTTACTTTAAACTTGTACAGTGTATTACGAAATTCTATAACAAACGATACATCGAAACCGATAGGTTTCGATCTCTTTTGCTGACTGTGATGGCAATGATGACGATTGATTTGCTGATTGACAGTACAATGGTCGGCAGTCAGTGACACCCTTTCGGTTGGTTTATATTCTTATACTATTGTCATGGTAGCCTAATCCTCAATCATTATTATTTTGTGGCGCAAATTGATTGATATTTCCAAACAATACTTGTTTATTTTACACATTGTCTTTGATTGTCGTGTAATAACGAGCACTGATAAGATAAATTAATCATGCCAATCGTAAACTGACATTAAAATACTTAGATTACCCACACTCACACACACAAATAACGTGTAAGAACTCGGCTACTTTTATAACAAGCCATTTGGTATCCACCAACTATGTAAACAAAGGATTATTAATTTTATAGTTTTTTTCCATAACTAGGTATTTACTTAAATAAGGCACCTAACAAATTTTCCTCTAATTGCTATAGTGTGAACTTTTTATTATAAGGTATAGTAGCTGGGTAACATGTATGTATGTATATGTATATGTCACCGTAAGATTGTGAACGCCGTTAGTTTATGATCTTACTCGCGATATTATAAACTTACGGAAAATTGTGAACTGAAACCAACCATTTACAATTTTACGTATTATTTCTCGTTAGTTTATAATCTTACGATGTCAAACTGTCGAATTATGAACTGATTAAAAGTTGGAATGCGATGGCACGCACCTTGCACGCTGATTGGTTAAACGTTTGACGTGTTCAGCGCGGCTATTCTTGGCTGTCATTCTGTAGGTTCACAATTTTACGGGTGATAAAACCCGACAGATTATGAACTCTGCACCTTTGTTTACAATTTAATGGTTTGACAGCGAAAACACGGATAATTAGACAATGGTGAAAACATTTCTCAATCTTACTGGAAAAAGATAGGGCTTTTGCAAAAACACGAGTTGCTCTAGTGATATTGCGAAACGAAACGTTAGTTATTATGAAATAAGAACGCTGATTGGCTGGTCGAAGCGCCCAAAATGAGACCTCCTTTGATTAGTTGACGTTGACGACAGGGTAAAACTAGGAACCAATCACAATAAGATTTAGTCAGTAAGCAAAAATCTAGCCAATCAGATTAATGTCACTAGAGCGTCTCGTGTTTTTCAAAAACCCTATCTTTTTCCAGTAAGATTGAGAAATGATTTCACCATTGTCTCCATCCGTGTTTTCGCAATATCGCCTAGCGTGTTCGCGAAAATTCTAATTATCAGATCTTCCTACGACATATTATACACCGTGAAATTTACATCGTTTTGTTCCCGCCGTGTAGTGAACAGTACCCGTCAAACTGAACAACTTTTCGCGAAAAAAAAAATCCTGCGACAAAAAAATTTTTGGTCTCTCCATACAAAGTGAGACTTCCGACCGACCCATTTTGTATGGAGAGACCAAAAATTTTTTTGTCGCAGGATTTTTTTTTTCGCGAAAAGTTGTTCAGTTTGACGGGTACTATCACTACACGGCGGGAACAAAACGATGTAAATTTCATGCTGTATAAAACTTGTGATGAATTAATTTCTAAGGTTGTGTGTGAAATCACTCGATCCTCCAAGGTTTAAATAATATTTGACTCGTAGGGTAAACTATAGGTATTTGCAATTATTCTAGCCTTTCTTCTCCACAAAAGAAAGCTCCAATTTTGTTAGTGAAAGTATCAATTCAATGTGATTTAATAAAGTAGGTCTTGCTTGGTAGGTCGGTAAAATATTTTTGACCGTGGGTAAAAGGCTCGATACCCTACCCTCTCTTTAGGGACAATGACCAGTTGGTGACTGCTGTGTATAAAAACAAAAAACGGTATTGGTTTAAAAACTGCTCATAATATATTTTAGGTAAAACATTTTGGCTAGATCAAGAGCCTAATTTAGCAAATTAGTTCTACAGCTAGGCAGTTAGCACTCTTTCTTAGACAATGGTATAGCTACTCTTAATCTTACCGCTGATAGTGAAGACTGGGTTCCCGTGGAGGTGTGGCGAATGCTCGTCAACCCTGGGCGGATGGATATTATCTGGAGCTCCCACCATGCCTGGGGACAAAATAACAAGCTATTAGTCACTGTAGGGTGAGCAGAGATTCAGACGACACTCAAGTCAAGACACTGATTAGCAAATAGAGACAAGTAACGTATATAAACCTGTACCTTAGTATAACACCATCAACATCAACGGCCCGTTACAGTCCACTGCTGGACTATGAGCCTCCTCCACTTAAGTGTTTGGTTTTGCCATAATCTCCACGCTTGGCAGGCGGGTTGGAGATCGCAGATTAAAAGGTTACTGTATCAGAGAGCGCTGCTGCCCGTTCCCTGTTCAATGTGTAGTCCCTAAGTCGCCTCTTACGACACCCACGGGAAGAATAGTGGTTGGTGACAAATGTATTCTACTCTGCCGTCACCACACGGCCAAACCTTAGTATAAACTGAATAAAACATAGATAGTCAATTAGTATTATACATATAGCTAAAGTTAGTAGACATTGAAGGAAATTAAGGCCAATAGAAAATTTAATCATTGAACTCTCTTTCGATTTTTAAATACAACGTAAAAGTCTAAGGGAAAATTTGAAAGCAAAGATGCAGGTGGATCTTTGAATGCTTGTAAAACACTGATAGGAAGTTCAATAGTTTGATTTTATGGTATATTTATTTTGACATTGGAAATGTCTTTTCGTTCGCTCCAGTGTAGGCTCCAATTTTACGAAAAAGTGCGATCCGAGTTGTGAAGATATGATATTCAAAAAATACTCAAAAGACGCGTATTCACGAGAGCTTACGTGCAAAAAGAATTATTCGTGACAATCAAAAACGAAAAAAGTTAAGGTTGAAATAGTGAAAAAAAAAACATTCCGAGTCTTTGATTTTGGCGCTCGATATTTCGGAAACGAAGAATGATATCAAAAATTTGAGAAAAATTCCTGTGAACAGTTTAGTTAGCTACAATTTGAGCCTAGTACAAAGACGACCGGGTTAAGGGTTTGCCCTGAAGCCTAACTTTTTTGAAAAACGTCAAAAAATAATAAATGCGCCACGGCGACAATTTTTCAAACTTCGATACGCGTGTTGAAATTTTGCAATTTGTTTGTTCACAGGCGTTATGTCGAGGATACTTAGGTTAATCTAAGAATAAAATAATTATCATTCAACGTTGTTGTTTTAAATAAATAAATATAAATATGTGGGGACATCTTCACACACGACAGCAAAAATGCGTTTGTTGGCCAAAAGAAATGCATACAAGCAATTAGTGGAGTGGCCCCAAATGTTTCATGTAAACCTATTTTTAAGAAATTGAATATTTTATCATTTCCGTGTTTATATATTCTAGAAGTAGCTACATTTGTTAAACAAAACATTGCACTTTTTACTACAACGAAAGATGTAACTAGCAGAAATTTAAGAAACCCCAATGCTATAATATTCAATATATTTCCAAGAAGTGCAAGATACAGAAAGAATTGCTATGGGATGTGTAAATCTATTTACAATAAAGTACCGAATAAACTAAAAGAAATGACAGACTATAAATTCAAGAAAGTTCTAGGGAATTGGTTGATGCGACATATTTTTTACTCTAGAAGAGAATTTATGGATCATTACTATAAAGACTGTGTGGTATGTTTTGAAAATAGATAGTTATTGACTAATAACAGATTAAGTATATTGTATATTGTTATTATCGCCGTGTGGTGATGGCAGAGTAGAATACATTTGTCACCAACCCCTACTCTTCCCGTGGGTGTCGTAAGAGGCGACTTAGGGACTACACATTGAACAGGGAACGGGCAGCAGCGCTCTCTGATACAGTAACCTTTTAATCTGCGATCTCCAACCCGCCTGCCAAGCGTGGAGATTATGGCAAAACCCTCCACTTAAGTGGAGGAGGCTCATAGTCCAGCAGTGGACTGTAACGGGCCGTTGATTTTGATGATGATGATATTGTTATTAAATATTGCATGTTTTGAAATTATTAGTAATTGTATTGTATGGTAGATTAAGTATATTATATAATTTTGCATACCGCTGTGTTCGGTGAAACATAGGAACTGTTAATGTTAACTCCTTACATCTTTTATAATGTACCATGTTTCGAGCAAATTAAATAAATTTCATATTAAATAAATTTCATTTCATTTCACGGCCATCTGATCCCAAACTAAGCAGAACTAGTACTATGGGTACCAGACAGCTGATATACATTATATAAATAGACAAATACATACTTATATAGATAAACAACAACCAGACACAAGGCAAACACAAGTGATCATCACACGAATGCGGGATTCGAACCCGCGACCCTGTGCGTTGAAGGCAGATACACTACCACCTGGGCTACGGAGCCGTCAAATTATTTTGTAACCTTTTCCTTAACCCGACTTTCTCGTCGCTCAGCGACAATATTTTTTCGAATTCCGTAGATTCATTTCCGATGTGCTCGATAGTCGTGCGAGACACGAAATCTGTGATTTTTTACGCTACTTTTTACCGTGGGAAACCATGATCTAGACGATCTAGTGGACAAAGCGTTCGGCTAGACTGCTACTAATAAAATACTAGTAAAACAAGCAAAATGATCATTAAAATAACACAACAGATTTGCAACAGTGTACCTATATAATTAGTTATCTTAATAATTAGGAATATTACAGATTATATAGTAGAATAAGATTATTTACAGTATACAGTATTAAACAAAAACAAAACAGGTACATAACACGGTAGGTAACTTGCAGTGGCGAAGGGTCCATACAAGCCGATTCCCATCGGCTTACCTTTCGAAAATCCGCTCCAACAGCCTCTAACGCTGATAGTAATTTACGTATACGCGAGCGCAAGATACATTGCTTTTTTTAATACAAGTCGAGGCGGACGGCGCTCTACAAACACGTCAATGTATTATATTCGATCACGCACGAGTCGCACGACCGACCGAGTTCGTGAATTGCCAGTATAACCTGTCTCTGGCGCTCCAAGGGTTTACTTCCATATTTGCCTTCTCACTTGCATATTGCCGGCGCTGTCAGTTTGATTTGAAACACACCCATAAAATGGCGCCATAGAAGCCGAGTCGGGTCGGCTTCCCATAATTTCTTTCTCTTTCTAACGCATAACGCATACGCGAGAGAGGAATTAATAAGATAGCAAAATTAAAAAGAAGAGTTGCAGTAAGGAAATACATGGCGGGGTCGAAAATTTTATTTAATTTTGAAGTGTGATTGGTTAAATTAGGATTTATATGGGGGAGTAAAGTTAAAAGTACAATAAATTTAATTAGTACGTGTCCGCCAATTTAGTGTGTGCTTGTAAACAGTGAAATTGTTGTTTTTACTGTGTTTTCACGATCTGTTCAATACGGTAAGTTGTTGAGTGAGGGTTGTGAGTTCTGTATGCTATTATGGCATTAATTCATATGGATTGCTGTTCAACTGACTATAATTTAACTACTTGTGTAGCGATAAATTCCATTTTCCGAACTCACAGTTTTGAAAACAAACAGCATGTCATTTAGTTAGGTAAGCCGCGCGCTTCCGGCTTACCTTTGTCAAAATTTCACCCTTCGCCACTGGTAACTTGCTAGTATCTAAATTGTTTTATTACTCGTTTAAGGTTACTGTTAAGGACGGTTTAGTATAATTTATTGTTGTACTGACATTATAATAGTAAAAATTTGAAAAAATGGTTTTAACGGTTTTAATTATTTCTTCTATGCTCTGACCTACTTGACTTTACTATGAATGACCTCCTCAGAAAATGACTTACCTGGAACATGGCCTACTCAGAAAATGTCTTAAAAAGAATATGACCTACGTCAGCGAAATGATTTCTTCCTGACGGAAAATCAACTGAACATGAAAGAAAAAAACAGCTTCCAAATGTATTCTCATGATGAGAAACTAAATATGTTTGCAAGCGAGTCATGGGCGGACATTTTTAAGGTTTGTTGTTATTATTGCTACCTATTCAAAATTGAATACAAAAGATCAATTTACCTTTAAAGGTATGACATACATAATGCATTTACAAATAAAACTGCAGTTATACACAATAATGTTTTCGATCGTGTAAATTCCAGATTATAGCGCTGGCGGGCATATAAATTTTAATTACATAATGTGTGTACTTAAAGCCGACTGTCACGATTCACAATTCACGATATAAATGACTTCGTTTTCTAGGCTTCTTCATCAGTAATGGGCGTCGAAATCTCGACCATTCGGCCACGGAGGCTGTCAACTCATCTTATGAACTCGACACAATATGTCGAACAGCGGCGTGCACAGAGTTTTTAGACAGGGTAGACAGATTTTTTTTCAACTGCATTCAGAAGGTACCTGTTCTACCAATCGCAATAGTCAGTAGTGAGAACGAGCTAGCGTCAAGGCGAAGAACGCGGCCGCCTTCTGATTGCGGCCCGGTTAACTACCTTACCAAAAATACTGCATTTTATTTTCGTCGTCTTGTCGATTTCATAATGATGTATGTGATTTGCCACCTCAAACATTCTTAAATTGGCTGATTTAATAGACTATCAATTTGCGGACGCGGCGTGTTTTTTTTAGATAATTATAAATTAATAGCACAGTGTAAAAGTCTGTTGGTGGTGGGTGTACATATGGATTCATAAAGTTATATTATTACTATTATTTATTGTTTTCGGTAACTTTTTATTTATATATCAAATCTACGTCTATCTTTCTGTAAGAATATCTTGAATTAAAAGTTGGGAAGGCGTTTCATTTCCGTAAAAAGGTTTTTTTTTCTATTGAAATGCAAAACAAACAATACTTGATTAGCTAACAAACAATCGAACGAAGCGTATTGTTTTGCATTAAACTTGCGATTCACCTTACCCTTCGTTTGTACTAATTGTAAATCCGGTGTACAACTTGTATTATTTCTTCTTTGGTACAACGGCCTTTCAATATAACTTGTTTTTGTCACTAAAACATAACTTAGATACTGAACACCAACTGAACAACTTTCACAGTTTATTAATATTATCAATTTTATAAGTAATCGTTAGAATCACAATATTATCTTTCACTCCTAAACTTTGATAAACTTCCGTACATAACCAAAAAAACCAAACAACAAACAATGGCGGCCCTCGCTCCCTCTTACAAAAAAGTAATAATAAATTGTCATTCTAATACATACGAAAAAAAGACGATGGTAACTTCATTCGCACTAATTGCATGAAATAATGCTACTTTTTAAAATGGTTACGTAATCACCTGTTCGTCAGACTTCGGAAATTCTCGTCGGGAGTTCGGAAGTACAGATTTACCATGTTATCTAATTAGGCGGATAAATTGAGAACTACCAGGTATCTTTGGTTGAACAACAATTTTATATGGTTACTAGCGCTGCCCCCGCTTGAACAGATAACTCGGCAAATGTTAAGCCAACGCCATAGTAGAAAAAGGCAATGTCTTACTTGTTTGAATGTGTGCGTAATTTCATTCATTATTTTGCCACGTATTTATAGGAATGCACACACGCAGTATCCGTAAGAATCGGTGCACACATTAACAAATTAAGACAGAATTGTTTCGTGTCTTTCCCGTAGCGGCGCTACTGCAGCGCGATTCAAAGGCGCGTGAATGTGTGGATGATAGTTAATACCGATAGACGATAGGTGGAGCAGATTGAAGATTTTTGAATTCTTTATTTGTTGATAGAGATAAAAATAATGGAGTCAAAGAATTTATTTTATCAGGGTAGGCAGTGTCTTTCTGTCTTTATGGAGTGCACGCTACTGATGTCGAATCAGACGACATATCAACTATTTAATTAAGAGTTTGTAATTACTTACGAAATTCATTCCTCAAAAGCCAAATAAGTTAATTAATTACAAACATGTGTAACGTACTAGCGGTCCGCCACGGCTACGCTCGCGCTATGTAAGATTTTCCTGTGGGAATAAGACTTTTCCCGGTAAAAAGTATCTTATGTGTTAGTACAAATTACAAACTATCTTCATTCCAAATTTCGTCCAAATCCGTCTTGTAGTTTAGGCGTGAAAGCGGAACAAATATTCAAACATCCAAATATATTTTCATTTTTTATAATATTTGTGTGATTTCTGTGTCATTGAAATATACGTCTTATTTATAACTACCTACTTTCTTACTCAGATATAGTCGGCATCGGCAGTACATTTTGCATAATTTGGAGGTCAAGGCCGCGTGCTATAATTTAACTAAGGACGATAATATTTCGTACAGTACGGTTAGGTAAGCAACTCACAGAATATTACCTTTTTTTATCGCAATTAGAAATCATTATCTTGATTCATTTTATTATTACGTAGTGATTAATAATTTAATTATAATTAAAAAAGACCACTTGACAACTTTTTGTAAAGACCTTTCCATAAAGAATACTTATTTAAAATGTGTAATTTATCTATCTCTGCTGCTGATACGCCTCTTCTATGTTATTCATGAGGCACAATCATCATCATCATCATCATCATCAACAGCTCATATACGTCCCCACCGAGGGGCTCGAGCCTACCCTGAAATAGGGCGATTAGGCCTTAGTCGACCACGCTGGCCCAGTGCGGGTTGAATTTCTTCGCAGGAGTGTGCAGGTTTCATCACGATGTTTTCCTTCACCGTAAGAGCGTTGAATAAACGTACATATGAATTCGAAATTCGAAAACACATGGTGGGGATCGAACCCGCGTCTCCCGGATGGGAGGAAGCGGCCCTAGCCACTAGACCGCCTTACGATGATGATGATGATAGTACGGAACTTGGGTGTTTTTTTAAGATTCACGATTCGCTACAGCCGATCTTTGGAATCACATGACCACCTCCAGCAACGCCAACTATTTTTATCCCAAACCCAGCGTTTATGTGATTACCTACTCCAATTACATTCGCCGGCTAAGGTTGAGGACTTCATCAGGACGTCCGACTGCGAGGTAAAGTGATACGTTCCGACACATTACTGAACTGAGATCAAGAAAGATAATGCAGACGGATTCAATTTCATTCATTCATTCATTCATTCATTCATCCATTTAACGAAAAACAACCAGTTAAATAAATATCACGTGTATAAATGAGCATTTCGATAGTATTAGAGCAGTTTTTTCAGCTAATAATTGCACCACCGCACCGGTCCATTACCTTAACGTGACAAATTACAGACGATAAAAAAAAATCAACTGTGGTTTGCGACAATGGTTTGAATAGGCAGTGAACGTTTACCACAAGTGCCACAAGTCCACAATCCAAACACAAATTGTGATTTGAACTGTCAATTCAATGATGTTGATGTATGTCTGTATCACTGGAAATGAATTGACAATCCATCCATCCATAATCGAAAACAATTCGCGCACGTAATGAAATGGTGACGTTTTTCCGCATCTTTGAACCTGTGTTGTTACTGTAATTAGAAGTCCATCATTTCTACGTGTCTTTAAAAAGCCTTAAATTACATTTAATTGTTTTTTAAAACCGATAACGCAAAATTTTCGGGCAAACTGGTGGAACATCGTAAAACGAGTGATTGGGACCACTAGTTGCAGGATTCACGGAATAAATAAAAAATACTGATTTAAGGAAATGGGGGATATTCCGACAGCAATTAAAAAAAATTGTTCATAAATCTTCGATAGATGGCGTCGACGATTCGTGGATCCGAAGAAATCCGGCAAGTCACCCAAGGCCATAAAAGGATTAAAAAAAAAGAATCCACGAAGTACGCCTGGCGCCATCTATCGTCTTAATTAGAACTATTTTCTTTTTAAATAGCTGTCAGAAAATCCCCCATTGCACATAAGTGAATTAATTAATGTTATTACCCGATTGCGCAGAACTACAGCGGTCATAATGGTATCCACGTGTTCACCACTTATTATATAAAATAATGTATATTCTATTGTTTTTCCACGAAAGAAAAACGTACTTTTTCGCTCGTCATTTTTTTTATTTAATTTAGATTTATTAGAGATAAATATATCTAAAAGACAAGATAATTCATTTATTTTTATTATCCATTATACATTACCTACTAAGATTTTACATGACGTCAAAAAACACATTCCCTAGCAAATTGTGCAATCTTTTAAAAGCGGCTAAACAATTTGAGATAATGATATACTATATAGAACGTTGCTATCGGGCTCGAGCCTTCCCTGAATCAGGGCGATTAGGCCTTAGTCGACCACGCTGGCCCAGTGCGGGTTGGTTGACTTCACACACAACCTTTGAATTTCTTCGCAGAAGTGTGCAGGTTTCATCACGATGTTTTCCTTCACCGTAAGAGCATCGAATATACGTACATATGAATTCGAAATTCGAAAATACATTGTATGTGGTGGGGATCGAACCCGCGTCTTTCGAATGGGAGGCAGCGGCCCTAGCCACTAGACCACCGACGCTCTACTTCAAATATAGTCGATTGGTAAGGTTTTTATTCACCAGTTCATAAATTCATAAGATCCAGGTCATCACTAATTTGACTGTTATTGCAATTATGTAATAATTTTGAATATAAAGTTACTGCTGCTAACATTTCAATTAATTTCAGAGCAAAACACTTGAACTGATTCGGCCACGTGAGTGTGCCCACAATATCGATACGTCGATATCGAATCGATTACCTCAACACTGGCCAGCTACACTTATTGGATTCCAAGATTTTTCATGGCATTTCCGATTTTGAACAATTTGGAAGGTCACATAACAGCGGTTTTTTTTTTTAAATATTTTATGGCCAGGTGGTTACACGACCTTTAAGCCAATACAGCGGTTGAGATAAATAGTATTTTTTAAGGTGGTAGCCCAGCCCATGAAAATCAACGACTTTTATGTTTTAAGAAAATTAAAACATAACTAAATTGAATTGATTTGATTGAATTGTGACAATTTTAGTGTAGTGAACGACTTTTGTTCTGAAAAAAATAGGACTCTCGTGGGTTTTTTTTTTAGGTCGGAGTCTTTTGTCTTTTGGCGAATAAGTTGAGGATGACGATTGGCCGGACCTATTTCTACTTACTTGCTAAATAAAAAAACATGTACCTACCAAAATACCAAAGATGACGAGTGCCGGGTTTCTTTACCCACCAAAATGTAAATAAGTTTCCTATTACTCTCAACTCCTCATAATTAATGACACGTGTTAAATATGGTAATAAAAACAGGAAGTGTTTGATAGGGAAACATAAGTGGAGAATAAACTGCGAGTTAGATGACGAGCTAATCCCACAATGCCATGGAAAACTGCCAAGTGCCTGCCACGCGTAATGGTTCCGGGAAAGGACTTAGATACCTGCTCGCGTATTACAAAATTGTTTCCGATTTAAAAAGTTTGTATTAGTAAAAAAGAAAGGAAAATGATATAGTACAGTGGGAAGAGTAGCCGAAAAACACAATAGGGGATCGGACTGTTCACCATATTTTATGAATTTACCATATTTTATGAAATATTTTTAAAATATAGATTAGTAGCAGACGATTCGCGAAGAAAAAAACAGAATCGGTTGAAAAACGAATTTACAGTGATTTTTTTAAAGTTTCAATATGGAGATTATATGGCGTTACTAACAAATGACGTCACAAGTGGGTATGTGCCTCTGTCTAATCTTGAATTTCAAACCTTTATAACTCGGTAAATTTTAAAGATAGAGCAAAAATTATTTTAGTGTTGGATAGCAGAAACTAAGAAGTTTGGATTTATAAAATTTAAAAAATGTAGTCCGATCCCCTATTATAACGATTCATTTTTTTTCGATAGAGCCAGTAACATCAAAGGAGGCTGAACCTTACAGTACCTACCTACCTATATATTTTAAGTTACCCAGATTTATAATGCCAACACTGAACGACCACTAACTCAAAATTACCTACTACTCGGTCAACAGCAGGTTATGACGTGTATAGGGTATGTTTGAGTTATCACATAAGCTCTTTTTATCGCAAGATATCGTCCTAATGCGACGGGAAAACTTAATACAAAAAAATACGCCAAAAAATATATTAGTCAACTAAAATAATTAACGGAACTTCAGACAAATAATTATGAGTAATTCTCCAATACTGTACCATAAGTACGCTAATAAGTAGCTATAGCTAGATTACTTTTTGATATAAGTGCATGTTACTGAGTCATTTGCTTTATTACTGAGACATTGACAAACAAAAAGTATTTATTTCTGATATATTTTCCTTTTCTACCAATAGCTCTGTTCACGAAGAACCCTGACAGGAAAATCCGCAATCATCCGCGCCCTGTGGTGCGCGCACGCAAGTCCCTCTTTCTCGTTACACTTTTCCTCGTCTGTCATTGGTCTATGAGGTAGCTATGTACTCCCGCACGCGACTACCCGCACCTGTGTTTACGTGAATCATGGCCACGGCCAGTCGTCATATCTACGTCATGTTTTTTATTATCACTCGTTCGTCTGTGCGTGTGTGCACGTCATTTTATAGTACTGTAGAGATATAACTGAAGAAGAGGAAATTATTATTCTTCAATTGTAGTTTTTTTTTATATTGCGGCTCCACTCTTTGGTGTAGTAAGAGGTCCCGAGTTCGAATCCCTATACGATTACTATCAAACAACTTTGTGAGAGTAGCCTTAAGCCGATATATCAGATGTTATCGTAATATTCATTGTTCAAGATCGCATTAATAGCTGGAACGTGTCTTCCGAAGCACAAAATCGTCTTTTTTAAAATGGACCGCAAATAAAATGGACGTATCAAGCGTAACCGGACTTTTGGGGGAGCGAAAGTCTCTTATCATGTCCTAACCAAATTAATATTGTTTATAGATTACTATGAGAGTATTAGAAAATCAGGAAATGGAAACAGTGGCTATGTAGTTACTAAAATGCATTTTGAACCTTACAAAGAATACTTTAATCAAAGGCTCAAATACCTTAAATGTTTTCAGAAATTATCGCTGTTTCAGCTTTTGAATTGTACGAACCTTCAGCTTGACGAATCAGTCAAATTGGCAATAATTTTTTTTTACACAATACACGCCAAGATTTTTCTTTGAATTTTTCTCGGCTACATACTGTTTTACAGTGAAAATCTCGTTTTGCATACCAAACAAAGCAACTTTGTTTTGCAAACTCCATTTTTTAAACTATTCAGGTTGTTATAATACCTACCTTTAGTTTGTTTTGGAGTTTTAGGTAGACAGTTCAGATTATGGAGTCAAACTGTAATACCTACGACTGCGTTATTTACGATTTTTCACGTAGGAATAATATTTATTCTAATGTACAAAGTAGACCAAGTTTATCCTTGGGTATCAAACTCTCTTTGTATCAAGTTTCATCAAGATTGGTTCAGTAGTAATACTACTAATGTCGTGAAAGCTGAACAGACAGTAAGACCTGGACTTCCAACGCTCAATAGCCGAGTGCGAACCGATATAACCCAAAAAAATCTTGCTAATAGGCAAAGCATTTGTTTTATTAATTTTCTATGTTTTCTTGATCTTACACTTTTCTAAGGTATCACCGTCATAGGGATTTCATATGGTAATCGAACACCGCACCGCCTAACCGACTGTAGCCATCGCAGAAACCTTACAGCCAACCTTATGTGGGTCACAACAAGCTGGTAGTCGTATCACAAAGCTACAAGTTACAAATAAGTACAGTTCGATGTACCATTGCGTAGACAATGAGATAAAATGATAAGGGCTTTCAGTTTTGGCGAATTGCCTACGCAATGAATATCAAATTGCAACTTGTTCCTTAGTGGAAGTAGATTTTACCGGGCGTGAGAAGCAAAAAGAAGGTAGATATAATGGGTTCGTGATAAAGAAATCATCTTAGCCGGAAGAATTTAATAAGATTTTGTGTGCAATGGAAAATACAAATTCATGTTACGATTCCGCTTGATTTTAAGAGAAAAAAAAATGGCTAAGCCTTCTGCTCCCGCGCAGGTCCGCGCCTGCTATAATACCACTTTGGTAGAAATAACGATTTGAACCGTTAAAGAAAAAGAAAGTGAGAAAAATGCAAGAAAAATAAATAGATACTAATTTTATTATATCATTGGCAACGCTGTCTAAAAATAGATTTTTGAGACATAATGTTCAGAAATAATAAAAATATGTTTTATAGAAGTATTTTGCTGAAGAAGTGGATCAATAATATAGGTAAGTTTTGTACTCGACTCGCCGATTTTATGCAATCCCTTACCAAACCCTACAGCAACGTGTTTAGTTATAAAAAACGCATTTTAATTTTAAACCATCGGCCCTATAGCCACAATGCTCTCAATTGTGAAAGCACATTGCAATAGTGCTCAACCGCCCGTGAAGGAGTTGCGACACCGTAGAAACCTCTCGCATTTTGTCTTAGATTTGAGATAAACTAAGATTTTAGTAAAGGGAGTTATACAATGCCTTACAGAGGTGGTGGATTGGCTTGGACTCTTCCTACAATGTTTTCTGGTGGTGGATTGGCTTGGACTCTTCTTACAATGTTTTCGAGTTTCGAATTTATTTGTGCGTTTACGGTGACGAAAAACATCGCAAAGAATCCAGCGCACAACTGCGAAGAAATTCAAAAGTTGTGTGTGTAAAGTTGACCAACCCGCACAGGGTGGTCGACTAAGGTCTAATCTGATTATTCAGGGTAGGCTCGAGCCCTCGGAGAGGAAAGGTGGAAACGATAAGTGATCTCACTCGATAATTTCTAAACTATACAAGATATAGAAAAACTGATCCTGGAAGTGTTTTACGAGCTCTATCAAACGGTATTAATAGAAACTGCTGGGTCTAGAGATTCCAAATTTGGCAAGTAAGTTCCTTAAGAGGTCTAGGGGTGCACTAAAAAAATATTTTTCAAAATTCACCCTCTAAGGGGTGAATCGGGTGTCCAAAGTTTGTATAGAGGAACAAGATTGGGTGGAATATTTTATTCAGGAGTCTATCGAGTCTTCTATCGATAATTGAGTAAACACGTGTTTCAGATTTTTTCACTATTCTATCCCTGAAAAAGTCTGCAAATTAACATAGGTATGGTTTGTAAATCACCCGGGATGTGACGCGAGCGAAGCCGCGGGCAAAAGCTAGTGGTTAAATTAGTAATGATTATCAATCAGCCTATTGCAGTCCACTGCTGGACGTAGGCCTCCCCAAGGGTACACCAAAGCGCAGCCACCACCAGCGACCTCAGGTCATCAGTCCAGTAATTATTAACATATAAGTAAATATTAGGTCCTTACATATGAAATTGGCGTTTTGTCGTACTGGCCACTTTGATCACAAATTTCTCCTATTTGGTTAGGAATTCGAAATTCAAATTTATACAGCTATTTCCACATGTAGTTGTGTTTCGTAAACCGTCATTCATTTGTTTTTTTACTTATCTTTTTTCTGTTTGCATCGCTCGATTTACAAAATGGAAAATTTGAAATATCGCGTTATTTACGAGTACGAGTTCCACCGTGGCACCAGTGCTGCGGAAACGGCTCGAAGGGTTAATGATGTGTATGGCGGTTGTGTCGCAAAAGAAAACACAGTGCGTTTTTGGTTCCAACGTTTTCGTTCTGAAAATTTCGACCTGCAAAACAAGCCCCGTGGACGGCCGGAGACCCAAGTTGATAATGAAGCATTGAAGGCTATTGTGGAAGCGGATCCATCGCAAACCACGTCCGAGTTAGCTGCAGGCTTCGGTGTTAGTGATAAAACTGTTTTAATCCACTTGAAGCAAATTGGGAAGATTAAAAAACTTGAAAGGTGGGTTCCTCACGAATTGAGTGAAGCAAACCGGCAAACGCGCGTCAACTGCTGCGTTACATTACTTGACCGGCACAATAACGAAGGGATTTTAAATCGAATCATTACCTGTGATGAAAAGTGGATTCTCTACGATAATCGGAAGCGCTCATCGCAATGGCTGGACCCTGGCAAGCCAGCCAAAGCCTGCTCCAAGCGAAAATTGACCAATAAAAAGTTACTTGTAAGCGTTTGGTGGACTAGCGCCGGTGTCGTTCATTACAGTTTTCTCAAATCTGGCCAGACGATTACGGCAGATGACTATTGTCAGCAATTGCAAACCATGATGGAAAAGCTAGCTGGTAAACAACCGAGGCTGGTCAATCGCTCTACGCCACTGCTGCTTCACGACAACGCTAGACCACACACTGCACAACAGACGGCTAGCAAATTAGAAGAGCTTCAATTGGAATGTCTAAGGCATCCACCGTACTCCCCGGACCTTGCTCCAACAGATTACCATTTTTTTCGAAATTTGGATAACTTCTTGCAAGGGAAAAAATTCAACTCAGATGGGGCAGTCCAAATCGCCTTCAAAGATTTTATTGATTCCCGTCCGAATGGTTTTTTTAGTAAAGGGATCAATGAACTACCTATGAGATGGCAAAAGTGCATAGATTACAATGGCTCATACTTTGATTAAATAAATATACTATATAAAAATTTTTCGACTTTTTGTTCCTCCCATACAAAACGCCAATTTCATATGTAAGGACCTAATATTTACTAAAAACTAAAAAGATTATCAGTATAGATATGAGAGTAAAATCTACCTTGAATTCGGCGAATGATCGACAATCTTAAGTACAGTAGCCAACACGTGCAGCTAGACATTCGTATCGCGAATACCACCCCCGGAATAAAGTTCTCAAGGTCAAAATTCCCAGGCGCACGTGCTAATTTGCATAATTTGGAATATCTACGATTAAAAAGATTTATTAAACTTAATAGGATTATACAGATCATGTCCTCCTTAAAATATATGAACATAGACAGAACTATCTCAAATTCTCCTAATGATAAATCGCAAGTAAATAATTTAAAATGTTATCTATCTAATAGGTACATACATCGGAAGGTAATTCATTATCCTTCATACATCATTAACAATGTCAAGTCACTTGATATTATCACAATAAGCATTGCTATAAGCTTGGCATTATCATTATATTATAGCTGTCAAAGAGACAATTTAGTGATATTTTGTATAATAAAATTATTTTATCCTAATAGGGAATATGCATACCTGAATCAAGTATACAAAAATAGAATATTGACAGTCAAAACAGAATCGAAATTGATCGAAAAACAAACTAGATACAACATTATAAACAAATATATCTGTCCCTCTTACGAAAACAAAATTTTCTATGGCGGATGTATGGCCCACGTGACATATGACGTCACATGTCACGTCGGACCTCTCTGTCTAACCATCAACTTTGAAGTTTTATAGCTTTGTTTCTGAGCAAGATATTTGAAAAATTAAAAAAATATATGTGTTTACCTGGAACTTGAAATATTTCGATTAATAAATTAAAAAATATTAACGCTGCCGTATCACTGGTAAGGTTTAGCTTAAAAAAAGGATTAAAGATATAAATTTTCAGAGAAATCATAGGTTTCAGGGGTTTTTCTTTAGCTAATTCGTGTTTTTATTTTTACTTTCCTTGTATTCGTAATGAAAAGCACAGTGTTTACCTCTGGTTAAAGACTTATTTAGTGCCTCGAACTATTAGGGCCCTCGCTACGCTCAGGCCCCAAACCCCGTCTCGGCGCTAAATAAGTTACTTTCACCCCTCGTGTAACAATGTACTATTCATCGCAACTTCTCAAAACTACAAATTCTACAAACAATCCATTACTTTCTTAGGTACTTTGGTCTACCGATGTGAGAACTATTTCACGGTTCACACTGAGTTCACCATTGAAGTACCTAACTATAGTTATCTGGGTTGAATACTAATTTAGGTATGTTTCAAGAACAATGCTACCGGCACTTGATGACATCGACGTATTTATAAGATGCTTCCTATAAATTCGTGTGCAAGGTTTCTGCTGCGGAAGTCGTTTATGTAGACAAAGAAACAAAACTGTTCATGATATCTAAATAATTGTTGGAACTGTTTTTTGGCAAAGTACTCGTATGTAATTTGTAAAATCGGTATTTTTTTAAACAAGAGCCTCCGTTGGTTAGCTGTCAATCGGAAAGTTCTGGGAACGAATCTCAATGTGGATCCTGTCAAAAAAACTACTACGTGGGGCATACTGAAAATCTCTGTATTTGGCCACTTACAATAAAAGAATGAACAAACTATTATGGAATTCGAAAATGGAACTCTTTGGGAACATGTTACTTTTAATTTGCGAGATCGTTGTTTGTTTTTTCATAGTGCTTTCGAAAATTATGTGTCGCTATCTATCTATCTATCTAGCCCACATCCACCCACTGCTGAGTATAGGCCTCTTCTTTATTGCGTCATTTTTCACGGTCCTGTGCAGTTCTCATCCAGTATTTCCCTTCCACTGTCACTATATCATCTGACCATCGGGCTGGTGGTCTGCCTACCGAGCGTTGTCCAAGTCTAGGCCGCCACTCTGTCACTGCTTTGGTCCACCTTCCGTCATCCCGCCGCGCTATGTGGCCCGCCCACGCCCACTTAAGTTTAGTGTGTTGAATTTGACTCATGAACATTTTCGTTCAATTATTTTTTATGATTTTCGTTGTGGCTTAAGTCAACAAGAGAGTTGCCAGAGACTTCAACTGGCATTTGGTGATGAAGCACCATGTCGCATCTCTGTGTATTCGTGGTTTGGAGAATTTAGACGTGGACGTAATCATCTCCATGAATCCAGAAACTTTCAGTATGCCCTAAGTATGTTATCTGACCCCAATTTGGTTAGATAGAACATTGCAAGCTAGCTAATCACCTGATGGTACATGATCAATTCGTAGCAGATGTAATCTGTATGAAAAATAATCCAAAAATAATCCACCTGATAGTACAAGTTTTGGAAAGGTTAAGGTTGTAAGGTCGGTTATCGACATTACAACCTTACAATATGATGAACGAAAATGTTATACCCGCAGTTTGTATACATCGCCTGGTTGTTGACTGTACGCATCTCGTCCGATGTGTTTTCTTCGCGACTTGCGATTCCAAGCGAATATTTTGAAACAACGCGCATGGGACCAAAACAAGCGCCTGCGCACCTAATGGGTAATTTAATACAACGTGGGACCAAAGTCTGAATGTTAGTTTTTTTTCACAAAACAAAAATATTCGTAGAAAAACCTTCGACTCTTCATTTCCTCAGTGTTACTTACCTATAATATTATCACATTATATTGCCGTGTGGTGACGGCAGATTAGAATACATTTGTCACCAACCCCTACTCTTATATATTTATATGTAGTTTTTTTACCATATTCAAATGTTATTTTGGATCCCACTATTTATACTACGAAGCCAATAAAAAGTAGAATTATTTTTTATTTTTTTTAACAGCAACGAATCTTGGTCCTTTGATCGGGGTCACAATTTTTGTTTTCATTATTTTCTGTCTATTTGATATATTTATTTTATTAAATAGGATAAATTGATTATTTTATCTTTACTCAAGCTTGGGAATTGTAGAGTAAAATAACGGGAGTGAAAGAAAATAACATTTATGAGACATTTTACGGGCTTACAGCGATATTATTTTTGTTAAATGTGATGATAAAGACCGTGAAAGAAAATAGTCCGAGAGCCGGTAGTTCAAATACAATTTTCGACATCACAGCTGGGCACATGCCCATGTAAATATTTTTATTAGAAGAGGACAATGATTTTAGTATTTTTAACAGATTAAGTACGTCTGTAAACGATCTTCGGTGAGCTCTTCTCCACAGATTCCGCCATTATGTTAGTGAACTCACCCAAAAAAATATAATGACGGATCTAAGTGATGTAATAACATCGTAGCCCTTCAGGTAGCAACCGCCCCCGCCGGCGGGGACGCGGAACTAATAGTAGAATTAATTCAGTAAGACCCGGTAGGGGTCATTCTTCTCCGACGCGCTTCTCGCCCTGGCAACGTTCTGGGCCGCGGTCCGAGCCCGTCTGAGGGCGCCCCCAGATACGTTGTCATAAAATTCCTAAGGGGTACGAGCCTTCTGCTCCCCCGCAAGTCCGCGCCCACTATATTACCACTCTGGTATAAATAGTGATTAGGTCCGTCAAAAAAAAAAAAAAAAGATGTAATAACATCCTATGGAAATAAATCATTTTTGACTTTTCTACTGTTTTTAGAGAAAAATTACGTACGTTTACTACCGAAGTTTTCGATGTTTTTTAACGTTGGCCTTTTTAATTTTTCGCTTTGTTTAAAAACATTAAGACAAATTCTTACGCAGAAACTTCGATACGGTCTTTATAGTAAGAATAATATTACCAAGATGTTACATTTTTGAAAATATTATAAGCAAAACAAAATATAATATGAATACCGACTCAAAAGTTGAATTCTTACTGTGTACACCTATATATAATTTTTTTACGGATAATAAATTACTAAACCGTTGATTAATATTATGTCGGTTATATGGTCAACGACCGACCTCTCAAACCTTGGTGTAAGAGCTGCCATGAAAGACTGTAACTGAACAAGTCAAAAATAAATAAAAAAAGAAGATATTCTATTCTATTAAAAAAATATACGTGGGGACATCTCACACACGGCCATCTGATCCAAAACTAAGCAGATTTTGTACTGTGGGTACCAAACAGCTGATATACATTACATGAATATATAAATACATACATAGATAAACAACAACCAGACACAAGGCAAACACAAGTGCTCATCACACGAATGTTTGCCCTGGGCGGGATTCGAACCCGCAACCCTGTGCGTCGGAGGCAGATACACTACCACCTGGATTACTGCGCCGACGTCGTATTCTAAGTCATTTCTTCGTTACATGCTTGTAATAATGTCAATGTTATTTCAAGCAGGATACTACAAGATTTGATTATCTAAGTATGTTGATACTTAGACAATTAGAATAATGTGACAATATTATTATTCGCAAACTAAGTATAAGCATTGATCATATGGAGTTCCACCAAGTGCCGACAATCGCAAGTATAAATTAAGTATAAGCACAAGGTTCCGAGCCCGTCAGAGGGCGCCCCCAGGCACGTTGTCATAAACTTTTAGGGGTACGAGCCTTCCGCTTTCCCGTAATACCGCCCCCAGGCACGTTGTCATAAACTTTTAGGGGTACGAGCCTTCCGCTCTCCCGCAAGACCGCCCCCAGGCACGTTGTCATAAACTTTTAGGGGTACGAGCCTTCCGCTCCCCCGCAAGACCGCCCCCAGGCACGTTGTCATAAACTTTTAGGGGTACGAGCCTTCCGCTCCCCCGCAAGACCGCCCCCAGGCACGTTGTCATAAACTTTTAGGGGTACGAGCCTTCCGCTCCCCCGCAAGACTGCCCCCAGGCACGTTGTCATAAACTTTTAGGGGTACGAGCCTTCCGCTCCCCCGCAAGACCGCCCCCAGGCACGTTGTCATAAACTTTTAGGGGTACGAGCCTTCCGCTCCCCCGCAAGACCGCCCCCAGGCACGTTGTCATAAACTTTTAGGGGTACGAGCCTTCCGCTCCCCCGCAAGACCGCCCCCAGGCACGTTGTCATAAACTTTTAGAGGTACGAGCCTTCCGCTCCCCCGCAAGACCGCCCCCAGGCACGTTGTCATAAACTTTTAGGGGTACGAGCCTTCCGCTCTCCCGCAAGACCGCCCCCAGGCACGTTGTCATAAACTTTTAGGGGTACGAGCCTTCCGCTCCCCCGCAAGACCGCCCCCAGGCACGTTGTCATAAACTTTTAGGGGTACGAGCCTTCCGCTCTCCCGCAAGACCGCCCCCAGGCACGTTGTCATAAACTTTTAGGGGTACGAGCCTTCCGCTCTCCCGCAAGACCGCCCCCAGGCACGTTGTCATAAACTTTTAGGGGTACGAGCCTTCCGCTCTCCCGCAAGACCGCGCCCAGGCACGTTGTCATAAACTTTTAGGGGTACGAGCCTTCCGCTCTCCCGCAAGACCGCCCCCAGGCACGTTGTCATAAACTTTTAGGGGTACGAGCCTTCCGCTCTCCCGCAAGACCGCCCCCAGGCACGTTGTCATAAACTTTTAGGGGTACGAGCCTTCCGCTCCCCCGCAAGACCGCCCCCAGGCACGTTGTATTGTGGTGGTGGTGGTGTGTGTGAACTAAAACGATTATTTAGGGAGATATTACATTTATTTATTTGAAAAGTATTTTTGGATTATGAAAGATAATGTTTTTCAAGGGCTTCTATTATTAGACTGAGTCAAAACGACATTCAAAAGCGACATGTTTGAAAATACAATTCTAGAACAAAATAAAGCTGCCAGTGTGTTTTTATCACATGCCAGCATTTTTAAATAACAGAGTAAGGAGTGAACATTCCAACTTTTGATTTTTACTTTGTAACAAAAATTTGTACTTAGAATTAAGTAACTTAGTATATTGTTAGGTGCCATGCTCCTCCGGAGGAATGTTGTAGTAGCATAACAGCATTATAATGCACATTTCTGCGACATGCAATAAAATTATTTAAAGAATTGAGTTTCAAAAAGTCACAATTAATTAAACCCACCACATACTCACTTATTTTATTGTTGAGTACTAATTTAAATGTCACGTTGTATTTTTTTTACGAAAATTGTGTATCACTTCACTCTCACAGCTTTTGGACTTATTGTGTCAAAATGCATACTGTCTGGTACATTATGATCACCATCATCGTGTGGGTCGTCGAAAACCGACCTCACGAACCCTGGTGTCAGTGTTATAGGTACCTATTAATGATATCAATAATCTACCAGATTTACTATAGCACGGTCTCATTATGCGATTAATATTGATATACTTACTTTGATATGAAATTGGCTGATAACAATGTATATTCGAGTTGATTGCGCATTAATTTTGACATAAATATTTTACGTGAACAAATACTTATTTCTAAGAATTTTTGCGAAACTACCAATGGTAGGTAAGTATTTATTAATAGTGTGCTATAAGTTGAAAATTAATAAAATAGTTTTCCTTCCTTGATTCTTAGGTATTCAAATTATTTATAATATTGTAATTGAAACTTAAAATATACAAACAATTTCATAACATAATTTCTTATATGATTTTTCTAACTTTATATTTTAGGCAAAGCACGTGCGTCAGACAAACTGGACTTTATGTTTTGAACAACACAGAAAAGCCTTTTCTAAAAACTACGAATACAATAAAAATAAAAAAGAATACTTACTGCTCTTTTGTTCACCAACACGTGCTTATTAAATTAATATCACAGGATTTTATAGACTTAAAAATATTTAAAATTACACTCACACTTAAAATAAACACTTATACAAATTTTAATAATTACAACTGGGTAAGTAATAGAATATTTACACACTTTACTCCGTATATTTACATTCCTGTGCAAAAGTTTATAGTCTTAAGACAAGTTATTTACATTTTTGTCGTAAATCGGTGTCGAATTTCGATTGAGCGTTCGACAGGAGCGTGCCGCGGCTGCGCGCGAGTGACTGACGTCTGAAAGGCAAGGTGCGCGCGGTTTTAATATCAGGTGAACAACTCATTGATAACAAAACTAGTTTTCATACAATGCGCTGTCTCGCCGGCGACGCCCGGGTCGCAGCCAACAAAGCCAGCGTTGGACCGGTTCTGGAATACGCGACGCGACCGTGTGAATTTTCGGCGAAATTTTGCGGGTGATTATAGTAACTTCAATCCAATTGAGAGTCGACTACGGGGAGATCTGTGCTAGTATTTACTTTGTTTATTTTAATTTTAATTGCGATATGTTTTGTACAGCTAATTCGTTTTATAGTAAATAATATATACTATAGGTTATTATACCATTTTAAAAGTAAAACACATTTAATTTATTATTTAAACTGTCCGCCTGCGTTATGTAATATTTTTCCGTGGGAATAAGATTTTTTCTCGTAAAAAGTATTCTATGTGTTGACCCAGGGTAAAAACTATCTCCATTCCAAATTTCATCCAAATAAGTTTAGTAGTTTAGGCGTGAAAGCGGAACAAACAACTAAACATCCAAATATCCAAACATCCAATTATATTTTCACATTTATAATATTAGTGTGGGTGGATATTGGTTTTACTGACTGAAATCCTAACAGCCAGCATAAAAATGGCGGGATACTACCAACCAGGCTACGTAGGAGCTGATTATTATAATATTTATTACGTATGATGTAGAAAAAAGTTGAATCACCTACTAATTTCCCTTAATGTACTTATTTTTCTAGATTAAATTGGTACAATAAAAATTACGTAGCTCCTAGACTATAAAGTAAAATAATGACCGATACTAGATAAAATGAACCTATTGTTTCAAATATTATGACTAATGAGAATATTTTATTGTTGTACATATTTTATGTCCACCACCAAGGTGGTTGTCCAGAAATGTAGCAAGCTGAAGTGGCAGTGGGCTGGCCACGTCTGTCGCAGAACCGACGAGCGTTGGAGCAGACGGGTTCTCGAATGGAGACCGCCTCTCGGGAAACGTAGTGTGGGACGCCCCCCTGCCAGGTGGACTGATGACCTGAGGAAGGTCGCTGGTGGTGGCTGGATGAGGAAAGCGGGTGATCGTGCGCTTTGGTGTACTCTTGGGGAGGCAGCAGTCCAGCAGTGGACTGCAATAGGCTGATTGATGATTGATTGTACATATTTTACAGTTATTCCTTTGCCCCCAAAATACCAAACATATTTTCTTTTATTCCTATCCGCCTGGACGTGACTTTTTTATATTTCAAATTCATAATTTACGTTTATTCGACGTTTTTACGGTGAAGGAACACATTGTGAAGAAACCTTGCACATTCCTGCGAAGAAATTCAAAGGTGTGAAGTGTGAGTTAGGGTGGTCGAATCCTAATTTAGGGTAAGTTTGAGCCCCTCGGTGGGGACGTGTATGTTTTGTTAAATATTCAGTAATTTAACAGACACAGCAAAGGAATTAATGTCGGTAGCATAATAGGGTATTTGACTGCTCCTAAATTTACCATATTTTATGAATTAATTTTAAAATATAGATTAGTAGCAGACGATTTGCGAAAAAAAAAACGGAATCGGTTGAAAAACGAATTTACAGTGATTTTTTAAAGTTTCAATATGTCTGTCTCTTTCAAAAACGAATTTTGTATGAAGATTATACGGCATTACTAGCAAGTGACGTCACATGCTAGTAAGTGCCTCCCTGTCTAATCTTTAATTTCAAACCTTTATAACTCAGTAAATAAAGATAGAGCAAAAATTCTTTTAGTGTTCGATAGCTGAAACTAACAAGTTTGGATTTATAAATTAAAAAAAAGTGGTCAAATACCCTATTGGTAAGACGCGGGCTTCGAAATAGGAGATTTCAGGTTTCATTCTGACGTTGTTACAGTTTATGTGAAACAGTACCATTTCTGTCACATTCTTTTAAATAATTTAATAATCAATGTTACGCTTTCAACCAGCAAGTTTAGATCTTATTTCAATGAAGAGATACCGGTACATGTCCTCTTCAATATCCTCAGCGTTTTTAGTTTACTGGCTTTTAAATAATACCTAATTATTTACAACACACCTAATCCGTTTAATAAGAGCGTCGGTGGTCTAGTGCTTATAGGGCTGCTGCCTCCCGTCCGGGAGACGCGGGTTCGATCCCCACCACATACCAATGTGTTTTCTAATTTCGAATTCATTTATGTACGTTTATTCGACGCTCTTACGGTGAAGGAAAACATCGTGATGAAATCTGCACACTCCTGCGAAGAAATTCAAAGGTTGTGTGTGAAGTCGACCATCCCGCACTGGGCCAGCGTGGTTGACTAAGGCCTAATCGCCCTAATTCAGGGTAGGCTCTAGCCCCCCGGTGGGGACGTATATGAGCTGTTGATGAATCCGTAAATAGGTTTTTTATAGAGAGCAGTGGCTTTCTGGTTTTTTTTTTCATTTAAAAACTTTATTGACTTTGAAAGAGTAAGTAAAGTCCCCCAAAGGCCGTACATCTCTATCTATAAGACGTATCGCTTCCGGAGTCGTTTTTTTGTTTTTTTTCCTCGAACAGTGACATTGTAAGAGGGAAATAACCTGAGATATAGGGTATTTTTATTCTAATTGCCGTATCTATAGAGAATCCTTGGTGCATAAATAGATCCGTGGCTGTTTACCTTGCATTGCAGTCCTAGATAGGCAAAGACATTTAATTAAAAACTAAATATGGCTAATCTTTATAGTTTAACGATAATGGGCTAATTGTTACGGTGTCACCGCCTTTTAAGAAGGCCTAAGTACGAATCCCGCTGTTTTTCAATTTTAAAATCTTATGTACTGTCGGGGTCTGAAAATATTCATCACACCCTATTCCTTTCTTCTTCTCAATTTTAGGTTTAGGGTTTTTCCATGACTATATAATTAAAGAATAATCGAAATATCAAATCAAAATCAACGGCCCGTTACATTCCACTGCTGGACTATGAGCCTCCTCCACTTAAGTGGAGGGTTTTGCCATAATCTCCACGCTTGGCAGGCGGGTTGGAGATCGCAGATTAAAAGGTTACTGTATCAGAGAGCGCTGCTGCCCGTTCCCTGTTCAATGTGTAGTCCCTAAGTCGCCTCTTACGACACCCACGGGAAGAGTAGGGGTTGGTGACAAATGTATTCTACTCTGCCGTCACTGCACGGCGGTATCGAAATATGCTTTGGCAATACTACGACAGTTGTCGTCGTGCTAAAGTATACTTATGTCCAGCACGACCAACAGCACGACCACATCATGAAAGTATATGTAAAATTTCCAAAACTGAAATTATGTGAATACAGACATTTTAAGAAAAACATATTTTAAGAAACTGTCATTACACTCCAGAAGGCTAAAATGTCAGCATAGATCGTATCAAAAAGATTACGCAATTCTCAATTTAAAAATAATTAGAAAATATTTTACGGTGACGTTTATCGAAAATGATAAAGTTGTATTTTTTTATAATAATAGAATTGTTACAATTCCAGATAAAAGTAGATCTATACCTACCTTATCAATTGTCAAGTCGACCTTGTGACGTCCAAATATGGGTTGTAAGCGTTTGAAGACCCCGAAGCACTTTAATCAAAGCTTTTATAGAGGAGTTAAAAAAAAACCTCTAAGAACTAATATCCTTTTACGCACCTTTTCTAAGTATAAATAAATAAATATATGAGGGGAAACTTCTCACACACGACCATCTGATCCGAACAAAAATAGCCGAACTTATAAAATGTACTTGTACAAGTAAGAAATTTGGTACTACAAATATCATAGAAAAATATGTTGATGAATGTTAACTGTCACAGGTACATAAAGTAGTATTGGACAACTACTGAACCCTACACTTTGCGTGGCCCGACACGTGCTTGGCCGGTTATTTTATTCTATTTATCTAAGAACTACTTCAACTCAGCGATATTTTTCGTATTGGCGTAATAAACAACCTAATAGGTTGCAATCGCGTCCGGAGGGAATAATTTGATAACATTTTGATAAAATTGTCAAATTGACACAAAGATTTCGCCTGGATAAAAAAGGTAGGAAGGCGAGCTTATCTACACAAAGAGATCTCTTCCAGCCAACCTATAGATGTAGTAAGAGAAAATAATAATTTAAAGGTAGACAAAAAGTGCGCTACAGTAAATATAGTAGAGATACCTGTACAGTCGCTAACTCACTATTGTAAATTTTATCTTCAGCACAAATGTGTCCTTACCACGGAGACAAGTAGAATGTCTCCGTGGCAAGGACACATTTGACCTTATTGAGGGGCTCGAGCCTACCCAGGGCAGGCCAGTAGCCAAAAATGCATTTAATATTGTTTTGGGGAAAAGGTCCACTTACGCGATCGCGATAATAACTAGCATTTTTTCTTTTATTTAATCATGATAAGAATAGGACAGAATCGAGCATTTTCCACGATTCAGATAGTTTTGCAATTTTAACTTTATTTATTTAACCATTTATTGTACACATTAAATAAGAAAATAACAATACACAAAGAAACACGAGACATAACAAGCCTACTTATTTCTAAAGACGCGGATAAAACGTAATGATAATATAGGAAGAACCAGATAACCAACAGCTACTCTATAACTAAATGTACCTAAACATTATACGCAATAAATAAAACATAAACTTACACCTAACAATACTTATACTTACATATACACCGTGAAATTTACATCGTTTTGTTCCCGCCGCCGCGAAAAAAAAATCCCTGCGACAAAAAAATTTTTGGTCTCTCCATACAAAGTGAGACTCCCGACCGACCCATTTTGTATGGAGAGACCAAACATTTTTTTGTCACAGAAAATTATTTTTTCGTGAAAAGTTGTTCAGTTTGACGGGTACTATCACTACACGGCGGCGGGAACAAAACGATGTAAATTTCATGCTGTATATATATATATATATAAGTTACATAATATAATAATAAAACATACATAAATAAATATATACCTATACTTACGAGTATATATCACGGATTACTCTATGTTGTGTTATGTAACTTCATGTTGTAATTAACATTGTATATTATTCGTAGTAGGTATTAATAAATTGACGCAATATCGATTTACAAAACAACTAAGTATCTTTAAATCCAATGATAGAGAAGCGCCTAATTATAGGCTGATAAAACCAAAAATTAATCCCGAACTAAGTACGAGTTTTTTAATCTATGAATGCACATTTTTCTTGTCGCTAAAAGCGATGACAGGGTTCCCATACTGACCCATTATATGACTCTAAAAACCCTATATAGCGTTCACTATTGGTGTACTATAACCAATTTTTTTCTTTTATTATAATTAATTACAGTTTGTTCTTGGAAAACGCTGCTTCAGAAAAACTTTCGGGCAATAAAAAAACGTTTTAATCATAAATTTTGTATGGGATTCCCCACATACATGAAGGCAGGAGCACGTTCGATCACGGTAAAGTATTGTTCAAAATCTTATAAGACGCGCCATAGCTGACTGCGGTTTTCATACATTTTCCTTATTATTTTACATATCGGGTATTCACCTGTGAAAACCTAGGCGTAGTTAATTTTGTTGATGAAAATTAATCGTATGAATAATAGAGCGCGCTTTACACTTCTGTACATTTTTAGACGTATATTGTTTGCTGCAGTATTAAAAACCGTTCCAACCCAAGTGCGCAAGAGTCTATTTAGCTAAATCGACACAGCGCGTCTAAGAACAGCAACGTAGAAGTAGTACAGTAATTTCAACCATTGCCCTAAGTGGTAGCGTGGCCGAGCGGTCTAAGGCGCTGGTTTAAGGCACCAGTCTCTTCGGAGGCGTGGGTTCGAATCCCACCGCTGCCAATACTTTTTAGTTTTTAAAAATTGTATTTGAAGAAATTATTATGTTTACAATAAACATCGTAATTTTATTATTGTCTATCTTTTCAATACACCTTGCTCTAAACTTACGAAGGCAGTAAACTGTGCGGTAAATGCGTTTTACCGCACTATTGCGATTTTATTACAATTTTTTTATTCCTACGGTCTTCAAAATTATTATACAGCCAGGATCATTTTGACAATAAAAAATATTTAAATCGATTCATACAATGCGAAAAGTATTTTATATTTTTTTATTTCAACAAATTGTATCAAAAATATTATCAGCCAGTAATATTTTAATTATATTGCAACCCTATTGTGCAACCGTTTGATAACCCTAATAAAAAAAAAAAAAAAAAAAAAAAAAATATCTCGATTTAACAAAGAATCAATTTTGTAGAGGCTTAGTGTCCGCCAGAGGCGTCAAGTTTATAAAATTTCCACTTTAATGTTGTACATTGAATGTTGTTTTATTTATGAGTGTTTAGTGTTGATATTAATTTAATGATGAATGTGAATAGTAAGGATACTCAATCTGGGCGCGATATAATAAAGGTTAGTTTTTACAAATTCTACATGATCCATTTTACCTGTAGTATCATAGCTGTTGTAGTGTAATAGTACCCCACAACAGTAATAGTACTCTACAAAGGTATATCATACATAGGTACCATACCTTTCTTAACCATTTCAATTTAATAATTTCTCACAAGTGTATTGAAAAACGTCGTACAACTCGTGACATTATAAACCTCGTTTCACCTCGTTTGTAATAAGCCACCTACGATCCTTGTATCGTAATGTACTATTATGTTTATGTAATTAAAATATTATTTCATTACTATCGGTTTTGCTATAAAATTTTTATTAGGCACTTGATCTCTACGTACGACTCTATTTATTAGATTGGATTGTTAATTACTATTAGAAAATATTTTGAAATGAAACTTTTTCTTAACGGTATCGTATCATGAATGAACTATTAAAATTAAATATTGCACAATCAAGAACATTATGTAATGTTTTCAGTTTATATTTTTATAGAGTTGTCCATCTGATATTATTTTAGGATATGAAGTTTTTTGGGGCACGTGGTTCACAGACATAACCTTTCGAGTGGTTAATAAAAGTACTTTATAAGTACATTGATTTTTTCAAAACACTCAAACAACACCAAGATGCGTAATTTTGTACAAAAAGTAAAAAAACAACATCAATTTTGTTAATTTAAACTTAGATAAATAGAAAAATCGTATCTACACACGAACAGTAAAGCATTCCACTCTAAAAAAAAACTACTCTACTATCTAGTTCACTATTTCGTAACATTTTTTTCGGGCTAGTGCTCACTCACCATTACATGGCCGAATTTAATCGTGTGCACTGTACAACCACTGACGTTAATCTGCCGAAATCCAAATTTGATCGTGCATTCGCTTTTTGAAACAGCTGAGTCCAATCAAACTTAAACCCCCACCGAAACCCATACAGAAACCTACCAGAGATCTTCCGAAACTGGTTTTCACTCAATCAAAAGGTCACGACCACATTTAATCAATAGAAAAATTATAACCAATGAAATTGTGCTATAACCTTTTGCAGGGTTGATAGTTAATCAAATTAGTCTAGGTAATAGAAGAAAACTCTCCAGAACGGTAGATAGAGCGGTGTGAAAATGAAAAACCGATTTAGTACACTTGGTTGCGCCATTTTCTAGCGTTCACTGTCTAGTCTAGTGAGTTGTACGCATGCGTCGAGACAAAGGGCAAGGGTGAGACGTGTCGGGCAGTCTGACGCTTTCGTCACACAAAAGCAGTGAAAGTTACCGAAAGGACAAAGTAAGATAAAAAAAAAAGTTGAACTAGCATGCCCCATCTAGGGGAAGGGGTAGGTTGCGATCAGGCCTTATGCGACTCAAACGCCTCTAAATTACTTTACTCCTAAATACCCTGTCGGAAAAACTCATGTTTTAACTGTTACATTTACGTCAGTTACAATTGTAATTCACAAACAACGAGTTCCCAAGCTTTCCTTCCTTCCCTGATCAAATGATGATCACCAAGGTGCAAGGTAATGATGTTGCTGAAATCGTGTGTTACCCAGTCGTCATGAGGTGGGATGAGATTCAAAAATTCATTTATATATTAGCGGAAATACTCTTATATAATAGTGATGCTTTCTTCCAGAACGAATACGTCATTTGTGTGTAGGTAATAGTATTTCAGAAAGTATACAAGCCTTTTGTAGCAAAAGTACACATCATTTTACGAATATAACCTGCAAGAAAACTCCTAATTGTCCTCCGTGGTCTTGTTAGGAGTTTTTACTCTTGTAAAGGTTACCTAGTAGGTATATACCTACCTATAACAGTGGCGTCATAATAGTTCCAGTATTTATCCCCAATTTATCTATCTATATTTATCTCTACCTATCTTTATATAAAAAATATGAATCTCAAGCATAGGTTTTACCTCCTAGGATTTTCCTCAATAAAATAAGAAATAAAACTTAGTTGGGAATATGATGCTTACAATATTTTCCTATTAGAAAAACCCATGACATAGGTACCTCTTCCACCAGCGACCATCAACAACTTTATTTGTGCTTCGTTGTTAAAATTCGAAGTAGAATTTATATAGGTACTAACTACTTTTTATTAAGGCCGGGTTATGGCAAAAATTAGCAACTCAACGCGCTTTAGTTGAAAGTTCAACCGACGCACTACTGAAATAAAGTTCATATTAGCGTGCGATGCTTCACGGTAGTTACGTCCGACACTGCGCAGGAATCGTGCTAAAACCTCGTTTTTCTTGAACTCTTTTGCTTATTAACAGAAAACGGCAGAGTTTATGAAAAATGTCATCGATTTAAAATCTAAGTCAATAATAGGCAAATTATACTAACGAAAAAAAAACTATGGTTATCGCTTGAAGCTACGAGATCAAGGACGTCAAAATTTTGTTTTTGCTGCTTTTTTTTTAAATCTTGTGCTTTTTATTTCTAAATTATTATAATGTATTTTAAAATTCTACTCGATTTAAAATTTAATTAAGGATATATTTTGTTAGCACATTTTTTTTACATTTATAGCATCAGTAGAAGTGCTAGTATTTGATCGTCAAAGTAGCGACTATGGGCGGTATATCCACATGACCCCGCCTTAAATAAAACTGATGCGCGTAGTATCATTTTGTTTTGCATCGACGACGAGGACACGTGGTAATGATGACGGCTGGTTTGGTGCACGTTCCAAATGCATTTATGAATAAAAAAGATGCAACGCGTAAATAGTTTTATCGGGACGTGCGTCACTTCTGTAGTTCTATAGAACTTTTGTTTTAAGGTTTGATATTTTGTATTGTGACTATAAAATTATTGGGACTATTGTGAATGACGAGTTCTTGTGCGAAATTTATGACGAAAGCTAAGAAATGTAACCTCCAAAAATAAGTAAATAAACAATTCTATTTTAAAATTTTCATTTTATTGATAATGTAAATTGCATTGAATTGAATTGTATTATGTAATTTCCGGCGACGCGACGGAAATAATATGAAAGAATAAATAAATAATAAATAAAATATTTCTTTATTATATAAAAACACTTATTTTAGAAAAGTGGGGCAAGTGTCTCCCAAAAGGCTTATCGCCTGTGTCGGGAGGCACCGCTCTTCATAGAAACTAACATAATATAAGTTAATGTTATGACAAGTTCATACAGATGGAAAAAGAGGTAAGTATAATTAAGATAAGTTTAGTTTAGGTCTAAAGTAGTTTTAAGCTCATATTATTAGATTATACGTTCAACTTACATTCCTTCCTACAATCTAAGTCTAAGTTTAAGTAGGTACATATTAACTAGAAATAGATTACTTAATTCAGTTCAGTTAGACATGCCGAGTTATTCTGAGTCTAACCGGTCTATTCATGGTTTATCATACTTTCCTTCTCACAATCTAAGTCTATGTTTAAGTAGGTACATAATATAATATTTTTTGTATTATTTATTATTAAGCTTATAAAAAATACAAAGATCCCGCAAAACCGTTTGAAACGGTTTGACCGCAGGACATCATAAAACTTATATACTTACCTACTTACTACTATTCTGAGTAATTAATTACCTTTATTTTTTCTAAAAACCATTTCTTTTTTTTTAACTTATTTTCTTGTTATGATCAGTTGCTCAATGAAATACATTATTTATGTATCATTATGTATCTCGTTAAGCAACTGATACCTACACTGACTATATTATACTCCATAACGGATTCGAAATATTGTAAAATAAGAAAACATGAATAATGATTTACAGCCAGCATAGTATTTATTATATTATATTCTGTGCTACTGCTTCGTTCGTAGGTAGATACCATCTGAAGAATTTAAGGAACGGTTCTATGGGCCCGGGAAACTCGGGCAATTCGGAAAATAAACATTCGGGGAATAGACGTACAGGGAGAGGAGAAAAAGACTAAGGCCTAATCGCCCTAATTCAGGGTAGGCTCGAGCCCCTCGTATACGAGCTGTTGGTGTGTGTGTGAGAGGAGAATAGGTCTTTCGGGGAAAAGTACATTCGGGGAATGGACTTTCAGGGAATTAGACCTAACAATCATGTGATTTGAATTTGTTTAGCCCGTGCAATTTGTTTGTTTTGCGCAATGAAAAAAAGCAATGCGATTATGAAGGCTTACATTCTCTCTCAATTATGTAGATTTGAGATCTTTCAGGGTTTTAAAGATGTGAATGTATTCTTGAGGTCAAAAGAAAACGCGATCTTGTATATGAACAAGAGAGCCATCTATTGCTAAGAAAGATTACTATTTCGTACACTGTCATCTGTTGGCTATTATTTTGTACACTGCCATCTATGAACGAGATATGTATTTGGTGCTGACATCTAGTGTCGAATATATTTACTATTTCAAACAGTGGCATCTAGCGACTGCGTGTAAATTAATAATATTATTTTTATTTGATAGATGGCAGTAATTTTTTAAATCTGGCAATTCTAAATTTTATGTCAGTCAGTCGGCTCAAAAGGGCTCCGAACCCAGAGCCGTTAAACATTATTATAAAAAAAAAATGTCAGGCAGTCAGCCAGCGCGAAATGTCATTCTCATGCGCGAAATGTCATTCTCATCAAATCAAACCAACGGCCAGAATGTGTTTTATATATTTTCTACAATATTAGCAATTTCTCGTATTTTTTACATTTGCAACAGCTAAAGAAATGAACAAACAAAGAACACTGAGTACTAGAGATCGTAAGTAAATGTCTATTACTTAATCTTGCACCATTCTCGGTCAATATTTACTTTACTATGTCGTGCCTTTTCCAGGATTTTTAAAGCTATCTCTAAAGAAAAATCGTCTAAAAAAGGATGAAGAAGCAAAGAAATTTAACAGGAGTTCTGACTGTATCATCATTGACGAATCTTTTGAAAGATTTAGGTCCGATTTCCCGCCAAAAGTAAGTGCTACTTTTTGAAAGACCATTTCAAATAAAGGAGTCAATTACTTTGTGAATACTACTATTACGCTTATATTCCTTTTGTTGTGAGCAGACTAAATACATAAGCTGCTCCATAGATTGAATCTCTGTTAAATAAGAAATTTTCTATTTGTTACTGTGAATGTAACTTGTTCCTACTTATTTTTATGTTTTCAGGTACAAGTGAGTCCAAAGATATACTCTCCAATAGTGATAAACGATTCAGACATATCAGAAGACCTGCCTCTCATCATCCTGGACAAGGAACCTAGTAAGACTGGCAATGTAAGTACTTCTTAACTTGGATAAGAATATAACTCTAAAAACATCCACCTACCTGTTGATCATCAACCACTTACTTAGGTATCTGTTGTGTTGGAATTTATAAATATCATTTGCTTTAATATTTAATAGAATAAGCAAAAGCAGTGTCCAAGCCAACCTAAAGGATACAATCTGCTAAACAACAAAGTGCTAGGCCCTAATTGTATCTTACAAACAAGAAATCACATATAAAGATTTCAATTTTTTAAATTTACTTCTTTTACTCAGTCAGAAAGAACCATTATTTTATCTAAACATTAATAGCTCTAAAAGCATAGACTTATACAACTTATATTTGACAAAGTAGGAGTTTCTACAACATTTGCCATCTCTAGGCTCATGATTTTTTAGTCCTGTTTAAATCTTCAGGTCTCATTCAACTGCTCAAGAGAAGACAAATCACCTATACGAGTCACAGAATCAAGACCCAGCATAGATGGATGGTCCCCGGCACAAAGCATAATATGTGCTACACCGAAGCAACTTACTATACCCTCAACACCAAAAGACATAGTAAATGTATCTCTGGAAGAATGCTCTATTAAGAAAATACAACATTCACAGAAAAAGTTACTCGATGATCTCTATGGGCAATCCTGGAAATCTATACCAACATTATTTAGAACTCTAAAACACAAATATGACAATATTGAAGGTATCTCAAAGAAACTACAATTCAATGATGACGAAAGTGACAAAGAGAACATACTTAAAGACCTGCAGAAGAATAAAAAGCTTTATTTGGATGCAACAGAAAACAGATCGAGATTACAAAATGACTTGTTGGAGAAATCGAAGAAGAAATTATACACAGAGAAAGTACCGAGTACGCCAGATCTACCGAAACACAAATCAAATAGGACTAGGAATGTTAATACAACGGGTAAAAAGAAAAAGGTGATGTCGGTGACAGAGTTAGTGCAAAGTATGAATGATATTGAATCTTTGACGAAGAGAGTTGAAAATGTTAGTGTAAATAATACGATTGAAGTTTTAAAAACTCCAGTAGACAATGTGAAGAAGCTCAGCTTTATTGGGTCTTTAGCAGGTAAATAATTCTAGTCCTTATTCATAAATTATAAGTGCAAAAGTGATTCTGTGCAGATGTCTATCTAAACTATTGAACCAATTTTAATTAAATTTGGTACAAAAATAGTTTCCACAGTAAGATTACTTAAACCAACAGCGCTTAGTATCCTGGTGGGGAAACTGTCACTAAAAAATGTCATTGTGGAATTTTCGATAGTTTGATCTATGCAGACCTGACCTGATGGTCTGAAAAGCTAACCAACCTTTAAAGACAATGAGGACATAGACAAAGACATTAAACATTAAGACATTCATGTTATTGTTGAATGCTTTATTCACTCTGTTTACAAAAGAAAAAATATGTGGTTCTCTAATTGCTAAGATGATGTATATGTATATTGGAGAATGTCTGCGAGAAGCGCAGATGGGTGATCTGCTCTATAGTTAAGAACTACTTCATCCTAAGATAAGCTAAGATGATTCTGTGCTATAGAATACACGTTAAGCCGTGGGTCCCGGCTTCTTTCTACAGAAGCGGTCCTTACACAAGCCAAGTCAGTGAGTGGAGTTTGGCATCTTTATAACACTGACACCTAGGCCCCGTTTCACGAAGCAATAATTTTTTTTTTTTTTTAATCTAATTTTTGACGAGGCTTTAATCGCTCTTGGCGACTATGCCAGCCTCATAGTTTTAGACAAGTTATTTATCCATATAATTTATCATCGACCCTTTATAGATGAGTTGTACAACTTATACAGTAATGCCGCGTCTTTGGATAAAGGCGATGCCAATATTACATTTATTTGCCCCCCATGCAAACCCTTAGGAAACATTCTGTCTCTGAGGTCACAATTCCGTTCACATTCCACCAACAAGTGAAGTATGTCCTCTGTAACGCCACAATGAGCGCACAGAGGAGACTCTCTCCTTCCAATCATGTGGTAAAACTTGTTGAGTGGAACATGACCGGAACGTAACCTCATTGCAGCAACTAAACTAACTAATTTACTAGTAACAAGTTACTGCATACTTAATTCGCCTAAACTGTAAGGCCTTACTGTTTTATCTCACTGTCTACGCAATGTACATCGAATTATTAATTGTAATTTGTAACTTCCTGTGTTTGTAGAGCAGTTGTAAACCTTACACCCCACACAATGAAAAATACCAGAACATAAGAAGTCAGTCATCAACCCTTCAACCCACACAATAACATCGAGTTCCATTTCCAGACAACGTCCCCTCCTGGCGCTGCCACACAGAAGCCGCGCCGTACATCAGCGGGTTCAAGGCTCTGCGGGAACAGTTGTGCCGGCGACTGTACTCGGAGTTCAACAGTAAAGTGTTTGACGAGCAGCTCGACGCGGATATGATCATCACGTGGGACGGCAAGCTTAGAAGCACTGCGGGGTGAGAATATGATAAGAGATAAAAATCTGGGGTGAATCGACTAGGGCGCTCCAGCAAGCGCTTGTATGTATGTATGTATAAGGGGGACGTCTGCGAGGAGCGCAAACGGGTGACCTGCGCCATATATAGGAACTATTTCACCCTTAATCCCAGTTTTGATGGATGCTCCTTTCATGATAGCGCCGCATCAGCTCAGCCGTATCGCGTGATACTCACGGTAGGTGAGTTGTGTTAGGTCTATCCCTTGTTCTCTCCGCTTCTGGCATGGGGTGACCCAGTGACCCGCGACTACCCAAGAAGAGCCAGCTTGGCAACGGCTATTGCTACTACCAGCCAGCCCCCCCGAGCGCCGCGTGAGTCCCGGTGCCCCCCACGCCTTAAGCTTCGAAAATACTGGGTTCCCCCACACGGTTGTTCTCCCCCCGTGAGATCGCAATCGGCCGGGCCTGCCATCGCCCACCCTCGGAGCACCCATCGACAGCAAGCGCTTACCTGGAGCGGTGGGAGAGGATACGTGTGGGGGCAGAACTCGTCCGGGGAGAGCGAGGGAACAGGGAGAAATGTCCGATGCACCGCGAGTCCGAAGGGCGACAACCGAGCTGGGAATTAGGGGTGAAATAGTTCTACACACAGAGCAGGTCACCCGTCTGCGCTCCGTCGCAGGCGTCCCCCACAAGACATACATACATACATACATACATACTGCGGGGTGAGAATATGATAAGAGATAAAAATCTTTATTCAAAGTGTGATTTTACAGAATCATTTATTGAAATCAAAGCTAGCTAATAATACCAAGGACAAAAGATGGCACATTGACTATAAGTGTTGAAAAGAACGGCTAGAAGAAATTCCACCAAATTATTTTCCTATATTTATGTAATGATTTAATTGTAAAAGACCTTTGAAAGAACCTACTAACCCATACTAAGTACCCATTTCGATTTCATTTAATTTATTGGCCAAGTCCTTACACGGAGTGGAATCTCCTGCCGGCGTCTGTATTTTTTTTTTTTTTAATTTCCGATCACATATAATCCGACTCTCTTTAAAGCTAGAGTGAATAGGCTCCTTCTGGGTAAGCTCGCTACATCGTAGATCCCATCCCTACTCTCGGGCTGGATCGGGGTCAAGAATAAACCCATACAATATAAAAAAAAAAAAAAAAAAAAAATGGCACCCAATCATAATTTGTTTTTGATGGAATATAATCGTAACAAATCATGGATATCTGTGAACTTATAAATAAATTATTCCTCCTATTAACATTTTACAATTTTTTATCGTGTTTCCAGCACTACAACCAACCGCCTAATTCGGACAGCTAAGGGCGACCGCATCCGCTCGTCCAGCGTGAAGCTGTCCACCAAAGTGGTGGACGGTCCACAGAGGCTCCGGGACACGCTCATCCACGAGCTGTGCCACGCCGCCACGTGGCTGGTCGACGGGGAGCTGCGCGCCGGACACGGCCCTTTATGGAAGAAATGGTAAGTGATACATTTAGGGTTTCGTTCCCGGGAATTCCCGGGAAAATTACCATTCCCGATCTCGGGAAATATGCGCCCGAGATCCCGGGAATGTCGGGAATTTAAATTACGTTTAAAAAGTTAAAATAACTGTTTTATGAACTGCGTTTTATATTAAAACAAGCAAATATCAATGACACAGTGACTGTAAGTTGTAGCAGAGCGAATAAAACATAGCTTTTTAGAGCGTTTTTATTATTCGAAAAACAAAAGATTGCCATTTGAGGTAGCCACAAACAAACAGTAAGAATACACTTTTATAATCAAAATGAAATTCTTAATTCGAATTCTAAATTTAACAACTTACTTATATTTAAATCTATAGTTTTTAGTTTAGAGTAACTACGAGTATATACAGCATGAAATTTACATCGTTTTGTTCCCGCCGTGTAGTGATATTACTCTTCAAACTGAACAACTTTTTGCGAAAAAAAAAAGTCATTTTGAATATAAAAGGGTATTCTGACTGAAAACATGCTGCTGCTGAGTCTTTTAATTTTTTAATCACAATTAAAAAATTAAGACTTTTACGAATAATAAAAATGATCTTTTTTAAATTATTGCTCCCTTATATTAAAAAAATAACAAAATTTCCCGATCCCAGGAATTCCCGGGAATTATAGATATTTTTTCCCGGGTCCCGGGAATGTGAAAAACCCGGGAATTCCGAAACCCTAGATACATTACTGTAATGCATATCCCATCCTCGTCGCCAAACTGTTGTATCTTCAAATTAAACACTATAATTAATTGATATAGGTTTATTTAACCAGAGCGCATGACACTAGCACAGTAGTAAACTGACAAGAGAGAGAGCGAGACGAAACATTTAATCTAGTACCTGACACTTACAACTGTCGGCACTTGTTGAAACTCCATGATAATATTGATACAAACACTCATACCTACTCGTTTCACATCCTTACTAATATTATAAACGCGAAAGTTTGTAAGTATGGATGGATGTTTGTTACTCTTTCACGCAAAAACTACTGAACGGATTGCGATGAAATTTGGAATAGAGATAGTTTGTAGCCTGAATTAACACATAGGATACTTTTTACGGGAAAAAGTCTTATTCCCACGGGAAAATCTTACATAACGCGAGCGTAGCCTAGCCTAGTATTTATATATTTTAATAAACCTAACCGGTACAGATAATAACATAAAAATATGGACAAGAAGAAATGCACAGCAATTTCTTCCAATGTGACTTTATAACCCCTAAAGATGCTGTGAAATGAAACTGGTTGGGCTCATTTAAAAATGTGATGAAATTAGTAGTGTTTGTATTATCAACGATAAATTACTGCTCTCTGCTGACTGTGGTAACTAGTAAGTAATAATACATTACTGCACACTACTAGAAATTCTTGAGAGAGGCCGTCTTTAGCTAAGATGATAATGATATAATTGTCTACTAATTTTGTAGTCAGAATCAATAAACAAATTCCTGTTGCGAGAAACGAATTTCTGAAGAAAACATCATTTTTTAATCTAAGAGGTCCCCCGACTGCAATGTCAATTTTATTTAACTTGCTTTTTTACTTTTTAATTCGTTTTTTGGTTCTTTTTCTATTATTGATTAACCTCTGTTGTCAATTGTTTCACTCTGAGAAAACGTAGTGTGGGACGCCCCCTGCCAGGTGGACTGATGACCTGAGGAAGGTCGCTGGTGGTGGCTGGATGAGGAAAGCGGGTGATCGTGCGCTTTGGCGTGCCCTTGGGGCGGCAGCAGTCCAGCAGTGAACTGCAATAGGCTGATTGATTGTTATCCCATTGTAGCGTTCGTAACTCGTTTTGCGACCTGTGTTTATTAACCGCCGCCATTTTATTTGCAGGGCTCGGCGAGCATTGTTGGCGCTGCCCGAGCTAGGCGAGATCTCGCGCTGCCACGACATGCAGATTCACTTCAAATACACGTACAAGTGCAACAAGTGTGGATACAGGTGGGTACATACCTTTATATTCATCATCATCGTGTGGGTTGTAAGGTCAACAACCGACCTCACAGACCCTGGTGTCAGTGTTATAGAGCCGCCAAAAGCCACTGATATGGCTCGTGTAACGACTAGATAATAGCGGGGACCAACGGCTTAACATGCCTTCCGAAGCACGGAATCATCTTTTCGAACAATCAGGTGATTCAGTCTGCAAAGTCTCACAAAGAGATTAGGTACCTAGGTATTGCCAGAATGTGCGGAATTATGTTTCTTAAAATTATGGTTATGAAATAAAAAAAAAATCATGTTAATTTTCAAAAAGCAATAATTACTCTTCCGTTCGATTCAATCGGGTTCGATCCCCACCACGTACCAATGTGTTTTCGAATTTCGAATTCATATGTACGTTTATTCGACGCTCTTACGGTGAAAGAAAACATCGTGATGAAACCTGCACACTCCTGCGAAGAAATTCAAAGGTTGTGTGTGAAGTCGACCAACCCGCACTGGGCCAGCGTGGTCGACTAAGGCCTAATCGCTCTAATTCAGGGTAGGCTCGAGCCCCTCGGTTGGGACGTATATGAGCTGTTGATAATGATATCCTGACCAGATCGGTGGTCCACCTTGTCCTCTATATTTACTTATCCTTACAACTATGTTTCTCAATAATTATAGATATAAAGCGAAAAATTAAAAATTGTTAACAATAATAATCTATATTATTGAGTAAGCGCATCGTATTCATTATAATTTATGTAACTTGAAACATGAATGTCGGTAGTTTGCAATATTTACCGACAGATGGAGCTGTAATGCACTCTGAGCAAATAAAAAGCAGTGTCAAATTTCATCGACCTTTCACAGAGCTTGGTAGCATAATTGGTAATGCGCCTGTTTCTGGCCCGGATAGACAAGGAGATGCAGGTTCGAGTCCTGTCAAAGAATTTTTCATTATAATTATTAGATATTTCGTTAATAGACGTAATCTGTAACAATAATTATCTATGTGTCTCAATGTTTCCAGCGTCCAGCGGCACTCCAAGTCGATCGACGTGACAAAGAAATGCTGCGGATACTGCCGGGGCACCTTCGAGGTCATCGTCAACAAGAAGAACAAAGATGGCGTCGTCGGTATGTTATAGTAATCGCATCGTAAGAATGCCGTCCTGACAGCAGGCAGGAAATATGAAAACCAAAAGGGAGCAAAAGAGACAGAAGAAAAATTGTACGTGTATGACAGCTGTCAGGACGGCATTCTTACGATGCGATAGGTATAAGACAATTTTATCCTTATCCTTCAAATCAAATCAATCAACGGCCCGTTACAGTCCACTGCTGGACTATGAGCCTCCTCTCCTTAAGTGTTTGGTTTTGCCATAATCTCCACGCTTGGCAGGCGGGTTGGAGATCGCAGATTAAAAGGTTACTGTATCAGAGAGCGCTGCTGCCCGTTCCCTGTTCAATGTGTAGTCCCTAAGTCGCCTCTTACGACACCCACGGGAAGAGTAGGGGTCGGTGACAAATGTATTCTACTCTGCCGTCACTATACTAATATTATTAACGCGAAAGTTTATATGTATAGATGTTTGTTACTCTTTCACGCAAAAACTACTGAACGGATTGGGATGAAATTTGGAATAGAAATAGTTTGTACCCTGGATTAACACATAGGATACTTTTTACGTGAAAATGTCTTATTCCCACGGGAAAATCTTACACAACGCGAGCTAGTACACTAAAATTGTCACAATTTTCGGGTTTGTTATAACCCGTGCAGATAAAGAATAGATCTGAAAACGGCGTCCGCTCGCATGCTAACTCGCTCACAATCTATCGCTGTCTATACTCGCACAGTGAAGTACGCGCTGCAAAAAAATAAAAATAAAATTAAGTATTTTATTGGATTTGTATCATATTATTAGATAGATGAGTATGTAATAGTACCTAAATTAATAAATATTATTGCTGTGTCTATCTCTACGAGAAAGCAAAAGGTAAGTAGGTACGTAAACGTAAGGACTAAGAAAGGTCATAATTAGTTGTTTGTGTGGCGGATTTCGTGAGAAATCACTCTTTTTATAGATTTCTTTATTTTATATTTCTTATCTTATTTGACTCTGGTCGGGGGATTTCCAAAAATGTTATTTAATCCTTTTTATTCTAATATGTTTTAACATCCGGCGTGGGTTTTTTAAAATTTTCAATTTTGTTTTCTTATATTTACCCCTGCTCCTTATTTATTTAATCAATATTTTTTGTCATTATTATTAGTATAATTAATTAATAATAACAAACCCGTCTCGTCCCGTTTTCAATCATAATAATAAAAAAGAATAATTAATAACAAAAAAAAAGTCTGTAGGAAAAATAAAAATCGATATTTGAGAACTTGTTTTGCCAACTGTACCATAAGTACCCGCTGCCATTTTCAGATCTATTCTTTATCTGCACGGCTTATACCCCGGTTACGGTGAACAACCGCAAAAATCATAAAGCATAATTTTATTATTTAGTATTTATCTTTACTAATGTCAGAGAATAGGTAGCCTTATACATCTTTCGTCTGGACATCGTATAAAGAGTTGCTACACATTTTACCGAGTGTGGACATGTGCCCTTTTAATATAGCGATTTCAGAATGAGTGAGCCGTCAAAGACCTCTGATATTGCTCATATAAGTCTCCTTTGTTTGACAGTGCACCCACCGGGACTCGAACCCAGGTACTCGAGGCCATGGAGGCTATTAAAATATAAATTAATTATTAATTTTTTTTTTGTTTATGTAATTAATTTTGAACTACACTGTCATTAAACAATCCTTATCTCTGGAAGAGCGGATAAGAGAAACTGGTATTTTATTTAAACAAAATAAAACTTATTTTTAATATATTTCTTTGTTTTTTTCCAGTATCGACTCCGGCTAGAAAGGCAGCTCCCAACGACTTTGCGTTATACGTAAAGGAACACTACAGCAGCGTCAAGAACGAGAAAACCACTCACGCGCAGGTCATGAAGACACTCGGCGAACAGTTCTCCGCGAGGAAGAATAACAACAACACATGACGACGGTATATTTACTATTTATGGTATACAAATAACAACATCTTGCATCTTGAATGTATTCAGTGTGGAGCAGGGACTGTTACCGATACTTTCTGTTTTCTATTAAACTTTATAATGTCGATACATAAATAGCGATATTATACCGCTAATAACCGGCCAAGCACGTGCCGGGCCACTACTACACTACTACTACGTACTTGTACAAATAAGAAAGGTACTACAAATATCACGAAAAAATATTTTGATTAATATTAACTGTCATAAACAGGTACATAAGTAGTATTGGACAACTACGGAACCTTAACAAAAAAATAATTAATATTTTATCGTAATTTTTAAATATCGATATCGTATTTCATCGATATTTCTGTCTCTGGTCTATTCCTAGGCCCTTAATCAATATACCTGCATCTTCGATCACAGAAATGGACCTGCATTGATAGATACTGTTTTCCTGATGCAGTAGGTCCAACTGCTGGTAAAAATGAGTTGTTAGACCATTTCCTCAAAATCGTTGTTTCGCATTTTCCGCGATGTCATTGTTTCAAATCGTATAATTATGTATTATGTACTGCTAAAGACCTTAAAAATAAACCTAAAATAATGCTTTTAAGTGAGCGTTAGGAAGAAATTTAACTTTAGAACAATTTACTCTAGTTTTTGACTGCGTTTAGTTTTAAGTTTTAAGTTATTCATGATGCGTCGAATTCGTTCCACTTAGCTAATTTACAATTTATAACCAACAAATTCAAAACCTCTATAAGATTAGTCTTGTAAAACCCAACTTTAGTTCTAGAATTTTGATCAGCTGATCAATTTACATTTAAAAAAATGTGAGACAAAAGTTGTTAAGTTTGATGGGAGATTACTATCATCCAAGAGGTTTTGCGTTTTCAGTGAATATAAGTAATCTACGCGACATACCACGGTGTTTGAGAATATTGAATTTAGACAAGCATTGTACATAATTAGTATAATTTATTATAGGTACTGGATACAAAAACTATTTTTGTAGATATATTTTGAAAGTTATTTTAGAAATGAGGTAAAGGTGAATCTGGGTACAAAAATACGCATTATTGTGATTTTGTATGATAATTATTATTTGTAATTATTAAATTACACGATTTGGTGAGTAAATTTTGTAATAAATATAAGCTAGTATAAAATAAATACACATAATTTATCATGGGTTTGTTTTATTTTAAGCTACACTCACCGGCACTTTATATCCGAGTTTCTTTATTATCTACTGTACATTTTTTTTTATATATAGACCTTAAAAAATATTTAATGGCTTTCATTTGCCATCACTGTAGAGCGATGATGGGTTCTCGTCAACCCTCGCTACAGAAGTCCTGGATGGAATCCAGAGCGAGCGAATCCATTCTAGAGTAGAATCTAGCTACGCAAAGTAGAATCCTGAGTGCAGTGAGGGATTCAAAGTAAAAAAAAAAATATTTGCGACCGAGTTGTAGGTAAGGTCGACCAAGAAAGTAGTTTACCATTTTTCATTTAATTTCCTAGTTATCGAAAATTTCAATAAGGTTTATACTTGGTATATGACAGATCGTTCTGCAAACGAAAATAATCTTTGTTGTTCTATAATTTGCAATTGACATTCAACCTTACGGTGATAAACCAATTTATTGGTCGACCTTACATTCTAATTTTCATTCCCCTCTATGAGAAAAAATTATAAAATGCTTTTAGCTACAACTCATGAATACCTTTATTAATTGCGCCTGATTTAACATATTCAAGTGTTAAAATGTAAACAATACGAAACACGAATTCATTTTTTAAATAATTTACTATGCACCATTGACGATCAGCCATAGAGTTGTAGACGGGCTGCTGTAATTCGAGAATTTTTCATTTGTTTTCTTTTTTTTTTATTGGGCTGAAGGCCATCCGCTTTTTTTTCATACAATATTTTGTTTTCCATATCTGTGCCCGCAGAATAATAAGCAAATAATGATGTCCAAATTCGAAACACTTTCCTGCCTTATCTATTTCGACTCACAGGGCAGACAAAAAAATATTGATGAGAATACAATTTGAAAGACCGTTAAAGATACAGCAGCTATATCAGCTGTTTTTTTCTGCCTTCTGCCTAATGCCACAGAATTTAATAAAGTAGATGTGCAGTCTGTCTTGTCAGAGCCATCTATTTCCGTGCTTTATTTTTGAGCTTGCAGAATATTTTTTAATTACCTACTTCCTTTATCAAGGGAAAATAGTAAATTGTATAAAAATAAAACAACAAAAATGTTCAATACCGTTTTTATTATTTATTTATTATACATAGTAAATGTCAGTTGTCATTTTTGTTAAATGATAAAGTAGGTACAGTCTTGGAAATATTAAAAAAAATTATATATAATTTACAACAAATCGAACGCGAGTTCGCAATTCTAATTTGGGTACTATTATAGTACCATTTTTATGTACACAATGCTTAAAATGTAAAAAAATAAAATTAAAGTGGCATCGTTGTATGGTAAGCAATATATCTACCATACATTTTTATTAAGTATAATATTTATTTACATAGGAATTATTAAATTATGAGCACAGTGAGGCTTACTTTTTACTAGACCAGTAACGCCATCTATGGGTGTGTGATATTGAAATCGTTATTTAATTGATTAAATCTTTATAAGAACCAGAAAGGAATTCTAGTTGCCAAACTAGTGAAAAATAATTCGAAACGCCACATTTTTTTTAAAACTCAATAAAAGCAAACATGATGGTTGTTTACGTTCACAAATATTATTTACCTAATTTTATACAGTTATTTTTTTATAGTTTTTCATTATTACCTATCTATTGTATAGTGCCAACATTCATTTTGCGATATTTTCATTTAATTTTATATTCCTATATTAAAATGCATATGTTCAACATTCAAATTGTATTGTATAACATTTACATTAATTAATATATTCTTGTGATCGAGTATTTTTATCTATTTTGTATTACTAGCAGATGATCTAATATAAAAACTGTTTTTTTTTTATCAATGATAGCCTGAAATAATAAATTCTATTTTAATTTATAAATGTTGGTATCACCTAAAAAATGTAATGTGGTAACACTTATATACTCGGATTTTACATTGTTTAATACTACAACAGCATTTAGACACAAATAAATAAGTTTTTGTAATAATGTTTATAGAAACATTTACACACATGATTAATAATATATTATGTTTTTATAGAATTTATCGGGCATTACTCAGAATAATGGACACAAAATTATTGGACACAGATTTTTTAAATATTATAAATTTATATCTATGGACAGATTTATTTCAAACAAAATGTATCATAATAATTATCACATATAGTTAAAATTGTATTAATATATTGGGATATTTATTAATAAATTCATGGCAATGGCTGTAGCTGTTACAGGCAGTTTTTACTTGCTATTTTGCATTGAATTACTTAAATATAATAATATTATATAAAAATTGTTGCAGTGACTTTGCAATGAAAGAAACATATTCATAAAATACTTTAAAAATAATTTCAAAGTATCACAATAATATTCAAGGTAGGTTTTAGTATAACAATACAAATTCTTTATAAATTGATGGAAAGCAACAAATTATTATAATGAATGACAGTATAAGATGATCAACATTGACACTTACGATTATTTTGATATTTCGAATGGCAGTTCGATGAAGAAGCATAATATAATTTAAAACAATGTTTTTAAAACCTAAAGACAGTGAAAATTAAAACGCGCTATGTACATGAGGCCGTGCTTAAATATAATTATAAACCTACCTATAGTTATATACAGTGTCTATACAATGATTACGTATAGTAAGAGGCTCATCAAAATCAGCCTAGCATACTTGAACATTTTGACATCAAGTTATTCTTACACGTGCTTAACTTAGCTATCTACTTGGCCATTGAAAATATGTACTTAAGTACAAAATATTTGAAAGCATGGCCTATTTATTGAACCTAGCCACCTTTTCAGATATTTTTAGAACAATGTTTTTTGTAATTTTTGAACTGGTTTGTACATTTTTTCCTGTTCCAGAGATCAAAAGTTATGTAAAGGTTCAACGTTAACACATAAAAATTCTACACCAAGGCGACACTGTTATATTGTTGTAGTCCATCGCATAACATATAACATTTTAGATGTTATCGCTAATCACTGTTACCGCGAATAAAACAACTTCACACATCAAAACAGTTCCTTGGTTACACACTATCAAAGGCTTTTCAAAAGTCCAAAACATTGCGTTGCGATGTTTCTTTAGCACATATCGAACCTATAATCTCACTAGCAGAAGTCAAAACTGACTTGTATTGACCTCACAGAACTAACGTTGATGTCCCAGTATTGTAATATCAAAAGCTAAGATTTTCTACCGCATACGGCAGAGTTATAGTAAATCAAGTAGACGGGCCATCTTCTAATGGCCTGAATCTTACGAAACCATCTTGAGCTACCAGCATACTATTTCCGTCAGCCTCATTTGGGATCTCATCTTGAGGTTGAGAATATGAGGCTTCGTAACTACAATTCCTAGGTGCTGGCTGAGGCGTAGCCAAAGCACAAGGATAATTCCTCTCATTAGGATCTTCAGTGAAACCGTAAAGGTCAGTAGACTTCGGTCTATCTGGGAAAGCGTTGTTTTTACCCCGCTTTTGACTGCCGCTGCTATTGACTATTGAAGTTGACGGAGAGTGTCTTCGTTGGGAATTGCGTATTTGATCCCCATAACCCCTATTAGGGTTCAGAGTTTGTATACCAGATGCGTGATACGACGCGTTTTCTGTGTTATAGTTTCCGTACTCGTCAGGCAAGTGTGGCTGGTGGTAGTGATGCCCCATTGAATCGTATCCCATCGTCATGCAGTTCTGTACGTTCTTGTTTTTCGCTCTGTGCTTCTTTCGTGGATTGCTGTTCGTTCTAGAAGACACTCTGTCGTATGACATGTGTTTGAAGTTATGCGAACTACGGTTAGAACCTGCGTTATAGTTCTGGTTCTTAATGTCTCTGATGAAGTCACTGTTGCTACCGTATTGGATGACGTTGTATTCATGGTCTAGAGGGTCGTCACCTTGTAACGACTGAATAGCAGGGTCACAGTTGGAATAGTGGTCATCCGAAGCTGATTCTATGCCATTGTAGCCCATATTAGGATGGTGTTTGATCAAATGGTTTGTCACTCCTTGACTGGAAGTAGCATTGCTAGATTCAGTGGAACTGCTATGGCCTGCATTGGCTATTGAGCTATGTCCAGAATAATTTTCTGTTCCTGAGTTATTGTCACAGTTACCAGTTAGCGTATTCAATTGGAATCTCTGATGATCTATTGGGCCTACGCAACACTGCTCTGGTATATTTGGATGATGTCCAGTTGATTCGTAGATAGGTTTTCCTGTCCTTAAAGTGTACGTATGAAGGTTGGTATTAGTGCTGCAAATGGCAGGGTAGTCTGATTCAAATTGTTCGTTGCTAGACCCAGCGGTGCATGGAAACAGTCCTAAACCAGAAATTTTATGTCCATCAGCCTTTTCGTGCTGCAATGAAGCGACGATACCAACTTTCAAACTTATCACCCATGAAATCAAAGCTACTATGCTGATTTCTATGAGTCTGAGAGAAAACTGGTATCCCCATTGAAGCCAGTTGAATTTGGCCATAGTCACTTGTTGGATGCTAACGATTCCGTAGATCTGTAACGTTGCCATGAGGACGAATAGCAACGCAGTAGCTAGATTTATATGTATCGCTTGGTACAAATTCTGAAAGCCGTGAATGTATGTGTGGCTTTTCTTCTGTAGAACGGATTTGAGCATTCTATATACATAGAGGTAGCAGAGACCCAACGTCAGACACGCCATAATAAATATAATTTGACACGTAAGACCTAATACCCTTTTCTCTCCGTGAGAAGTTCTATATATTGTATTACTATTTTCGAAGATATGCAACATTAGGCAGGAAAGTAGGTGCAGGCTACCCCCAAAAATGACAGTTCGAGATCTAAACAAGAACGCACAGCATGTATTTTTGAAATTAATACTATTCGTTAAAAGGAACAGTATGGTGCAAGCAAAGGCAATGCTCAAGAAGATTTCTGGAACATGCAACAAGATTTCACTTAAGAATACTGGCAATGAATTATTTATGTTATAGGGATCATAGCACATGTAGAAAATTCTCATGAGGCAAACAAATACCAAAATTAAGTGTAAAATTATGAAGTAGTACTGTGTAAACAGATGCGTGAATTTATTGTAGCAGATAATTTTAAAAATAGAATACACGGCTAAAATTGTGAACATAACCGTTGCAAGATAAATGTGAACGTTCCACGCGAAAGGCCAAGTGACGCCAGCTCTTTGAACTGGCCCATTGTTCTTGGAATCTTGCTTAGAACCTTTCTTATCTGAATTCACAGCTAGATTATGATACCTCTCCGTTGACATTTCCGGATCTCGTAATTCGAAACCTATCGTTGTCGCCGGCGTATACTCCTCCTTTCTTGTATCATTTGCTTTGTTAGTCGAGTACTGTAGATTTCTTCTAGTATTTGTCTCACCATTATCTATAATTAAGGGCCTATCTATATTCATTTCGGGGTCGAGTACAGCCATGACTGACCCTTCCGTCGAGACGTCTCTGTGAGCATCACTTAGCGTAACTCCTGCATCCTTAGTGATGTAGATGTCAGATTTCGAAGTCTTTTCAGAAGTATGTTGGGGTTTAGCGGTAACAGTGCGAAGAAGTACGTCTGGGATCTCTTCTTTTCTGCCATTGGAGCCAGATAAAATTCTGGATATTGTGGGGATGTTTAGAGAATTTGGCACGAAGTCAGTGAAGTTAGCTTGGTCCGTGTGCTTCGTGTCTGTGTCCAGTTCTTCAGGCTGTAATCAAAGATAATGTAAAATTACTTAATGCTCATAACATAAGATATGGGACATGGCCTCGATTCGGGAAGTCATCTTCTAATTCTAATTTAAAAATCCAGCTATCCTTTTCGTTTTTTGACCAATGAAAGAGAGGTGATGAATTCAGACGAATGATATTATTTTGAATGAATGATAACCTAAAATAGCTGTCAGATTAAGAGATTTTTAAGTCGGTTGTTTTACGTGCTCTCTAAAATTGTGCAATCAACGCGTCTATAAGGTTCAAATTGGATATTTGACAGCTCTAATATTAGGATGGCCATCTCCTGTCCCTTTTTAATCTTTAAAAGATGAAAAGGACTAACGAACTTAATCGTGACCATTAATGAAGTTCAAATAAGAATGGAATGTTATCTATCAATCATAATCTAGATAAGTGTACGTACATACAACTCTGAAGTGATACATTTCGAAACTCATTGATTACTTGTTGACCTGATTAGTAGCGGCCCGATTGAGTTACAAGCGTATGCACATTCTAGATATTATTTACCACATAAAATTACAATTTATATTTCGAGCTCTGGTTCAAATATATTTCGTTTCTATGCCCCTTACAACATCAAGTTGCGTTACCAATCTCTCAACTGTTGCTTTCTTGTTTCCATCATCAACACAACAACCAATTTCCTCAATATTTACATACAAAGGCTTGACTATTACAAACCAGTCCTAATCTTTTAAGAAATACGAACCTTATGGCTAGGCGTGTTTAGAGCCTTTTTCTTCTGAGGTTCGATCCCCGCGGGGGGTATCGGGGGCGCGGGAGGTGGTGCGGGCACTTGAGGCGATGATGTCTCCTGGAATTCAAAGGAAGTTTTGGTTAAGAAATGTCTGCGTGTTTCAAAAGTGATAAAGACAGAAAGCACGATACGCTCACTTTAAAATATCTAGATGAGAGCTGTCGTTTCTGTATTTTGGTTTGTTTATCCCGCAGGGAATTGTCTTAGGAAATATACTTTATTTATTGTATATCACTGACTTTTCTATATTGATATTGTTTATCTTCCTCTTTAGTCAGTGGATATCCAAATTTATATAAATTTTATTAATTGAAATTATATTTCGTTAATATGAGGGAATTCATACATTCCAAATTGGCATCAGTTTCTTCAAAAGCTTTCATTTGCTACCTGCCCTTCCCATACGCCCTTTAAAGCGACAGATGTGCTTATTTTTTGTAACTACCGTGTGATTTTGAACCATATTTTGAACCATGTTTCTAATGTAAGTAGAACATGATCTCAGAGCCAAGTTATAGAAAATTAATCTTCGTACTACAGATATTTCAATAATGTTGGTTTATTATTCTCTTACGCAGCAACAAAGTAACAGATCGATATTTTTTTTACATAGAGATAGTTTATAGATTGAAAAGTGAATAGAATGTACTGCACACAAGGAATATACATTTTTCTCAGTCAGTGAGTTAGGCTTCTTTTACTGCGGATAAATATCTAATTCCTACGGGAAAAATAAACAACCGCGGGAGTAGACTAAGCGAGCCTATTTGACGTATAAACTCAAGCCTCTGTGTAAGCGCTAGCAAATCCCGAGTTTGTATATATTTTTTGTTTTTAATTTATTTTGATTGTTGTGTGTAATACTGTGTAATATGTCAAATACTAAATATTGTCTATTAGCTATTGTCAGTTTGCAAGAGTGTACTAACCACTAAGACAATGATAATGATTAGGATGTTACCTGTACCTGTCCCGGAGGCCTGATGGGTATCCGCTCGTGTCCCGGCCCCAAAGATGGCGGCGGTATCGGCCGCCGGTTGAGGTAATTGTTACCATCCGTGTTCGTCCCTGCAATATTATAAAAAAAGGGTTTAAATACGTACAGCAGTATGTTCTAAACACAAAAATCGACATCTAAAGATTTGGTCGTTGGGAATCGAACCCACGATCACCTGCATAGAAGACAGATGCACTAGACTACCGCAGCCGCAGCCGCCAGTTGGAATGCATGCGAATTTATAATAAAAATTATAAAGTGGGTTGGTCGCCAGCTTTACTAATTAAAATTATTGACCGTTTTTCAGTCTCCTGACCTTTGATTTGGCTTAATGATCATAATGAAATTATCAGGATAATCTCGTGCCTGTCAAAGACCGCTATGCGACAATAGCGGTAAAAATTCGATCAATGGAACTTCAGAAATCTTAACATTTCTCACCTCTAAGCGTTGGCTTATCAGCAAACGGGTTCCTGTACTCGGGGGGCAGAGGGGGGGTGAAGAAAGCGCGGCCGGGGGGCGCGTATGATGGTACAGCGTTACCGACGCCGGCGAGCAACGCCGCCCCATGGTGGGCTGGTGGCCTGTGGACAAGAGGAAATAACAGTGAGAAAGATGTCTCGCTAGATTGGTTGAGATGGGCATGAGCGTTCTCTTAATCTCTTTTGATATGTCGCCCTGGTACTTTTGTCAAGGAAGGCATAGAAGTACAAGTTAAACAAGTTATTCACGCTCGTATCCCCGAAGGGGTGAGCAGAGCTTTAGTGCCCACTAGGAGCCTCTAAGGAGAACACTAAATCCACATTTGGAATTATTTTCGGGTAAAGATTCGGTATCATATGCACGCCTTACCCAAGGAACATACACCGATGTTCACATTCCATAGTGATCCATCCAATTAACCATGCCATCTAACTAACTAACCTAAAATACGATACATAAAATAATTTGATTAAGAGCTTTTTAGTAAAATAGTTTTCATGAGCCGCTAAGTGTTTTCGATGATCAATCAATCAGTTTGCCCATGTTTTCGGAATATCCTACAATAATATTTACCTATGATCAATCACATTAGTGTTAACGCGATAGTCATAAAAAATACTCAAAAACAACCGGTATATTAAACTTTTATGTGTTAGAGAAGGCTTTTTACGGTTCATACTTTCTGCAACAACATGAACTAAGTAGATACGAGTAAGTATGCTTTTCACAATTGAAACTTATAAAGTAGTGAAGAGATAATATAGAGAAACTTTCCAGAACCACTCAGCCTTAAACGTGAGGTATCTATCCGTTCAATAATTCAACAGTTCACAGTATAAGTGGTTACTTAGAATTCCCGCCATAAAAAACGAGCTATTTCTTGAAATCGACGAGAAAAATCGAAATAAGCTTCGTGACAGAGAAATTAAACCAGAGTACAGTCTACAACCCTGCGAGATGTTTGCACACTACCGCCTCTTCATATTTTTTTAGTAATATCTTAAATTTAGTATATAATAAGGCAGAAAAAATTCAAAGGTTGTGAGTGAAGTCGACCAACCGCCAGCCGGGCCAGCGTGGTCGATTAAGGCCTAATCACTCTAAATCAGGCTAGGCTCGAGCCCCTCGGTATCCCGCGGTATATTAGCTGTTAGTGAGGCAGGCTAGCGAGACTAGCGATCCGCCCACGGCTACGCTCGCGTTATGTAAGATTTTCCCGTGGGAATAAGACTTTTCCCGGTAAAAATATCCTATGTGTTAATCCAGGATACAAACTATCTCTATTCCAAATTTCATCCAAATCCGTCCAGTAGTTAAGGCGTGAAAGAGGAACAAACATCTAAATATATTTTCACATTTATAATATTTGTGTGAAGTGTGATATCTTCCAGCCAACCTACGAAGCGGTTTAAAAAGCAATGATAGATCAGAGATTAGTCAGATAGTCATTCAGGAAACATTATCGGTAAAAAAATATCGTTTGGATAACCAATCATACATAAATGGACATAGTCAACCATTAAATTACAATATTCGTAGCTAAAAAAATAAAACTAATTTTAATTTCTACAAAAAATCCCATTTTTTTACGAAAATGGCGCTAGTGGCCAATGCGCAGTCGAGTGTCGCCTCAAAGACAAAAATGCGTTTTATTACAACGGCACAGAGCACACGTTTGACAGTTACCGACCGTAACTACGCGGGTATCATGAAATTTCAATAAAAACCTAATAAACTTAGGATTTGCATTGCTTCTTCGTGGGAACCGGACGGTGGTTGCATTCTAAAAATCTGCTCATTTCGCGATACCACTGATATTGCATTTCGTGTATTATCAGTGAGTGTGCTGCTGGTAGATATTTCTTTCTTGTTTTTTGTTCCGCATTTACTAACAAAGTTCGACTGGAATTTTCAGATTATTTTGCATTACCACTTGAGAGTATTTTTTACGGTAGATGATCTTTGTGCCGAGCAATGTAGAGAAATTCTTTTAATTTTAATTTTTTTTGTTCTTTTGGAATTGACAAAGGGCATCTGTTTTACAGCCATCGGTCGTCTTCAGATATCTCATTAATAATAAATAAGTAGGTACTATATAAATTCTAACCACAATAAAAAAACAACAAACATTAGAAAACCGCACCAGATTTACACGAACATCCCAACAAAAATCCGCAAAAATACTAAAATGTCATTAACCCCTAGCCACCGCAACTTGACCCCCGCTTCCTACCATACACGAACAAAGCAAGGATCTTTTGTATGGTGATTGAGATTGTATGGAAATTATAGCATTGGCGCCATGCCATATGTTTAGCCATTCAGTCCGCTTTATTTTCGGTATGTGAGCTGATTTTGAATGAGACAATGAAGTTACTGGACTGTTTTAGAAATCACCCTATTAAGTTAATTCTTGGTAATTTCCAACCTCTGTATTTTAGTATTATTGTACAAGTACCTTTACCTACGTATCTCTAATTTGTACAATACCTAAAACGAAAATAATTAAATAAATAAAAAAGCTCCATTGAGCTTTTTACGTATAGTTCCGCTACTCGCTACTAGATGGCGCCACATGTTGCGAAACAGCCACTATAAGATCCCAGCCATTGTTTTTTCGTCTTCAAATCGAATTAGGCAAAGATGTTATTGGCTTTTTGTTATTACTTATCTACCGCAAAATAATTGTCTTTCTTGCCTGCCAATATCAATATTCTCAAAATTCACTCATCTAAATCAATGTCGTTAATCTCAATTCGCGAACGTAAAAGAAAATCGTAAAATTAAAATATATTCTCGCGGTACGGTCGAACCGCATAGGCCATAGAGCGTTGCCAGAAACATCAGAATTAGCCAGTATTGTATTTAGATCAATAAGAACAATATTTATTAATCTAGACTTGTTGGTCTGAAATGTGAATGTTTACACTTTATTACAACTACAACTAAAAATCCGGTTTCGTTATGAGAAGTGTTGCAAAGTAAAAAAAAAATCCTTATAGCTTCATAATTCCAAAAATACATCAAATCAGAACAAGTGAATTTTGTTTTAAGGCTGCTGTACAAATGATTAATTTCTTAATTCAGCTTCTAGGAAAGACAAGAGCTCTACAAGTGATAGGGCAGCGCACACTTTGAGAACCCTTGTTTGAACTAGGTGTTAGTTACTCAACAACAACAGCTCATATACGTCCCCACCAAGGGGCACGCCTACCCTGAATAGGGCGGTTAGTTACTAGTCGTGATTATTGTCAGCCATCGCTCAAATAAGTCGCTTATCTGGCAACACTGGCAAGAACGCCAGGTTGGTCCTGAGTTGGCCTGGCTAGGCTGTTTTTAAAGCCCCTAAGCAAGATTGAAACATTAATTCTGACCCGTCAGATTGGTATAAATCCTCTATTTAAGGAGCTGGGTAAAAAAGGAATAAGGTCGAAAGTGCCACGTCATCGGTTTAAGACTTGGCTCTTAATGTAGGTAGTAAGTATACAAAGTTTGAAGTAAAGGACAGAAACCAAAATGTTTGACATCTGGGCTTCAATATGAACATAAAAATGTTATTATAATATTGACTGTTTTGAGTTGCCTGTAATAAGGATATCACAAATGTTGGATTTTAGTATCAAAGTTCTTGTTACTTTCGTCAGAATCTCACAACACTAGTTTTGGCGTTATCAATCGATGGAAAGTATCACAAAACAATATTTTTTTACATTTATTTTGATACTCCCTCCCATAAAAGCGGCTAAATTCATCACATATTATTTCAAAATGTTTCGTGATTTTAATTTTTTTTGCTGTGGCTGTATAAGGCTAAGCCCATTTTGGTTGCTTCCCTTTTGAAGACAAGATCGTTTTTTACATTAATTAAGTTACTAGCAGTCCTCCCGCGACTACGCTCACGTTATGTAAGATTTTCCCATGGACTTATTCCCGTAAAAAGTATCTAATGTGTTAATCCAGGTTAAAAACTATCTCTATTCCAAATTTCATCTAAATCCGTTGAGTACTTTAAGCGTGAAGGCGGAACAAACATCCAAACATCTAAACATCCTAATATATTTTCACATTTATAACGAAAACGATACGGTCAATGTATAATTTTGACGGCTCCGTAGCCTAGTTGTGCTTGCCTTCGAAGCACAGGGTCGCGGGTTCGAATCCCGCTCAGGGCAAACATTAGTGTGATGAGCACTTATGTATGCCTTGTGTCTATGTAGGTATATATATGTATGTATTTATCTATTTAAGTAATGTATATCAGCTGTCTAATAAAGTCTAGTACAAGCTTTGCTTAGTTTGGGATTAGATGGCCGTGTGTGAGATGTCCCCACATATTTATTTATTATTTATTATTATTATAATTGTATACCTATACGTAAAACATGCATAGATAATATAATAATTATTAATATCATAAGCAAAAGTTCACGATCCCTTGGTCCCTATCTCAGTTTCTAACTTTAGTAATTTAAACTCGTACAGTAATTATATCTATCTATAGCTTCAATTAAAGTATCGATTAAGGACTTTGTGCGGGAATTACCGTTTTCCCATGCGAAATATACGCCTATTCAATCGCTACTTGCTTTCATCTACCGGGTGTCCAAAAAGGGTATTTGCACTTTTAAATATCAATAAATCGTCTTAATTAGGGTAGATAGCAAAAACAAATATAATGTCACACGTGGAATTTATTGGAAATTTAATTGAAATGGATTCGTATACCGGAGCTCAGCGCGCATTTTGTGTAAGGGCTTATTATCAAAACAAAAATTCGATAATAACAGCTCGCCGCTTACATCGCACGCAGTTTAATGTACGGGACATTTCTTTATCTCCCAGTGCGAATATCATTAGAAAATGGATTAGACGTAATGGACATAATTTGAACAACATACTTTTTTTGTCGTAAGCTTTCCATTGTATGTACTTTTTGCAAATAGTAATAAAATTATGAAATGATATATTTTTCATATATAATTTTTGGGTATAAACTGCCAACACCCTTTTTGGACACCCTGTATATTTACTTACTTACATACTTACTTACTTCCTATCTATATTAGTACTAGCGGTTCGCCCGCGGCTACGCTCGCGTTGTGTAAGATTTTCCCGTGGGAATAAGACTTTTTCCCGTAAAAAGTATCCTATGTGTTATTCCAGGGTACAAACTATCTCTATTCCAAATTTCATCCCAATCCGTTTTGTAGTTTTTGCGTGAAAGAGTAACAAACATCCATCCATACTTACAAACTTTCGCATTTATAATATTAGTAGGATTATGAGTTAAGTTTTAATTACTTAATCTTTGGGTAATTTGATTGAAAGGCTCGTGTCGTCTGAAGCGCGGAAAATGCTTAAACTTTTTTTTTTAATGTTAACCGATCTCAGATTATCTTTCTCTCTTAAAAACGAACTTAAAACTAGTGTTCTCATTATTACTCAAAGCATTCAACGAAAACGGTTTTGCAACGAAATTGCAATTACAACCGCCGACATCTTTCTCCCACGAGTTCTTAGTACAGTCGACAACACAAGATGCCCATAAAAAATTGCAAGATTCCATCCGAACATATAACCAGACAGACAAGAAAGTTAATAAAAACGTGCTTTAAAGACAACACAATCGTCCTTTCTCAACCTTTCTCTAAAATTTTAAACCTAATGTAAGGTCGGCCAATAAATAGATTTACGAAGGCTACCTTAAGGTTGAATGTCAGTTGCAAATTATAGAACAACAAAGATTATTTTCGTTTGCAGAACGATCTGTCAGATACCGAGTATAAACCTTATTTGACTAGATACCGAGTATGAGCGCTATGAGCACTTGTGGCGAGATAATAAATAAATTATTATTAAAAAAGTGGCGACGGCAGAGTAGAATACATTTGTCACCAACCCCTACTCTTCCCGTGGGTGTCGTAAGAGGCGACTTAGGGACTACACATTGAACAGGTAACGGGCAGCAGCGCTCTCTGATACAGCAACCTTTTAATCTGCGATCTCCAACCCGCCTGCCAAGCGTGGAGATTATGGCTCTTAAGTGGAGGAGGCTCATAGTCCAGCAGTGGACTGTAACGGGCCGTTGATGTTGTTGATGTTGAAAAAAATTTTCGATAACTAGGAAATTGAATGAAAACTGGTTTCTTGGTCGACCTTACAACCTTATAGTTTGGCAGAGTAAAAACTAAATTGGTGTTTTCTTTGAGAATAAACTTCTGAAGTAAATATTGTTGTTTAGTTGTCATTGTGGCTTCTATCGCACTCGAGCGTACACCACGAAGCGGTACCACGATCCGTCATTTGCAAGCCGCGGCGGAACCACGACTTGTCGTGACCAACTCGGTTACAACTCGCGTAACACTCAAAGTCGTCTACATAATCGCCAAATCGCAATTATGAGTCGGGCGTTTGTTAGCTGTGTGGGCAGGTCGTATAAAACGGAATAAAAAAAAAATACCTTAGATATATACCTACTGAAGAATTATTTTTTATAGATGGGTGGATTGACAAGACTGGTCAATTGGAACAAAAATAAACTAGATATTAAAGAAATTAGAATTTTTAATTCGCCCAATTGGGACTTTAAAATTTTCTTCCTGTTAGCTTTTAGCCAAATACTTAGGATCACATACAAAACACACAAAAAAAACATGAATTACACTAACATAAAAATTTAAAACTAATGTACTTTCTTTTTAAACTAACAGTAGTTTAGGTACAGTACAGACCTAATCACATAAATTACATTAGTTAAAAATAAACGAAATGCTTTCGAAAAGATTACCACAGGATAAAACTCCTTTAACTCAAAGATGAAATCGAAACAAGATAGTTTTTTACATTTCCTCGAGGAAAGGCGGAGATCTAATCCATACAGCCTGCTCTTGAGTGAAATTCGATACTTTATAATCTTTAAATGTTATTTTTATTCACAAAAAAAGCTAAGCTAAGCAGTGTTTTTTGCAGGGGGCCGTTTCACGAAGCTACAAGTTACAAATTACAAGTACAATTCGACGTACATTGCGTAGACAATGAGATAAAACGGTAAGGGCTTACAGTTTATGCGAATTGGCTACGCAATGAATATCGAATTGTAACTTGTTACTTGTAAATTGTTGCTTCGTGAAACGGGGCCCAGGACGGATATTTATTTACTGACGTCGCGCGTAGTCTAGATTTATCTATTTCCGTTTGGGCGAGGAAAAAATACTATTTACGAGTAGGTATCTATTGTTATTTTATCTTTATGTCAAGAAAAAGTAATCATAGCAGTTTTTATCAAGATTTCATTTGATATATAAAACGTTTTCTTTTAAATAGAAAAGAAAATGTATGCTTTTTTTGCTGATGTTGTGTAAGTGGTAAAATACGTGGGCTTTTAAACAGAAGAACTCAAATTCGACATTGAAAGAGTGGGTTTAACGACAAGAGTATTCAATTACTTAGGTATTTTAAATTTCAAGATGATTAATGAACAGCAAATTAATCGTGGTAAGTATCTGAACAAATAAACATTTCATTATTATTATTTAAAAAAAAAATTGTTCTGTTGTGGATAAACTACCCCCCCCTTAAGTCCATCTCAGCTTTATAAGTCACGTATTCAACTTAAACTTAAAGAATTGGATGACTTAAGCTGTGCAAAAGTGAGGTTCCAACTCTCGAAGAAATCTCAAGTTTTGAGGTCATTTTTGACGACACTTCTCAATTTGAGTTTTAAAAGTACTTAATTTTCGAGGAAAATCTTCCATAAGTGCTTTCTTATTGGAGGTTTAAAGACAGTTTTTGACTGTAAAAAACTTGTTATAAAATCTTCAGTTTCAGCAAAAGTTAATGAGGGATCTTCTGACAGCTCTTTAAAAAATAAAAGTAATAGTTCTAATTAAGACGATAGATGGCACCAGGTGTACTTCGTGGTTATTTTTTTAAATCCTTTTATGGCCTTGAGTGACTCGCCGGATTTCTTCATCCACGAATCGTTAACGCCATCTATCTATAAAACTTTATGAACTATGTTTTTTAATTGGCTGTCGGGAAATTCCCCATTGTAAGTAAGCTGAACAAGAAAGATGCTTTGTTTATATTCAGAACATGTGTGTCCATCCATGCTGCCAACAGATTATAAATTATGTTTCTGTTAGATGTTTTTTTTGTTACAAACTTGAACAAACTGCAACATAAAAATATTACAACCTATCAAATACAACTCTTCCCTTCCTAAGTCGGCTTTTACGACTCGAACGAAAATACAGATAGACATTGTACGTAATCGATTCAGAGGCAATAGTTATAGCCGGACCCGACGACTTAACGTGTCTTTCGAAGCACGGAAGACGCTGAAAACTAAAACCACTAGCGGTCACCGATCCCAACCAAAAAATGCTTAACTTTCCTAATCGATTAGAAGGATAAACAGCTGGTGCTGTCTCTTAAATAAATCACTTTATCCCCAGGTCGGTATTGCCCTAAACTTCGGCCGAGTTTGAAGTCTGAAGTCGTGTTTGTCACTGTCAAAGAGTTGTCAAAGGCAGAGAAAGGATTGAAGAACGACAGACGACCCTTTGCGATTGAAACTGCGACGTTGTTATTTATATTTCTTACCAAGTTTTAGCAATAGATTCCGATAAAAAATATTACAATTTTTGAACGAACAGGATAGCTTTATCAATCGGTACAATAATGTTTGTTTCGTCATAAAAATTATGTTACAATACCTAATGATACCTATTGGTGACAATATCATTTCAAATGATCAATTGATCAATTGATATTGGAGAGATGTTCATGCCAGCCTCCATTGCTGGGCGATCCGCGTTCGAATCCCGGTGTTGACACAATGAGACTTGTAACGACTCGTTAGAGCGTGTTGAATAAAACAAAACATAATTCCCTACTCTTGTTCTATACAAACATATATTTGTATTTTACATAAGATAAAAGCTTAGTTTACATATTTAGCGACTTCTCCAAAAGTTGTTAAGACAAGGAACTCAGAAATTCGCCGAACAAGATTACAATGTCTACGTTGATCTCAGAGTTTTCAAGTTGTTACTTAATTTTGAGGACGAGATAAGTTAAACAATGTTTCTAATCCAAAGTTTTGAAAGGAATTAAAACATTAATATTTACACAAAAACAGGACGGAACTAGACGGTTAATATTTTTAAATAACATACCTCCACATCTTTTGTCTATCTGTCTGTGGTTTAGATACTCTCTTAGGATTAAGATTTTTACCGCGGTAAAGAAAAGCCGATGTGTCACTAGATTGCCCATAATAATAATTATTATTTTATTATATTCTAATTGGCGAGCAGCCACTCATAACGGAAAACGAACAAAACTAAACAATATTAAACTTTCCAAAAACATCACCCGGAAGCAAAATAACAAATTCAAGCTGATTGTTTCAACTGTATTTAATTTGACACCAAAATTTTCAATCTCAACTTTCAGTCGGGGAGTTTCGTTTAGAAATTATTATTTCAGCGAAATTCGTTGTGTTGTTTCCATTAATAACGAACAAATATAAAAGGTGTCGAACGCACAAAGGCATCGGCGGCCATTTTGAAGATCGCTACATGTATTATACCATACCAAATGCAAAGCTAATAGGATTTTAGTTTCTATTTAAATCACACTAATATTATAAAGAAAATATATTTGGATGTTTGGATGTTTAGATGTTTGGATATTTGTTCCGCCTTCACCAACGGATTGGATGTTTGGAATGGAGATAATTTGTAACCTGGATTAACAGATAGGATACTTTTACTGGAAAATCTTACAGCGAGCGTAGCCGCAAGCTGACCGATAGTATGAAACATATATAGAATGGATTTTGAAATTTTGTGTTATTTATGTTATGATCAACTAGGATATGTGTGTACTCTAGTATTGTTGCTAAAAACGTATTTTGAGCTTATTTATAACTGGAGTGGACTGGACGATTCTTTGGGGACGATAGTTAATTTACCAAAAGATACATAGCTTGTCAAATAGTCTGTCAAAACCCTTATATAAACAGTCCATAAGATGTGCTAAGACGCCGTGTGGTGACGGCAGAGTAGAATACATTTGTCACCAACCCTTACTCTTCCCGTGGGTGTCGTAAGAGGCGACTTAGGGACTACACATTGAACAGGGAACGGGCAGCAGCGCTCTCTGATACAGTAACCTTTTAATCTGCGATCTCCAACCCGCCTGCCAAGCGTGGAGATTGCAAAACCCTCCACTAGAGTGGAGGAGGCTCATAGTCCAGCAGTGGACTGTAACGGGCCGTTGATGAAGATGTGCTTTCCGAAACACTGAAAAAATTTCAACGGTCATCCAATTCTCATTTAGACAGATAGAGCTTTATTTTCGTAGCTAAAAATATCAATTTACTTGTGTACCTAAAATAAAATATAATTTATAATATTATAAGAATATTCTAAGCATTTTTGTCAGTTTCCCAACTGTTCACAACTTTGTTCTCAGTTTGAAAAGTATCGACAGATTGAATGATTGAATGAATGATTGATCTACTGAGTGACGGAGCGATTCAAATATGGAATGCGATGGAAAAATGGGGAAATACCCTCATTGTTTCTAAGTCGCTTATTCATGCTATTTGAAACATGAAACGCAATATTGTTTTCTTGCGATTCTTTGTTTTTTGAAAGATTTTTTTGTTTTTTTACTATTATAACGATGGTAGAAGAAATGTGCTATTGTTTTATATCTTGCACTTTGACGGAGTGTAACGTAAACTAAAAGTCAAACATACCATTCGAAGCACGGAATCTATGATCGTTCGTCATGCATAATATTCAGGGTTTTAGTGACAGTTAACCAAAAATTGACAATTTGCAAGAACAACAAAGATTTATTTTCGATTGGATCTATCAGATATCACCATCGAGACCAAACCATCGATACCATCGAGTATAAACCTGGGAAATTAAATAAAAAATGTTTTTATCACTACCAAAATATTTCTCACAAAAAAAAAACGATCATAAAAAAAAAGAGAAGTTCGTTTGTATATATGGTACTACTAAGTTTCTGTGACGTCACAGTACTCCAACGGAACTGGAATCATCTAAGCTTAACCTATAAAAACCCGCCAAAGAACTGGGCTACTGAACAATAGTTAAAATTAAACCATAAACGTAAACCGACAGTTAAGTCTAACCACGGTTTATGTGAATATATAAACTTGTTTTTACGGAAGAATTAATTTATCTCCAATAAAAAGAGAATAAAACAAGTTATCGCCGCTGATTTGCTTAATGGCAACATTAAATGGAATGAGGGTAGGTATATATAACCATAGTTTACCATAATATGACATTAAATAAATGTTTAACTAATTGTAAGTTACCAAACTAGAGATTACGACCCGCGTCATCGGTCGGTGTAAGCGTCAGTAAACCCTAAGGTTGCCTGGAAGAAATCACACTAATATTATACCTAAATGTGAAAATATGTTTTAGATGTTTGTTTCGCTTTCACGCCTTAACTACTGAACGGATTTAGATAAAATTTGGGTAGTATGGAGATAGTGTGTACCCTGGATAATAGGATACACTTTTTACGGGAAAAAGTCATATTCCCTCGGGAAAATCTTACATGACGCGAGCGTACCCACGGCAGGACAACTAGTTAGCAATAAGGCTGCCTTTAAACTCGTTCTGATTAAGAATTGTTTTTTTTTTTAGTCGTATTGTAGTGGATAAAATAGGCCTTTGGCGGCTCTATAAATTCGACAAAAGAGTTTGTAAAGTCGATATCTTACAACCAAGTGATTTATGACGCTATGTGAACAAAGTAACACAACTAAAGCGAGAGGTTACAATTAACTATAGCAAAGCAAACTTTTATAACAAGTCACTTTGACTTTAGCAGTAACTTTTATCAGTGGAAAAAGCGCTTACATTGTTTGCTGTACCCAGGGAGCCTACATCATACATTAATGATAATATTACCCCCACGTTTCTTAGCGCACCATAGCACTAGCAATTAGGTTAGGGTTGGCACGGTAATCGGATTAAATCTAGTCTAGCTCAGTGTTGCCAGCTTTCAGACGTAATGCGCGTGTGTTGGTTGGAAAATTGTAAAAGAGTAATATATTTCCGCTGCTTATGAGTTACTGCTTTATGTGTTATTTTGCTGGATCCCGGCTAGTACAATATTATTCTGTGTTTCGGCTTTATTTAATTAGGTAATCAATACATCGTATATTATGTTTAGAGAGCGTCGGTGGTCTAGTGGTTAGGGCCGCTGCCTCCTGTCCGGGAGACACGGGTTCGATCCCACCACGTACCAATGTGTTTTCGAATTTCGAATTCTACGTTTATTCGACGCCCTTACGGTGAAGGAAAACATCGTGATGAAAAAATTCAAAGCCACGCTTGTCCACGCTTGCCCACGCTGCTGGCCCAGTGCGGGTTGGTTGGCTAAAGCCTAATCGCCATAATTTAGGGGATAATGCAATAATGACATACTCATCAGAATTGATCAATTGCCAAATTGATGTAAAATTGCCAATAAGTTCAGCTCTTAAAATGGAATAGGTTTTACAAAGTAGCTATCATCAACAGCTCATAGAATCAGCTCAGAAATATATACAACATGTATATATACATATATACAACATATCATGTAAAACGATCAATTTAACTTGTCGCCGCGTCCGTGTTTCTCTGGGTTGTGGCTGAAAATCAGCGATATCTGCTCTCCTGAGTATGTATCGGCGCTGAGCTACGACCTTCTTGCACTGCTGCAGCACACATGCCTAGCCTGGTGTGTCAGACAGGTTATGTTATGATATTCATATTCAATACTAGTTTTAATTTTGTTATATATGTGTTTGCAGTATCAAATAAACGCTTTATCTATATACGTCCCCACGGAGGGGCTCGAGCCTACCCTTTGTTAGCTATAAATAACGTAAAATCTCTGGAATAGATCAGCTTACGAAGCCAAACAACATTTTTGTTTCACTTTTTTTTTTATTAAACAAAAAAGTTAATTTAATTACCTACTTTTTTTTCGGGAAGTTGTAAAACAAAATACCTATATTGTTCAGTTTCAAATCGTTGTTAATTTTGGATAAACAATGGATTTTGAGTAAGGATGCAAATGGAATCTATGCTATATATCAAACCTTGACGTGGAAGGTCACGACTAAAAAAGTAAAAAGAAAAAGCCTTTGAGTATCTAGTAAGATTTTTTCTTTCTTTTTTTTTTTCTATCATGAGAAATTTCTCATGATTATTTCTTTCACCGTAGACGAAATTTGAAAAACATTGGTACGTAGTTCGAACCAGCGCTTCTCGTATGGTAGGCAGCGGCTTTACCCACTAGACTGCCGACTCTATCCTCTTTATGCTTTGCTTAGTTTGGGATCAGATGGCCGTGTGTGAGATGTCCCCACATATTTTTTTTATTTTTGACGGCTCCGTAGCACAGGTGGTAGTGTATCTGCCTCCGACGCACAGGGTCGCGGGTTCGAATCCCGCCCAGGGCAAACATTGGTGTTTGCTTTGTGTCTGGTTGTTGTTTATCGATATATATATTCTTTATTGCGACAGTACACTATACAGAAATGATATTATTAATAGCTGTAGCAAAGGCGAGCTTATCTCTAAAGAGAGGTCTCTTCCAGCCAACCAATGTGTTGTGTGAGACACTTAATTAAAGTGGGATGACAAGAACGTGTACTAGAATATAACATACTTAATTAATACATATATACATACATACATACATGCCAATAGACTACATAAATACATTTATATATGCCATATAATAAACATATACCTACTCAATATGTGTAAATACTACAATATACTTACATAAACATAAATAACTTATGGTTTATCTATATAAGTATGTATTTATCTATTTGTGTATGTATATCAGCTGTCTGATACCCATAATACAAGCTCTGCTTAGTTTGGGATCAGATGGCCGTGTGTGAAGATGTCCCCACATATTTATATATATTTATATTTAATTTTTTTATGTTTCGATATCCAGGCTACCAGACCTGGCATCAGTTATGCCAGGAAATAACACTGCGGTTCCTGAAGTAGAAACTTCTACCTGATACGAGCAGATCCAACTACGTTACTTCACGTTACACGTCACGTCACGTTACAAGTTACGTGCCCGATGTGTGAAGGTAAATCAATAGTTTATACTTATATACAGTAGAGAAGAGATAGTTTGTACCCTGGATTAACACACGTTACGTTTTTTACCGGGAAAAGTCGTATTCCCACGGGAAAATCTTACATAACGCGAGCGTAGCCGAGGGCGGACCGCTAGTAAATAATATAAACTTTTCCAAAATCTTAAAAATAATATTTATTTTTTATCGATACTAATCAACTGGACAAGTCAGTTAGATTTTTTATTTTCAGAATGTACTTATGTAAAAGTTGCTACAACAAAGTTGTTTAGATTCACAGACCGAACCACGTGCGAGGTATTTTTTATTCTTTTGTTACCTATTTAATGACAAGCTGGTAAGGTGCATTCAGATCAAATTGCTATAGTAATTTCATAAGTAAGCTCATGTATCTTGATTTAAAAAATATAAAGAAAAATAATTCTACCAAGTTTAGCAGAAACTTGAAAAACAATGCTCATCTATTAACCACTTTTGTAAATCCTATCGCACTCAAAATTGACCAATCACAGCGCGCGCTGATCCAAGATGGCGGCAATGCAAGCTTACCTCGGCTTGTGGTACGTCGGGTTGCTGTTAGTCTTGAGTATGTCCGCGTTGGGTACGGACGTCGGCAGTGCGTGCTCTCGCTCCAACTCTGTCTCATAACTCTCTAGTGGTACATGCTTCCCTGGGAGCGGATCCGCTGTAACAAAAGAGAAAAAGATATTAGTTTTAGTTGAAAGTTCACTATATAGTATATAAATATTTAAAATTACGCTCCTACCTACCCCCAAAGGGGTGAAAAGGGTTCACGTCACGACTAGCAAAGCTTATTCCAACATACTGGTTCAAACCCCGTCCAAGTTCCATAAAAACTTTCATTATTCGCTTTTCAAGCACTGAATTTATATGGCATCCACACAAGAACAGGAAGTTCTACAAGGGAGCTGTAAAGTTTTTACTATACACGCACATATATGTGGAATTAATTAATTATTGCGGTGTCTTTGTTCTTTGCCAATTAGTAAACTATGTACCGAGAATATGTCCAAAATTGTACCCTAACCTCATTCCTGTAACTAGACTTCGGCTAAAGGTCATCACATCAATGACGGTCTAACAAAGACCACGTCAGCACAGCATCTCTATACAGCTTAGAACAATAGCTTCTAGAACCTATATTCAGGTCTAAACTAGGATCAGTCAGTCACTTTTGTTTAAATACTATGTTGTATAATATAATGTTCCTTACAACTACACTAAATAAGAGTGTGGATTATTAATTATAATAACTTGCAGGAGTGTCCTTCAATATGTTTTTCTTTAAGAGCAACGAAAATCATATTATTTTAATACCAACTTGTCGAACAATCCACAGGTTAAAGAAGAAATACCAACAAAAATATTCTAGAACCTGTCAGACTATTCAAATGAGCTCAAAAACAAATGATATAATTATGAAATGTTACGTGATTTTAAAAACAGGCTAAATCTTAATGAGCCGTATGGTGACGGCAGAGTAGAATACATTTTGTCACCAACCCCTACTCTTCCCGTGGGTGTCGTATCGTAACAGGCGATTTAGGGACTACACATTGAACAGGGAACGGGCAGCAGCGCTCTCTGATACAGTAACCTTTTATTCTGCGATCTCCAACCCGCCTGCCAAGCGTAGAGATTATGGCAAAACCAAACACTTAAGTGGAGGAGGCTCATAGTCCAGCAGTGGACTGTAATGGGCCGTTGATGTTGATGAAATCTTAATTAAAAAGTACAAACAAAATCGTTAAGTAAAACAAAATTGAGCAAGAATAGAAAATGTATACAAATTCTTGCGTGACTTTACGCACAATGGGTCTTTCAAACAAAACGTCGTGTAATTTCGTGTTTGCGACGACTTCGGGTCTGTTTTGTCACGCCATTCATTCTGACAACTTCCTTTGCGATTGCGAAGTTAAAAGTCGTACGTAAAAATACCTGCTTTACTAGGAAAAAAATATAATTCTCGCAAGTAGAGATTAAAGTATGAAAATTTTAAAGAACATAAAATTTTAAATAAGGGAAAAGCAGGTAAAGAGCCTGTGTCCTGTGGATCTTTGTAAACAAAAAAAAAGAAACACAAAACAAAAACAAAAGAACAAAAAAAAAAATTAAAAACATAATCGAAAATGATAGACGGCCTAACTTTAACTTTTTTCTTTTTGTTTTTCTTTGGTAGCAATAGTTCGCTTGCATACATGCATTTTTGTAAAATGGTTCTTCGTTACGTATTTTTTTAGGAAAGTTTAAAGCTTTATTTGACCAGCAGTAAATATCTGATTCCCACTTAAGTGGAGGAGGCTCATAGTCCAGCAGTGGACTGTAACGGGCCGTTGATTTTTTTTTAATTTGAAATATCTGATTTACATTATCCGTATTAAATAGAAAATTCTAGCTAACTGTAAACATTCAGATATAATGAACGTTTAAGTTAACGAGTTCATGTTTGTGTCTGACATAAGAATATGTATTATTAGAATAGAATAGAATATACTTTACTAATATATACTATGACAGTCAGTACATACGTAACTTGTAAGTTAAGAGTCGTAACGTAAAATGTGAGTTAGGTTAGGGACTTGGCATTACTATTTCAAGTTATTTCTGAGAACTCCAGCACACGACTAACAGACAAAATTGTTACATGAAAAAATACTTATTGTTTCAGAGAGGAGAAAATATGAAAGGTAAAATACAATACATTAGCCAAATTGTTTAGTCAAGTTTCGTGAGTAGGCTGATGTCATGAATATCTGCGCTATAAAAGAAACAATTCAGTAAGTTCAAACAATATAACGTTAAGTAGATATTATTTTATTATTACACCTATTTGAAATCTCTTTTAAGGCTGTCAACTTTAGGTGAACTAAGAAATAATGTTGTTGCGATAGCGATAGTCTATTGATAGTATATCGAAAGGATCGTGACTCTATCTATACACCGTGAAATTTACATCGTTTTGTTCCCGCCGTGTAGTGATAGTACCCGTCAAACTGAACAACTTTTCACGAAAAAAAAAATTCCAGTGGCAAAAAAATATTTAGTCTCCATACAAAATGGGTCGCTCGGGAGTCTCACTTTGTATGGAGACCAAAAATTTTGTTTTTTGTTTCTTGTTGTTTACTGTGTGCTGTAAATAAATGTATTCTTATTCTTATTCTTATTAAAATACACAATCAACTTTACTTTGTATGGGAGGTTGAAATTTTTTTGGGGGTTTTCAACCCATGTTCCTTGGGAAAAGTTGTTGCTTATGATGGTCTGAACTGAACATCATATTTAATATGGATTTGCTATGGATTACAAAATCATGCTGTATATCGATTGATAAAAAAATATTATCGACAGCGTCGATATTATCCAGAAAAATCCGCTTTCGTTTAGGTGCATAATATGAATACCCGAATCTTTCTCCAATTTTTTTGACAAATGTGGTTTTACTTCGTGCTTGTGTAAGCCCACTTAAGCTCTGCTCACCTCTTTAGGGACAAGAGCGTGAATCTATGATTACACTATTAGGTACCTATATGGTCGTGACTATAAGCAATGAAGGATAGTAAGTATTCATATAAAACACGAACAAACATGGCAAATGCCGTGCAGATAACAAATCTGTCATATTTACCCTCAAACAAAACTATACTTTACAAGTTTTTAAAATGCTTTTAAATCACGTTTTTATATTTTTTGACAATGCAACCAATATGGTATTGTATACTTATAGTATGTATCTCGCTTATATGTATGTATGGATGTACTTATTTTACCTATATAAATGTACCAGCTTATCCTTCGACCCCCGACACCTAGTGTCCAGTGACGTCTTCTAAGAACGGACGGTAATAGTACCGTCCGTTGCTATAGAGCAGCAGTGATAGAAAGAATTTGCGAAACTAGAAATCAGAACACCCTCCTCTTCCGACGTTATCCGAGTTATGTATGACGCCCTTACACAACTAGAACCAAACGCTACGACACTATTTGATATTACGCATTTATTCTAAAACTGGCCGCACACTTCGGCTCCTCAATCAAGACTGTGGCACCGTATGCTCTTTTTCCAATATTCGAAAAAAGAACAAATTCAAATTAAAACAAATCATGCAGCCAGCAACAAATTACATGGCCAGTACGCGGACCATCGCAGTACACTACTGGTAAGGCGATATGTTACCTTCATTACAAGTTCCACGTATTAAGCCAAAGGAGCTGACAATTTCTACAAACATTGATTAGGTATCGTAATTAAACTACGTACATTAGCCACCGCCTAATATTATATATAGGTAGATAAGATATGTACCAAAAAGGAGATCACAAGTTTGCCTTTGGGGTCGGCCAAATCTAATTAGTACAAGATCCTAGACCTTGACAAAAGTTTTAGGTAAGGAAGTGGTATGTCTATAAATCTACTGAGGATAAAGATTGTGAAATTGAAATATTCGTAAAGTAGGTGGAACTTGGTAAAATCTTACGCATCAGAAGATTTTCATTTTTACAAATAGTCATTGTATCATCAACAGCACATATACGTCCCCACCGAGGGGCTCGAGCCTACCCTGAATTAGAACGATCAGGCCTTAGTTGACCACGCTAGCCCAGTGCGGGTTGGTCGACTTCACACATAACCTCTGAATTTCATCGCATGAGTGTGCAGGTTTCATCACGATGTTTTCCTTCACCGTAACAGTCCGGCCACGAACTTTTCAGGGTAGGCTCGAGCCCCTCGGTGGGGACGTATATGAGCTGTTGATGATGGCTTTAGATGGGTTCGAATCACGTCCTCCCGATCAGCAGACAACGACCTTAGCAACTACACCGCTGACACTCCTTATATACATCATGTTACTTCTGCGAAAGTTGTACAATTACTACCTTCTTAGAAAGCTGGACTACACACATAGGGTGTCCCATTTCTTATATTTGTGCTTCCCACGGGCTATCGGATTCGAAGTTCGTTGGAACAAGATAAATGCCATTGTTCCATCGTCAGGTCGAACGGCTGGGTGGCAAAACGGTGTAAGTCGTCAATTGATAAGTTGTAGGAAGAATATAGAAACAACTCGACGAGGTCTAACTTAGTTCAACATAATGACTAACTTAATTGTCCATTTTATTTCTGGATTAGCTCTTTTAACACTTTGTAACCTTCAAAACTTGATACATCCATAAAATAAACTAACTTGCTTTATCTATTTAAACATTTCCAATACTCCACATCAATCACTGTTTATTCACAGCAAAATCGATGATCAAAATAATGAATTCGTGACTTATGCCTTTTCACTCGTTGTGATAACTGTACTTTACGCGCATATTTTCAAACATTTGTTCGAAAACTATATCATGAACAAGTTCTTTGTGCGCTGACCCTGTTTGTATTTCTTATTCGAAATGTGAAAGTGCGTTTTCAAACGCAACATTTTTTATTTTTAATCACCTTGACAGATGATGGGCAGTGAGTTACTTTGTTATTCTGCCATTGATTTTTATTTTTAGAACGTGTTTAATAGAGCAGTATTAATATCAATTCCGTGATAGTAAAAGTACTATTATAAGAAAAAAAGTTGATCTAATTTTTGGTGTTAGCTTTTTTTTAAATAATGTACATTTAAAAAAAATTACATTATTATCAGATCATTCGTAGCGCCTTAACGACTTAGCCAATATTGATAAGTAAGGAACGATACCCTAACATTGACGATTAACAAACTAGTGAAAAAAACCTAAAAATATATCTGGTACTTCTTATTGAATATTTTGAGATACGACCATTTGTATTGTAACCTAAAATGGAAGATATATTTTTGTAAGCACTTTCCTTATACGGTTTTCTTGAGTACGTACCGTCTTCGGAGATATTTTTCTTGCGATAAATCAGGCGACATCAAGTTTTAAAGATTTAGGCGAGGTCCTCAGGTTGACTGGGGATTTTAATGGTTGAATCACAACTGATCGCACGACCCCAAGATTAAAATGGGGTTCATAATCATCATCACAGCTCATATACGTCCCCACCGAGAGGCTCAAGCCTACCCTAAAATGGGGATCAGGCCTTAGTCGGCCACGCTGGCCCAGTGCGAGTTGGTCGACTTCACACACTACCGTTGAATTTCTTCGCAGGAGTGTGCAGGTTTCCTGTGTTTTCTTTCATCGTGAGACAGTGGAATAAACCGACTCTCTATAAATGGCTCTAATATTGGGGGTAATTCGGGAAATTACGCTATAACCGGACCATAATAATCAAAACAAATTAATTTTCACTTATCTAAAAAATAGACCGTACCAAATTATTCGTAACAAACCGATTTTGTATTTTATTTTACACAACTCAAGATTTATATACTCGTAAAAAGCAAACAAAGCAAACTACAATATATATATATATATATATATGTCACCGTAAGATTGTGAACGCCGTTAGTTTATAATCTTACTCGCGATATTATAAACTTACGGAAAATTGTGAACTGAAACCAACCATTTACAATTTTACGTATTATTTCTCGTTAGTTTATAATCTTACGATGTCAAACCGGCGAATTGTGAACTGATAAAAAAAAAACAAGTAATATTTACGTAAGAACGGTTTTCTTTCAGTAGTCTACTAAAATATTCCAAATCCGTGACAGATGAAGTCAACAATAAATCCGGACTAGAAACGACTCTCTAACTGGAAAACGAACTTAACCAACTTTTTCAATTTCAACTTTAAAAAAATGCAAGAAATCTCTATCTCTGGGTAGTAGAGTAGATTTGGTTAATTTAAATCCTAACCCCTAGGATACATTCTCATTTAGGACCGATTAGGGCACCGGGCATTAAAGGCGACTTGAAAGTGTCTGCCTGACTGCTTTCTTTACACACCGATCTAGCCATGTCACACCCTGGACACCAATATGTCTCTGACAGCGACACGTCACAGCGCGGCGCGGCCATCTTTATTCGTTACTCTCAACTTGCCCCCCAACTGCGGGGCGGGGTGAGGAAGTGTGGATTGGCGGGAGGGGGGAGCGTCCGTTCTGTACGGTAGTACCTACTATATTAACTCTGTGGCCATAACATAGCAGTTCACATACTGTCGATCCAATAGGTTAAGTCTACGGCTAGTTCTGCTTACCCTGTGGCGATCATGAGCTAAAAAAATACAATAACTAACTTTGAGGATTTATCGACTAAATTTTCAAACTTTACAAAGATATTGTATAATTTTGTTAAGGCAATTTATTACCAAAGTAGTTTCATAAGATGCTTATGAAGTTATGAATTAATTAATTTAAATTAAATTGGTATTGAGACATGACTTACAAATTTAATTAACAAAGTTAACTGTTTTGTTACAGGCTCTATCTACATTAAACCAGATTTGCTTCATTGAAAGACGTAACATAATATATTTAAAAATGTATGATTATTTTTCCCTTTTTCGTTTAAAAATTAAGATACTATGTTAAAACACGATGTTTTAACTAAAAATAAAACATGAAAAGGCTCTTAAATTTTACTCCAAGCTCCATCACTATAACTCGAAAACATGTTTCATTTTAGACCGAGATCAAATAAGTAAATGTTCGACCTCCATCTGGCCAGTTTTAAGAACATTTTAGGCACATTTTTAGGACTCTCTAGTAATCCAACCTCTTGAAGATACTCAAGTAAAAGGGGCGGCAAAACATTAAATTGCAAAAATTCTACCCAAAGCACTGACTTGCACAAATAACTCTTAAAGGTACGCTAGATAAGGCGAAGGTGACACACAAAAAAATGTGAGGATTTCAAAAACGATACTTATGACAATATCTCTAATAGTTTAGATAAGTATAGACTAGACAATATTAACGCTATTGAATAAGATTACAGCTTGCTAATTTAAGTCCCCATCAAGGGGCTCGTGCCTACCCTAATTTAGGGCAATGAGGCCAGTGTGAATTGCCACCATATTACTATAAATGCCCTATAAATGAAATAAACCTCCTATCCATGGAATAAAAAAAAAACTACAAAACGATAATGTATTTAACGGACTTTCTAGAAAATTTCCAGCAAATCCAATATTCTTTATTGCAGCACATAGAAAACACTCATACAAACACAGAATAACAAATACAGGAGAAGGCGATCGGCGGCCTTATCGCTTTGAGCGATTTCTTCCAGGCAACCATTATTGGGCAAAAAGTAAAGGATGAATGCTATAAGGTTATTTCTATTTAAACAAGATATAAAAATAAATACATACTATATAGACAGATCCAATACATTACATAAATATAGGTAGGTATACATATAAGTAATATATATACAAAATATATACATTATATTATAACAGCAACTGGGAAATATAATTTTAGCCATGCGGGCTTCAATATTATCTGTCATTTTCAACCGAGTAGCAGATCTATAAGCGTAAACGCGCGGAGGTCAAACATCTTTGGCCCGAAGTAAATCTTGCTGTAATATTTAGGGGCAGTCAAGTGGAAAAGGGTTCCGTATACAAGTGACGTATATTGGTTAACTCTTATCCGAGTTTTTGGGGCAAAAGGCGTTACGTAAATGTAAGTGTTACGGTTTAGTGACGCGGGTATGATTTTTTGTCGTAGAAAGGTTTCGGATGGATCACTGGTCTAAGTTCCTTTCGAAGGCGGTGATCCTCGATGTCCTCGAATGCCTGGTGAAGTGGTAACACAAATACTGTTCTTATTCATATTCTGAGCGTGTCTTCGTATAATAAATGCTAAATTACAAGCTACAATGGCCCCAATTCACACTGTCACGCTCTAATCCTAAGTAAGTCTTAAGTTAGTCTGTCCTTTTTACCTTTTAAAGATTGAAAAGGGACAGGAGATGGCCATTCTAATATTAGAGCTGTCATACATCGAATTTGAACCTAATGGCCGTGTCGATCGCACAATTTTAGAGAACACTTAAAACATGCGACTTAAAAATCTCTTAAACTGACAGCAATGCCCTTATTTTAGGTTATCATTCGTTCAAATTAATATCATTCGTTCATCACCTCTCTTTCATTGGTCATAAAAACGAAAAGGATAGCTGTATTTTAAATTTAGAATTAGAGCATGACATCCCGAATCGAAACCAATAAGTTCCTACGTTCTTACCCACAGACTTAAGAAAACTCCGCCCAAAGAGAAAAAAATACATCCCAGTCCCCAGCAAATGGTTCACGAAATATTTCAACAAGACACGACCGAGTTGAAATGTTACCTATTCTACTTCTACCCGTGGCTTTTAGTGCGAAAATAAACTTTATTGCGTCGGCACAGACACCAGGGTGTCACGCTGAAGTTTTGCGTACCAAGTTACTTTTAACTTATTCAAGGGAAGTTATCGTGTCGACGTGAGAGAGTTCCTAAGTACAGAGCATACGGTGATAGGCCGTTATTTTTGTAATGATAGCATTCCTTTTTTGAACTTTCGAAAAGTATTTTTCTTTATTTCAGAATTTCGCGTTTTGGCGGTTAGGTAATTTCAGACTTTGAGATGTTGTAATTTTTAAGTGTGCCTCGTATGAGACGCCTTAGTAGCGATTACTAATGATTCTAGCTTAGTAGAATCTAGTATCATCAACGGCCCGTCACAGTCCGCTGCTGGACTATGAGCCTCCTCCACTTAAGTGAAGGGTTTTGCCATAATCTCCACGCTTGGCAGGCGGGTTGGAGATCGCAGATTAAAAGGTTACTGTATCAGAGAGCGCTGCTGCCCGTTCCCTGTTCAATGTGTAGTCCCTAAGTCGCCTCTTACGACATCCACGGGAAGAGTAGGGGTTGGTGACAAATGTATTCTACTCTGCCGTCACCACACGGCTTCACGGCACGAAATCTAGTATGACTGGTGTATAATCAGTGTGTCCTACCAGTTTTGACATACGGAGCCGAGACGTGGAACATGACGGTGAAGCTGGCCCACCGGCTACATGTCACTCAACGAGCTATGGAAAGATCTGTGCTTGGTATTTCGCTACGGGATAAAATCATAAACGAAATCATCCGGCAAAGGACCAAGGTAGTTGATATCGTCCAGAAGTGTAGCAAGCTGAAGTGGCAGTGGGCTGGCCACGTCTGTCATAGATCCGAGAATGGAGACCACGTCTCGGAAAACGTAGTGCGGGACGCCCCCCTGCCAGGTGGACTGATGACCAGAGGAAGGTCGCTGGTGGTAGCTGGATGAGGAAAGCGGGTGATCGTACGCTTTGGCGTGCCCAAGGGGAGCCTTACGTCCAGCAGTGGACTGCAATAGGATGATTGATTGATGACCGCTTGTTTGGGGATCCATACTTTAAAAAAAACTTTTTTCAAATTGGTAGATAATAATTATACCGCATGTAACGTTTTTTCTTCTTCTTCTTAAAATGTTTCCGTACCGAACTTCACAGTGAAAAATGTAATTCATTCGGTTTTATACGGTAATTTTATAACTCTGTGATTAATAAAATAACCTTTTCAGGCCTTAATAGGTACTTATTATTTTCCGGAAAGAGAAACGAACTCCTTTATTCGAATGGAACATAATATTTATATCTTTCTTATCTTTATGCTACAAAATGCCATCAAGATATTTCAATGCCCGAGTTCCATGTCAATCAGACCCATTCATTGTTAAACGCATTTATACCATACTAAACCTAGTTAATGAAGGCAACCTTCCATACACGGCTGATCTTTTGTAGCATTCAATGCAAGACATGGCTGGATCCATTCATTCACTCATTCAACGTCAGTCAGCACTTGACAACTAATTAGTATTGTTTCGATGTAAAACTAGTGCGGAGTTCTAGATTTAAAAAAAAGGAAAACGACCGATCCTGCGCATCGATCGATCATCACGTCATTTTGAAACGCTGTGATTGGCCTATTTATAAGAACGCGATTTAAAAAATATAACGAACAAAAAACGCGCGTAGGTACTCTATGGCCGAGCAGTTAAGCGTTAGACTCTCATTGTGGAGGTCCGGGATTCGAATTCCAGCGTCAATGTCAAACAAAAACCCTTTTGTTAGATTTTTCCCAGTTTGGTTAGGACATTACAGGCTGAAACACCTGATTGTCCGAAAAGAAAGGTTCCGTGCTTCTGAAGGGTCTTCAAGCCGTTGGTCCCGGCTATTATCTAGTCGTTACATGAGCCAAGTCAGTGGCCTTTGGCGGCTCTATAACACTGACACCAGGGTTTATGAAGACGGTTGAAGACCTTACAATATGGATAAATAAACCAACCTTACATTACAACTCAAAAGATGAAAAAAAAAAGCAACGAACGAATAGCGCGCGTAGAGAGATGATCACGTAATTTTGAAGCGTTCGGATTGGCTGACGCGAAGTTCGTTCCGAAACTTTTGACGTTAGCTTATCTGGCGTAATCTCTTGTCTTATTGTTGCAATATTCAAGGCACATAATGCTTAAGATCGTGAGCATAATCCGAAGTAAAATCTCCGGGATGACGATCAATTTCAAGCCGCAGTTAGTTAGGGAACTTTTCGCTACGACACTGGGTCCCGGTTTTTGCCTTGCGGCCGTCGCGTTCATTACATCCAGGGCTGGCAAAATCTTTCGCATATGCCCACATTCTCATTTACCCCTCTTCGCATTTGCCCCGGAAACGCATGACCGATAAATTCGATATAAAGAAACAGTGGCTGATTGATTATTACTTTTACTGTTACAAAAAATATTTAAGTTGAAATAACGCATTATTTATCCGAAATAAATTTAAAGCACCGAAGAGTTCGGAGTTTAAAGACTAGTCAATCTTAGGATTTTACAGTAACATAAACAATTTTTATTACATAATAAGAGATCGGACTGTTCCTAAATTTAGCATATTTAATGAATTATTTTTAAAATGTAGATTAGTAGCAGACGATTCGCGAAGAAAAAAACAGAATCGGTTGAAAAACGAATTTACAGTGATTTTTTAAAGTTTCAATATGTCTGTCTTTTTCAAAAACGATTTTTTGTATGGAGATTATATGGCGTTACTAACAAATGACGTCACAAGTGGGTATGTGCCTCTCTGTCTAATCTTGAATTTCAAACCTTTATAACCCGGTCAAATTTAAAGATAGAGCAAAAATTATTTTAGTGTTCGATAGCAGAAACTAAGAAGTTTGGATTTATAAAATAAAAAAAGTAATCCGATCCCCTATTATTTATTAGAACGGTAAAAATACAAAAATATTCTATCTAGTCAAATGCGAAGGGGTAACTAAGAATGGGGAGGGCCCGTCCAAATTAGGCCGTAAGCTTTGGGGCGTTCGTTGCTCCAATTTTAATGCGGGGCCACGATCTGGTTTTCTCTGTAGGGCTTTAAGCGCTTACATGTAGCCCTAGCAAGGGTCTCGTTTATAAGTGAACAGAATTTTTAGAAGTTAAGACTGTAGATTATTTTTATAATAATTAGAATAAATAGTTATTTAAATTGTTCAGTAATAGATTTACTTAGGTACTAGGCGACCGCGGGAAAATTGTTAGAAAAAAAGTTTTGTTGACAATATCACCAAAATAAAAAAGGATTTATAAACATTAGATGTGTGTGACACTTGACTACATTAAACAAAATATATTATAAAAGTTCGATAATATACTCTTAAACCTTTTGGTAAAGTTCGCTAATATATCCTATATAATATTTTGTACAATTAACCTTTAGACAGCCCTGATTAAGGCTCCTACCCTTTTAATACAACTTGGCCTTAACAATCCTTTCTTATTAAGGGGCGTAAGGACGGAAACAGGCGCCCTAAGGAAAATTACGGGCATAATGATAGTAGACGCCTGGAGAATATTCCGGTTCTTGAATCTTTGGAACGTCTAAAACATTAGCAAAAACCAAACCAGAAAAGTGTCATTGTTAAACTGAAACACTTATTAAAAATTCAAAACAAAGAACTTAATTTGTAAGCTTTAAAAAGCGATTATTAAATAATTAGTTGTCCTACTAATAGGTAAATCACAGTTAAATTATATTAATATTATAAATGTACATATTTAGTTAATTAGATGTTTGGATGTTTGTTCCGCTTTCACGCCTTAACAACTGGACGGATTGGGATGAAATTTGGAATAGAGATAGTTTGTATCCTGGATTAACACATAGGATACTTTTTACCAGGAAAAGTCTTATTCCCACGGGAAAATCTTACATAACGCGAGCGTAGCCGCGGTCGGACCGCTAGTAGGTGTTATAAAATGTGAAAGTTCGTATGTTTATTATTCAAACACGCAAAAACCACAGGACGGATTTGGATAAAATTTGGCACTCAGATAAATGATAGACTGCTTTAACAAATATTTTTACAGAAAAAAAAACATTATTTCAGAAAAATCTTGTACAACGTCAGCGTAGCCGTGGGCGGACATCTAATAGACTAATAAATATGGACAAATAAAATAATATACTAGGCTTAAAACGATCGAATAGCCCAAGCCATTAAATAAAATAAAAAAGTTAACTGATCCCTATGAAGTTTAGTTTGCCGTAGGACTCCAGAATAGGTTTTACAAAATAGTTCTAAGCTAGATGGCATAGAGTTTTGTTTTGAGAACCTAAGCCAGAAGCTAAGCTAGTATGTAAGTAAGTAACCCTAAGGATTTGAATTCGTAAAATTCCTCTCTCGCAAGTTATAGTGTGCAAGAAGGTTATAAATCACCACGTTTGGTACTCCAGGCTTCCCAGTTCCAACTTCCAAGTCTAGACTTTCATTTTTTTTTTAAATGTGTATAAGATTGCATACAATTTATACAACTCCTTTGAGCTTTTAAACCTTGCGAGATTTACTATTATAAACAATTTGATTATATTAACAACAAAAAAAATACATTTTGAACTTAAGTTACCTAAGATACCTATCTTTAAACTATTGTTAAGCTTCCGGACGGAAGGCAGCGGCTCTAGCCACTAGACCACCGACGCTCTATCAGTATATATCTACCTAGATACCTAAGTAAGTACACAGATCGATGTAATTTTAAACAACATAAAGAACTGGCTCGGAAGACCAGCGCAGCGAATAAATAGTTAATAACGCCCTACTTGCTGCTTAATGCTGAGTGGAGACCATTTTTGGCATTTCACATTATACATAATATATATTCTTTATTGCAACAGTACACTATACAGAAATGATTTTATTAATAGCTAAGATAGATCCAGCCAACCAATGTGTTGTGTTGTGTGAGACACTTAATTAAAGTGGGATGACAAGAACGTGTACTAGAATTTAACATACTTAATTAATACATACATACATACATGCCATTAGACTACATAAGTACATTTATATATGCCTACCCAAATATAATAAACATATACCTACTCAATATGTACTGGGTGTCCAAAAAGGGTATTTGCACTTTTAAATATCAATAAATCGTCTTAATGAGGGTAGATCGCAAAAAGAAATATAATGTCATACGTGGAGTTTATTGGAAATTTAATTGAAATGGATTCGTATACCGGAGCTCAGCGCGCATTTTGTGTACGAGCTTATTATCAAAACAATAATTCGGTATAGCTATTCTCACCTACGTTTTGGTCCTTCATTGTTTTGTGGTGTACAGTGCGTGCGTCCGACTGTACCCATTAAGTCAACAAGTCTCCTTTGTTTCTGTCAATTCATTAATTGATTCCAGTCAATTGGAAGTCTGCAATGTAATTGAAGTTCCGTTTTTTTACCCGCATAGTCAATAATGAGGAGGTAGTCCAGTTTGTTGCCATAGAACCGATCCCAAAAGGGATCCGTAAAATATTTTCCGCCTCATATGTTAAAAAATTGGTCTATTATTTTTGTGTTAGCAACTATAAACTCAAAGTTTGCCAAAGGGCTATGGAGCGCAGTATTCTTGGTGTAAGATTGATAGACAGGATACGCAACACCACCTTGCGTTTAAAAACCAAGATCGTGGACGGGACGTGTGGAAAAGTGAAAGAGAGGCCTTTGCCCTGCAGTGGGACAGCGTATAGGCTATTAATAATAAAAACTATAATCGTCATTATTTTCTTCTAAATTTTTCAGTCCTTTTTTGAACTAGCACTAATTTGCTACTCGATCTTCAGAAAAGAATAACAATGGGATCAGAATATAAAATGGGATCGGTTAATTGGGATCAGACTGGAACAGCTCAACAATTGAGGGGCAATACCCATTCGCATTGTGTGAATATTTTACATACAAACTTGTGTACAAATGAAATGTGTAATATTTGAATGAATAAAATGTTTACAATGTCCAACATGTTGGACAAAAGATTTCAATGTAATAGTTGAATTAACTGGGGAATGAAAGAGAATTAAATTATAATATCTGCTTTATTACTTCGTACAACCAGTTGGTAATATAATGAGAAATTTAACCATAATTTTAATACACTTATAAAAAATAGTTAGCGTAAATGATACAAAACTAGTGTTTTAACTAATTAAGTACTTGTATATCATTCATTCATCTCAACTTATTTCTTTACAGATTTAATACCGCGCCGAGTGCCGACAGATTTTCATCACACATAAACGAAATATTATACATAAGAATTGCAAAAGATTTGACTATACTCAAAAGAAATTGCCAACAATAATTTACATTTAGAACAGGAACTATATGAACAAAAATTTAAATTACCGAAATGGTCTACTACTAAAAAAACGCGAACCTAAGTTTTTGTTAAAACTAACCTACAAACATAGTGATGAACATACAACATTAGCACTATTTGTCATCAACAACTCATGCATTTTTTAACCCACAGGTAAGTTTGATTCATACATGTCATTCATTCACTGAATGAGTCATTTTGACCGCAAACCTCATAATGACGGCTTACTCAATCAAAACCGGTAGGTAATCATTTTTTTTATTTTAAGGTCCAAAAATGTACAATGAAAATTTTAAATTTTGATGCGTGAGAAATTTCTGATGTTGAAGGTTTTTGGGGTTCCACTGAATGTAAATTTAATCGGTTATAATAAAGAAATTTATAAAAAAAAATTATAGCGCACAAATTAGAGAAAAAAGGACTCAGAATTTCAGATAAATATAACGTTTTCGAGCGTTTGAAAAACACACATTTAACAAATCCTTACTAATATCATAAAAGCGAAACTTTGTAAGTATGGACGTGTGGATGTATGGATGGATGTTTGTTACTCTTTCACGCAAAAACTACAAAGCATATTGGGATGAAATTTGGAATAGAGATAGTTTGTACCCTGGATTAACACATAGGATACTTTTTACGGGAAAAATCTTATTCCCACGGGAAAATCTTACACAACGCGAGCGTAGCCGCGGGCGGACGGCTAGTAAGTAATATTTAAATTAAAAACTCCGACAAATAAAAACGCTGGATAGATTTACATGCGAGCCAACCGGAATATACCAGTTTTCAAATAATAAAAAAACATATTGTATAATCCCGTCCATCCCAGAGTTATCATGCTCCAAGACAGACTTAAACAGAAAGACAGTCGCATCAAAACTTTATTACGTCTCCATTTAAAAAAATACACAAAAACTGTCGAAACCCATTTGCGTGTTCGTAACACAGATTTAGCGTTTATGTATCTAAAGAGAAATGGTTGAATATATTATCAAAAACAGCACAGTCATAAATGATTCTAGTCTAATGGAAAACCGGAGCAAAATAAGCATAAAGGGTAAAATGTGTGGGAATAATGCCAAAAAGCATGGAAGCCTTTATGGTGCTTTTTAGCCCGTCTGTTGTAAAAATACGATTTTGCGCAGTAGATGTCCTGAATTCATGAAAATACTAAACATAAGAAGAATACGCAAGGAAATTACTAAAAACATTTTTACTTACTAAGTGTTATTATTCCGTTAACGAGTTCCTTCACAATCCAATCTAATCTAGTCAAAGTTCATAGTCATTTTAATTAGGGTAAATAACTTACAAAACTAGTTAATTTTTTTTTTATTTATAATTTATTGAATTGATATTTTATTTTTTATATTATTGCGAATGATTATTTTAATGAAATTTGAATTTTATTTTTAGTATTTATATTGTATAATAACAATTTAATGTAATCACTATGAAATTATGCATGTTAAATTATTAACTATAATTAATTATTATTTATCGTAATTGGCAAAACCTAATAACAATAACAACAATTAAAATTTTAATAAATAAAATAAATAAAAATTAATTATTAATTAATTAATTTAATTAATTATTTTTTTGTATAATAACAATTTAATGTAATCACTATGAAATTATGCATGTTAAATTATTAACTATTATTAATTATTATTTATCGTAATTGGCAAAACCTATTTTCTGTAAAACCTATTTGTCTTCCACTTGCATGCCTTATCTTATGCAATGCCCTGACAGGGTCATGTACTTATCTGCCATGTTAAATTAGAACTTTTAAGCTTGTACATGTGAGCATAAATAAATAAATTCCCTAGAATAGGAAATATCCTTAGATAAATGGAAGGCTCGCCTAGATACCGCGCTATCTAAAAACAACAGCTCCGTGAATGCGGCAACTCAACAATGACAATGACAATTTGGAAGGATGCAAGCTCGGAGGAAATACGAGACGAGACGCGTCGGCGCGAGCTCGGGTACGGTACGCCGAATTCGGCGTAGTATTTGTTGCCGCATTTTACAACTATGCCAGCGGTATCTAGGCGAGCGCCGCGCGAGCCTTTCATTTATCTAAGGAAATATCATTAATTACAGTAAAAATAATAATCTACCTCTCTCAAGCTACTTACATAATATATTAAGCCGACTAGACGAAGCGCAAAAAGGAAGTGTTATGTTGTATTGTATGTACAAAATAAAGATATATATTTAGTAAAAAAAAAAAAATTAATACGAGCCATCAAATGGAGCCGAGTGGCAACTATCTATGACCGTTTGGAACCGAAGAAACGTGTTTTTCGAAGCACAAAAGGCGCTTTCATTGAAAACCGCCAACGTCGTTGTATGTAACCATGAATAACTGACTGACGAAACATTTTGCTGTTAATTAATTTACGTGCTCACACGAAATACGTATATACCGCTCACGCACAAACACCATGATAAAAGAGATGATAGATTTCAAACATCCGGAACCCGTGCATCAACAAAACCAAAATCAGCTTGACCGTTTTTTTTTCGTTACCTAATCGTTTTTTATTCGCCGAACCAATCGAAGAATTCAATTGTATTGAGTTCTTTCGCACGTTCACGGGTTAGTAATAGGTGGTAATAGGAAATAATTAACACTTTTCGTGGTCCAAATGACATTGGTTTTTTAACTTTATTGCTTTTTTTTTCGTAATCTAATGATGATAAGATCGGAATGGAATATCTTTTTTTATTGTATTACGGAATTACACGGATTCTAAAAAATATATCTGAGAATGATCAAAAAGGAAAGCGACGACATTTTTGACGGAACATGTATCTTAATTTCTTATTATCGTGAAATAAGAATGTCCTTAACTTAAATTTTATTAAAACAGTACTAAAAACATTAAAAAACATGGAAAACCTTGGCCATAACCAGTCATTACCCTGGCGCGTTTTCAAAAACTCTTTTCTCTTCATACTTCTACTTGATAACAGATGGCGCTACCGGAATACATTTTCTCGTCTTGGATGTTTGGGATCACTAAAATTTAAAAAATTGCTACTTTGAGGCACGTATTCCATCTCTAGTTTGGAAAACTTTACCATGGGAAAATCGTAATTCACGATAAAATAACTAGCTAACATAACAACAATTATTATTTATTGCCTACAGTTTGTTTCCGTTATGAGAATTTAAATATAGGTTTTCTCGTAGATAGGGATTTAAGTTTAGTGCCACATAGGTTATAGATGTGGCTATAGGTTAACAATCGGTCACTAGATGCAATAAGAAACACAAAAATTTGCAAGACGAAATAAAAAAAAATGTTAAAAGTAGCTTTAGTGCGTGCTACCGGAAGACAAAGCAAAAGGAAGCTCTGCTCACCCGCTAGGCATAAAAGCGTGAATTTATTTCTTTATCAAAAACCATTACAACATTACTAGGCGTTGCTACCTATATATCATCAATCATCAACAGCTCATAATATACGTCCCCACCGAGTGGCTCGAGCCTACCCTGAATTAGGTCTTAGTCGACCACGCTGGCCCAGTGCGGGTTGGGCGACTTCACACGCAACCTATGAATTTCTTCGCAGGAGTGTGTAGGTTTCATCACGATGTTTTCACTGAAATTCGAAAACACATTGGCACGTGGTGGGGATCGAACCCGCGTCTCCCGGACGGAAGGCAGCGGCCCTAACCACTAGACCACCGACGCTCTACCTACCTTTACATATGTATGTATAGGTATAATTTGAGCTGTTTAACCGGCGAAGATATCAGCCAAAGCCCTCTAAAGTTAACCGATAATAACTTGGTTAAGTACTCGATAGCGGGTTGAAGGACCCGAAACTTTGCGGTAAAGTAACGGTTACCGATACTTGCGGTTTAACATCGACTAGTTAAATTTGACTAATAGTTACGGGTTTAAGTTACGGGATCAATCTGTAGTTAACGAACTAAAAATGTCACGATCATAGCACGGTGTGACGTCGTCTCGTGAACCAGGTTTTGTCTTCATTTTTTATTGTTATTTTGACATTTAAGTATTTAATAATTATCACGATAATTATCACATTTGGATCGATTTAGTTTTTGTTTTTTAAATTGATAATTCTTGAGTAGGACAATCTAGCATTGAAATGTCAAAATTCTAAAGCTGTCTAAACTTCCATTTGTTAATCACACAAAAATGTAGGCTGGATTTGAACCTGCAACCCTGAGCTTCGAAGGCAGTTGTACTGCGGAGACGAGCCGAATCTATCTGATTGAATATTCTATATGGGTATACCTAATAATTATTAGTACAACTATCTTATCTTCTATACAAACGAGATTCGTCTTCAGCGTGAGACGCCATCTTATCTAGCCCGACACACTTATAATGTTATTATAAGATAATAATATTGACGGCACGACACATCTAGTATAACACACAACCCTCTCTTTGTTTGCTATTATTATCTCGTATATGACATAGTGAGATATGATCGCAATCAAATATTGTGTTGGGGGTAAACATTTGTTCAGCGGTTTTGGGGTAATAGTGTTTGATTAGGCTGTGGTGCCGATTCCGATATGCATAATTGTGCCAGAATTGACACTCTACTTACTAATGTTTTAAATAAGAGTTCGCTACAATTTATTTACTCGACTAATTCTTAAACAATACTGATCGATATAAGCTATAAAAAGAGCTAGACGGGAGGTCAGTAATGTAATAGAATCAAACTCAATAAAGTTGTAGGTACAGAGGACAAAGGATATAGTCAGGCCAGGCCGCTTGAAACGGTTAGAATTTTCTCAAGAGATTTTTTATATTTTTATATGAAACTAGCTGACCCGGCAGACGTTGTCCTGCCATTTTTCCCTACACCTACCCTACACCTGCACCTACCCTACCCATATTTTTTTACCGTTTAAACCTTCCCTGGACTTCCACGAATATTTCAAGACTAAAATTAGCCAAATCGGTTCAGCCGTTCTCGAGTTTTAGCGAGACTAACGAACCGCAATTCATTTTTATTATATAGATAGAAGAAGAACATTTAGTTTACCGAACTGCTCAATTATGCGAAATTTCATGATAAAGCATAAATAATTACCAGAGAAAACTTAATCCGTTTCAAACAGCCTGGCCTGACTATATCCTTTGTCCTCTCTACCATAGGAAAACATCTTTTCACAGGAAATATCATACACTAGCAGTCCGCCCGCGGCTACGTTCGCGCTGTGTAAGATTTTCCCGTGAAAAGTATCCTATGTGTTAATCCAGGTTACAAACTATCTCCATTCCAAATTTCATCCAAATCCGTTGAGTACTTTAAGCCTGAAGACGGAACAAACATCCAAACATCTAAACATACAAACGTTGGAAGACATACGAGTACATAGTTTCCATTTTTACGTGAGTGTTTCCGTTTTAAATAAATAACCAAACATCCAAATATATTTTCACATGACGGCTCCGTAGCCCAGGTGGTAGTGTATCTGCCTCCGACACAGAGGGTCGCGGTTCGAATCCCGTCCTGGAAAACATTCGTGTGATGAGCACTTGTGTTTGCCTTGTGTCTGGTTGTTGTTTATCTATATAAGTATGTATTTTATCTATTTATGTAATGTATATCAGCTGTCTGGTACCCATAGTACAAGCTCTGCTTAGTTTGGGATCAGATGGCCGTGTGTGAAGATTTCCCCACAAATTTATTTATTAGTTATTTATTTATTTATAATATTAGTGTGATTAGACGATACTGGCGGACAATTTTTTTTTATTAAGCATTAGCAATCATTATGATTAAATACAGCATTTTCAGGTTAGATCATACTGTTATTAAAATAACGAAGACAGACATTATTTGTGACTGGAAAACACTACTATGAAGCAATGAATTAACCAATCTGTATGCTTCTAATAAAAAAAAAATCTTCAACAAGTTATTTCTGTAAATTCAACGAATTGATACGAGTTTCAACCTCACATTATTACAACACCGTATTATAATCCATTACAAACACATTGAACTATACTTCCTAAATAAGTTTTAATTACAGGATTACTATACTTTATGTCAGAGTTTTTGGGTGAGTATAACCTGGTCACAGTCTATTTTAGTCATACTTTTTGTATTTGGACTAAAAATCTAGCAGAAGTGACAAGTTATCAATTTCATATTATACTTTCCAGTTAATTCTTTACTGATCAAAGCTAAGACTGATTTCAGTCTGAAACCCCTGAAACTTCACTAGCCCTGCCAATAACGTATGATATGCATCATCATAATCTCAGCCGAAAGGCGTCCACTGATGGACAAAGGCCTCCCAAGGATCTCCACAACGACCGGTCCTTCGCTGCCCGCATCCAGCGGCTTCCCGCGACCTTGTGGGGGGGCCTGCCCACGTTGCGTCTTCCGGTGCGTGGTCGCCATTCGAGAACTTTCCGCTGAAGCGTCCATGCATGCATAACATAAATATAAATACAAAGTATATACCGATTAACTAGGTACCTTTAGAATAAGTATATATAAGAGTGAAAATAGCTCATTGCAATACTCTCTGCGGTCAACATTGAGTAACTGGAACTTACGAATAGTTAAAAATTTAGAAGAACCTTTATATAGAAATTGAAAGACCAGTTGACAATATTATCACGTAACACCAAAACACACCGTGACCAAATAACACTTTCTATTTTTAGTACAAAAGGAAACGGGTAGTTTTTTGTTGCCCAAGCCGGAGTGGATGTTAAGAGAAACGCTAAATCATGTCGGAATATGTGTTTTTGTATGGAAGAATTTCGAGTCGAGTGTCTGGGTGATGTAGGGACGGAAGTGGCTTGAGTCTCAACCGGATTTTAAATGATTTCTCGACTTTGTTAGTAGGAAATATTGCTAGAAGACAATCTAAATGGTGAACTGAAAATGAAACTATGTAGTATTTCGTGGTTATGTTTTCATCATTAAATCTTTTTTTTTATTTAATAGGTCATCATCAACAGCACATATACGTCCCCACCGAGGGGCTCGAGCCTACCCTGAATTAGGGCAATCAGGCCTTAGTCGACCACGCTGGCGCAGTGCGGGTTAGTCGACTTCACACACAACCTTTGAATTTCTTCGCAGGAGTGTGCAGGTTTCATCACGATGTATTCCTTAAAGCGTCGTATAAACGTACATATGAATTCGAAATTCGAAACACATTGGTACGCGTCTCCCGGACGGGAGCCAGCGGCCCTAGCCACTAGACCACCGACGCAGGTATATAATATTAAGTGTAGATTGTATGTAAGGTCGACTGGAATCACAAAGTCTGGTGACAGAGATATTGAGTCTACTTCCGAAAACAAATAGCTTGGTTGGAACTAACGCTGTAAGAGGTGTAAGTCACATCGTGTAACGTGCCTTTTGAAGAACAGAATTATCTTATTTTTGTTTGACAATATCCCCAATAATGGGTTTAAAACCTAGGACTTTTGGAACAAGATTCGCAAGCACATCTGCTACGCCACGAAGGCCGATCCAATGAAGCTCATGTTGAAATACATAAAAATAGATCATCAACATCATCATCAACGGCCCGTTACAGTCCACTGCTGGACTATGAGCCTCCTCCACTTAAGTGGAGGGTTTTGCCATAATCTCCACGCTTGGCAGGCGGGTTGGAGATCGCAGATTAAAAGGTTACTGTATCAGAGAGCGCTGCTGCCCGTTCCCTGTTCAATGTGTAGTCCCTAAGTCGCCTCTTACGACACCCACGGGAAGAGTAAGGGGTTGGTGACAAATGTATTCTACTCTGCCATCACCACACGGCTCAAAATAGATACACACGTGGAAAAACACGACCTTCTACAATCCTTGTACTACGAAAAGTCGAATAAACGTGCGCGCATCCTAAGAAATAACTATAAAAACTTCACGCAGCTTTTTACGATAGCCCAACCTAAACAAAAACAAAGTTAAAGTTTCACGAACAAAACTTCATGAACAAACTTCTGTACCTTGTCGGTTAGCGCTAAAGATTAAAAGATGGCGCGCGTTGAACGATTGAAAACTTCAAGGCGAATCTATTTTATGTTGCAGGATAAAACTGTGTAAAACTATTTTATAGTTTCACCGTTTAAGTACAGTTTTAGTTTACGAGGCAGTGAAGATACTGGACGGGGTGAACATGTCTGCGTGTTTCATATTTTCATGGAGATAGGACAAGGATTTAATATAGGATCCTATTTGTATGTTTCTAGCAGTAGTTACGTTTTTAGTCGTCGTCATCGTGTGGGTTGTAGTTGTAAGGTCAACAACCGACCTTACAAACCCTGGTGTTAGTGTTATAGAGCCGCCAAAGGCCACTGACAATGGCTCGTGTAACGACTAAGTAGCCGGGACCAACGGCCGTGCCTTCCGAAGCACGGAATCATCTTTCTTTTCGGACAACCAGGTGATTCAGCCTGCTATGTCTTAATTAAACAGGGGATAGTCTCACAAAGAGATAATTTGCTTGACAGTGTCCCTACCAGGAATCGAACCCGGAACCTCCGTAATGGTGTCGATATCTCGACCACTCAGCCACGGAGGCTGTTAGTATGTTTTTAGTGATAAAGTAGGGTTATTCCATTATTACCCATAGATATTGGAAACTCCGACACGCAAATAGTGCAAGAAATTTGATAAATTTACATTTTATAACCATAATAAAATAATCAAAAGATAAAAATGTTTTTAGGTTTTTTTTTCGCCACGGAAAATCTCCACAGGTTTGAACGTCAAGCAACTTATATCCCTGCCTATCATATAATGGTAAATCACATCACACTAATATTATAAATGTGAAAATATATTTGGATGTTTAGATATTTGTTTCACGCCTAAACTACTGGACGGATTTATATACTATACTTTTTACCGGGAAAACTCGTATTCCCACGGGAAAATCTTACATAACGCGGGTGTAGCCGCGGGCGGACCGCTATTATCTAATAAATAGGTAAATGCGGAATTGTGTTTTTATTTGTCTTTGTTTTTTTTTCTGCACACGCCTGCGAAGAAATTCCAAGACTGTGGTTAAGCCGTCTCATCGACTGCAGACAGTAGATAGCAGGTCAGGTAGTAGATAACATTCACAGATATACAAATATCCGTTACAAAACAAATATAAATTTCAAACAGGGAATCAGTTAAAATGAGCCTTTGGAAAGCAATTTAAATAAAACCTACAAACAGTTCTAGTTTCATGTGTGAAATTAAAATAATTGCTTCGAATACACACGCAACCACTAACTTTTAACTAGATGGTTAAAATAACCTGTTTCTAGTTAAACTGGACTTGTAAATGACAAGAACTGGCTGGTTAATTGCTCTATTATATTTTAAAAGAAATAATTAGTACTTGCTTTTTATTTTTAAGTTTTAAACTTTCTGCCGTGTGGTTTTTAGAGTTCCGGCTGCGATCACAGTTTCTCTGTAATTAGCTAGTAATAATAACATTATGATTTATATAAATATTCTAGTTAATCTTGATCATTCATCATCATCATCGTGTGGGTTGTAAGGTCGACAACAAACCTCACAAACCCTAGTGTCAGTGTTATAGAGCCTGCCTTCTAAAGCACGGAATCATCTTTCCTTTCGGACAATCAGGTGATTCCTGCGATGTCCTAACCAAACTGAGGAAGTCGTACAAAGAGATTTTTGCTTGACAGTGTCCCCGCCGGGAATCGAACCCGGAACCTCCGTAATGGCGTCGATATCTCGACCACAGGCTGTTGTTAATCTTGATGAAAAAGCTTTAAGGTTGTCGGGGAAAGATCAACGCTTTTTTAATTATTTGTGATCAGCTCAAACACGTCTCGAGAGGCTCGAGCCTATCCTAGATTAGGGCGATCAAACCTAATTGCGGGATGGTCGTCGTAATTACCACTTGGATAATATAGTGGGCGCGGATTTAAAAGATATTTAAAAAGCGGGATGGTTGTCTTTCTTTGAACTTATTCGCAGGCGTGAGGAAGGCAGGCGTGTGTAGGGGTGTGAAAAAATAACCGATTCACGAAGTAGCAAAAAAATATTGCTGCTACTACGCGTTTGTTTCTTTTTTATAGTAAAATTACGTCAATTTTATTGTCTTAATTTGAGCGCCTCTGTTTCTGCGCGCTGCTAGTTTTTTTTTTTTTTTTTTTTTTTTTTGACGATGACCTAATGCTTGTGTCGCAAAATCGACGTATCAAGCGTAACCGGACTTTTGGGGGAGCGGAAGGCTCTTACCCCTAGTATTATAGCAACAGCCTAAGGGCGCCCACTTGGGGGCACGGACCTCGGCCTAGGACGTTGCCATGGCGAGAAGCGCGTGGGAGAGGAATGACCCTGACGGGGTCTTCCAGGATTATGCAGAACTTGATTGGGTCTACCGCGTCCCCGCCGGCGGGTGCGGTTGCTACCAGAAGGGCATTCTGTGGAGTGTACTCTATTGGCAATGGCTCTCTCAACAAAAGACTGGATGGGATCGGCAGGATCGGACAGAACATGCTTAGGCCGACGTTTTGTACGCGTAGCGGGGAAAGGGAAGTAACCGGCGGTTTTCACGACCAGAGGATTCGGGTGGTGAGGCGCGGCATCGAAATAGCGACGTGAGGCGTCTATCATAAAACCTTTAATGGACGGTAGCTCGAGATCTACATGAAGGTCGACGTTACGAACGAACCACGGGCAACCGGTTGCCCGACGTAAGAAGCGATTTTGAATGAGTTGAAGCTTACGAATGTGAGTGACACCGGTGTGAGCGAAAACTACACTAGCATATGTCATGATAGGACGAATACAAGCGGTGTAAAGCCTCACCTTATTCCTAAGAGAGACTTTACTCCGCTTGCCTATCATGGGGTGAAGACGGCCTAAAACGAACGCGGCGTGATTGCGAACTTTCTGGATGTGCTTACCGAACGTGAGCCTAGCATCGAGAGTGACACCTAGATATTTCACCTCACGCACCCAGGGTACCGGGTGATCGAGAAGTTTGATCTGGGGGAGCGTGGGCTCAGGGCCACGAGTGAAAATAATGGCGGAACTTTTGTCGGGGTTCACTTCTATTCTCCATTTGCGGAACCATTGCCCGAGGGCATCTGCCGCAGTCTGGAGATTCGAAACTATCTGAGAGAGACGGGGGTGATTGGAATAAACGGCAGTGTCGTCCGCATAGAGGGCGAGTTGCACGTTCCTAGGTCTAGGCATGTCGCTAGTGTAAAGAGAGAAAAGGATGGGAGAGAGCACGGAGCCCTGAGGGACTCCGGCGCGAATCGGTCTGCGAGTCGAGAGCACGCCTTCGTATCTGCAGCGAAAAGAGCGATCGGTTAAAAAGTCTCGTATGATGTGTACGAGACGGTCAGGCACCTCGAGTTTGTAAAGCTTGAAAAGCAAGCCTTCGTGCCAGACTTTGTCGAACGCTTTCGCTACATCTAAGAAGACGGCTCCTGTAGGTCTGGGCTTGTTCTTGAGGAGAACAGAATAGACGTCCTCCACTATGCGGTGGACTTGTTGGACGCACGAGTGTTTGGGACGAAAACCAAACTGCTCGTTGGGGACAAGGTTGTGGGAGAAAGCAAAGTCAGAGAGTCGAGATCGGATTACCCCCTCATACATTTTACCCATGTTAATGAGTAAACTGATCGAGCGGTAAGAAGTAGGGTCGTCGGCGGGTTTGCCAGGTTTGTGAATGCCGATGACGACAGCTTCCTTCCAAGCTTGTGGAAAGATGCATGCCTTCATGGCCGAGTCAAAGATCTTGGTCAGAACTGAGATGAGGTGGTCGGGAAGAAGTTTCAGGACACGGTTGGTGATGCCGTCTATGCCTGGGGATTTACGGGGAGCTAATGCCTTTATGAGGTCTTTCACCTCCTGTTCTGTGACGCAGCGCAGGGGTGGGTCAGTCGGCGGGAAAGAGGCTCTGCGGTTGAGTTCCGTAGAGACCTCTATGAGAAAGTCAGGGTCTGCAGGGACTGTGCTGGGAGTGCACTGTGCTGCGAGGCTGTCTGCCAGACATTCCGCTTTTTCGTCGTCGTCAAAAGCGGGGGGCTGGTTGGGACGTTTGAGAGGGGGCATGGGAGCGACTGCGTCCGCTTTGAGCGAACGAGATAGGCGCCAGAAGGCCAAGTGAGAAGGGACAAGTTTACCGAGAAACTTCTCCCACCTACCGTCCCGTAGAAGAGCTACCTGTGCTTGCACCTCCCTGTGCAAGGCACGCATAACCCTTCGGTTCTGTTCGGTGGGAGCAGCATCGTAAGCGCGAATAGCGGCGTTTCGCTCAGTCCTCAGAGCACGTATTTCGGGCGGCAAGTCAAAGCGACCGTCAGGTCGTACTGTAACTTGCCGAGAGCAGCTGCTCACAACGCCCTGTATGTGCTTGGTGAGGCAGTCAATGGCGAGGTTAATGTCGTCTGGGGAGGAGAGAACGGGGGGGATGCTATCCAGGTGAACAGACCGGGAAGAGGCCAGCGAAGACTGGACTCTGTCCCAATCCACCACCGTTTTAGTCGGTCCGTGACTGTCAGGGCCGGGCGCGCTGCTAGTGCGACATCTACCTCACTTTATAGTATAATTCGTCACTGGAAAAGCAAAATGACTGATCCGCCAAATAGGCGATTATTATGATAATTATATAATAATGATACTCGTATATAACTTATGTATAACTTATATAACATCATTGGTCTTATTGCGCGACTGTGCCCATTTGCATCGTCCCTTTTACGGTAGTACCTACCTAGAAGGAACTAAACGTGGTGGGAATCGAACCGCCGACGCCCGTACACAAGTCGTCTCGTTACACCACAGCTTGTATTCTATTTATATTAGTATATTGCTTTCTGGTTATAATTCAGTCTAAATATTCAGACAAAGTTGCGCGAACTGGGCGGTTAAATAACATTTCAAAAGCTAATATTACATTTGGTTCAGTTTGTTTATGAAGTTAGCCGTTATTATAGAGTTTAATGCGCTCTGCAGATGTAGAGTTCAAAGATTGTCTCGTTATAGAGAGGAATAGGGGATCGGACAATTTTTTTTATTTTATAAATCCAAACTTGTTAGTTTCTGCTATCGAACACTAAAATAATTTTTGCTCTATCTTTAAAATTGACCGAGTTATAACGGTTTGTAATTCAAGATTAGACACAGAGGCACATACCCAGTTGTGACGTCATTTGTTAGTTACGCCATATAACCTCCATACAAAAAATCGTTTTTAAAAGAGACAGACATATTGAAACTTTAGAAAATCACTGTAAATTAGTTTTTCAACCGGTTCTGTTTTTTTCTCCGGGAATCGTCTGCTACTAATCTATATTTTAAAAATAATTAATGAAATATGGTGAACAGTCCGATCCCCTATTGTATTATATTAGGTATGTTCCGTGATTCATGACACTGCTGCGCGGCGACTTTTTTGCTCATCATCAACAGCTCATATACGTCCCACCGAGGGGCTCGAGCCTACCCTGAATTAGGGCGATTAGGCCTTAGTCGACCACGCTGGCCCAGTGCGGGTTGGTCGACTTCAAACACAACCTTTGAATTTCTTCGCAGGAGTGTGCAGATTTCATCACGATGTTTTCCTTCACCGTACATATTGATTCGAAATTCGAAATCACATTGGTACGTGGTGGGGATCGAACCCGCGTCTCCCGGACGGGATATACTTTTTCCCTATTTCTACTAAAGTGGTAATACTCGTATAGCGGGCGCGGACTTGACGCAATGACTTATTTGTTGGGTAATTGGATCATCATCATCACCATCATCATCATCATCATCTTCAGTGTCACAGAATAAATAAAACCGCCCGTGGTTACTCTGCTCGCATTGTGAAAGATTTTTCCCTTAAAAAGTATTCTAAGTGATCCAGATGTTAATCCAGGGTACAAACTACCTCCATTCTAAATTCCATTCACATCCGTTCACACATCCAAACATACTCTCACATTTGTAATATTATTGTACAATAACGATAATCGATTTGACACACATACAAAGAACATCATTAATTAAACAAAACCCTTCTCTAAATCAAAGAAAATATCAAACGTTTGTCTTAACACAAGATACTTTTCTTGTTAACACGTTCACTGCCGCGTCTTCAAAGCAATAAAACTCCTGTTGGACTGTCATAACAACACCGAACATATGGCGGCGACTGTGTTTATTCAAAATAAGACAGTAACCAAAAACAGTTTAAACGGATATTTGGCAATTTGACTTCATTTTTTGTCCAAAATGTAACCTAGTTTATATATACAGGACACACTTCTACTTATAAACGTAACATCTAAAGGTCTACGCAGATGGACTGCCCCTGAACTGTACTTCAGCTGCAAAACGGCTTATTGATAGTCAAAAGTCGATAAGGCAATATCACACTTCACACTAATATTATAAATGTGAAAATATATTTGAATGTTTATTCCGCAATGGTTTGTAACCTGGATTAACACATTGGATTTTACGGGAAAAAGTTTTACTCCCACGGGAAAGTCTTAAGCAATGCGAACGTAGCCGCGGGCGAACCGCTAGTCAATCAATGAATTCAGTAACGAAATAATACAAAAATATCCTAAAAAAAATCCTTAATATTCCTAGATTATATCATAATATCTAGATTTCTTAATATATTATATTTTTGTTGTTTTGCTAGGTATATTTTATTATTAATACTGTCCATACCACCTACATGTCCAAAACATCTCTCTCAAGTTAATGTTTAATTGATTCGTCACTTTATTTTCATTCTAATCCATTAGTTCTCAACGCACAAAATATTGAAATAAAAAAAAAAAAACTGTTTGCGAAACAAAGAACATAATTTCATTTTCTTAATTAAATCCAAAATAAAACACGATTCGCTAACAGGAAAAGCTTTTAAAATTAACGAAATAAATCCAATAAATATAATAAAAAACACGTAAGGTGAAATTTATCCTCATCCCTCAGAAAGATACTGCGTTACTCCATTTTTTCCAATAAAGAATTACACGGAAAAAACCCCATCTATTATTTTTCCAACCATACACGAAAAACAAAGGAAGAACGCAGTATATATATCTACACATATATATTATGGACTATAACGCGCATGTATACGACAATTTTGACGTTTCTTTGATGTATGGTTCTACGTAGCTAGCACGGTGAAAATATTTATACTGCACTAATGTTGTTTCTATCTACTGATACATGAAAATATATAAATAAAGTGTACCAGTTAAGTGTGCGAAAGTGACTTGTGAAACAGTTTTTGATTGATTCAGTTCATTAACAATACATTCATACTATAAATATGACATTTATTAGAAAACAAAATCTCTACCTACAAACTACTGTATAGTTTGGTGGAAACAAAATGTGAACACTAAGCTGTTGACTGTAACGGGATGTTGATGTTGATGTTGAAGTTGTTGCTGAATAAATAATTGTATTTTTTTTTAATATTAGGTGTAAAATGTGCCTGAAAGTTTAACAACGTATTTTAGTATCTAATCATTTTTTTACCCAGTCATCTATTATTCAGTAGGTGCGTAGTATAAATTATCGTCACTTTTCTGTAACAGTAAGAAAATGTAGCTTTTCATATATAAGAGTAAGTATAAGAAAAATTGCGCAAATACAATTTTCCTATTGTCTCATCCGTTTTAGTTCCTCTTTTATCATGGTAATAATGTTTGAGGCCAGAATTATTAGGAGGATTTTGTGTGACATTTGCTTTATGCGTTCCTATTGTAGTATAACGAAATCTTTGTGTAGGATATATTTTCCAATATTAATCAACATCAACATCAACGGCCCGTTACAGTCCACTGCTGGACTATGAGCCTCCTCCCCTTAAGTGGAGGGTTTTGCCATAATCTCCACGCTTGGCAGGCGGGTTGGAGATCGCAGATTAAAAGGTTGCTGTATCAGAGAGCACTGCTGCCCGTTCCCTGTTCAATGTGTATTCCCTAAGTCGCCTCTTACGACACCCACGGGAAGAGTAGGGGTTGGTGACAAATGTATTCTATTCTGCCGTCACCACACAGCCAATATTAATAATAATAATAATTTCTTAAAAAGAACGGTGATAAACACAATTTGAATACTAGAAATAAGGATAAGTTGGCTGCTCATGTTAGCCGACTGTGTAGAATAACACATTCTTATAAAGGCAATTGTAAAGGCATTTACGATAAGGTCCCTACCGATAAAAAAAAATACCTTTAGATAACTTCAAAGCTATTGTTAAACAAAAATTGTATAAAAAAGCTTATTATAGAATATCTGACCACAGGACAGATATACATGGGAATAGATTTCTTGAATGACAGGCTATGTCAACATGCATGAATTTTGTAAATGACTATATTATTATTTGACTAAAAAGAAACACATAAGATGCGACGCATGTGGAGTTTCTTTGGTGAGTTCTTCTCCACAAAGTCCGCACATCGTGTAGTGAACTCACCCAAAAAAATGTAATGACGAAACTAAGAGATGTAACATCCAAAAGTTAATATACTATTAATTTCATTTGCTATAAAGCCAGTTAATTAATGTGTAATTTTCAGTCTTTATTCCATTGCAATTTAAAAACTCTAAGCATAAAAACACTTTACATGATTCATTGAATCATGCGTCTAACCTGATAACCCTACGAATTATACATAAGTGTGATGTCATTAAAGGAATGCGCGATACCAAATCACGTCATTAATTATGGCTAGAGTTTTGTCGATGCAACAACCAACACTCTTATATTTAGGATAGTATGCAACATTGAAGTTTTGTAACCAGTGCAGTTTTGAATTAAAAAAAAGTTGGTGTCATCTACCTATATATATATATATATATTTATATAAAAAATGAACCCCTATTTCTCCTGTCACGCTATAAATTGAGAACGGCTTTACCGATTTCATTCATCTTTTTTTTAATGTTATTTAATACTTCGTAGAAAGTTCTTACATTAAAATAATTAAGAAAATTGCGCAGGGTAGTTGTAGGGCAGATGTTGGGAAAAATGGCAGGACAACATCTGCCGGGCCAGCTAGTACAAAAAAAAAACACTGTAAACAACAGGAATTTCAAATATTTTTCAATTTCCACTAGAAAAAAAACGCCATCAGTCGAATTTTATCGGATCGCAAAATTCCCTTTTTAGAGCTAAAAGCTTTCGCGGACCCGATTCCCTTGTCCTAATGTTATTTAAATTGTTTTTTAAAGATTTCCCTTTTCCTTATTGCGACGAAGAAATGGAATTATCAGATATTGCCGATAAGTCAGTTACGTGCTTTGTACTCGAGACATGCTTACAAAGAAATAACCGGCCAAGTACGTGTCGGGCCACGCAAAGTGTAGGGTTTCGTAGTCCAACGATACATCACACTATAAGAAAGTAAAAAAAAAATTAACCCCACTTCACGTGTACCAGAGGAAACCTGAAATACATTTTTTTAGATTTTATTTTTTAGCTTTGTCGGCATGATTATTATGTATATCCAAGCCAATTTACAGCATTCTAGTACTAAGAGACTCTGAGCTAAGCCGCGGACAGACAGACAGACGGACATGGCGAAACTGTAAAGGTTCCTTGTTGACTGCGGAACCCTAAAAAAAGAAATACGTAATCAATTTTGGGAAAACGCTTGTGATTATTAAATGATTTCGATGCAAAGAGAGGTTACTAGTAAAACGAGACTCATTGTTAAACTGGTTGGAATCGCGTTAGTCAGTACAATTCTCGAAACATATTTATTTAGATATTTTAGATTATGTGCGTTAATCGATTCTTACGTTTAGGGGAACTTCTTGAAGGAACTGTACTGTACATGTCTCAGAATAAATTGTAAGAGACCAATGAGCACCGGGCCCCGTGCCCCGAATCTTAGACAGGCTTTAATACGAATATATTACCTACTAGCTGATATAGCAGGCGGATGAAAATTCATTTCAAATTAAAATACACGTGATACTGAAATTCGTGAACTGGGTTAATAATATACCTACTTATTAATATACAAATTTACTAAACGTGATGGCATATTGAAAGATTATTTTGGAATCAAGTAAAATGTACAATTTTATCCGATAGATTGATTAATTAATTAACAAAAGCGCTCGGTAGCTCCTGTCGAGACCAAGGTCGTCATAAATACCATTTTAGTATTGTATTACCTTATTATAATAATAAAAACAAATTACAATAAAAGCGATTAACACAAGACAAAATAATATTAGGATAAAATCAAAAACACAAAACCCTTCAGTATTTTCTTTACTAAATTATTTACTGATAAAGTGTTGAACAGTAAAAAAAGAAATACCAAACCATAACCACCGAACCATACGAAAAGCTTTCAAAAGCTATATACATTTAGTTCCGTTACTCGATAAGAGATGGCGCCACCAGTCACGCACTATAACGTATCAGCGTATAGTGACGAATTCCAAATTGCGTATTAAATATTTCATCACAGCACTAATTACTCGAAAATCATGCAGCAATAATGCCACGGATAACGTTTTTGATTAAATCATCACTGGAAAACAAATTAGGTAGGTAGTGGGTTTAAACATTAATATGGCTGACGAACTGAAATTCTCAATTGTTTGAATTTCAACGCGGCGGCGTTGGTCGGCACAGCAAGTTTAAACGTAAAATAAACCAAATTAATTTAATTGCTAATTTCGACGTATTTTTATTTCTAATAAACAAAAAAAATAATAATAATAATAATAAAAAAAAAAATATTAATATATAAATAAAAAAAATAAAAAAGTTAAAAAAAAGAAAAAAATTGAAATAATATTTACAGAGCCGATTGAAATCTATGGCTTATGTTTAAGCAATCACCAGATATAATGAACGATACCCAGAAATAGTAAACGATCCCCAAAAATTTTACCTAAATATTGCATGCCTGCAAGCAGGCGTGGGTGGTCACAAGACAACCTAACCCCGAAGGGTATGGCGGAGTGGCGAGTGTCTATTTCACATTTATATTATTCTTCTATCTAAATATGCCTGGATTAAGTTGATGCTAACAATAAGTTCGTCAATCATTACCCTCGACTTTTATCCCAATGTCGTCATTGTTTCCTCATGCAATAGAGAACATTCTGTTTTGTTTATAAAATCATTATTACATAGTACATAGTACATTTTGCATAATTCCTAATTTTCAGTATTAGTTCTCAAGTAGTATAATACTAGTACCTAACTAGTTAGCGTGGCATACCCAGGGTACCTAAATTACGCGTGAGCGAGGAACTAGAATTTGCAATTTAATCCTAGCACTTTAGCTATAAAGTTAATGTACGCTTGCATTAATTTTCCAACTTAGAACTTGTCTTTAGTAAATAATATGAGATATGTATCTTTAAATTACAATAATAATTAGTTTGCTGTATTTAAATATAAGACTTTTCTTAAAAAAAACCCCAAAAAGAAATAGGTTACCTATACATAATTATTTCCTAACTAGCGGTCCGCCCGCGGCTACGCTTGCGTTTTGTAAGATTTTCCCATGGGAATAATACTTTTTCCCGTAAAAAGTATCCTATGTGTTATTCCTGGGTACAATCTACGTCTATTCCAAATTTCATCCCAATCCGTTCAGTAGTTTTTGCGTGAAAGAGTAACACATAACTTTCGCGTTTATTATATTAGTAAGGATTTATTAGAATTTTAATAGAATCTTTAAGAACTCTTGACTTCGTCTTAGAAAAAATATTTGAAAATTGATTACATTCATCATCATCATCATCAACAGCTCATATACGTCCCCACCGAGGGGCTCGAACTTACCCTAAATTAGGGCAATTAGGCTTTAGTCGACCACGCTGGCCCAGTGCGGGTTGGTCGACTTCACACACAACCTTTGAATTTCTTCGCAGGAGTGTGCAGGTTTCATCACGATGTTTTCCTTCACCGTAAGAGCGTCGAATAAACGTACATATGAATTCGAAATTCGAAAACACATTGGTACGTGGCGGGGATCGAACCCGCGTCTCCCGGACGGGAGTCAGCGGTCCTAACCACTAGACCACCGACGCAGTAAAGTAAAAGCAGTAAATTTTAATTTTATCTAAACGACAGCTTTGCCTACGTAATTAGTAAGGTGCTTTCACAACGTTATTTACAGTAAGATTAAATGTTAATATTAATTAAATTCAAACATTTTAATCTGATTATGAAACTGAAATTAAAATATTGTACAAAAATCTAAAAGATAATATAGAAGAGAAAATTATTTAAGCAGCTTTTACCGCACTTTAATATATAAGCTTTTATGAAAACATTCTGAAACTGAATAAATACTAAAAGCAATTTCAAGTTTATTGCATAAGCCTTTTTAAAAACGTAGTTAACTCAATTTAAAAAAATATATATTATAAATATTTTTTAGCGAAAGTAGGTACTTATGAACACAAAGTCATATCAAAAGAGATCTAACTCAAAATATCGGAAAAATAGAAAATACACGCTTGTTTAAAACCACAAACATAGTAACTTAAACTTTTTTTTTCTAATTCCATTCAATTCATAGACGAAACTCCATTGACATTCCTCAGACAGACTCTCAAAAATGAAAATGTGAAAAAGAAATGTTAAGTTAAAAAAGAAGCGGTTCTAAAAAGGCAGTAGAATCGTGCAGACGGGTCACGTCTCACTTAATTTAGTTTAGCTCAGTTTGTCGGGCCACGGGGCACTTTCTAAAAAATATCCCAGAGCTATTGAAAATTCATTCGTGTATAGGAAAAAATTGTAGACATCTGTACCGTATTTGGTAAGGGAACAGTGCGTTAAGTGCAAAAAGTAGAGAAATTGCATTTGCATATATAACGTGGTCTGGTGAAATAACACACCAATAGTACAGACTTTATAACCCACAAGAAAGAAAGCAGTAACATAATAATGATGTTGGAATTATTTTAAGTTTAACGATAAGGAATAAAAATGTTAAGGATTAAAAGAAGAAGTAATAATCACAAAAAACGTAAATCACTAAGTAAAGGCTTTTAAAAAAGTCTAATGAAAAAGTGTTAGCATTCCAGATTAGATTAAAGAAGGTTTTATTTAACAGATAATCCTTAAAAAGGGAATAATTTTATTCGGAAATTCAGGCCGGAAATAAAAATTCAGAAAGCCGCAAAAGCTCGTTTACAAAATATTTGAAGATGGCACATTTTTCGCATGTTTATTATTATATCATTTGTTTTTATTTTTTATCAATATTAAGATAAATAATATTGTGATAAATAAATGTTTTAAAATTAAAGTTCTATACTTACTGACTGAAAGTTGAACACTTTTCCTAAAAAGTGTTATTATCCTCTTACGGGAGATTTTCGTGGAAACCAAAATATTGGAGATGCGGGAGCAAGAATGCCAACGGACGAGAAAGGTACCATGAAAGATTTCATGAAAACTTAATGAAATCCAGCTTCATCATTCTGAGAAGCTATAATATTAAACGTTTTGTTTATTTGGTTTATATATGAGATAACATAATAAAGAGGAGAAAACTTATAATAAGATAGCTGTAACTTTTCAGAAACGTGTAAAGTCATTAGACAATGGTTTATATAAGATTCCTGGTCACATCACGATGGTTTTCGTTCATTAAAGGAGTACATTAAATATTTATTCATTTAAAAAATATAACCATGTCGAAGAAAGTCATCACAAAAAACTTTGAAAAAGGAATTTAATTTCACTCACTAACGAGCATGTTCTCGGAATTGTTGATCGTTAAAAGTTGTTCATCTCAAATCATCTCATATTCTCTTATAAAGAAGGCAATCAAATGACTTAGCCTTTTTATATTATTATCATTTTCATAATAATATTCAATTAAGTTTTTATTACGTGCAATTTGCAGTTAATGTCTTTATGCTTTTATGCATCAATAAAGGTTTTTGCATAACAAATTTTGAAACCATCTTTACCCTCTTGAATTTAATAGTGATGTTTGCACGTTGCATCCTATAGGTTGAGCTTATCGATAAAATATTTTTTAATTCACTTTGCCCTCGTATCTATAATAATTATATTTTCGTATATGACCTTTCGGACTTTTAATACTTTTAATTTCAACCAAGGCGGAGCTTCAAAACTACCAGCTTAATAACACATGACTAATGTTCGTAACTATTATATTGATCCTGATAAAAATCTTCAAAAATATCCGCCTAGCAGGATTTTTAAACGCTCCTATAAATCATCTAGATTGATTTATATATCGATCATTAAGATCCTTATCTTCATGTAGTTGTTAATGGTTAAGTATATTTCAAGTTCTCGTTAAGTTTAAGCTTCTAAAACTGGTTTGTTTTTATTTATTTTTTAGTTTTTTAACGGTATGTCAGAGTTGTTGATTTAATTGGTCAGTATTTTTTACTTTTAAAATATTCGACTAATTCTTCTTTTACTATTTGTTGACATTTATTTTGCTTATAATATATGTTATAGGTTTTATTTTAACAATCTATGTATAAACCGTGAATGTTTCGGCTGGCTTTATTACGAGCTATTAAATTCAAATAAAAGTTACATTTTTACGAGATTTTATGGGTTTTTATACGAAAATATATGTGCTAAAACGGTAAGGTGCTCAAAGCAGAATGTTGTATTCTTACTTTTTTCATAAATATACCTTTAATGGATGAAAATCAACTCAACCAGATATCCTTTCCACCAGAATTTCCGTAACACGATACCCCGTTTAACCAAAAATATAACCCGAAAGACAATTTTTTTCATAACTCTACGATTTTATCCAACTGTCGCTCTCCATGTGTGGTCTTTAAGCCGTGACATATTGTCTATAACTGACTACTAATTGACATGAAATCAGTTTCGGAATCAAGCTGGAAGTCATAATGCCACTTCTATCACTGCCACGGAATTCGTGTGGGCTAAAATAAAACGGCTACAATATTGACTATAGACAGATCATTTTTTAAACAAGCCGTATATATAAGTTTTACTATAGGTAATAGAGTTCGTTGACACAATGCGGGTGCTTTGGCTTCCAATGGAGATTTATGTATTAAGGGGTCAGTATTTGGGTGCGTTTCTCACGGTTACCAGCAATGTTAATAAGCACTCTAAACACTCTCATTTCAATTATCGATATTAGAGGCATCACGATTTACAGATTCGTTCATCTTTTATACGAATTTTGTTACTTTAAGTTTCCGTTGCTATATTTATTAAATTTAAGGGTCTCAAGAATATGTAAGTAAAGGTAGATTTGAATACTGCTCTAAGTACACAGTTGATTTCTTCTACTTCAACTTGTCTTTTTATACAATGTTTTGTTTAAAAATACCACCTATTTCAAAATAGTATAATATTCAGATTTCCAACCTCGCTTTTATTATATTTCACTACAATACTCTAATATTATGACTGTTTTCCCTTTTATGTAGATTTTATTTTATATGGATGATTTTATTATCTTTTATTGAAAATTTTATTACCCCGCCCACACATGGAGTTTAGTTTTATTGTTCACAATAAGGAACAAAGCGACATCTCAAAGTTGTGACGACTTTATGTAAGTAGACGTATAATAATATTCTTTAGAACGTTTCTCTCTTCAAAGAACTCTTAGTTAAGACTTGCCTTTGCTCTTTTTTGTTTTTACATTTTTCGTTCCGTTTCACTCGTGTGTTAGTTTATATGTTGATTTATTAATTTTTTTTATCATCTTCAAGATTTCTGTAATATTATTTTATATTTACCACAAAAATTTCTTTAGAACGTTTCTCTCTTCAAAGAACTCTTAGTTAAAACTAGCTTTTGCTCTTTTTAATTTTTAAATTTTTCGTTCCGCTTCACTTGTGTTTTAGTTTATATGTTGATCTTATAATTTTTTTATCATCTTTAAGATTTAATATTATTTTATATTTACCACAAAGATTAATTTTAAATTTTTATTGGTATTTACTTTTATAATTTCTACACATTTAACTTGATTATTTCCTTTTACGCGGTCTTATTATAATTTTCATTAATAATTATGATGACTTGCATCATTAACTTTAATTTATATTCCTTGTTCCCATTTCGCTATCGCAAATTACTCAAAGCAAACGGGAGGTCACTGAATTATAAATCATGGAGGATAACCTCTGACCCTTCATCAACAATAATTTATAAACCTATACAAATTTCCATATTAAAATTAAATATATATTTTGAAAAGCGTGTGTTTAATAAACAATGTATGATTTTGATCCACTTACCTAAAACTACCAATATGAAACACAAACTAATGTACAAGATCATCAGGAATCTTTGGTAATTAATAAACTAAATATATCACGACGGACGATCATCTATATCGCCGATTTTTTTTATCACAGCACATCACTAAACACGCTTTCGGCCGTACAACGACTTAGGCCCATCACTACCACCACGTATTTTTTGTTATACCGAGTGCATTCGGACAACTTTTTTCAATCCAAGTCAAACTTTTGGTCATCGTACACAATCCACAGTAGCTGGTAAATCCTTGGCACTTCCCATCACTATTTTCAATTAAAAACAAACTTTTGTTTCGAAATTCAAATTTTAAGTGACTTCACTATTGTATTACTCGATAGTTACAGGAGAACGACTGACATAGGTCCGCCGTCGGCGGTGGCCGGGACGCAACTGGCGTGAAGTTGGTCCTGATTGGTGAAGAATGCGCCGCGCATGGTTGCCACACCGTCCACGCTCGAGTTGTTCGCCGGCCGAAATGGAGAGTCGCACTTGAATACCTAATTTACAATAATCCGGTGCGTTCTAAACTCGGCAGGTTAATATAACCAGATAGACAGTCGTGCATTGTCGGTGGCGTCGCCCTCGTTCGCTGTTGCGTTTTCTCATAAACATGGGTAGGGGAACCGATATAGTGATCGTCCGCATAAGGCATTGATGCACAACGTTCTTTATTATAATACGTTTCTGCAGAAGTAACCGGTAATTTGCAAGGCAATTTACAATGATATATTCTTTTTAATAACAGAAAGACGCGGCAGCAAAAACAATATTCTCTCGGGTGTAATAAGAATCACTCTTGGATTTTATTTGCTTTCATTTACATTGACACCTCGAACATTTCTATCTAAAACAATTTTATGTTGATTTGACGAATCTTCAAAGCTCGTTTTCTCTCGAGGGCAATAACTTTACCGTTTACCTTACAAAGGTTGCTCTTCATACGGTTTTTGGAATTGGAACACGATCTTTGTGTTCCCTCTCACTCTTGACTCGAAAAAAAACAGGTAAACGCCTGAGCCGTGTTCAATGGCCAGTTGTACCGATAATATTTCGGAGTTCAAAAATTGAAGCACACCACTTAATAACGCATTCCCTATAAAATTTAAAGCATTCGCAGTTCAAATTTAAAAAATAGAATGAATTGTGGGAATGGAATTTCGAATGCCGAATTCAGATTTCAAATTAAAACTAGGAGTAAATATGTAATTTATTTTCATGAAAGTGAAGAGCCATTTAATTAAGTTTCTGTTAATATTTAATAGCAACTAGATGCTTTGATATGACTGAAAGAGTAAAGCAATAATAAATCTGCAATTAAAAAAAACAATTTTGGAAAGGGGTAAAATTAATTATAACAGAAAATGGTTCTAATTTATAAGATTTCTAAGACAAAATTTTCGTAATGGCATCGATATTGAAAATTTAAAAAAATGTTTTAAAGCGTGATACATCAGCATTTAGGAGATCTATCGATCGATATTATGAATGCAGCATCAAGACGATCAATATCCGTGAAATCGATTCAGCCTTGATCTCGTCGAGTTAAAAATTAGGCAACGATTTAATTTAATAAAAGGTTAGTTGTTTCCTTCCAGTTTTTTTTAAACTTTCAACATTATACAACTTTCCAATTGTTGCTAAAAGGCTTAGCACCAAGTTTGGATTCTGAATGATTTAGTTTCTTGTTTTATTTAACTATGTAGGATATATAATATTATTATAAATGTCAAAGTTTTTCTCAATCAAGCATAAACAGCTGTACGATTTAGATAAGCATAGTGGCAGACACTTAAATCGAGTTTTTACAACTTTTATTTACAAAAAACTTGTTTTACAATAAAATCACTTACGCCCTTTATACTCATGTAATGCCTGCAGTCTCGCCTGCAGTACATAACATACCCGTGTCATTCCACAATGTAAGGGCATCTTTACAACCAATGGAAATAAAAATTTTACATCGTCCATTGTAAGGCCATACTCTTTACAGCCGTTTAAAAAGTCACTGACTCGACTTAAGTAAAAATAAAATTAGCATTTGAAAGAACTGTTAAAAGCTTTACGTTATTATTATGACAGTTCTTAGTCTGGGCGGCCGCCGCACGATTACTTACCTCATCGAGTTACTGAAAAATACCACTTCCCACGAAAAGTAGACCTAAAATATGTAGGAAAAATTTTTGTCTGCCGGGGCTCTGCCTGGGGGAGACGTGGGAGGGAGAACATATGGAGAAGATATGATGTAATATCTTCTCCCGCCCACGTCTCCCCCAAATTTTTCCTACCTTTTTGTCTGCCGGGGCTCTGCCTGGGGGAGAGTGGGAGGGAGAAGATATGGAGAAGATATGATGTAATATCTTCTCCCCCCCACGTCTCCCCCAGGCTGAGCCCCGGCAGACAAAAATTTTTCCCACCTATTTCAGGTCTACATTTTTCAGTAACTCGAGGAGGTAAGTAATCGTGCGGCGGCCTCCCGGACTATATGTACATCACGAGGGGAAGAGACGAAGGGGGGTGTCTTGGAAACTGTACGAGCCAAGTATTATACGTATTATATAGGATTCCAAAGGTTGCCTTGAAAAAATTGCTACATAGCCGCCTAACTAGAAATTTCTATATCTTCTGAAAACTATTGCATGTATTTGTTCTTGAGTGTGCAATAAAGTGTTCCCATTCATTCATGCAATCATTGCTATATTCTTCCGTGCTTAATGCTATTACTAGGTGCTAATTATTCTAATAAATACTAGATAGGTATCTAAGTAATGAATTTTACCAAGGACACCATTCTGCTACTATTGTCGGCTTACCATCAGTATATTAGCTACACAGTTTCTTTGACATACCTGTAACAAAACACATAGAAATAAGTTAATGTCAATACGAAAAGATAAAATGCTTTTTAATGGCTTATCTAAATAATCGAATGGCATATATCAAGAAACCGTTCTCTGTCACTCAGGCAATTTATAAAAAACAGTGTCCTTTCCTAGATTTTTGTCATACATAGTTTCCAATGTTTTTTCATATTAAAACCAACTTATCGATGCATTTTTAAGCGAGTTTTCGTGCAATATTGAACTGTATTCCGTAGGCGAAAAGTTAGTTAAATAAAATTCTTCATTTTCAAGGTTTTGTTTCAAAAGTGGACCGAACCCCTAATGGTTAAGTTTTAACGGGTTTTTTGTTTTGTCGGGATCCGATAGATTGGTTTTGTGTTTTTTTTTGTAGGGTGGTTTTGGGGTTACATATTTAATGTGTTCTGGTCGAATAAGATGTTGAATTTGGAATTCTATTTTTGTCCATTATGATCATCTTTTTCTAAGACCAGAGATCAGAGAGCACTGCTGACCGTTCCCTGTTCAATGTGTAGTCCCTAAGTCGCCTCTTACGACGCCCACGGGAAGAATAGGGGTTGGTGACAAATGTATTCTACTCTGCCATCACCACACGGCAATAAATATGTAATCAAAGGTAAAAAAAAAAAAATTTTTGCAGCAAATTTGCGTGGCAACATATTAGCTATACAAATAACCATCTCAAACACAACCCTTATCAATGAATTATGAACTTCGCACTCTACTCAAAAGAGCGTAACTGTCTTTAGGGACATTTTCCGGCAGATCAACTTACAAAACTACCGAAACTTGGTGCTCACTCCCTGGCGTTTCGGACGGTAATTTTCTGGCTCATCATTTAGCAAGATTCAATTATACTTGCTGACGCGACGGACCAGGCATCCTGTTACCTGCCATTGTTGTTTTTTTTGTCTACCCACACCGCTGTTTCGTTTATCGAAGGTTGGGTAAAGGGATCAGATGTAGCGTTGATGTTTGAAAGCAGTTTGTTGCAGAGAAATTTTGGCTTGATGATTTTATGGCGTTATAGTTTTGAAAGCAATATTTTTAATCACTAACATTTTATTTGTTGAACACTTTCTAAGATTTGAAATACGGTAAAAAACTAAAAATATAAAGAATGAACAAAGAGATAAGTCCAGTTAGTCTTCGCTTTTTGTAGCGCAAATGCTAGCAAATGCCACAAAATTTTTGTTTTCAGTTTAAAATAGCGAGACACTCAAAACTCAAACAGTAAAAATTTCTAACTTATTTTTATTTCGTTTTATTCACTACATCGCATACAATCTTCTTGTTTTTTCCGTATATCATAAAATCCCGGAAAGATTATGCAACCGGAATATAAAATTTTCACACTTCATCCAATTTCGACAAAACTAATCGCACCATTTTTTTTTTATTCGAAATATAGAGTTCCAATTTTAATCTCCAATTGTGGTGTGGCACCGTGAAATTCTGCTTCGGAATCGGCCGAAAATTGTTTTCGTTTCGGAATCTCGTGGAATTATCTGTGGGTGTGAGCGTGACGGATACATTTTTTGTGTCAAAATTTGTTAAAAGTTGTTATTACTGTTCGTATTCTAAACTTGAAGGGAGGTTACTAAGAGAATTTAATGTTCTAGTCACTCCAGTTTCTAAGATCTCAGTATTAATATCGGTAAAAAACGTAGAAAATTGAAATTCCATTCAAAAATATTGCCAATATTTGTGGGTATTTTCTCGTAGGCATAGTCAATTATGCACCCAAAGGATTGACGTAATTGACTTAGGCTTAATGCGTAATTGACATAACTTTGGATTAGAAGAAGAGAGAACTCATAGGCTAACACACTTTAAAAAATTTTCAGAAGTTTCCTCATACATAACCATTTTCTTCATCGTATGTAACAGCTAAATACATGAATTTTTTAGCTGCTATGAATAATTTCCAATGATGCTTTTAACTAAAATGCGGAGTTAAATTTAAAACTCACGTATCGATTAAGCTTTGCTTATAAAGCGGTTCGTTACCATTATAGAAGTTGTAGCAATATTGGAAAAACCGCAATTTCATAGAAACTCTAACTTAAATTACAAATTATTTTAAAACAATAATTCAGCAATTTGGTATTTTGGACTTAATAATTTAAGGCGATCTACCAAACGTTCAGTTATAGCTAGTGAATAGTAATGGGGTGGGGTTTGTGGGGTCGGTTGTCGACCTTACAACCCACACGATGATGATGATGAATAGTAATAGTTTATTTGCTAGAGAATACATGTTATTTTACAAAGGTCTTATTCTAACAATAATTACAGAATCAATGTATTCTGCCGACAACACTCGGCATGCAAAAATAAATATTAAGATTAGCAACGATTTAAAACAAAGAAATTGTCATGATTATATTATGAAATATGTATACTCATATTTTTGTTTTGTTTGTATAATTTGTTTGATTATAAATGATTATGATGAAATTACATAGGTACAATAATAGCAGAAAAGTATGTAAATTATATTAATATAAATATGTTTATTCTTATTAAAGGAATGATATTTAATGATAAAATCAATTAGAAAGTATCTGCTAAAACAACTAAGATAAGAACCCATATTTAAAAAAAAATGTGCACGTAACCAGATTTTACAAAATGGCCACGACATGAACTAAAAATGCAAATGGCGTCGCGGATTTACATGATACCGGTGGATTTTTGCGCGGGAAGTGTGAAATCGGTCTGATGTCCACCGCATTGATTGTTTGGGGCGAGAGATGCGTGAGCTAGGGTTTATTAGCATTTTGACAATATTGTATTTATTCAATCTATCTGAGATATCCATTCATATTTGTAGTATATTTTTGATGTGAATTCGATAAACATGACTCCAAAGCGCAATCAGTACAATTTTATTTGTTTGTATTGAAAAATATCAACAAAATAGACATTAAAAAATAGAGACAAGCTTTTTTAATCTTCCTTATTTTTTGTCATTAAAATAAACACGACTAGATTTATTTAAATAAACAAAACCGTATCAATCATGCCGACAGCAGTTACTACGCTTGAGTTACGTAAATTAAGTAACTACCTACCTAATACTTCCTTTGAAGCCTGCCTGTATAAATACCAAGCTACCACAGCAACCAAGCTTATTTAAATACATTCAGCCTTAGAACCACCCACACTCTGAAGCAAACAAAATATAAGCGTGGATTACCTTGAAGTTTATGTTGAAAATAAAGTGATATCGACACTTTGGCGTTTACACCTTTTGTGCCCCCAAGAACGTGTCGTAGCAAATTATATTATGTACTCTTTGGTCCAAACCAAACGTGGTATATTAGGTGTTTGTTTATTTACACACGGTGCTTTTTATATGCCTATGAAATTGAATTATTTATATAAGAAGATTCAGGTTCTTTCAGATGATAAAATATAAAATATCTTCCTTTCATTAATTTTTTATCTTCTGTTTTAGAAACCAGAGGTCTGATATGGCAAACTTTACTTCATTTTAACAAACTAGTCGCAAATACACCAATCCGCACTGGGCCAGAGTGCAGCGTGGTCGACTAAGGCCTGATCGCCCTACTTCAGGGTAGGCTCGAGCCCCTCGGTGCGAACGTATATGAGCTATTGATGTTGAGTCGCACATACATTGCTCACTTATGCATTCTGCTTTAAAAACCAATGCACAAAAGCCGTCAATGTAATTTTCATAATTGCTTTCAGTCGCTCTATTAGCATGTTAATAGGAGCAGAAAACTCTCCGTCGCGTCCGCCGAAAACCGCGCAAAGAATACTCGTATCTTGGAGCCATAAATAAACCGCGCGGGAACTTTTCGCCGCACTCCGTTTGTCGAAAGTAGCGCGAGGAACCCGCCCATGTGGGTTTCTAGCATTTAGACGAGTATTTTAGTGCTTTTAAATCACTGTATTTGTATTTTGTGATATTTCAGTAAAAAATATAAGTCATCAACGGCTCTTATACGTCCCCACCAAGGGGCTCGAGCCCACTCTGAATTAGGGCGATTAGGCCTTAGTCGATCCCGCTAGCAGTGCCGGCTGTTAAAAAAAATACGTATTTATGAATAAAAGTATTTAAGCGGTAAAGAAAGATATCTTAAGGAAACCCGCACTCTGCACACGTCGTCGGTCTGTATTAGGACTTAATGTACTATACGTATGTCTATTTGCTCGAACTACACTAGTATCTTAAGAATTAACACAAATATTTTTGTGACATCAAGACTAAATAGAACAGAAAAAGAGGTAAGTCAACAAATATCATTAAAACTTATTCAACGAAACTACAAATTTTTACCGAATTTTCCACGCTATATTATCTCAACTGATGCATAGCTTAAAAAAGTATGTCAAAGTCGATCATCTTAATTTGTTTTTTCTTAGATTTATTTGTACTTCGAATCAAACAACAGAAGAACTTGGCCTACTCCACTGCCCGTGTTAATTCTTAATCTGAGTGACGGCTTAATAGAGGTGTCAAATTTTGTTAAGAAAAAGAAATCCCGTAAGAACTTGACGGTTCGTTACGCCATACTTTTTTTTGCTGGCTTTAGCCTTATGAAATTATCAAGATAATAATGATTTGCAGCTTGGATATGATCAGCGCGAATTCAATAAAGTATACATTTAATTTTCCATTAATCAATTTTGCATCGTTTATTAGGTTTATACGGAAAAACGCTTTTATTTTCATCGCTACTCTCCTTGATGATGACGTAACTGAACCAGTAGCATTTACTAAATGTATTTTTTTTATGAACTGGGACTAATGAAATAACGGTAACTATAATTATCATGGAATTTCAACAAACCAAAAAATATTGTAAAAAGCTTTATGTGAGTTACGTCATTTTAAAAAGCCACATGCTGAAGCGGTCACCCATCCTTACACCTTTACAAACAACTAAACTTGCATATCTTTTAACGATCTGAGTCGCCCGCGCATCTTCGCTATGACTTGAGGAAAGCGTCTAATGACGTCGAGTTTCTGATAAAATGATAGTAAAAAAGCAATAAAACCTTGTCTTGGCGCAACGTTTTTGTGACCACTAAATGCCTTATTAGTCAAACGACTACTGTTCTTAATAAAAATAAATTATTAAGTTTATCTTTGTATTTTAAGTAGGGATTCCTAGAATTTTGATGTCCGACTTAACTTAGGGATCTGTTTAGTTTTTGTGTTAGATAATATAATTATTAAGCAATTATAAGTATGTCGAGTCGTGTCCGTTCACAAAAAACATAGGGTCTTTGTTAGGTGAGTTTGAATTACTTGTACGATATGTTAATTCATCAACAGCTCATACCATATACGTCCCCACCGAGGAGCTCGAGCCTACCCTGAATTAGGGCGATTAGGCCTTAGTCGACCACGCTGGACCAGTGCGGGTTGGTCGACTTCACACGCAACCTTTGATTTTCTTCGCGCAGGAGTGTGCAGGTTTCATCACGATGTTTTTCTTCACCGTAAAAGCGTCGAATAAACGTACACATGAATTCGAAATTCGAAAACATATTGGTACGTGGTGGGGATCGAACCCGCATCTCCCGTACGGGAGGCAGCGGCTCTAAGCACTACACCACCGACCTACCTACCGATGTATGGTACCTACCTATGGTGAATTATTATTTCCTAAAAAATGTTAGTGACTTTTTAAATAAATCACATCCAACCCAAAAGCATGTCTAAAGAGAAAAAAACATATTTAAATAAATTTCGTGATTTATTTTCCTCAATTAAAATTAAACGGGACGAGGAAAATTAAGGGAAATCTTGCAGTAATATTTTTTGCTGATTTGTATCTGTGAGGCTAACGTTGCAAATCAAATTTAATAATCTGGGTTACTGAAAATTTTTAACTTATCATCAGGGCGTCGAGCCTACCCTAAATTAGGGCGACTATGGCATATGCAAATACAAAGTCTTCTTCTTCTCTTCATTGTGTGGGTTGTAGGGTCAACAAACGACCTCACAAACCCTTGTGTCAGTTAAAGAGCAGCCAACAGCCTTGTGTCAGTTAAAGTGTAGCGACTACTTTCGTAGTCCGGGACCCACGGCTTCACGTGCCTTCCGAAGCACTGAATCATCTTTATTTTCCAGACAATCAGGTGATAGAGCGTCAGTGGTCTAGTGGCTAGGGCCGCTGCCTCCCGTCCGGGAGACGCGGGTTCGATACCCACCACGTACCAATGTGTTTTCGAATTTCGAATTCATATGTACGTTTATTCGACGCTCTTACAGTGAAGGAAAACATCGTGATGAAACCTGCACACTCCTGCGAAGAAATTCAAAGGTTGTGTGTGAAGTCGACCAACCCGCACAGGGCCAGCGTGGTCGATTAAGGCCTCATCGCCCTAATTCAGGGTAGGCTCGAGCCCCTCGGTGGGGACGTATGAGCTGTTGATGTGATGATGAAGTCTGCAATGTCTAACTAAATTAGGAAAGTAGCAAGATAATTTTGTTCGACAGCATCTTCAATACCTTTAACTGTGTGCGTATTTTATCCATCTCACTAGATTTCGACACTTAAAATCTAAACTATAAAAGTCCTTATAACTATAACAATTTCTTCCAGACAAACGACTGTATATATTTATAATACTTAATATGCGTTTATTTTATGTACTTTCACTATTATTTATTATTATTTTTTAGTTAGTAATCTGTTATTTGATTTAACTGTCTGGTGCCGGCAGAATATCAGCGCTGTAGACTTGTCTGCAGCACAAAGGGTTCCGACCCTTTCCTTGATGCAATACAGCATTCACATCTATAAGTTTTTGTGTCTTAATTGAAGTTATGTATAACTACCACTGAATTCTGTTTGTGCTATATTGTAATTATTATTTTCAAGGAATAAATGCTTTTCTATTCTATTCTAAACGACAGTACTTTAACCACATAAAGCAAGGCTAAGGGACCGATAACTGCTGAAGTCCATAAGTGTCTCATTCGTCTTAATTAACTTGCGGCGATATAAAAATAATGCGGCGGTCATAAAAAAAAGATTAGATGACTTGGCTCAAATCTGGCTGTAAAAAATATATTAATTCAACGTTTATATGACTTTAGGAATTCTTGAACATGGTTGAGTGATAGATATGTGTATTGTTCTCTGGCCAAAAGATGATTCCGTGTTTCCGAAGGCACGTTAAGCTGTTCGGTCCGGCTATTAGTCTTTACATGAGTCAAGGTCATGGAGGATGGTCATGGTCGTGGTGGTGCTGGAGGTCATGGTTTTGGTTGGTCTTTTGGTTTGTGTGTGTTAAGGGTCTTCAGCGGCTCCGTAACACTGTTTGTGAGGTCGGTTGTCGACCTCGCTGTCGATAAGAAAAATAACCATTAGAATTTTGGTTATTTGTGTGAATTTGTATGACACAAGCTTAACACACGTTATTATAGCAGCATGATCAGATAGATCGAGTATCTACTCAATAAAATTTGATGTATTGTATTTACAGTTGGTTATATGTGTTTTGTGTTTGTTGTGATGTCTTACAAATAAATATTTCAGATTTCTGATAACTTAAGTTACACAAAAATTACAGATTTTATAATAGACAGACGAACATGCATAATTATGAATGTTTGCGGTCATCAAAATCGCGCCATTTTCACAAAACAAATATAGATGTAATGCAAACCTAAGTATCTACTTTTTACCCAAATCAACTCTATGTAATATAAAAAAAGCATGAAACACATCAAAATATTGCACCATCAAAAAAACTAAATTAAACGCCATCTTGGAAACCGCATCTACCCAATGTTAGAAGTTAATAACTCTAAAACCACGAACTTTGAGAAATCGCATCAAACCGTTCTCATCTGGATTACGAAATAAGATGGAGATAAAAAGGGGAAAAAAACTGCAATGTTATACAGCCATAGCCACATTAGTAAAAGATGATTACTTCACTTACGAAGTTTATGTAATTCTGAATGTGTTCATTTTACCTTTCATTATTTGATACCATATCGATATTATAACATGGTATTTGCTTTGAGCCCACAGTTCTTACGTAATTTACCTACCTATATAGCTTACTAGCGGTCCCCCGCGACTAAGCTCGCGTTATGTAAGATTTTCCTGTGGGAATAAGATTTGAAAGTATCCTATGTGTTAATCCAGATTACAAACTATCTCCATTCTAAATTTCAACCAAATCTGTTGAGTACTAAGCGTGAAGGCGGAACAAACATCTAAACATCCAAATATAAGGTATTTTCACATTTATAATATGATTAGTGTGATAGTGTATCTTTTGTAACAATAATTACTTTCATTGTATTGAAAATAACTTGCATTTACCTATTTTATTCTAATTTCAACTGTGTTCTATATTTATTTTAGTGCGATTGGTCACATAATTAATTATCACACTCATATTATAATTTTAAAAATATGTATGGATATTTGTTCTGCTTTTACGCCTAAACGGATTTGGATGAAATTCGGAATGGAGATAGTACAGAAAAGCCGCGGGCGGAAATCTAGTTAAGCATAAAATATAAGTAGGATTTGCAATGACACAATTTTGGCGCCTGTGGCAAAAATTACAATAAAATCATGTAACAGACATAAATTCCATAAATTTAAGCGTTTACGTATCATTTGCGGTGAGCGAACAACGCATAACCGATTTTTTCTTTTCATGCGCTTTTTTAACACTTGAATCTGTTGCAGGCATATGCTTCGTGTAGAGTGACCATGGGATTCGGTGGTTTTGAGGATAATAAAAAATACTCCTTATTGTTAGGTAATTGATGATGATGATGATGATGGAAAACATGCACACTCATTCGAAGAAATTCAAAGGTTGTGTGTGAAGACGACCCACCTACCCTGAGTTGGGTAGGCTCGAGCCCCTCGGTGGGGACGTATGGGAGCTGTTGATAATTATGGAATAACTGCTACCAAGGACGGTAAAGATGCGTATATTTTTTCTTACCTCAGATACGATATTTTATTAATTGCTGATTACCTGTAACCAAATCTTTAACTTCAAATTAAAAAAAAACAACGGCCCGTTACAGTCCACTGCTGGACTATGAGCCTCCTTTTGCCATAATCTCCACGCTTGGCAGGCGGGTTGGAGATCGCAGATTAAAAGGTTACTGTATCAGAGAGCGCTGCTGCCCGTTCCCTGTGTAATCCCTAAGTCGCCTCTTACGACACCCACGGGAAGAGTTGGGGTTGGTGACAAATGTATTCTACTCTGCCGTCACCACACGGCGTCATCTTAAATTTAATGATTTTAATACTATTGATTTTTTTCTGTTTAGTTTAAGGCCATTGATCCCATAAACAGCCAACATAATCTTTTTAAAGGAGCAATAATTTTTTTATCAACTCCAAAAACGAAGTAAACTTGCAAAAACACGAATTATTGCCAAAAACACGACGAGGAACATTTCGCTACACCGAAGAACTTAATTTATTGAATTAAGGAACTTTTTGCTGAGTTTTTCACGATTTTGCGAGCGGATGTAAAAAAAAAACTTTTATGTCAACTAATCGAGCGGCACCAGCGGACAGACTGTTGTAACACAATTAAGTAAAGAAAAAAGAATAAATCTGGTCAAGGGTGACAACTAGCGAGAAACTTATGGTTCAGTACAGGTTAGTTAGTTAGTTAGTTAGTTAGTTGGTGGGTTCCCGTTTCCGCAATTAGACTCTAAATTGGTCCGTTTTACGTTCGGTTTTGGCTGGTTACTCCAACCAGCCCAGCTCCTTCCAGAAGCTCAGAAGCCTCCTGGGACTGTCACAGGCTTCGCGGAGCGACCCCACATTCAGTACAGGTAGGTATATTGTATGTAAGTATGTTTAAAGAGCGTCGGTGGTCTAGTGGCTAGGGCCGCTGCCTCCCGTCCGGGAGAAGCGGGTTCGATCCCCATTTATATGCACGTTTATTCGACGCTCTTACGGTGAAGGAAAACATCGTGATGAAACCTGCACATTCCTGCGAAGAAATTCAAAGGTTGTGTGTGAAATCGACCAACCCGTACTGGGCCAGCGTGGGCGACTAAGGCCCAATCACCTTAATTCAGGGTAGGCTTGAGCCCCTCGGTGGGGACGTATTGGTGTGATGTTTAAATATTCAACACTAATTAGCTATGAAATACCAACCAGGTACTTGTATTGTTATTAAGTAAGAAAATAGGCAGAAAATAAATACAATATTGTAATTAATTTTTAAGCAGTTTATTTGAACTATTACTGAAACTTAAGCAATATAAGAAAAGTTTATATCAAATTGCGGAATCCTAAGAAAAGCGTCTCCCGACCATCTCAAGGAACTGTCACCTAATCCTAATTCATCATCGATTGTTGGTCATGTAAAACCAACTTGATTAATAAATTCAATTAAAACAGCAATGGAAGACTGTCGTCGCGACACACCAGTGGAACTTATCCATTGTTTTCCGTTTCAAAGACTTTTAAGAGCTACTTGATTGGAAACTAGCGCCCATACATAAATAAAAAAAAAAAAACTGGCAGCCTCATTAATCTAATCGTGTGTTTGGTCTTAGAGAAGTTTTAAGTGCTTGGTACGAGTACATAATTGATATTGTCAATATCAGATTTTTTTATTAAGCTATGCATGTGACGCACAATCGATTAACTGAGTGATGACAACATTTTTAACCCAAGATAAAGTAAAAATAAATCTTTTTACATATTATTATTTCATTTTAGGGCATACCTAAGTCAACCACATGGAGCCAGTGTAGACTACAACCTTTGAAGCTAGAAGTTACGGTCTTATTATGTGTCATGAGAAACCGAGTCAATGCACAGAAAAGCGTCAAATGAACGGCCATCATGATTTTAGACTTCGAAATTCAAAATTCGGAAATTCATTTTAAGTAGCTATGGCTATATAATAAATCAGGTAACTCTAATAATCCCTATTGATTTGCCCCATCAATGAGGATATCTGGTTATTTTACAAAAATTCCCATTGACTTATTGACTGAGTTCGCAATGGGGATTTCTGAAAAAAAAAACAGAAATAATCAGAGTAGCGCTAGAGTGTAGCAGAGTATCCTCAAAGCGTCTTTTCTTAAGTTTCAACTGTTTCAAGTACCAAAGTACTTCGTCCGGACTAAAGAAATAATTATGTGCATCGGAGTTAGCAAGTGATTTAAGTGCAATTATTCCCTTGTCTTTTGTAAATCTTTGTAAGTGTTTTTTTTCCTTGCTAGAGGAAGGAATAGATAAGGAACGAGTACTTTAGCTAAAGTGCAATTAAAATTATTTTTTTATAACAAAAGAAGAAAAATGTATTTTTGGATGTTTGTGAACGACTGATGATCACTGGGCCAGCGTAGTCGACTGAGACGTAATCACCCTAATTTATGGTAGGCTCGAGCCCCTCGGTGACGACATGAGCGTCTGATAGAATGTTCTGAATTAATTATTTCTTTTAAATACTATGGGTATATTATAAAATAAATTCGTATTATTACGTACGTAATTATTCGTATTCGAATTTTATTAAAGTGACGATATGCAGAAACAATGCTCTAACCCAAAAATCCGGTTTGATCTAACTAAACACAGACAAAGTTTTTTACTTCTTATCAAATTTTACAAAAAAAAAAGGACTAACTGTCCTACATAAAACAAAACTAAAGGTGACCCCACACTGCAATTTGCGATATACACACGCGACCATCGCATGTGGCGTGTAAAGGGCCTCGCACACCTGCCGGAATGCCGACGGCGGAAAAAAACCATGTTGTCTTTTTTTAATTTGCTTTTTAATTAGGTAGGCGTGTTAAGAATGAGGGATTAGCAGTTTTTGATTGGATTTTTATAAGGTAATAAAGTGTTTAAGGCATACCGTCTTAACTCGAATAGAGTAGATTTGTGAAATTTATTGTCTCATTCAAAATTGAAGTGAGCTGATCAGTTTTAATTGAACTTAAAAGAAGGACTAATTTAGAATGTACCTCAAATACCTTAGTTTTTATTTTATTTTGATTAAATATAAACGTAATAAATATTTTACCTTTTAATTTATAATTTCATCGAAGATCTCTATTTCAGAATTTCTTTATCGTGTAGGATGGGAACCAATCATCATTTTAGAACTTACATGTGCAGTATGTTATACAGGGGAAATGGACAGTTATGTCCAAAAAACATTTGCCAATTTTGATTTATTACAAAAATACACGCAACAGGCAACACATATAAACCTATAGCTCACCTAAGTTACTTTACTAAGTTACCTACACCGAGGACACGATTACAATTTTATTTGACCACTCAAACTCAAAAAATTCTATAAGAATCCTTATTAATTATTAATGAATCAAACTGCCCAGCCTAGATTCAAACCTGTGACCTTTTTCTAATTCTTGTAATTTGGTAAATAAATTTTAGAAATACTAATAAAATTCAAATATCTCGACTAATCTAGTTGAATAAACTGAGAATAACAAAATCACTAAATTCATCCAATTCGAGTTAACAACTTCTACACTTAATTATTTCTTCAGTGAATTCTTCTCCATTAAATAGAATATCTATAACTTAACGGACCTCTACGAACGAGGGCACAATAATAACAATTCAGAGAAATTGTGTTGCAAGAACAAAATGTCGAATTTATTTGAAATTTCTAGTCTAGTCTGAATATAAAATAGATTTTCTTTTATAAATACAGGGGCTATGTTTTATTTCAGCCACTGTAGAAAAACATTTGAAGAAATTTAGCTTGGATTCTAGGTATTCTTTATAAATGTAAATGAATACCTCAATTTCGCTCAGAATATGAATAAATTATTTAAAAGAATATAGTATTACATGGACAATATCAACCACCTTGGTCCTCTGCCGGATGATTTCGTTTCGGATTTTATCCCGTAGCGAAATACCAAGCATAGATCTTTCCATAGCTCGCTGAGTGACATGTAGCCGGTGGGCCAGCTTCACCGTCATGTTCCACGTCTCGGCTCCGTATGTCAAAACGGGTAGGACACACTGGTTATAAACCCTGCTTTTCAGGTATTGCGGCAGCGGCGACGAGAAGATATGACGCAGTTTCCCGAATGCTGCCAGCCCAACTGTAATGTAGCAAGCTGAAGTGGCAGTGGGCTGGCCAGTGGCCACGTCTGTCGCAGAACCGATGAGCGTTGGAGCAGACGGGTTCTCGAATGGAGACCGCGTCTCGGGAAACGTAGTGTGGGACGCCCCTCTGCCAGGTGGACTGATGACCTGAAGAAGGTCGCTGGTGGTGGCTGGATGAGGAAAGCGGGTGATCGTGCGCTTTGGCGTGCCCTTGGGGAGGCCTACGTCCAGTAGTGGACTGCAATAGGCTGATTGATGAGTATTACATGAGATCTTAAAATATAGGTAAATACAATTGTATTCAACCTGCACGAAGGCGTGCAAAATTTAATCATCCAACAGAGAAGCAAAAATTAAAATTCATAATAAAATAACACAAAAAATAAGTCACCAGATCAAAATGTTTACTTAGTCCTTTTTTCTTATATTTCGTCTTGTTTTTAGGAAAGTTGTTCGAATTCTGAGTGCTTCTTATTTGGAGCGTCAAAACTACACGAAATCGAAGGTACACAGTGCGCAGGTGCAAGGCCCTTTAAAAACTCCAATATCATGAAAAAATCCTGCGTTCAATACGAGCCAACACCGCAGCATAGCAATTTGCGTTTTTTTTCTCGACACGGTAATAGGTCATAATTTGTAGAACAACACCTTTTTTATCCAGCCTACCTTTTTTCCGTTCTGTGGTGTGGAAAATATACGAATTGATCTAAGGTGCGGTTACACAAGTGATATAGGCGTGGTAGCAAACAATGCCTCCTTTATTCAACGTGGTTGTTAATAACGCAAAACCTCTCGGGTGGTAATTACCTTATACTAACCAACTTTTGTTCTTAAACTTCTGGAAATTCGCGAAAAAAGAAAAACAAAGCCGGTATGACTGTTATTTTTTGCATTTGTTTAAGTAATGGATTAAAGTTGTTCAGAGTAATGGTCTTAACTAAACCACTATCCGAGAAGTTTTTTTTATTAACAAGCGAACACATTTTAAAGGTTTTCCACCATTGATATAAGGTTAGGGATTCAGCAATTTTCCCTTTCCATAGTCAATATCAGAGAGTCGGTGGTAAAGTAGATAGCTAGAGCTAAAACCACTGTCTTTCCTTGTGTTTGTATGTGTGGAATTGAATTGAGTGTGTGTGTGTCACCTAGCTTCTCTGAACGCACCTTAATAATAAAGTTTTTGGAAGGACGAAATAGCTTTGACGTTTGTATCTTGTAGGCGTTGTAGGTGTAACAGTTTGTCCGTATGTAATTTAGAATTAAACTGTTAATAACTGGAATTTATGTGACAGGAAAAAACTACACTATTTGATTCCTACCTGTGACGAATTAAAGACACAATGAAGGCTGGGTAGCGGTCATAATGATGTTAAGGAGATATATTATCTATGGAAGTAACCAACTTACTATTTTAATAGTCTTAATCAAAAATGTTATCTACCTACCTACCGGCTTTCCTTCATCAAGAGAACCACCATTTTTACCTCATCAACAGCTCATATACGTCCCCATCGAGGGGCTCGAGCCTACCCTGATTATATCATATGATTAGGCCTTAGTCGACACGCTGGCCCATTGCGGGTTGGTCGACTTCACACACAACCTTTGAATTTCTTCGCAGGAGTGTTCTACCTATTTAAATGTTATTCATACTGCGAGCTTTAAATTTGATAGCGTCATTTGAAATTTCAAAAACAATTTCTTTCGCAACCAAAGTGCCGTGAAGAGTCCAACACAAACAACCAGTAGCGATATGAACTCGCAAAAATTCAAAACAGGCGTTTAAAACAACAATACGGAAAACGGAACGTTTGCACCCGGTTTTTTTGTCACATTAACTCAGAAACGCTTTCTCGTCGAAATTCTAAATCAGGAGCTGTGCAAACGAGATAACCGAGCGCTGCTAATGAACGAAACGGAACGCAAATGCTGGAGCTTGGAACGGAACGTAAATTCGACAGACAGGGATGCCAGATAAGAAGAACTGAAATCGTTAAAATCGTCGAAATTACCTGACGAAGTGGTCCTAAAATCCCCAAAGTACAAATTATTAATTTTATTGGGCTAATGCATTTTTAAATCGTAGTTATTTTCAATTTTACAAAAAACGAAAATTTTCCTAAAATTGCAAAGTCAACAAAAAAATGTTCACAATGAATTTCGTTATGAAATTGTGGTAATAAATAAAATTATTATGCTTTAATTTTTTATAAAATACCGTACCGAACAGGTACCGTAGCTATATTTCTGTGAGTTACACCTACTTAACTACTAGCTAAGCCACCTAAAAAGATAGTCCAAAGAGGAAATAGTCACCGCATCTGGCACCACTACAAAGTGTTTGATACTGGCCGAAGTTTTTAGCCCGTGGTTTGTTACGAAGCAAAAAGAGGAAAAGAAAAGAGTTTTTGGCGGCCGAAGAATTCAAGATTCGAATACCGAGTTCTGAATTCAAATATTGAGTTACAGAAAACAAAACAAAACAGTATTAACTAAGGGGAAGAGTTTTGGAAACAAAAACTTTTCTAAATTATGTATAGAATAATGAAATAACGTAATTTACAACATAAATAACAACGAGAAAAGAAACTTAGAGAATATATTAAACAGAGTAAGTGACTTTGTGTTTTTTTGAGAGGAAACAAACAACTATAGTATTCATAATAAACCACTAAGAATGAAATTATAATTCCTGAAGAAAAACAAACCAAGAGATGAGAAAATATTAAAAAGAAACTGACAGAACATTTCGATTGAGTGCCAGTGCTACTAATAATATTTCATAAACAACATCTTACGTAAGATAGGTACTAGGTAGTTTGGTAGGTAAGTAGTAGTAACATGTAGTAGGTAGGTAGGTAGGTACTGAATAAAAAACCCACAGTTTCCTTTCGCAAATAAAGAACAAGCACGTTAAACCCGTGTACGCGAGTTCGAAAACCAAAAAAACGACGTTAATTTATTTTGAAAAAGGAACAATACCAATTTATTTCTCCAGGAGACAACATTAAGAACGATTAAATAAATCTGTTGAAAGAAAGAGGACGTGTTGAAGAAATTTAATTCGCGAAACTGCTCAGTTGCGAATCTGACCAAATCTTCTTATTCTTCATCGTGTGGGACGACAACCGACCTCACAAACCCTAGTGTCAGTGTTAGCCTCTAAAGGTCACTGACATGGGTCGTGCGTGTTTTATTTATTTTTACATTTTTTTTGTGTCGACTAATAAACTTTACACGTCCTTTTTTAATGTTGAATTTATTTACGTTTATTTATTATAAACATTGTTTTTGTTTATAATTACTATGTACTAGGAAAGATTTCATGAAATGTTAAAAGCCTTGGATTTTCTGTAATGTTTTTTTTTTATTAATAAAGAATTGAATTGAAGTGTCTTAAGGACTAGATAGAAGCCAGGACCCACTGAGCATATAATCACTACGTTTTACCAGGACCAACGGCTTGACGTGCCTTCCGAAGCACGGAATCATTTTTTTTTTCAGACAATAAGATGACAATTCAGCCTGCAATGTCTTAACCAAACTGGGGAAAAGTCTCACAAAGACATTTTTTGTCTGACAGTGTCCCCACCGGGATTCGAACCCGGAACCTCCGTAATGAGAGTCGTCGAAACCGCAGTTTTAAGATCATGTAAAAGTTTATAAAAGGATAAAATAAGTTTAATTGACCAAAGCACCTGGAAAATGCTTAATTAAGATTATAAATATACATGAATTATCACCTTGTTTTAACTGTTAATTCACTCGGCGGTACAGAATAAATAAAAACACTATTTAACGCCATTTTCAACCGACAACGCAAAATAATTAAAAGGGGTATTAAGTTACCTACAACGCAACTACTCATTGCAAACGTAAATGATAGCGTGGCTAAGTTCTTTGTCAATCATTATTAAAACTGATAAGTTTAACGTGCTTTCTGAATCACGGAAAAGGCTGCTAGAGATGTCTTCTTTTTCATCGTGTGGGTTGCAAGGTCGACAACCGACCTCACAAATCCGTCGGTGCTAAGAGATCGGGAGAACATAAACGTTTTATTATGAATTTTTATATAATATACGTATCCAAAATAATGTCAGAATTATGTGGTTTTATTTCCTTCTTTATTATTATCATCATCAACCTGTGGCAGTCCACTGCTGGACGTAGGGAGAGGCCTACGTAACAGCGCGCGGCATTTAGCACGATCTTCGACTGCAGCAGGCATCCAATAGCTGCCAGCCACTTTCCGCAGATGGTCACTCCATCTAGCCGGGGGGCGCGGGCGGCGGCGTCCCACACTTCATTTACCCAAACGCGGTCTCCTCTCCACTGCAGGAGTCGCTTGCTTCCTTCTTACTTTATACCATTTCATCTACAAACACATTTACAAGGAGGAGTGCGATATATATATATATATATATATCGCACTCCTCCTTGTATGTATCCATCCACATCCCTCCCTTAATATATATACCTACATTATAATATATTAATATGTTTTATTTCCTTTTATTCTTTAATCTATTGTTAACAAGAATGTGTACCTATAGTGTCACGGAAGTGAAGAGCGGAGTTCTTCTGTCACAGGCACTATATTAAAGTGCTTAAAAGAAGGCTCCCAATGACTTGTTTATAAGAAATTATGGGATCAATAAAGTTTTTTGTATTTTGTATACCTTCTTCCATTTTTAATTTTGGTACCGTCAAACACGCATCAAGCCCTTCAGTTACGAGAAAGACTAGAACCGTCCTACAACCAAAACAATATTCAAAACCGCTTCCCCTTGCAGAGTTTAATTTACCAAAAACTTCGAAAAACAGAAAAAAAAAATCCTTTCAATCGTAAAGCGGCACCAAAATTTGGGAAACAAACAGATGAAGTTTAATATCGACGCAAAAGCAAACATTCCGTTGCATTCATTTCATTCGTTCACTATTTTCCATTCGTTCATTCGTTCACGACGAAAGCGATGGCGAAACATTGTATTGGAATGAACGGCTTTAACAAAAAGTATTTTTAAATCCGCGCATTTTTATTTTTTAAATTGTGTGGCGGCGGTACTAAGGGTTTAAATTCATGTCAAAAAGCAAAGCAGAATTAATTATTTTATTTTTATTTAAACCTTGGGCTTGAAATAACGTTTTTTGTTAAACTTTATAGATTTCACGGTTTTTTTTAGAAGAGGTCAGTAAAAAAATTAAATTTTTACTAAAAGTTTTTTGATCCTTATTTATCCTTACTAATATAATAAACGTGAAAGTTTGTAAGTATGGATGTATGGATGGATGTTTGTTACTCTTTCACGCAAAAACTACTGAACGGATTGGGATGAAATTTAGAATAGAGGTAGTTTGTACCCCGAATTAACACAAAGAATACTATTTACAGGAAAAAGTCTTATTCCCACGGGAAAATCTTGCAAAATCAAAAATTATTTATATCCATAGGATGTTAATATTACATCACTTAGATCCGTCATTACATTTTTTTGGGTGAGTTCACTAACACAATGGCGGAATCTGTGGAGAAGAGCTCAACGAAGAAACTCCACAGTCGTCGCAACTTTTGCGTTTTCTTTTTTAAATAAAATATTGTCAATTACAAAACTAATTCTAATTATATATCGAAAAAGCCCGCTACTCAAACAATCTATTCCCATGGAAATCTGTCCTCTAAGTAATCAGATATCCTATAGTAACCTTATTTATACAATTTCTGTTTTATAATTATTTTAAACTTACACAACGCGAGCGTAGCCGCGGGCGGACCGCTTCTATACAATATTTTTTAAAGGCGCCTTAGGCCTAAGCTAGCAATTTGTGGAGGTAATCTTATTATGCTAATTTTCTTAGATTTTAACGTTTAACTTTTGAGATCGAATAACTATTGGCCGTATTTTTACAAGCCACTACTTTTATTGTTTTGACTTGAATTCCAATCGAGTTTAATCCGACTCGCGTTCGAGAATCACCAGTACCACTTCGTACCGGTTTTTCGATTAACCGTGGCGTTTTACCGTAAGATATTTTAGTTAGTTTCATCGGTTTAATGTTACAATCGGTGAAGGTAGCACGTTCAGGTTATTACCGAAATTCCGGTCAATTTAGAACTTTTACTTTGAAGTTGATTTTATGGCGTTTGTATGGGAAAATTAGTTCAAAATAAGGTACAGTTAAAAAAAAAAATACTTAAGTTAAACTATTGCAATGCAATGCAATTTTATTGAGAATTTTAAGTGTTCGATTATAAAGCAACATAATTGTAAAATTAGTGTAAAATAATATAAATGAATAAATTGTTAAGTTAAACTTACGTCCACGTCACACGGTAAACATCCCAACCCAAGCCATATTACGTACTACGGAAGGCACGTTGACCTGTAGTCTTGATTCTGACTGGCTAGTCCATAAATCTTTCTCTCTTCATAAATCTTCCCGTAGTCAAATAAAATGCTCCTACACAACTTTTATACATTTATATATTTATTTCGACAAAACCAACCTACACCCCGACTAACTAAATAAATTAACACATTTTCGGTGCCCATTTCACGAACCTACCCTCCTTTTAGTAAATTGATTATCTATGACCATGTCGTTAGCCATCCAAAATCTCTACGTCATTCTTTCAACAATTGATTCACTGTGTACGGCTTTTACCCGACTTCACGAAGCTAAGTCTACACGGATATCCTTTTTAGTGGAAAACGGTAGAAATGGTCGCGCACTTTGACAGGTAAGTTCTTGAATGGTGACCAGGCACTGGAAGATGCAGCATGGGCAAGTGACGTCACACAGTGGACCGATGGTGATCTTGATCTATCTAGTATAGAGTTTCAGAAATATCTTTTGGACAAACTTAAAAAGCTAGACTATGATGCAACAGAGGAACTTTTTATTAGGGTACAATAACTCAATAACACACATACACACGAGACACATTTATAATATAGTTAAATACTATTGTTTCTTGATATACATATCTGTTTATATTTAGACATAGTATGGGAAGACACTGACGCTTGTAGCACAGCGTTTGCTGTTACAGGCCAGCATCCTATGTACGAGTGAATGTTGCTTTGCTTAAGTTAAATAAAAACTATTATTATAGGTACTAGTGAAGGTTGCAGGAAGTCGCTGGACGCGGGCCAAGCAGGACCGGTCGTTGTGGAGATCCTTGGGGGGGGGGGGGCTTTTTGAAATAGAAGTTGTCGAGGTTGTCTACAGGCTGTAATGATGATGATGATCCTATTCGATGGAAAAGGGTTCGATTCCCAGTCTATACATATACATAATAAAACTGTAAAGAGGCCAATTCCGTACATTGAAAATAAGAAATAAAACTACCTCTGGAGGTCTTCTTGAACGTAACAGATGGCAAAAAACTGATTTTTGAACATTTTGTCTGTCTGTGTCTTGTTCGCGATTCACAGTCAAAGTCAAAGTCAAAATTATTTATTTCCATAGGATGTTATTACATCACTTAGATCCGTCATTACATTTTTTTGGGTGAGTTCACTAACAGAATGGCGGAAATCTGTGGAGAAGAGCTCAAAAACTACTGAACTTTACTGAAACATTTTTTTGTTTAAAAGCTATTGGTCCTCGGTAACATATAGGGTATAATTTATTTTGAAGATCGGAATACCTGATGTGGAATCATAGCAGTCCAGCTAAACTATGAGAGATATGAAAATAGCGCCGTAGGTAAAATTCTTCAGCGTGATGAGCATTTTCCATTGACGTACAAATATTGAAGGTCTGTTACACCCGATGTGGAACCCTAGCAGCGTAAACTATAAAAGATACAATATCGGTAATAATGAATTTAATCTGTCTGAGCCTAGGTGTTATTTTTGTGCGTAATCCTGTAAGAACGCAGTCGGTTATATGGGTCCAAAAGTACAGAATTCTAACATAACAATGTGTTCAGGGGTCCAAAATTTTTGACCCCCAGTGGATAAGTCTTTTGTGTTAGAATGAAATGACAGAAACTACCCTAAAGTACCATATGTCCAAATCGGCGTAGATAATGCTTATAACGAGTTGAAGTTAAATGTGTGAAATTTTGTTCAGTATTTAACTATATTATACGGGTTTAATAATGTTTATTTAGAAAAAAAAAAGTATTACAATATGCTTTGAGTTTAGCTTCTTGATAGAATTCTTTCTACTTATTGCATTTTTTTTACAATCGCAATTTTCAAAATTTATTTTTTAAATGAAGTGGAACTGGAAATATGAACGTATTATAGTGTTTTTGCTAGGAACAGCCTTGCCTATAGTTTTTTGATACTGTAATAATTCTGCTTTATTACCGTTACTAGCCTTACCAGCTCATTAGGTCCCCATCGAGGGGCTCTCGAGCTGAACCTAAATTAGGCCCTAATGATTGCTCAACTTCATACACAATCAAAAAAACACTTTATTGCACACAAAAGGAACATAAAAACAATAGATGGCAAACATATAGATAGAGTGCGCAAAGGCGGCCTTATCGTTTGTAGCGATCTCTTCCAGACAACCTTTGGGAAGAGGACATTTAGAAAGAAGACTGTGGTGTGATAAAATAAAAGTCGTGTGCAGGTTTCCTCACTACATTTTTTATGAAAGCATCGAGCGTGCTTAATCAAAATTCGAAAAACATATTGAGAACACATACTGTCATCCGAATCGCGAATCTTCGATCAGAAGGTGACTCAAACCATTACGCAACCCACGCTCTTAAATTTTCATTAATATCCTAAAATACATTTTGCATTACATTGTCTCTAAAATAACACAGTGTATATTGTCATCAACTGACGCCGGAGCAAAAGCACATTAATAGAACCTTTATAGAGCATAAATCTGTATAAGAGTCGTATAGTAGTTATATAAAACGCCATTAGTCCACGTCTATGTGTTCACACATCAATGGAGAGCTTCATTAGTCGTGTATGTCTATTTCATATGGGTCGCCGGGAAAGTCTGAATATAAGGCAAATGAAGTAATTTCTAATGTTTAGCTTTTCTTTAGAAGTGGCGAATATTTTGGTCGTTTTGGTGTTAGCAGAACGCGACGAGTTGCAAAAATCTAGATAAAGAGTTTTATTTTATTTATTTGGGAAAGTAAACAGAAATGAAATGAAATGAAATTTATTGAGATTGTTATAAATGTGGGTACATTATTTTTATAAGGTGGAAATGTCATAATAGAGTCCAACACATTTAGTCGAAATCCGACATACAACACATCACATTTTTAATAAACATGCATGACATTATTATCTAAGTAACACTAGTCATTAATAAGAATAATGCAATAGTTTTCCATCATAAATTAATTAAATTAATGTCAACATAGATGTCAACTTATACTAAGAAACTCTCTGACTGAATAGAATTGTTTCTCTGCTAACCATTGTTTTAATTTTCTGCGGAATTCTTTTTATTTCTAACGGAAGAGCATTATATGTCCTTACACACATGGCATAACAGTTTTTTCTATATACTGCAGTATATACTGCAGCTGTATACAATATGATAAATTAATAGTATAGACTTATGAAAGATGTGACTTTATACACAGCCAACTACACCATCCACATGTAAATTATTAAACGATGTTAGTTGGTAAAACAGAGTTACTTAGCATTATGTAAATAGTAATTAAAAAATAAACAATTTTACAAACCAAATGATATGAACCTGATGATGAATTTAGATGACCAAAACATTAAGATTGAGATTGAGCATTTGATAAACATTTGACTAAATTATTTTAAAATTATGATGTTACACTTGGGATGCTCAACTTGACTCAGACAAATTTTTTATAAGCAAACTCCTGAAACCGTGATAAGACAAAGATAGAATATCAATGTTAGAAAAACTGTCATTGTAGGTTGTGATACGCCTCATAGGAGAACGTACACCAGCATTAGTTTTACAAATATTAGTATAGAAAAGTTGGTGAGTATTTAAACTTCGTTGAAGACGCGTTGGAATACAATAAACTATATGCCTGTTGAAGCTAGGGCAGTCAACAATATTATTACATATTTTGTAAAATAGCGTATAACGTCAAGCAGAACTCGTCTAGACTGAAGTGACATTAGCGAGTATATCGACTTCAATATTATGGGATAAACTTTTGCGAAAACATTTATAGTGCATTGAACGAATGAACTTCCTTTGGACACGTTCAATATTTTCTATGTATTTATTATATAGAGGATTCCATACCTGGGAGGCATATTCTAAGTGAGGACGAACTAGTGAATTGTAGAGGTGAATATACCTATATTATAAATTAATAGTGCCTTCTACCTAGAAGGGAGTTTAAAATCACGGGACGATCTCATTATGAAGCCAAACATACGAAAAGCATTACTAACAATTTTGTCTATATGAACATCAAGGTGGAGCTGGGAGTCCAAGAGTACTCCAAGGTCCCGAATAACAGAAACAGAAGATAAAGGTTTATTACAAAGTTCATATGTATAATTGATGACATTGTTTTTTTTTAGTGAATATAATCTTATTGCATTTTGGCAAACTTAACTGCAACTGGTTTTGAATACAGTACTCAGAGAGCCTATGTAAATCACTTTGAACGTTGAGACAGTCAGTAAGAGAACGAATACAGAGGTATATCTTTAAGTCATCAGCGTAAAGTAAAAAGTTGCAATGAAGAAAACATTCATTAATGTCATTAATGAATAAAATAAATAACAAGGGTCCAAGAATGGACCCTTGAGGTACGCCTGATGAAACTAAAACAGTGCCAGATTCAAATCCGTTCAGTACAACCTTTTGGGTTCTATGTGTAACGTAAGATACAAACCATCTCAAGAGATTTCCTCTGATACCATTAAATGCAATTTTATTGAGAAGTATCTCGTGGTCCACCTTGTCGAAGGCCTTCTAAAGTCGGTATATACAGAGTCAACCTGGATACGCTTGTCCATATTATTGAAAAGGTATGAGGTGAATAAAACTAAGTTAGTTACAGTGGATCGTGATTTAACAAAACCATGTTGTTCTGGTATAATAATTTTATGCAATAATGGATATATTGAGTTGTGAACTAAACTTTCAAAGAGCTTCGACAAGGCGGACAGGATAGAGATAGGACGATAATTTTCTACTTTATGTGTTGGGCCACTTTTATAAACTGGTGTAATGTTAGCAAGCTTCCATATTTGTGGAAAGACACCCTCAGTGATACATTTATTATATAAAATGTATAATGGCGATATTATAGTTGCCGCAGTCAACTTTAAAAAGGACGGCGGTATCCCATCCGGTCCAGCACCCTTAGAACCATCGAAAGATTTTAAACTCCTAAGTATGGTATCCACTGAAAAGTACAGATTAGTTATATGTACATCATGCTGAGTGCTACTAGGAGGTGGTAACCATGTGTTAATGTCAAGTGAAGAATCTTCATCAACTGAGTGAAAGAACCTACTAAACATACCGCAGATAACTTCAGGATCGTTACTTGTTTCAGAATTGTATTGCATAGATGATGGCACTTTATGTTTGACTTTGCGATTTTGATTGTAATTCCAAAAGCATTTCATATTGTTATTGGATATACTAAGATAAGAGTTGCGTAAAATCTAGATAAATATGTTACGACCTACAGACCTAGGCTAGTATTTTGTTCTGTGCCTAGATGATCTATTATTTCTGTTTCAGGAATTGCGTTTAGATAGATTCGAGAGTGGATAGTGAAAACTAGGAAAACAAAATTCCCGTCATAAACTATAAAAAAACAGAGAAGCAGATTTTTATAGATTGTTATTGTTACAGATTTTCGTCTGATAACGAATGTCTGATGATCTTTTCTCATCTTCTGCTTTATTTTATTAAAGAGATTTTTAATGGCTTAATAAAACAAAATACGTCATATTTTCTGAATAACTTATTTTCTAAAATACATAATTACTTCTCAGAAATAATTTTAAGCCTAGTCTAATTCAGAATTTTGCTTTCATAATTAATTTTAATGAACATAGTAACAAAGACGCTGTGTAGAAGTCACACAAACCAACCAATAGGTACCTATCTACTACGTAACCATAACGATATGGCAACACAATACATACAGGTGATCTTTTGTTTCCCTTAAAGACTTCTATACACCATGCCAGCACAGTACAGTACAAATCAATATTGGACTCCATTTTGTCATACCTTAGAACGCTCCTCTATATATTTTTGTTACTGTTTACTTCACACCGAAGAATGTGACTTTCAACAGAACTCAGTAATACCCTGTATTCGTAAATAAGTTATCATCAACAGCTCAATATACGTCCCCACTGAGGGGCTCGAGCCTACCCTGAAATAGGGCGATTAGGCCTTAGTTGACCACGCTGGCCCAGTGCGGGTTGGTCGACTTCACACACAACCTTTGAATTTCTTCGCAGGAGTGAGCAAGTTTCATCACGATGTTTTCCTTCACCGTAAGAGCGCGAATAAACGTATAATGAATTCGCAATTCAAAAACACATTGGTACGTGGTGGGGATCAAACCCGCGTCTCCCGGACGGGAGGCAGCGGCCCTAGCCATTAGACCACCGACGCTCTTTTAAGCTAACAGTGATAATTTTTTTTTGTCCATGTCCATGTTTTTTTTCTGTATATGTACGAGTATACGCACGCATGGTGTCGTAGCAGTTTTCTAACCGGGACAATAAACAGTACAGTTCATTTTTTAATGATTTCCATGGCTCACTGGCGTGGTGTAGACCTTTACCAGCGCAGGGGGGTAAGGGGTGTTCATATGGCTTCCCACACCATGCCCCGAGAGGAAGTGGTAATCTGATCCTGCAGGTCACATGTTATTGTATTGACAGCTTCATAGAGGGTGCTATTAAATTGTTCTAAGATGAAAGGCTGACGCACACCTTAGTCTTAAATATGGTTAAATAATAGGTTGTTATTATCTGATATAAAACGTGTTATCTTAAAATACTTCATGTGTGCCGAGCCCATGAAACTGAGCAATTTATGTTCCACAACTTTTTTAAATTGGCAAAGAATATTTTTTTAACATCCATTGACCATAGATAACTTTTTTTTGTGGTTGTTAAGTGAAGTCCGAGCTGCAACGTCAAAACCACTGAATGTCTTTTGACGTTGCAGTACCAACTTGATCTGTGCTTTGAGTATCAATTCCGATAAAGGCCTCTATGAAAAATATATTATTAACGCTTCTCTTCTATACGAATCACGCTTAAAATAATTCAATTTCGTCTGAATAAGTTATTAAATTTTCCCACGAAATATCTGTTTCTTGGAAACATCCTGTATACTTCTGAAGTTTCCAACCCGCCCTGTATAATGCTTGCTAAGAACATTGTGTACTTATTTACTCTTAATTAATTGCGTTGGTAACAAGAATTATGTTACAAACACGAAGGTGTTTTATACTTAAGAAACATTGATGTTCTTTTTGTACATAAGTAAGGTAGGATTGTCGACCAACCCGCACTGGGCCAGGGTGGTCGACTAAGGCCTAATCGCCCTAATTCAGGGTAGGCTCGAGCCTCTCGGTGGGGACACGTATGAGCTGTTGATGTAAGGTAGGATATAAATAACTAAATAACGTCTGACCTTTGTTAGTTCAGCCAATGAAACTGAACAAATAACTATATAAAGTGAAAAATGAAAAAAAAAAAGATATTGGACAGGACTCGAACCTGCATTTTACCAATTATGCTAACCAAGGTCTTTTTCTTTTATAATGCTCAGAGTTTCGCTTTTTTGTTATTATTTTGTTAACAGACATAATCTGTAACAGAAATAATCTGTATATAATCATAATATTGGTTTTTAACATCTGAAATTCATTGATTGATTGATTGATATATACTTTATTGCACCAAAAAAGGGGTGTAAAAAGGCGAACTTAATGCTATATAGCATTTTCTACCAGCTAACCTTTGGTGGTTAAGAGCAGGTTGAGGGTAGTGCCGCTAAAAACAGCGTTCAACTTGAACTACTACATTAATCAGACAATTGATAAACATCCATCATCCATTCATCCATTCAGTCAGCTGATAAGTTTTTATAAATTTCCTTTTTTTTTTCTGACACTTTGGAAGAGTTTTAGAACAAAACTAATTCAATTTAAAATAACTGGCCAAGCACGTGTCGGACCACGCAAAGTGTTGGGTTCCGTAGTTGCCTAATATGCAGAAGTTAGCACACGGAGCTAATAAGTAATGATAAAAAATTTCCTTATTTATATTATAAACCCGAAATTATGTAAGTAGGGATGTGGATTACTCTTTCGTGGATGAAATTTAGAATAGAGATAGTTTGTACCCTGATATAACACATAGGATACTTTTTACGGGAAAAAGTCTTATTCCCACGGGAAAATCTTACACAACGCGAGCAGGCGGACCGCTAGTATTTATGTATATTGTAAAATTGTATCTTTGGTGCGAGCTACAGATTATTAGAAATCAATGACGAGTAAACACGAGAAGAATTATTATTAATCACTACTTAAACAAACTATAGGTAGTACCTATATTTAATTTTATCTACAATATTATGTAAGTACTACGAATGAAAATTGCTCCGCTGAGAACTAAGTTTTTGGAAATAAAAGTAGGCTAGACTAAATTGCTAAATAAAATTATAATAGTTTATGGAATATCTAACTAGAATTGAAAGAGAAATAGTCAGTATTGTAATTTCAAGTTCTTCATATGTTAGTATACTTAATTCGAACAAAAATTATCAAAAAATTTGAATATTCAAAGTGCTAATAATTGCAATCTAATAGGTAGGATTTCGAGGCACATCCGAACAGCATCTAGTCGCTCGCGCTAATGAGCGCGGCTGTCGCTCTATTTGTTACATCGACTCCCCACGCGCAAGCCCCGCAGGGCTATAAGCTCCGCGGCGCGGCGCGCTTTATTCGATATTCAAAATAGTTTTATTCGAATGTTTCGAATGTTCCATTGGCAACTCGCGATTGTTACACATTTAAAACTGACTGGTAAATAAGGTAAATAGGTTATGAAATTATTTTAGTAAATGATGTTATGATTTTATTTTTTCGCGATCTTTTTACTGTTCTAATACCTACTTAAATTTACTACCCACATAGACGGACTCCATCAAGTCATTTTCTATGATACTTGTACTGAATTTCTTACTTAGCACAAGTACATTTTAAAGTTGGTATTTTATTCGTTAACCTGTCAAGCCTACTTATTTCACATTTTTTTTACTTTTCTCGTACTTAAATTTACTACATAGACAGTTTAAACTTTATCAATGTATTTTTTATGATATTTGTACCGAATTTCTTACTTAGTACAAGTACATTTCATAAGTTGATATATTATTCGTTAACCTATAAAGCCTACATGATGTTGATAGTTTTCCTTTTAAATTCATCACATACATTACTACCGTGATTTTTTTCACATTTCCAAATACAACGGTTTCGCTGGTAGGGGGGGGGAAACTTGACTTTAACAAAAATAAGCACTTAAAATATTTCTGAAACGTAAACTAGCATTGAAAAATGGTTTTAGCAAACCCCCATTATTTTCTTAAACCCTATCCAACGATACCTCACACCATAAGGTAATCTTGAATTTAAAAAATAACCCCTCTTCACGTGTACCAGAGGAACCCTAAAAAAATTTTTTTTTATGATTTTATTCTTTAGCTTTAACGGCATAATTAATATGTATGTCCATGCCAAATTACAGCCTTCTAACATCCATCAAAATATTTTTCTATGATATTTGTAGTACCAAATTTCTTACTTGTACTAGTACTTTTTATAAGTTGGTCTATTATTCGATAACCTGTGAAGCCTACTTGATGTTGATAGTTTTCCTTTTAAATTAATCATATACACTACTACAATGATTTTTTTCACGTTTCCATATAAAACGGTTTCGCTGGTAGAGGGGAAACTTGACTCTAACAAAAATAAGCACTTTAAAACGGAATATTTCTAAAACTTACACTAGCATCGAAAAATGGTCTTAGCAAACCCCCATTGTTTTTAAAAGACCTATCCAACGATACCTCACACTATAAGGTAATCGTGAAAAATAAAAATAACCCCCTCTTGACGTGTACCAGAGGCACGCTAAAAAAATTTTTTTTAAAGATTTTATTCTTTAGCTTTGGCGGCATGATCCATATGTATATCCATGCCAAATTACAGCCTTCTGGTACTAAGAGTCTCTGAGCTAAGCCGCGGACAGACAGACAGACGGACAGACCGAAACTATAAGGGTTCCTTTTTTACTACGGAACCCTAAAAAAGAAAGAAGATCGTTTGGTTACTCTATTTCTATTCATTCTATTGCTTCAGTAAATAAAGGTCATAAGTTTTCAGTTGTATTTTTTTTTTCTAGAAGGAATCTGTATTTTTATAATACTAATTTAATAGGTTATTTTCATCATATTTTATAACTTTACAAACTGGATTATTATTACATAATTCCATATTGTATATTCGTCACTAAGAATTACATATTATCAACTGAATACAAGAGCTCTATGAGCGATCGCGTCCGGAGGGGAATATTTAATAAAACCTTTACACATTGAGAACAAAGTGCACTGGCGTAAGTCACTCTTTATAATGAGTCGACGAATTACTCTAAATTAAGTAGCAATTGTACTTATAATGAGTCCAAAACTCATACGCGCCATGCGTCTAGCTCATTACGTCATGCGTCTAGCTCATTACGTCATGCGTCTAGCTCATTACGTCCGTCTATCTCGGTTTTCTACGTATTTTCTTACTTATGTAAGGTGTACGGCTCATTAAAATTTTCTCAGTGTATGACTTCAGGCATTTTGTACAACAAATGTGACACTAAAAGGTTAATGTTGGCGCTTGAGACAAATTATAGAACTTCACTCACCTTTTATAGTCCCTTGGGCTAGACATGAAAAAAAATGGAGCAAAATTAGATGGAGTAAGAAGCTTAAAAGACACATAACTAAATAACGCTGAAAAGTGGATTTACTTACAAGTGACAGGTTTCCACACACTGATAGAAAAATAAAACATTCTACTGGAATAGGAGTATAAAATAAAATGTGGGTATTCAATTTATGAATATAAAGAAACAAGAGAATAGCGTCATAGTGGAAGGAAGTGGTCTCTGCCCACCCCTATCCGGGAAATGCGTGACTTTATGTTCATATGTAATCAGCAACCTATTGGAATTTCCCTTTACGAGAACTCGTAGAACCCAATTTAATATTAAAAGTAGGCAAATAGGATTTCTCGAATTAATATTGAAACTCAATCGGGCATTATTGCCCCAATATTTCGTATTGGTAATATTTGTAATTAACGTAGTCCATTATTAACTCTGTGGTAATATCTAGTTTCTAACTAGCTCAAAGTTATCAATAAATGCCACATAATCCTTGTTATACTCGTAAATGATACAGAGTGATTGTTTATTTCGGAAACACATTGGTACACCCTGCAATGGTTTGAGCTCTGTGAAAGTGGAGGGGGATTTCACCTCGCGCCTGGTGTAATGCATTTACAGTAAGAGTGAGTGAGAGAAATAAAGATACTGGCATAGGATTACTTGACCGAGCGAGCGCGAAGCATCTCCGTTTCAGCTTGGCCAAAATTGCTTTTGTTGCTATCTGTCCATCTGTCGATCTGTTTGTTCTCATCTACAGGTTGCGTTTTTCAACCGATTCTCGTGAAATACAAGGGCAGGTTCAATAAATTAATAGTTTTTTTTTGTCGAGTCAGATTTTTTGATATTATATATATCTTATATACTCGCGAGGTCTACAGATCACAGAGCCACTAATAGTATAGTACTACGTTCAGTACGACCACTCATCCCCTCCCGCCAATGCACGCCTCCTTACCCCGTTCCACAGTTCGCGGGTGCGTTAGGAGTCTCGAAGTAGAAGGGCTACGCCCCGCGCCAGTCGTCCAACGTACTATGCAACGATAACCCTAAACTCATACTTTACTAACGAATGGATTAATAGTCATTTAAAACGCGACGGTTGTATGGAGTAGCCAAGGTGTGTTACTGGCAAATTCAAGGTCATCACTCTAAACTCGTTATGCAACCTGTAAATGTATACGATCCATAAAAAGCATACTTTGTAATAAACGTGCCAACCATGGACAAGCTCCTTGGAATTATGGCATTGAAAAAGACTTTATAAAGTCGTAACTTTTCGAGAAAATGTTTCCGATTTCTGATCGAAACCTGCTAGTAATATTAAACACAAATTCACCGATCTAGCTACTTTTTTTTTATGTAAAATAGGTTCGCGTTTGACCACAGTCTCACCTGATGGAAAGTGATGACGAGGTACGAGGAGGGACGAGGAGCTACCACAGACCAACACCTCCAGGTTCTAAATCAGCAGTTAAGATAGCACCTAACTATTACAGACTAAGTCTAAACTCCCCACCCAACTTAGATAGAGCTTCGTACCAGGCTCGTTTACATGAATACAGTGGATAAATATTAGTTTAGACTGATGACAACTCTACTTCATACAACATTCTCAATTTGTTCTTACTCTTTGAACTCTTTCTGTAGCAAGATATTATTATGAAACGAAGGTACGCTAATACAAAAATATTATCAAAATGTGTGCTTAGTTATAGCCTTAAGTTAGTGTTCGCACTGCTGCTGCCTTAAAAAATATTATCCTCCTTCAAATAAGAAAATAATAAAAAAAAATATATATATTATTCTTCTTCCTTATTCAAGAGCTCCATTTTATCGATGGTGTAGCCTCTATCGTTCTCTTATTTCTACCTACAATTTCCTTTACTTATTCAAAGAACTTTTGTCGCGTTCTAACTCTTCCACATTTCCCTTCGAAGCTTCCTCCCGTCATGTTTTTAAAAAAAAATTCACGTAGCAATTAAATCCGAACGAATGCAAGGCACTCACTGGCTCGACCTTTCAATTCAACTCACTGCCCCGACCGCTGTCCCCGTTTGAACAGACGTTTAAGTAAACTCTGCGGACCTTTTGACTTCGTTCAAATATTTACCGAGATGCGCTTAAGGCAGACCGCGTTGTCTTGAAATTAGACCCCCGGGACTGTTGACGTTTGGACCTGGTTGAAATGAGGTCCCGTTCAGAAGGAACCAGTTTACCGTTATTAATTACCGGAGAAGCTTTTAAGAAGTTCGTATTTTATGCGATTACTGTTGTTAAGCGATATGGGTGACCATGGCCATGGTTTTCACTGAGAGCGTAATTTGTGCTCCAAAAGAAAAGCTAAGCCCGATTCGGTTATTATGTTTGAAAATGAGTCGTTAACTAAAAGGAAATATAGTTAGTCGTAATGGTGCAATCGAATGTGCAGTAATTTTTTAGTTTTTGATGTACGTAGTAGTTTTATTGTCTATCGCCTATTTGTACACATGTGTTTGTTGTTTTTGATGTTTAATATGCTTATTTTTCCGTGTGTGCAATCACACTAATATTATAAATGTTTAAATACACTAGTATGTTTAGATGTTTGTTCCGCCTTCACGCTTAAAGTACTCAACGGGTTGGATGAAATTTGGAATAAAATATTATAAAATATATTTATTCTATATGTACTAGCGCTCCGCCTGCGGCTACGCTCGCGTTGTGTAAACGTTTTCCCGTGGGAATAAGACATTTTCCCGCAAAAAGTATCCTATGTGGTAATCCAGGGTACAAACTATCTTTATTATTATTTGATGACTTTTGGGGGTTTACAATGATGCAAAACACCTTTATAGTAAAAAATAGCTGGATTTAATGAGGAAATCTACAAATTGCGACCGTACACACACAGAGGTCAAGTAAAAAAAAAAAAAAGTATATCTATATCTAAGTACAGTGTCCGAGCCAGTATCGATCGCGATCGTTCAGCTAAACCGCGGCAAATTCAAATGCGCAAACATCCCCCCCGGCGTTGAAAGCTCCGACTTTCAACAATCTTCAACTGGAAGAGGGCAAATCTTGCTAAAAGCTCTGCGGATGATGCCAGTAGACGTCTTAATATCTGCCACACGGTTGACACCATCTTGACCAGGAATGACTGCGGTAATACGACCCATCTTCCACTTCAAAGGCGGCGTATTGTCCTCCTTCACCACCACCATGGTGTCTACTGACAAAGGGCTGTTTGCAACACGCCATTTGGTACGTAACTGCAACTCTCCGACATATTCTTTATTCCATCGCGTCCAAAAGTTCTGTCGAAACTGTTCGATGCGCTGGTAACGATTCAGAAGATTTGCATTTGTGTCCTGGTATGTAGGAGAAGGTAAAGTCGTCAGCGGTCTTCCTACCAAAAAATGGCCTGGCGTCAAGGGCTGGAGATCATCAGGGCTTGATGATAACGGAGTCAAAGGGCGTGAATTTAGCACGGCTTCAATTTGGACGAGTACAGTGTTTAAGTCTTCGTAAGTTAAATGACAATTTCCCAGCACTCTAACTAAATGATGCTTGACACATTTGACACCCGCCTCCCAAATGCCACCAAAATGTGGAGCGTAAGGTGGTGTAAAGTGGAAATGTATACCTTCATTGGACACGTTCTCAGATAAAGAGCTACCTTGAGTTTTTAGAAATTTAGAAAGCTCATTGCATGCACCCACAAAAGCAGTGCCATTATCTGAAAAGATATTTAAAGGTTTGCCTCGTCGAGCTATAAAACGACGTAAGGCAGATAAGAAACAGTTGCTAGTTAAGTCACCCACCAGTTCGATATGTACAGCTTTAGTTGTGAAACATACGAAAAGTGCAATATACACTTTAACTTGTTTAGAGCCACGACCCTGTCTGCTAAGAGCGAGTAAAGGGCCAGCATAATCAATCCCAGTATTCTCGAACGGGTAACCACCAGATTGCAAACGATGTTTAGGTAAATTTCCCATGATTGGTGCGACAGTCTGACCTTTGATCCTGCTACACTTAACGCAGTTACGATAACACGCACGAGCCAAATTCCTACCACCGATGGGCCAAAAATGTTCCCTAATTGATGCTAGTAACAGCTGCGGTCCTGCATGCAGCAGTTTTTCATGGTGTTTCCTAAATAATAACTTCATACATGTGTGTTTGCTATTAAGAAGTATCGGATGCTTTTTATCGAAATCAAAATCAGAGTTACTTAACCGACCTCCCACTCTCATCAACCCATCAGAATCGATGAACGGATTAAATTTTAACAGTGGGCTCTTGTTAGGCAATCTACCTTTATCGAGTAGAATTCGATATTCTGGAAAAGATTCCATCTGAGCCTGTTTAACAATAACTACGGAAGCCTGTTCTAATTCGGATGTGCTCAAACATGAAGAATTTTTCGTTTGTGATCTGCAATTATTTATAAAACGAAGTACGTAAGCTACCGTACGAATTAGTCGTGTTAATTTAGAAAAGCGATTAAAATCGACAAAGTTAGGATTATTTGACTGAGTATTCAGTAATGTAACTTCAGGACGAAGTTCAGGCAAATCATCAGAACCACCTAAATTTGGAGGATAGCCTGACTCATCATCTTTTAGAAAGTCTGGCCCTTCCCACCATTGTACGAGAGAATGCATCGACGAAACATCCACACCGCGAGAAATGTGATCAGCCGGGTTTTGATCGGTCGGTACGTGTCGCCAGCTCCACTCACCGGTACTCTCGAGTATCTCGGAGACCCGATTTCTCACGAAGGGTTGCAGTTTCGATGGATGCATCTTCAACCAACCAAGAACAATGGTGGAATCAGTCCAAAAGACAAAACGTCCTATTTTTAATCTTAATGCCTTTACTATTTTCTCATACAGCCGTGAACCAGTCAACGCACCGCACAATTCAAGCCGCGGAATGGTAGTCGCAGAAAGGCGCGCTACACGACTTTTAGCCATAAGTAATTTTACTGTAATCTGCCCGTTGTCGTGGATGCTCCTAACGTAGGCACAAGCACCGTACGCTTTCTGAGATGCGTCTGAGAAAATGTGGACCTCGATGAGTTTTGTAGAATCACAAGTAACACGACGCGGAATTTTAATTTCATTCAGTCTTGGCAGTGATCTGAGTATGTCCTCTAGCTGCTGCCTCATGTCAGATGGAACGCATTCATCCCACGTCAGCTTATGTAACCATAATTGTTGCAACATCATTTTGAAAACTATCACACAAGGTGAAAGTAATCCTAGAGGATCGAAGACCCTAGAAATGACTGACAAGACCGAGCGCTTTGTGAATTCTTGAGGCACCTCAATACTATTTGAAAAGTGCAACTCATCGCTCTGTGGAAGCCAACCAAGACCTAAAGTTTTACATGGTTCATTGGCACCAATATTGAGATCCAGAGATGAGTGCTCTTCATGATCAGACAGTAATGAAGGTTCATTAGACTTCCATTTTCTCAGAGGCATGCACGCTGAGGCGAGAGCCTCAGTCACATCGTGACGTAGTTTATGACCTGCTTCGATAGAATCAACGCCCGTTAAGAGGTCATCAACGTAGAAGTCGTTGATAATGACTGCGGATGTCTTCTCATCCTTACAGTCCAGGCCTAATTGCTTTAGACAACGAATAGCTAAAAAGGGCGCGCTCGCAGTGCCGTACGTGACTGTATTTAATTGGTAGATCTTTAACGGGGCTGTTGGATCTTCGCGCCATAATATTTGCTGCAGATAACGATCATCAGCATGCACCGCCACCTGGCGATACATTTTCTCCACATCAGCTGCTAAAATGTACTTATGCTGCCTGAAACGTAAAAGTATGGACAATAAATCACTCTGGATAGTCGGCCCCACCATTTGAATATTATTTAATGATTGTCCTGAAGAAGTGGGGCAGCTAGCATTAAATACTACCCTTAATTTTGTGGTAGTGCTGCTCTCCCGCAGGACACCATGGTGAGGAATGAAATGGGCGGACTTTTCAGATGATTTACACTCCGTCATGTGGCCTAGTGACTCATATTCTGCCATAAAATCACAATAGCGTCGCTTAAGATCGTCATTATTCTGTAGCCTACGTTCCATTGATAAAAAACATTTCTGTGCCTTATCAAAAGAATCTCCTAAGACATGAGCCGGCTCCTTTAAAGGAATCCTAACATTAAATCGCCCGTCTTCTAAACGACTGAAATTTTTTACGAAGTGCTCCTCACACTTCTTCTCTTCTTCAGAGTAACTGGATGCCTTCATGTCTACCTCTTCTAGCTCCCAAAAACGAGACAAGCGATTGTCAATATCATCATTTGAATTAGAGGCTACTTGGATAAAATTGCACTTAATATGATGAGATTTATTAAATGAACGGTCGTATACAGGACCTGAGATAATCCATCCTAATTTTGTCTCATATAAAATTGGCTTCCCTGGACCTAAGTGAATCTTTTGCGTCCCTAATAAATCCCAAAATAAATTGGCTCCAATAATCATGTCAATATCTGACGGAGTATTAAACTGAGGATCGCTCAAAGATATACCAGTAGGAATGTCAAATTCTGATGTGTCTATATGACGAGAAGGAATCTGATCAGTAATCGTGGGAAGAATAAAACAAGTTATTTTTGTTTCATATTTTTTGTTTGAAGAAAACAAATTACATTCACACATTTTCGCTACGTGAGAAAGTGAATTATTTACGCCTATTACAGACTTGTTAACTTGCTTTACAGGCAAGTTTAACTTCTTAAACAAGTTTTCTGTTATAATACACGACGTACTGCCACTATCGAGCACAGCACGCGCGACTCGGTCCTGCCCGGCGCCGTCCCGCAGCCTGACGAGCGCGGTGGATAGCAGCACCTCGCGCCCGCTCTCGCCGCCGCCCGCGCTGCAGTCAGCGCTCACGCTGGCCGCCAGGGTCACGTTCAGGTTCTTGGAGGTGGAAGGTGATGACTCTGAGGATACAGCACCATGGCTGGGTAACGCAACACCTTCAGAATCTAATGAATAGCGTTTCTTCTCACTAGCAGCTACATGAATTAATGAATTATGTCTCTTCTTACAAATTTTACAACCACTTTTCTTACACTGGTTAGCATAATGTCCTTTTTTAAAGCAATTAAAGCATACCCTAATTTCTGGCAATAATTGCAAACGCTGTTCATTAGTGAGACATAAAAACTGTGGACAGTCGCGAAGCTTATGTTCACCGCTGCACTTTGGGCATGAAATGGTGTTCGATTGAGTAGTACAACTTGGCTGAGTATTAGTAACGGTGAGCATACTTTTAATTTTATTAGAATTGTTATAATGAACTCGATGAGGCTGATTAACGTTAGTATGCGTTAACTCTAACGTTTCAAGGAGATCTGCCCTACTACGCATAAAAGAAACAAACGTTTCTAAAGTAATCGTCTTAGTTTTATCTAGCTCAGACTTACGCTCTTCCCACTCACGATACGACTTGGTATCTAACTTACTAGTGGCTATGTAAATAAGAAGAGTGTCCCAGTGGTCTGTAGGCTCCTTAAGTGTTTCTAATGCTCGTATATTTTTATTTAAATCGTCAATTAATCGACGAATAGACGCAGACGATTCCTTTGTGATTGGGCTCATATTAAAAATAGCAGCAACGTGATTTTGAATTAAAAGTCGCTTATTATCAAACCTGTCACATAATAGATCCCATGCAACCTGGTAGTTAGCAGCTGAAAATTCAATCGACTTTATAACTAGCTTAGCACTTCCCTCTAACGATGACCGCAAGTAGTGGAACTTATTTATATCTGATATTTTACTGTCGTTATGTATGAGACTCGAAAAGGTGTCATGAAACTCTAACCAGTTCTCGTATGATCCACTGAATTTAGGCAACGCAATGGTGGGCAACTTAACAAAGTTATGAGCACGTACATTATCATTTTCAGATGAATCACTAGTTTCGGATAACACTACCTGAGAATGCAATGCAATAATATCCTGAGCTTTACCTATATTTTCGAAGTAAACAGATTCGAATTCTTCTCTCTCTTTTGTTTGTTTATCCAAATCTTCATCCTCATATTCAATTTTGGATTGTACGTCATCATACTGTTCAAACACTTTCATCATTTGATTTATACGTAATTGCAAACTATTTACCTGAGAACGATCCAAAGGTGTAACCAAACAAGCAATATATTTTTTGAAATTGGTCAAACGTCTCTTTAAACCACCACGCACCTTAACATAGTCTTTTCCACCAGTACCTGAATCCTCATTCTCTGATGTCATTTTTGGGAAGCGGTTATCAAACCTGGAATTCACAAATAAACAATATATGTAACAGTGTACTACACCTTAATTTTACAAAAACACACTACAATTTATATGTAAAAGGTTTACTTTAACCACACTAAACAATAAGTTAATTTCAACTGCTAACGAAAATAAATACGAGTACTAATTGCATGAAATAACACAATAACAGCAAAGTAATCGTACCTAAAACTTATCTAACGATTTTTAAGAGTTTAAAATGTCGTTATTCTATCCTTAACTTCACCTCAGTACTTAAAAAAATAGCTAAACAATCAATAAATTTCAATAAAAGCTTAACCAAACAGTAAACGTTTTAAACGTATGATTATAACTGAGTGAATACGTAGTAAACTCGCAAAGCAAAGATAACGGTACAAAAGACATCAACGCGCGACGTGGCGAGCGCCCAGTACATGTAGCTATGATTGCCTACGCCTAATAATTATGTAACTTGCTTGATACAATTATGCACTGATAACTGTTAACTGTAGTAGTGTAGAAATATAAGTAAAAATGGTACATACCTAAAATGTTACTTATGTTACCTGATCCAAACTCTAATATTTTTACCTATAGGAAAAGGAATGCTGGGTGAAAATTAATACAAAAACACTGTTGACGATATATTCACTTCCTTTAAGCCCTTTTCTTAACTTCCGTGATAATATATCTCCTGAATTCCTCCTGGTTCCAATGTCTTTGTTCCCAACGACCTTTTATGTCCTTCAGAGGTAAATCCGTGATTTTCGTAATTAGTAGCAATTCCTCTTCTTCGATCTGGCTACTAAGGACCAATGATGACTTTTGGGGGTTTACAATGATGCAAAACACCTTTATAGTAAAAAATAGCTGGATTTAATGAGGAAATCTACAAATTGCGACCGTACACACACAGAGGTCAAGTAAAAAAAAAAAAAAGTATATCTATATCTAAGTACAGTGTCCGAGCCAGTATCGATCGCGATCGTTCAGCTAAACCGCGGCAAATTCAAATGCGCAAACATTATTATTTATTGTACACAATAAAGTTAACAGAAAATGATCACATAGAAAAACGACACAACAGGCACTGCTTATTTCTAAAGAAATGTCTTACAGCAGACCTTGATCTTTATTCCCAATTTCATCCCAATCCGTTCAGTAGTTTTTGCGTGAAAGAGTAACAAACATCCATCCATACATCCATACTTACAACCTTTCGCGTTTATAATATTAGTGAGGATTTCCTAAATAGTTATTTCTGGTGTGCACATTTATTATGCCTGTTTGTGCGTACAATCTATCTATTTATTAATCTCACGTACATCTCAGTCAGATCAACCTCGAAAACGGTTAAGTCCTCAAACTCCTAACTCCTCCATTTCAATTGCCAAGATCGCTAACGGAGATACCCCATTCTGGACCCTATCACCTGAACTGGGCCATCAATTTGCAACTTCTGAATTGGAGTCCAGACCGTTCTAAACGACCCAGGGCATTGGTTAAACCGATCTCACTTAATCTACCACTACCTTTAGTTCTAGTTGCTACTATTATTTCTTCTGTGGTTCTAGTCATCTGCGTCCTGTTAAAGCAATTAAGCCTGACGATGGTCCAGTGCGAGTTGGTCGACTTTACACACAACCTTTGAATTTATTTATTCATCTACGTCCTCATCGAGGAGCTCGAGCCTACCCTGTTAAAGCGATTAAGCCCGACGGACGGCCCAGTGCGGGTTGGTCGACTTCACACACAACCTCGTTATAATTTCTTCTGTGGTAATGAGCAGGTTTCCTCACGAAGTTATACAGGGCATTAACTAAATAACGCAACCCAGGTTTTTTAAATGTTTTTTTTAAGTTCACCGAAGTTAATAATAATAATAAAATAATAAATTTTACATTATTTATTAAACAAAACACGTCGTACACAGCAATCCAACCCTATTCTATTCAATTCCCGTTAATTTTATAAGGTGCTAAACACAAACGCGGGAAGGGCCAACCTCAAATGTTACACTAACTAGCCGGAGATAGGTGTAACGGTAATTTAAGCTCTTATTCGATATTTCAGTGTGATGTCAGCAGTTCATTAGGTTTGGTTTGGTACATAGATTAAGTATAACGTTGAATTAGAGAAAAACCAACCCGCACTGGGCCAGCATGGTTGACTAAGGCCTCATCGCCCTAATTCAAGGTAGGCTCGAGCCCCTCGGTGGGGACGTATATGAGCTGTTGATGTATATTGATGAGAGAAAAAATAATAAAACAAAATAATAATCTATAAAGTTTGACGTCTTAACGTAATTTATCTAGAAAAAAAACTACTTAAAGTAATATGGACGCTCGATATAAAAAAAAATACTCATAACTTTAAAATCATCATCATCATCATCAACGGCCCGTTACAGTCCACTGCTGGACTATGAGCCTCCTCCACTTAAGTGTTTGGTTTTGCCATAATCTCCACGCTTGGCAGGCGGGTTGGAGGTCGCAGATTAAAAGGTTACTGTATCGGAGAGCGCTGCTGCCCGTTCCCTGTTCAATGTGTAGTCCCTAAGTCGCCTCTTACGACACCCACGGGAAGAGTAGGGGTTGGTGACAAATGTATTCTACTCTGCCGTCACCACACGGCTTTAAAATAGTATACCTAAACTACAGACGTAAATACATAAGTAATAAGTATATATAGGGCTGTCACTCGTCTAAGAATGCATCCGGATTTTATTTTGACTTAAATTTTGATCGAACAAAATTTAAAAAAAGAATGAATATCAAATTCGAGTTACGTTCGAAAACAAAGAGTATAAAAGTAAGGCTAGCAATAGCAACTGACAAATCCCCTTAATATGCCGGTACTAAGCCGATTCGCCCACTTTTTTGCCGTTCCTCCCATCTTCAATCGCATTACCACGTTTTTTCTATTTATCTATAGCTACAGGCTAGTCTGGGCTGTTCTGGATAAAACATTGAAAACAATAAGGAGATGGTTTCAAAGAAGGATTATGTTTTCATGATGGTCTGTCGTAAAAGCTGACGGTTGTTTAGTACTTCTATTTTTAAACACCCTCAAGAAAAGAAGCAGGTATAAGAACTAAGATTCGTCGTAACTTTTGTGTTTCTTCAGCGATACCATTAAATTTACATTGTTCTAATCAATTTTAATGAGTCTTTTTTTGATATACTAAAAGGGGTACTTCAGTTAAGTAATGGTTAAATTTTTTATTTTATGAAATCTATGGCCTCTTTCTAATTCAGGGTAGGCTCGAGCCTCTCGGTGGGGACGTATATGAGCTGGTGATGATGAAATCTATGAGAAAATCATCAAGACCTGCACGACATTATGGACGAATAAAGCCATTTTTAAAGGGAGTTATCACTTTCTATATACTCTTCTTCTTCATCGTGTGGGTTGTAAGGTCAACAACCGACCTCACAAACCCTAGTATCAGTGTTATAGAGCCGCCAATAAACCAATAATTACGCATCGCTTACTTTTAACTGTTTTTACGAATACTTTAATGAAATCGAATTGTATTTTTTCTTACCGTTAGCAGCAATTAGCCAATGCAATGTTGAAAAGAGGAGACTGGGGAAAAATTGTGCATGTTCAACCTCATACCTCTATTGAAATATTACAAAGTAGTCTATCTTCCCCGCCTTACCCCGTATCGTTAAACCCTAGTGTACTTTTAAACCGACTAGTCGTTAAGTTTTCGTTTTTCGCTTCCACTAATGGCCTTCTTGCTGTAAGTACTTTAAAATGGAATAATGACGCGTTGTTTCTTAACAATTTTACTTAGAACACAACCCCTCTTCGTTCCGCGTCATCGGGTTAGGAAGGGAAACTTTTTGCAAGAAATGACAGGAGTGTTCAATGATGACTTTGCTGTTCCTTATATTAGTTAGTGGAGTAATAATGATGTACTTTTCATTATTAGAATGTCACTGTATTTATAGTAACTAAGAGTAGGTATATTAAAAGCTTTTTTGTCCATGCAAATTTAAACGCGATCACACCACAAAGGTATCAGTTTTTAATAAAATAATGAACAAATTTCTAAAGTCAAAATCAACGTGCGTGATAAAGATTTTTCGTTAAAAATATATAATCAAAATATTTTAATGAATTTAGAAGGTCATTTTCGAAGTCGGTTGACTATTTACATAGAAAGAGTTTTATGGATAGTTACGTTAAAACATAGACTATAACAATAGAGCGTGTCTGTGGTCTAGTGGTTAGGGCCGCTGGCTGCCTCCCGTCCGGGAGACGCGAGTTCGATCCCCACCACGTGCAAATGTGTTTTCGAATTTCGAATTCATATGTACTGTATTCGTCGCTCTAACGGTGAAGGAAAACATTGTGATGAAACCTGCACACTCTTGCGAAGAAATTCAAAGGTTGTGTGTGAAGTCTACCAACCCGCACTGGGCCAGCGTGGTCGACTAAGGCCTAATCGCCCTAATTCAGGGTAGGCTCAAGCCCCTCGGTGGGGACTTATGTATGTTGTTTTTATTGTTTCCTTTTAATCCTGATTCGAAAAAAAAAAGTAAAAAATCATTGTCATCATGAGTGATTTTTTTACACTCAGGGGTATGCTCACCCCTTTAGGAAATATAATGTAAACACTACTAAAACCAAAATTCCACAGAACTGAGAAAATATTACACATCCTCCTACATATCAAAACAGAAATATTAGAGCCGATTCGACGTTATTCGACGAAGTTCGACCAATATTTGAAGTTTGAACCAAACATTCTCAGTATTCTAAACAGCTGTCTCTATCTTCACTTTTACGTGAATGTCTCATACATTGACAGTTTTACTAATCGATGCGAAGCTTAACCCCGAAGATAAACTTCAATGTATTCCAACTTGCGCCTAAGCGCTCGGCTGACGTAAAACCGAACGATTTGGAATGTTTTTCAAAACGTTTTCGATGCGTCAGAGTGTATTATTCTTTGAACGAGGAATTCTACCTGAGCTTTCTGTTGGCTCAATATCAACCAATATTAGTTATCTCTTTCTAACATCATACTAAAGAAACGATAGGCAACTTCAGTTCGGATTTCTTTAGTTAGTTAAGTAAATAATAGCACGTAGTCATACTGTTGTCAGGACCGATAAAGTTTGATACTTATTGATTTTGTGGTGACGACGGAAATTCTTGGTACATGATAAGGTGTCCGGTTTCCATTAAACCGACATATTTCTTGATACTTTCAATAGTAGGTAAGGATATTGCGGTAGAAGTTCAGGGCTGCCAGATGTACGATTTAAATCGTACTCCTACGATTTTTTGGATTTATAGTCATGTTCGATCGCTTGGTCTAAACCAAGATCATACGGAAAATGTACAATTTTTATAAACCTGGCAACATTTCATAAAGAAACGAATGTTTGCCACCGGCAAGTATAAATTCTGGATCTTTTACTTGGACGAAGACCCTTTGTTCAACCATATAAAGGCTGTATTTGTTTACATTTTTACGAAACGTATTATTTTTCTCTTTCGGTAATAATTGCGACTTGCCAAAAACTTGCTTTTCTCACCAGTCTCGAAATTTGTCAAATTAATAGTTTTATTGCATTTATTTTCTAAAACTAAACGATTTTAGTTATTTTTAACAAAAACTTTAAACTTCTAGGTTGTACGATCTTTTCATTTTAAAATTTCCTTGGCATACGATTTTTTTGTAGTTGGCATACGATCACACCTTTTTTGCACCTGGCAGCCCTGTAGAAGTTAGGTGTAAACTTACTTACCATCAAAAGTAGAGACACCTCTTATTAATTATAGGTGGATGTCTAAAAACTTTTAAAAAAAGAGCTATCCGGTAATAACGGAGTTATATGGATAGCTCCGTAGCCCAGGTGGTAGTGTATCTGCCTCCGACGCATAGGGTCGCGGGTTCGAATCCCGCCCAGGGCAAATATTTGTGTGATGAGTACTTGTGTTTGCCTTGTGTCTGGTTGTTGTTTATCTATATAAGTATGTATTTATCTATTTAAGTAACGTATATCAGCTGTCTGGTAACCATAGTACAAGCTCTGCTTAGTTTGGTATCAGATGGCCATGTGTGAAGATGTCCTCACTTAATTATTTATTTATTTAATAACTCTGTAGACCAGCAGCTGCCACACGCTGCTGGACGCACGATGATAGAAAGCAGTTTGAAGGTGGTGAAGATGAGGTAGAAGATGTAGTTTTAGAGAGGTAGCGCGGCAGAACAAAACAGGGTTCAGTCCAGATAGTTGCACACACGGCTTATTAGTATAAGAAATTAACGTAACACTTAAAATATTACTTTCAAATAAAATCAATAAAATACGGTTAATGCGATGATCGCAGTCTGACGACTTGAGGTGGAATGAGGAAATTTTGATTAAAAATTACAAAACCAAACGGATGGATTCGAAATTTGAAAATAAATTAAAAATGAATGATGAGACTGCCAGTACTTAAAAGTACTGAATTGCCAGAAACAAAATAGCAGAAGAAGGTAGTAGTAGTACTGCTACAACTTTCCAAAATTGGAATAAAAGTTTTTAGGAGTAGGACTTTTTACGGATTAGGTTTCTTCAGCGACTCTAGTATCTGGCTTACTCAAACCTAGGCTTCAAGATATTTTTTCTTCTTTAACTTACCTGAAACAAATAAACGTTTTCTTATTAGTAAAACATGACATAATAACATTAATCTTGTGGGTAGCTTGCTTTTCAAGTCGTAAATTTTAGGACTTAAGTCGTCCATCTTTAGGACATTCGTCCTATACATATTAGATAGCTTAACCTGCCTTATTGATCTGTGCTAGAGACATCTGTTCAAATCAAATTAGGTAAACGACCCAATCTTTCCCATTCTTCCTTTATTACAAAATGGAAGTGAAGTGTATTAATTAGATTAATTCCAAAATTGGTCCCGCTACCCTACACTCCAAACAACACCCATCCCTTTCTAGCTCTACTCGAACATACACGCCAGAAAGAGACAGAAACGCTATCAGCCGATCAAAATTATAAAGCATTCTAAAATGAGGATTTTCGGCGTATTTATTACCTGTTTTGAATTTGCTAAAAAAGGGAGCCATTTTGTATCGCCAGTAAATTTTAGGGGTGGAAAATATTTGTGGCAATAAAATGTTTTTTCTGAACCAGAAAAAGTTATAGCCAATCACACGTCTCGGTGCACTTTCTTTGATATGGGGTAAGTGTAGCATATGAGCTTGAGGCACAACCATAAAAGTTCTTTCAAACTGAGGTTACAAGCGAATCTTAAGGTAATTTTATATTCGTAGATCCCTAACTTTAGTTGTTGATATAAATCATATAAAAAGGGAGAGATTTTGTTGTTTGATACTTTTAAAAAGCATATCTAGCTGACAATACGTACGTATACGTAAAAAGTATCCTATGTGTTAATCCAGGGTACAAACTATCTCCATTCCAAATTTCATTCCAATCCGTTCAGTAAAGCGGAACAAACATCCAAACATCCAAATATATTTTTACATTTATAATATTAGTGTGATAAACGATTCTTTTCATTGCGTTCATTTTAGTCTTGAAGGTTTCGCGGAAGACCAGCATCGTTGAAAAGCTCTATGTCTTTAACAACTCTTTGACCTTCTAGTTTACCACTTCGGACAAATCAAATAAAATTTAAATAAAAATGCCGTGTGGTGACGGCAGAGTAGAATACATTTGTCACCAACTCCTACTCCTCCCGTGGGTGTCGTAAGAGGCGACTTAGGGACTACACATTGAACAGGGAACGGGCAGCAGCGCTCTCTGATACAGTAACCTTTTAATCTGCGATCTCCAACCCGCCTGCCAAGCGTGGAGATTATGGCAAAACCAAACACTTAAGTGGAGGAGGCTCATAGTCCAGCAGTGGACTGTAACGGGCCGTTGATGAATAAAAATTGTTTATTTGCCAATAAGAAAATTTCACGGTACGTTGTTGTCTTTTAATTGTAAACAAATAGACATTTTTTTTTCTTTTTTCTGTCTTCGCTTATCGCCAGCCAATGACCTGAATCCTTACAGCGGCAGGGTTAAATTAGCTTTAGATTTAAGGCTCAAATCGGATCAATCCAGTTTACTTAAGAACTTAGTGAGCACGGTCTTTAACCTTAAACTGTTAATCCCTTTAATCTGAAGGAAGGCTTATTAATGCCAGCGAGAGTTAAAGGTCTTTTCCTCTGTATTTTAAAGTTGACTACATCAATGGTACTTATTAGGTGTTTGTTATCCAGTTCAGCCTTCAGATTATGAAGAATTTTCGATTTATGTCCAGATGAACGTTTTTTTCCATGGTAAAGCTTTTTGACTCCCCCTGGACCACAAATAAACCTAGCCCTGTTAAAAAATATGAAAATTCGTTGCTCTTTTTCTGCGTAGAAGGACATAAACACTTCCATATTTTAAAATATTAGGATTTTCATAGTATGAATGTGACATCAAACTCGCGGGATTGTAAACTATTGAAATCGTAAAATTATATTAAATTCACTATTCAATTGTGCACTTCACTATTGGTGCTTCAGAAAGCACGGTCGTTAGTCCCAGCTCAATCAACGGAAAAGTTGTTACATGAGCCATATGTCAAAGGTATTCGGCGACTCTAGCACCAGAGTAAGTAAGGTCGGTTGTTGACCTTACAATCCGCATCGTAAGGAGACTCATTCATGACACTTTAATCAAACTGGCTTTATCCCAATGACAGTTAACAATAAGTAATTCATCATCAACTGCTCATATACGTCCCCACCGAGAGGCTCGAACCTACCCTGAATTAGGGCGATTAGGCCTTAGCCACGCTAGCCCACTCCACGCTGCTGGCCCAGTGCGGGTTGGTCTACTTCACACACAACCTTTGAATTTCTTCGCAGGAGTGTGCAAGTTTCATCACGATGTTTTCCTTCACCGTAAGAGCGTCGAATAAAGGTACATATGAATTCAAAATTCGAAAACACATTGGTACGTGGTGGGGATCGAACCCGCGTCTCCCGGACGGGAGGTAGCGGCCCTAACCACTAGACCACCGACGCTCTGCACTGCAATAAACAAATACCTCCAATTACCACAATCGCTTTTACAACCTGATGATATTATCTCTTTCTTATACCTAATAAAAGGATTTTATGAGTTCCAGTACCTAACTCAAAACACTTGAACGCGGTACCAGGGATCGATAAGTTGAACTATACTATAGTTTTTATGACTCAATTATCAACTTGTGACTCACTTTTGAACTGTTATTCGAAAGTTTCCGATAATAAGTGTACAAATGCGATAAGTACTGTTCCATGTGTGAGTTTATACCGGGTCTTAAACAAAATTAATGTTTACTCACTTAAATAAAGATGAAAATTATTTCTTCCGTCTATGAAACTGAAAAATTTTGCACAAAATCTGCGCTCGTCTGTTGTTTAATAAAAAATTGCTGTGGATGTAAATTAGGACAGGATTATACTTTTGTCATCGACTTTGTGACGCATCGACTTTGTGACGCAAGTACTTAGTAAAAACTTAGCCTATAAAGGAACTCTTTTACAGCCTCGTTCCGTGGTCGAGCAGTCAGGGAGAGAGAATGGCTATAAATACGGAAGTCTTAGGATCGAATGCCGGTTGTTTTAGACATTACAGGTTTAATAATTATATCTGTACAAAAAAAATAAAAATGGTTCCATACATAAGAAGACACGTTGTAAATAAATTCATTCATTAATAATAATAATAATAAATCATTTATTTCGGACAAAGTCCATAAAGTGTTAGTAATACAGAATAACTTATATACTAGTGTTAGTAAGACATCTTATGATGCAAACACACGAAATATGCACAATTAAGTATTGTGGAGCTCCATCCACCTTTTGAGAAGTGGGGAGTCCCACCTATCAGATAATGCTTTGAGGATACTATTGGGGCTGGTTCTCGATTCGAGTCGACTTCGAATCGAGTTCGATTTAAAAGCGACTAAGTCATTCATAAGACCCTTTATAAGAGTCGGTATAAAACCAGGTCAGGACAACGTTCCCAGGTTGAGTTGAAGTGATAACTTAGTACTGACTTGTACTGGGCTCTGCAAACATGCGCGTGATTCATTTCTGGTACGATTTCTTAGTTTATTTCACCGATAGGTAAAGAAATGGAGAAGATTTTTGTTGAGTTTGGTGAAAATGCCGACTTTCAAATGGAAGTTCTCGAGTTTGACATAGTCTGCGTCATCTGCGTAGATTTATTTGACAAGGATGCAAAGGCACTACAAAGTTGAAATCCTAAAATGTTGAATTTGCAAAAAGTTAAATTGTCATTTCCTAAAAAGTTGAATTTGTAGAATGTTATGGATGATACCAAAATACCGTAAACCGGAAAGAAGGGATTTCAAAACTGAACATCTTTCCCTGAAGATAGAAAGCTTGTAATTATTTCCCTAGCAACAAATCCTATAAACAACCCCCGAGTATCACTGAGCAGGATATAAATTCTACATTTTCTTTGTCACATAACACCGTATTCCTGCCTTTACACCGCTTTCCTCCCACGTGTACTATGTCAGAAAAGAGGAAAAACGCCAAGTAATCCAGATAATCGCATAAAAACACACGCGCAAAATTAGAAAATCTTTTTTAGGGTTCCACACACAAAAGGTGACAAAAGGTCTCTACGCTGCGCTGTCCATCCGTCCGTCCGTATGTCAGTAGCGGGCTGAACTGATTTTTGTATATGTATAGTAGATAGTTGTATTTCTATTGCCGCTATAATCATCAACAGCTTATATATACGTCCCCGCCGAGGAGCTCGAGCTTACCCTGAATTAGGGCGATTAGGCTTTAGGCTTTAACGCTGGCCCAGTGCGGGTTGGTCGACTTCACACACAACCTTTGAATTTCTTCGCAGGAGTGTGCAGGTTCCGTAAGAGCGTCAAATAAACGTACATATGAATTCGAAATTCGAAAACACATTGGTGGCGGGGAGCGAACCCGCGTCTCCTGGACGGGAGGCAGCGGCCCTAGCCACTAAACCACCGACGGCCTCTTTTGCCCAACCCACACAATGGTACGGACGGAACCATACGTGTGCGAGTGCGATTCGCACTTGGCCGTTTTTTTTATATTTTTCCGAGTCTGTTCTGCTCTTCTGTTGTCATTCGAGTAAATCGGATGATAATGTAGAAACAGCTTTATGCTGCAGTTATGTGGATTTGCAAAATAGAATCATTAGAAAGATTTGTATTGTTAATGAGACATTTTTTTGTTGCCATATTCTTTTTTAACATTATATTAATTTTAGTTCTACAATACTCGAATGACTCCGAAAACAGCTCACTGAAAACAACAATTGAAGACTAGAATTTTCCATAAATAAAGTCATAATCAAAAACCAATATCAAAAATTATTTATTTCCATAGGATGTTATTACACCAATTGGATCCGTCATTACATTTTTTTGGGTGAGTTCACTAACACAATGGCGGAATCTGTGGAGAAGAGCTCTTAATGCTATATAGGGATTATTATATTATAGGTACTAATAATGTAAAAAATCCCAGGTTGTTTCTGTGCATGTATCTACATAGAAAAAAAATAAAAATATAGTGTAGCCATATTTTTGTTTTTCATTAACTTTTCGTCAACGGTAAATAAATTGTTATTTATTCCGATGTCAGTTATAAGTAGTCTGACGAAAATCCTTATTTTCCGACATTTCTGCAACACGTGCATCGGGCCGTAGTAAACCTCATTTTAATATAGGAAATTACGGGATTTCCATACAAAATACAGGGCAATTTGCGAAACATCGACAATTTCGACATGCGGGAATTTGATCATGTCGTTATTCGAGGTGACGACGTAGTGATTGGTTGATTTTGTTACGAGCCGAGGGCAAAGTGTAACTTTATGAGCGTAAAACTTTTTTTTCAAGAAAAAAAATACATGCTGTGACAATTATCCGAGCAGTCGAGCACATCAACAGCTCATATACGTCCCCACCGAGGGGCTCGAGCCTACCCTGAATTAGGGCGATTAGACCTTAGTCGACCACGCTGGCCCAGAGCGGGTTGGTCGACTTCACACACAACCTTTGAATTTCTTCGCAGGAGTGTGCCGGTTTCATCACGATGTTTTCCTTCACCGTAAGAGTCGAGCATTCGCCTCTTATTATAGTGGCTCCGGGTTCGAATCCCGTTGGGGACATTGTTGAACAAAAATCTCTTTATGAGACTCCCCAGTTTGGTTAGTATATTGCAGGTTGAATAATTTTCTGAAGCAAGACGATTCCGTGTTTCAGAAGGCACGTTAAACAGTGGGTTCCTGCAATGACATTGGCTCTACTGATACTAGGGTTAAAAAAAAAGTGTAAATTGGCAGAGTATTTGAAAATCGAGACGATTCCGTGCTTCGGAAGGCGCGTCAGTACATCGGGACTGACTATTTATCTACAAAAGTAGTCGTCACAGGAGTGATGCAATAATAACTCTGATACCAAGGTTTAAGAGGTGATGGATGAGTCATTAACTTACAATATACACGGTACATCATATCATACTAATATTACTATTAATAGCCTATAAGCTGTACCACGCCGTGTGGTGACGGCAGAGTAGAATACATTTGTCACCAACCCCTACTCTTCCCGTGGGTGTCGTAAGAGGCGACTTAGGGACTACACATTGAACAGGGAACGGGCAGCAGCGCTCTCTGATACAGTAACCTTTAATCTGCGATCTCCAACCCGCCTGCCAAGCGTGGAGATTATGGCAAAACCCTCCACTTGAGTGGAGGAGGCTCATAGGGCAGCAGTGGACTGTAACGGGCCGTTGATGAAGCTGTCCCACTGAGGGCAAAGGCCTCTCTTTCACTTTTCCACACGTGTCGGTCCTGGGCTGCTCTTGCCAGTCGCTTCTGTAGGCGTCAAGCTCGTCTCGCCAACGTTAATGTGGACGGCCACGGCGACGTTTCCCGTCGGGAGCCCAGTCGGTTGTTTGTTTGGCCCATGGTGTGTTTGGCATGCGGAGAACGTCAAAAATTGGAAATTTTCACATTTATAATATTAGTATATTTGGATGTTTGTTGCGCTTTCACGCCTTAATTACTGGACGGATTATGATGAAATTTGGAATAGAGAGTTTGTATCCAGGATTAACACATAGGATACTTTTTACCGAGAAAAGTGTTATTCCCACGGGAAAATCTTACATAACGCAAGCGTAGCCGCGGGCGGGCCGCTAGTACACAATAAGATGATTAATTATTATTCTGCAAATCAGATCTGCACATTTACAAACATAAAAATTAATATATTCATTCACTCAAGAAATCGTTTCAATATTCCACCGACTCCAAATACATCCATCCAATCTGCAATCCCAAGGTACGTGTAACTCAGAAATACCAGCATTGATATTTAAAATAAAAAAACGGGCCAAGTACGAGTCTGACCCGCACACTGAGAGGTCCTTGCCTTAGAAGGAAATGTCATGTTTAAGGTATTTGTTTGTAAATAGTTTTATTTGGCAATAATCAGCACTACATTGTTGCTTTTGCAAAAAGTGTTTTGGTAGAAAAATAATCTATTCTAGATATTATCCTTACATTCAGGGAAGGCTCGAGCCCCTCGGTGGGTACGTATATGAGCTGCTGATGTCCTGTAAGAGCTTGCTTGGAAGACAAATTTAGACAAATTTAAATCTAGAGACAAATTTTATGATTATAAGAGCTAGCGCGCACTGGCGACTTTTGTCGCGGCGACAGTATGTCTCTCTCGTCAAGTTTACTAGAGTGCGAAAGAGAGGCACATAGTGTCTCGAGAGACAAATGTCTCTAGTGCGCGCATACATAGCGTAAGTCCCCAATAGGTCTTACAAACTTGACTTTAAATGGCTATATTTTTTATTTGTTTTGGTTTAGAAACTGTAATTTTTTACAGCTCTAAGAAACCTATAACCTAACCTAGACCTTATTATTTGATATTAATTTCAATTTGATACCTCTACGCGCTATAGAAAGGGATCTTGCTTGACAGATCGACGGACGGACGGATAAAAAAAGAGTAAAAGGGACCCCTTTTGAGGTACGGAACCCTAAAAAGCCTCTTTCCCGACAGCAAAATAGACAAGATGGCCGCGCAATCACTTAGGACCTATCCAGGGAGACGGGTCTAGGCTAGATCTGGGTAATTCTGCAAAGTGAGCCTTAGATTCCTAGGATATCTAAGATTTATTGCTTTGCACTAGATATGGAGTGGGAATTAGATTTTTTCTTGGATTGAATAGAAAGAAGATTTTAAAACGTGGCCTACTTACTTGCTTGCCTCTTTAATTTAAAACTTCAGCTTGAAAATTACATCGTTTTGTTCCCGCCGTGTAGTGATAGTACACGTCAAACTGAACAACTTTTCACCTACAAACCTTTTGTGCTCTCCATACAAAATGGGTCGGTCGGGAGTCTCACTTTGTATGGAGACCCAAAAAATTTTTTTGCGTAGATTTTTTTTTTCCCGAAATGTTGTTCAGTTTGACGAGTACTAACACTACGCAGCGGGAACAAAATGATGTAAATTTCACGGTGTATAGGCATTTATAGCACGTCGGTGATGTTGACTAGGTCTGCCTCTCGTTCTGAAGACGCGAGTTTGAGCCCTACACGCCCACGTACCAATGTTTTCTCTGTGGAGAACGAAAACAAGTGTATGATTTCGAAAACGCTCAAACTGGGTCATATCAATGGCCGCCCTAAATTAGGGCATGTTCGATCGCCTTATACAATGAGCTATAATAAATATTAATTAAAAAATTAATTAGTCAACTCACGCCACGCCTTAATTAACATTATTAGGTGAACTATTTATTATCATAATGATAATTGCTTCAGCCTTAGATCATAGATGTAACAGAAGTTCGAGATAGCATAGTAATCCACAATCAATAGCAAGGCGTGGAAGCCGGTAGATCATTTGCGGTTTAGATCGTGGAGCTAGGAAGACTATCAGATGCGCCAAATTTATTTATGCGCTAAATTGGGTGATAGGCAATGAATTTACACACAACACAAAGTAGGTAAAGCAGTGTGGGGCCCCAACCTTTTTTATTTTGTACTTTGACTATCTTTGCAGGAATGTGCAGGTTTCATCAACAGCTCATACGCCCCCACCGAGGGGCTCGAGCCTACCCTGAATTATGGGCGATTAAGCCTTAGTCGACCACGCTGGCCTAGTGCGGGTTGGTCGACTTCACACACAACCTTTGAATTTCTTCGCAGGAGTGTGCAGGTTTAGAACGTCGAAAAAACACATTGGTACGTGGTGGGGATCGAACCCACGTCACTAGTCACTACACCACCGACGCTTTTATAATTTAATGTGCCCTGTTTGCTCTTGTGTGAAAACCACCCGATGTGTTTACGATTTTCGTTAAGTTTTTCGTTTTGTCATTAAGAGCAACTTCTAGATGAATCGAAAGGCAGACGGTTAACGATATTATAGCACGAGGCAGCCAGCTCTCTTGTCGCCATTCACTTTGTGTGCAAAGCGGGGGTCAAGCAGAATGGCCGGTCACTGATTGATTCGCCATTTTGTTTGACCCCTGCTTTGCATATGTCTGTGTGTGACGCCCTTAGAACGCGTTGGTTCCGTTACGGCTATTATCACTGGTAGTGATTAAACCAAGTTAAAATAGGATAAGTAACTGGTCTGGCCATTACATTTATTATAAAGGCACATCTACATAATCTTCGCAACTTCTTGTGAAGCTTCGCTCAGGTATTGTGCCCACCGCAAACGACGAAGATAGGTACAGTTCGTGCGCACATTCTGCTACATACTCGTACCTACAATTATTATTAAACAAAATAGGGCAGAGACAACAACTTTAAATCGCATCGCAAACACAGTTAAATAATACGTTAAGTTAAATTTGTTGAAGTGCAACCCTGTAACTTTTAAATAGGGGTATCGTGTTTTTACAAACACGATACCCTTACTACATGACCCTTCCTTGACAAAAATTATATTGAATCTCTTTGATGTTTGTAACGAGTTCCTGCACACCTGACACTAGAATAGGATACAGCGGATTAAGAGGTTCGAAGCAAACCGAACCAAGCAGAGAGACTTCATACCTTTTGTTAGGAATTTTATTTACATCATAAAATTATGATCACGTCATTACAGCACGATTTTCTTGCGAGGAACTTACGCGCGTACTGTATGTATAAGGGATAGTCCGGATTACTCGGTATATTGTCTGGTAGTGTTGATACTAAATACAAGGGCTGATGGAGTTGCAAGTACAAAAACATTGAGTGTTTGTTTAGCCAGTTTACTATTAATTTGGTATTACAGCTCTAAGTAGAATAGATAGTTCTGCGCCCGCGGTTATGTCTGCCTGCATCGTTTGCGATGTTTCCCGAGACGAAAAGAGATTTTATCCTTTCTTGGTTATAAAACTTGCTTTAAATAAAAAAAGATGTAGTTTTGTAAAAGTCGATCAGACAGAGAGAAAAGACAGAAATAATTTCACAAAATTACTCCATATTTTTTTTATTACTACACTTGTGGTCCGCCCGCGGCTAGGCTCGCGTTGTGTAAGATTTTCCAGTGGGACTACGACTTTTTCGTAAAAAGTAAAAAGTATCCTATGTGTTAATCCAGATTACAAACTATTTCCATTTCAAATTTCATCCAAACGCGTTGAAAACTTTAAGCGTGAAGGCGGAACAACTATCCAAACATATTTTCACATTTATAATATTGTGTGATGTGATAAAATTACCAAGTTTTACTACTAGGGTAAACTACCTCAGACGAGATACTAATGTAAATAAATAAATAAGTAAATGTTGCCAACTCGGGATGCCGGCTAAAATGTGAATGTTGAGAGGTTTTCGATGCCAAAACGTTATTGAATTCTATTAAAACGGTAGTATTGGGTGCAATATCCACCGATCTCACTCGACCGGAATTACAAATGTAGTTACCAGCAGCCATATTTGATATCCAGCTTAATATCCAAGCGTGGGCAGGGATGGATTAAGGAGAGTTAGGTAAGGGTCACAATTAATGAGCCACATTTTCTTTGGAGTGAAGAGGGGCAATGTCAAGAGAGATACTTACAGATAAAATTAAAAGCTGTGTGAGCAGGCGAACAAACCAAACTGAGTTTTTTTGCCTTAAATATAGAGTAAGCAAACTCTAGCCAAGCCACCCTATGAGAACATAAATTAACCAAAAAACTGTTAAAATAATATGGACGCCAGATCCTTTCGTAATTAAAACAAAACTAGGTTTTTTATGTTTTTAAATATTAAACGTCCTCATCTTTTTAAAATAACTTTACTATCAAAACTAAAATCCCTGTGTCAACGAAAAAGAGAACCAGATGAAGTATGCCTATGTACTGTATTATATACCGGTATTAAAAACCATTTTTTAAAATGTCGATAAATACACTTTTCTATAGTGTTTCCTAACTATGTTTAAATCAGACACAGAATGTAACTCCATCTAAAACGAAAATTATCGCGGTCCCCCACATCAAAATCTTACTCTCAATCCGTCCCTGGCCGCGAAGATATCACAGTGCCACGTCAAAATTGAATTCCAGACCCTATCAAGAGGCAGAACTTTACGATATACGTAATAGGGTAGGTAGGAAAATACGTAATGGCGGACACAAGTCATTTGGACAAATTATTGAAATGGCGACGCAATCTGCCGTCATGACGTGACTCTAATCAGAGCAACGTTTTAAAGGGAATTGACCATCTTAAAACTTTTATCATGTCTAAGATTAGATCTAGCGACTAATTCGAAATGCATTGCTGATTTTCAGGTTTACTAGTTAAACTGCAACAACAATGATCGAAATAACAACATACGAAATATTTTTATAAGAGGGTTCTTGATTCCGAACTCGGTGGGGACAGATATCGCGGTAGGCAGGCTATGTCACCCGATTACACAAAAATGAAGAATCAGACGCGGGTTCGATTCTCTGCCAGGTGATGATGAATTTGCACAAGTATCTTTTACCCGAAACACGAGTGTTATATAGGTGTTGTTTTGAATGTATAGACTTGCGAATAAGGTAGACCTACCGATTGCTGCTAAGGATTAAATAAATAACAAAAAAAAAACTTCTCTGACGCGTTTTTCGCCCTGGCAACGTTCTGGGCCTAGGTCCGAGCCCGTCTGAGGGCGCCCCCAGATACGTTGTCATAAATTTCCTAAGAGGTGCCTTCTGCTCCCCCGCAAGTCCGCGCCCGCTATATTACCTAGTAGAAATAGCGATAAGTCCGTTCAAAAAAAAACAAAACTTTGCTTTTGGTGGCTTTGGTAAATGAGGGCACGCGCAGCCTACAAACACGTAAGTTCCTTTCGACCAAGTTTGTTTACGGATGGAAGATTTTCTATACATAACTCATAAACAAGTAACCAAAATATCCTTGTTAATTACCGCGGTGCGACATCTCGTTCCCGAGGGAAACTTGAAGATCATGAATTTGATCAAGCGAAAGGTCTTACCTAAGGAACATAAGCGTAGTAACTAAAAACTAAGTATAATTGTAGCTCGTCTCATGAACTATACTCGAAGAGCAATGAATCCGGGCCATCTGAAGATAGGTACAGTGACCAATACATTTTATTGAAAGCTTTTTTTTTATCTGAGCCCGCGGCAGCTTTGCCAGACGTCCCGATTTAGGCGGGACGTCCCGTTTTTTTATCATAATGAAATATCCCGCGCGGGACATGCTCAGTCCCGCTTTTCGGGGATAACTTGACCGTGCGTGCAGCGTGCTGAGGAAACTTTTTTGGATTTGATTTGATTTTTTAATTCAGAAGCCGAAGAAGACTCAACTATCTACCTAATTATTAAAATACATTTTCTATGGTTATTTTTGTTATCGATTGTCACGTAAACGTAATTTAAAACTCAAATAAACAGATAAATATTTAAAAACTGCTGGTACCAATGTGTTTTAGAATTTCGGATTCATATGTACAATTATTCGACGCTCTTACGTGCAGTGCACACTCCTGCGAAGAAATTCAAAGGTTGTGTGTGAAGTCCACCAACCCGCACTGGGCCAGCGTGGTCAACTAAGGCCTAACCTCCCTAATTCAGGGTAGGCTCGAGCCCCTCGGTGGGGACGTATGAGCTGTTGATGAAGCGAGTATTTTACAGAGATTTTGAGGTGTGTTATTTACCCGACCCGGATTCTTTGTTCTTAAGTGTTTACAAGATCTAGTATGTCATAACTTAGCAAAGTGAAGGGACGTTTTCCATTAGAAAATTACACGCAGTTCCCGATGATATTAGTTACCTGTGGTTGTAAATCTAAGCTTGTAATGTTAGAGTTACTTTCACTTGTAATACGAACATTAAAGCTAGGTTTAGAAATCCTCAATGCCTAAGTATAGGTATTTCTCCGTGGCTGAACGGTAGAACGTCTGGCTCTAATTACGGAGATACTGAATTCGAATCTGGTGTAGTAGCCCCTCGGTGGGGACGTATATGAGCTGATGATGATGATGAGTATATTTTACGTCACTCTATATACCTAAGTTCATTTAACGAAGAGTCTAAGCTTTCCATCTTCCATTTGTTGAAAAGCAACATTTCTTTTTACCGCAATCAAGAATCCTTCTAAATTCAAAATCTAATTTGCCGTTCGCTGATTGGCCGCGAGCGTGGTTGAGCACAAAAGGCGACGTGATGCATGTTTCATTATCACTATTGTATGAGCCGAGATGAAGTGCAGATGTTTGATGTTTACAGTGTTGCCAGATAGATCGAATTTTCTTAATTTAAACTATTACAGAGCAAGACGACATGCGTAAAAATATAGGTTATTTAGGAAAAAATAAGTTGTAAAAAGTGTCATAATACATATTACAAACTGCGTCAAACCATTTCGCTATATCTACTTTTGGATTGAAAAAAAGTGCATACTTTTACACAACATAGGAGTGCCTTTGACTGCGTCGTTTTCTTGTAGAAAACAAACTTACACCTTACCCAAGTGAAGGTGATTAGTTTTATATAAGTTAAAGCCCAGTTCTATATAGACGTTTTTGTTTTAAATTACAGAAAAAAAAAACTACTCATATAAAAATAAACATTTCAGCGGATTTGAGGAGAATAGAATTGGCAACACTGAACATTTCCGCGCAGTATTGGATACTGATTTAAAATGAGAATATGCAATGAGCCATCGATTCTGCTGAGGTGAAATGAATTATTCGAAGAGAAGTGTGGTGACGAAAGTAGAGTTTGAAGTTCCGTGTTTGAATTTTGTAAGAAGAACACACAAGAACACATTATCACGAGGTATGAAGAACTGATGACCATTGGTATGGAAATATTCATGAAGGATGATTACATATTCACAAAGTAGATCGATGATCTGGTGAAGGTCGCGGGAAGCCGCTGGATGCAGGCAGCACAGAGCACAGGATCTGTCGTTGAGGAAATCCTTGAAGAAGGCCTTTTTCCGGCAGTGGGTAACTACCTTTAGTTCGGACGATAGGATGACGACGATGATGTTGATGTAGGATATTCGAAACCGTGGTTAGTAATTACTCTTATTTGGCACTCAAGTTGCGACACAACTGTTTCGGAAAACAAGCCAAAGTTTCGGAAAACAAGCCAAAGTTTCGGAAAACAAGCCAAAGTTTCAGAAAACAAACCAAAGTTTCGGAAAACAAGCCAAAGTTTCGGAAAATAAGCCAAAGTTTCGGAAAACAAGCCAAAGTTTCGGAAAACAAGCCAAAGATTCGGAAAACAAGCCAAAGTTTCAGAAAAGCTTAAAATCTCAAAACTGGTTAGTCAAAATAACATCCCGTATTTTTTTTCTTTAAGTCAAGTCAAAGAAAACAAATCAAAGTAGGTGCAGCAGCAAAAAAATTGATAGATATGATGCAATTTTCACAACACTAGTTAAGATGAATTGGCATAGCATAGATTTATGCGTCCCCAGGAGACAACTATTGGAGTTCAGTGAGATCACTAATATTTAAAATCCTCATTTTTTTTTAATGTTGGTATAAAGGCAAAGTCAAAGTCAAAATTTTTTATTCGAATTAAGATTTTTACAAATAATTTTTCCACGTCAAAGCTATCATGGATGGCACGTTCACTACCAGTGTACGCCCTCTGAAGAGAAGAACGGCCAGAAGAAACTCCACAGGAATTGTATCTTTTGTACTTTTCTTTTAAATATATAAAGAATCATACATGAGTCATAATTACAATCTACTCCGCTGATTTGGAACAACAGTTGACCAGACGTTTTTATCATCTAAGTAATCATATATAAAACGATTGTTGTGATTCCCACCACTCACCATAAATTAGAGCGATCAGGCATTATTCAATCACTGGACCAGTGCGGATTGGTCGACTTCACACACAACTTTTGAATCTCTGCGCAGGAATATCGAGGTTTCATCACGATGGTTCTCTTCACCGTAATAGCATCGGAAAAAAAACATGAATCATTCAAAGACCTACCATTCAGTTGAAACAACATAATCCCAATTCGCATTTCTTTGTTTTTCGTTTTTATCATTAGACTGTATGTAAGGTCGACGACCGACCTATCGAACCCTGGTTGCTTGAACCACATTTTTTTTAAAATATATCATGACCAGTCAGCGTGCGTCGAACAAATTTGGAAGTTGATACAAGGAAGAAGAGAGGCCTTCGAATATTGTTATCTTTAGATAGAATATTGAACAAATAGAAAGCTTTGTGTATGAATTATAAATACAATATAGGTTTAAGACTGATAAAATTGTAAGAGGACTTACCTCCATGTTTTGTTTAAAACTCGGAATGTTACAATATAAAAAAAAATTTAAATGATATGACTGTCACCGAATTTAATGTCATTTATTAAAAAAATATATATTTTTTACATCTGCTGCTGCGATTTGCGAATTACTGCTGAGTGTTCCAATTTCATTAAAAAGCGTCCAGATAAATAAAAATCAAACACTTTCCGATACCGAAGTATCGCTTCCGTTCTCTTTCTATTAAGATCCCACATAATTACACTCCGACTCTCGACGAAGGAACTCTTTTTTTATGAAGACTAAGCTCATCAAGTTGATGCAAATAGACAGAAAGCTCTAGTATATGCCGAGCAAAGATCGATCGAAGTATCTAGACGAGGCGGGTCGGGTCGGGTCGGTAGACACGCCGAGCAAAGATCGGTCGAAGTATCTAGACGAGGCGGGTCGGGTCGGTAGACACGCCGTGCAAAGATCGGTCGAAGTATCTAGACGAGGCGGGTCGGGTCGGGTCGGTAGACACGCCGAGCAAAGATCGGTCGAAGTATCTAGACGAGGCGGGTCGGGTCGGGTCGGTAGACACGCCGAGCAAAGATCGGTCGAAGTATCTAGACGAGGCGGGTCGGGTCGGTAGACACGCCGTGCAAAGATCGGTCGAAGTATCTAGACGAGGCGAGTCAGGTCGGGTCGGTAGACACGCCGAGCAAAGATCGGTCGAAGTATCTAGACGAAGCGGGTCGGGTCGGATCGGTTAGTTCGTTATTGACACCCGGTTATTTGCTTGAGTGCTGTCTTATATTGTATATTGATGTAGACGAGATGATTTGGTATGTTATTGTCATTTATTTTCATATACGTGCTTCAGGTTACAGAGATTTTCAAATAAACTCTCGTACAAACTTACAATACTTACAGAAGTATTCCTAAGAGAGTATTTTTTTATAATTGCCAGTTTATTACATCGCCTTTATGTTCTAAAATTGTATTATTATTATCTATTACCAAATCAAGACATTTTATTTGCGGGTTTGTTACAACGGTTATTATTTAATATTGTTACCTCGATATTTCGGTTACACGCTCCATGGTCACGAGTAGACTGGTGTGGCGAGTGGACTGCTCCTAAGGACAGACATATCTGTCTACCCTCCTACGGACGCGGCGACTACCCTCACGTTGATTGTTCGAACCACTACTATTGTCACTCACTTGTTTTTCACGACACACAATACTCAATGTTAGTGTAGTGAACAACCACGAAAATCTTAAAACATATATTTTATTTGCATAAAATTTTGTTATAGCTTTATTTATTACGCAATATTTCAGCTCAATCAGTTGGGTTTTTGGTGGGAGCCCATTGTCAAGTAGTGGACGTCTTTCGGCTATGATGAAGATGGTGATGATGGATGTGGTTAGGGGCTTGAAGTTGGAAGACCAGGAGGCCGTTTCACGAAGCTACAAGTTACAAATTACAAGTACAATTCGATATACATTGCGTAGACAGTGAGATTAAAACGAAGCCTTACAGTTTAGGCGAATTAACTACGCAATGAATATCAAATTGTAACTTGTTACTAGTAAATTGTTGTTTCGTGAAACGGGGCCCGGGTTTAAAAGAATTGTGTTGCCAAATCATCTCGTCTGCACAAAATTTTAGTGTTTTATGGCACTGTCGTCAGTGTTGCTTTATTAAAGTGCTGCAGTTTCCGATTCCCTGCTTCTACACAGCTATTGGTTATATAGGTGGTTTGTCTGTTTGTCTCCTTGTGGTTGTACGGCGACTATTGTCATCGATTTCCAAAGCAATTTCCTTTAAGGAACTAGTTGAGGTTTCTAGAAGTCCATTTGTATTTACCAAGTAGAGTAGTTTTCTTCTTCATCGTGTAGGTAGTAAGATCGGCAACCGACCTCACAAACCTTGGTGTCAGTGTTATAGAGCCACCAAAGACCACTGGCATTCCATAGATAGTAGACTTACTTTTAAACGAGCCTTCTGAAGCACGGAATTGTCTTTCTTTTCGAACAATCAGGTGATTCAACCTGCTATGTTCTAACCAGCGCAGCGTTGCCACACGTCCCGATTTCAGCGGGAAAGGTCCCGATTTTTAAATCAAAATTAAATGTCCCGCGCGGGACAGGCTCAGTCCCGCTTTTCGGGGATAACTCGACCGAGCGTGCAACATGTTGAGGAAACTTTTTTTTACTTTGATTTATGTTTTTTATTCTGAAGACGAAACCTCAACTAAGTACCTAATTATTAAAATACATTTTCACATATATTGTCACGTAAACGTAACTTAAAACTCAAATAAAAAGATCAATATTTAAAAACTTCTACCTACATACGTTTTTTTTACTATGTCCCGCTTTCGCCGAAAAAATCTCGCATTTTTCACTTCAAAATCCCGACTTGACAAATAAAATTTCTGGCGCTGTTTCTAACCAAACTGGGGAACTTCTCAAAAAAGTTTTTTTTTTGCTTCTGGGATTCGAACCAGGAACCTGCGTAATGGGAGTCGACCATTCAACCATAAGGAGTATGAGTATGAGGTTATCATCAATAATAATTGATCAGGGAAGAAACAAAGTGAAAGCAAAATCTTTATAGTCCCTCAATTACAAACTATAGAGACAATTGGAGATGGTTATGCAATTAGTTCAAGGACCAAGGGTTCCGTCTATAATTTCATTTGAAATTTATATGCCGTATGCATAATAATTCACCAAACAACGGCTCGTTGGGACGCGGACGTTGGGACATTTGCATACTTTGGTGTGTTTTAGTTATTTCACGCTGTAATCCGTTACAGGGTAACTGTTTTGGCCGAACAATGATAATATAAGCTAATTTCAGAATTTTGAATGAATGAATAATAGATAATTTCGAAATAACTATTTTTCTAAAAGTATTTTCGTTTCGGTCTTTAATGTTAAAGATGAGGGAAGTGTACTGGAAAAAGACAGTGAAAAGGGTTACATTATTAAAATGGGAATAAGACATTTTCCCGTAAAAAGTATTCTATGTGTTGACAATGGCTTAGCGTACCTTGCGAAATACGGACAACCCTTACGGGTTAATTAATTAACAAGTTCAAACGGTCACCCATCCTTGAATTAACCAGCCCTTGTAACAACATCTTAACTTGAGAATGTCATCAATCCACATCCATCCTAATTATAAATTCTGATCATAACACAGTAATCTTAACAACCCCATCAACCCAACCTCATCTCATCAGTCAAAAAACTTTAAAAAACTATAAAGATAACGAAATTGTTTGAACTCCCTTTCGGCATATACTAATAAACAATGAGAATGCGTCGTCTGTCCGTCGATCGAAATATTCGGAACAAAATAAAGAAACAAAAGAGTGGACCCGGACGATGGGAATCCTCTAAGGGCGCTCTTTGACTTTGACGGTAAAAAAAGTTATGGATATGATATCTGGTTAGGATTTTATGCAGGTAAAGCGAAGCGATAGCAAAACAAAACAAAATATTATATCACAAGTTTAAAGACCTGATATTACCCACGACGGACGGAACGGATCTTATTTGACTCTGGTCGGGGGATTTCTAAAAATGTTATTTAATCCTTTTTATTCTAATATACCTGGGCTGATTGATAACTGGCCGAAACGACGAACTTAAAAAAAAGATACGCAAAAAAAAATATTACATTATATTTTGGCATCTTTTTGAAAATAGAACGCCAAATTTGAATTTAATCGAACTGGTGGAATTTGTTTGATAGGACGTAGAACTTTCTCTGTCGTAAATTTTCTTAACAATGGAAAGAAACGAAATTCGTGCGGTGATAAAGTTTTACGTTTTAAAACAGAAAACAGCAACCCAGATTAAAACCAAGCTAGACAGTGTTTTAGGTAATTCTGCTCCTGCATTGAGTACAATTCACACCTGGGTAACTGATTTTAAACGTGGAAGACAGAGCTGCGAAGACGCCCACAGGTCTGGCCGTCCAAATGAAGTCACGAATCTGGACATGATCAAAAAAATTCACAAAATTGTATTGAATGATCGGCGCTTGAAGTTGCGAGAGATAGCAAAGATGGTGAGCATTTCATCTGAACGCGTTTTTAATATTTTGCACCAACATTTGGGAATGAAAAAGCTTTGCGCGCGATGGGTGCCGCGTTTGCTCACTGTTGACCAAAAGCAACGTCGAGTGGACGATTCATCGGAGTGTTCGGCGCTGTTTAACCGAGATCCTAACGAGTTTTCGCGGCGTTATGTAACAGTCGATGAAACCTGGATACATCATTATACTCCCGAGACAAAAGAACAATCTAAGCAGTGGACTGAGAGCGGAAGACCTGCGCCGAAGAAAGCAAAAACGGTTTTGTCGGCCGGCAAAGTGATGGCGACTGTTTTTTGGGATGCTCGAGGGATTATTTTAGTGGATTATCTGCAAAAAAGAAAAACAATAAATGGAGAGTACTACGCAAGCTTGCTGCAAAAATTAAGTGAAGAAATCCAGAAAAAACGACCACATTTGGCCAAGAAAAAAGTTTTGTTCCACCATGACAACGCACCTGCACACACGTCAATGGTTGCAGTCGCCAAACTCCATGAATTGCGGTTCGAATTGCTACCGCATCCACCCTATTCCCCGGATCTGGCCCCGTGTGACTTCCACTTTTTCCCAAACCTGAAGAAATGGTTAGGTGGCCAGAGATTTTCATCAAATGAAGAAGTCATTGTTGCCGTGGACGAGTATTTTGAGGGGTTGGAGAAAACATTTTATCAAACTGGTGATACGGCATTGAAGAAGCGCTGGACTAAATGCATCGAGGTAGAAGGAAACTACGTTGAGAAATAAATTTATTTTAAATAGATTTTTAAAGTTTTTCTTTGTCGTTTCGGAAACTTATCAATCAGCCCTCGTATTTTAACATACGGCGTGGGTTTTTTAATCATTTCAATTTTGTTTTTCGCATGTCGTCAAACACGAAACTGACCCAAATAGATAAACATCCTTACTAATATTATAAACGCGAAAGTTTGTATGTATGGACGTTTGTTACTTTTTCACGCAAAAACTACAGAACGGATTGTTTTGATTAGAGACAGTTTGTTTTGATTAACACATAGGATACTTTTTACGGGCAAAAGTTGAACTACAGCTGAACTATGAAACCAATATCAATTATATTTGACACAAAGATAGTTTGATAATATTATAACAACACGGACGGACAGTTAGAGTTATAACATATTAAAGGCGAGTTGTTCTTGAACTGAACTAAAAAAATCTATGGATTGTTCGAATTTGTATAGCTTAGCTTAGCTTAGCTTCTACTACACAAACTGTATTAAAACACAAAACTGTGTTTTTCTTTTGTCCCCAAGTCGAAGGGAGCCACCACAAAGTTCGGAATTAATTAATAAAATTATATCAAAGATATTTTATGGGGGGGTTTTTTGTGCCGAATTTTTGGGGTTGACTCTTAGCCTATATAATAAAGATTAGAATTTGTTTTCTGTTCGTTAGTGATCGAAATGGTAGTTTAATACGATTTAAAAAAGGTAAAGTGCGAGTCGGACACGCATTAAAAAGCTCTGGAGTAGTAGAATTAGAATAGATCGCAGTATAATGTGGGTAGCGCAGGTCCGGTCGTTGTGGAGATCATTGGAAGAGGCCTTTGTCCAGCAGTGGACATCTGATGACTTTGAAATGATGAAATTACACATAATACAAGTTTTTAAATAAATAAATATAGTTTAACAAAACTAAATAACACGCTTTTAAAGCACAGCAAACCAAAAAATGAAAAATATTTTTTAAGCTGAAAACAATAATGAACGAAAAATACTAGTATTATTGTGAAAAAAGCGTGGCTTGCTCGATATATAAAAAAATATGGCACAAAGCACCCCACGCTTTTCTGACAATAATACTAGTATTTTTCGTTCATTATTTCATTCAACTTATATTAAGAATTATTTTTCACTATTTAGTTTGATGTACTGTGAAGTGAAAGCGTGTTTTTTAGGTTTTTATTAAACTATATTTATTTGTTTTTTATTTTGTTTTTTTTTTCAAATTATGTCATCGGTTCTTGGTAAGTGTACAAGGATTAAATATGTCCGTTTAAAGTGAGTCAAAATCGAGTCCAAAGGAGTCGGTTACAAACAAATATACAAACATACAAACATACAGACGTGAAGCTATTCCCACCCACACGCAAAATAGGCGCTATAGAGGTCGAGTTGCGGAAACCAGCCGTTTGACAATTGAGAATTGACAGGTGAAGTTAAAAAGCGTGTTAAAAAAGACAACAATACAGTGGTTAGTATGTATTAAAAAAAAAACCCTGCTCTACTATTATTCTTTTTTAGTTAGTTTTTCTCCCCTTAAAAGTCAAATTCTAAGTCAAATTTATTCGAGAGAGAAGAACCTTATTAAACCGCGTCATTAAAACTTTTTTTAAAACAGTTCGGGGCGTGTCTAATGCACGTCCTAAAGGATCCTAAAGAGGAAAAGGTGTTTTAAAGTCGGGTTTTCATTTTTATGCAACGTCACGGTCCTCGTTAAAAATATTAAATATTCGTATAACATTTTAGAACACTTCACGCTTTAGATTTATGTTGATTATATACCCATATAGCAGTTTTAGTTATATTTTATTTTATTTATTTATTATTAGTGATACTTCACAGCACATAAACACATCTTAAATAAGAGACATTAAAATTATACATAGCCAATAACGAAGATCAATATTATATTTTATCAAGGGTAGGGAGAAAGATTTTTTTTTTATTCTATACAAAGAAAGAAAAGAAAAAAGTGATTCTATATAAAATTCATAGTAATATATACATAGTAATATGTTTCGGGGTGTGGGGGGTAAGTATAAAGGTGTATGTGCTGTGTATGTGGAGGGTGATTGTGTAGTGAGTGTAAGGATGGAAGAGAGGGAGGCCAGCCCTACGCAGATGAATGCTTGGGATCGGAAGTCCACTAGCCTCTCTCCCCTCCATCATGTGGGGGGAGTCCTTAAACTCATAACAAAAGAACTATAATATTGGATTGGATTAAAGTCACCCAAAAAAATTTGCAAAAGAGCGTCTCTCGTCCGGGAGACGCAGGTTCGATCCCCACCAAGTACCAATGTGTTTTCAAATTTCAAATTCATATGTACGTTTATTCGACGCTCTTACGGTGAAGGAAAACATCGCGATGAAACTTGCACACTCCTGCGAAGAAAATTTAAAGGTAGTGTGTGAAGTCGACCAACCCGCACTGGCCCAGCGTGGTCAACTAAGGCCTGATCGCCCTAATAGGTTTCGTCACTGGAAAAGCAAAATTACTGATCCGCCAAATAGGCGATATTGAGTTATATAAGTTTATCATCAACGGCCCGTTACAGTCCACTGCTGGACTATGGGCCTCCTCCACTTAAGTGTTTGGTTTTGCCATAATCTCCACGCTTGGCAGGCGGGTTGGAGGTCGCAGATTAAAAGGTTACTGTATCAGAGAGCGCTGCTGCCCGTTCCCTGTTCAATGTGTAGTCCCTAAGTCGCCTCTTACGACACCCACGGGAAGAGTAGGGGTTGGTGACAAATGTATTCTACTCTGCCGTCACCACACGGCAATTGAGTTATATGATAATTATATAATAATGACGGTTTCATTTCTTATTTAGTCTAATTTTGAATAAGACCATTTTCTGGGTTTAATAACTTATTTTCATGTCCACTCTGTCTCTAGTGTGCAAAACTCAAATTTTCTGATGGAAGCTGGTAGTCATTAAGTCTAAAAAAATAAGGAAGGAAGGACCCTATAGCCCGTCTACAATCTGAAAACACCTATCCAGTGTTATGACTTTTGAACTCATTGGCCTCGATTCGGGACGTCATCCTCTAATCCTTAATTTAAGTTAGTCCGTCCTTTTTACCTTTTAAAGATTGAAAAGGGACAGGAGAGCCATCCTAATATTAGAGCTCTCAAACATTGAATTTGAACCTTATGGCCGTGTCGATTGCACAATTTTAGAGAGCACTTAAAACATGCGACTTAAAAATCTCTTAAACTGACAGTATCATTCGTTCAAATTAATATCATTCGTTCATCACCTCTCTTTCATTGGTCATAAAAACGAAAAGGATAGCTGGATTTTAAAATTAGAATTAAAGCATGACATCCCGAATCGAGGCCATTGGTCCACCAAAATGCGACCAATGCAATGACCTAAATGGCGCAGCTTAGCGTAACAAGCTAGACCGTGAAACAATCATACAAATGAACGCTCGACTTAATCTCAGCTGGTCTATTAGTTGGCATTACCATATCCACGCCAAGGCTTATTGTGGCGGTACACAGATGCAAAGCAAACAGGTTTAGGTGATAGAAGTTATTTATTTTTGTTATTCATCAACAGCTCATATACCTCCCCACGGAGGGGCTCGAGCCTACCCTGATTTAGACTCATAGTCCAGCAGTGGACTGTAACGGGCCGTTGATGATGTTGAGCCTATCAGAAATCTACACATAAAATAGCAAATCAAGAAAGTTCGTTCGACACAAGTTCGAATCACGAAGTAAAACAGATCAGACGATTTAAGAAATTAGAACTGTCATTCCAATAGATTCAAACATAAAACCCGAAACACAATCGATCGACTGTCATTTCCATTTCACGCACATCCCAAACGGTATGTATAGCTAACAATCAGAACGGACCGTAGACCGTGTGCACTCTTCGAATCAACGATTCTTAGCCGGGAGGAATGTTAATGAGTCAATCAGTGAGGGGTCAGTAGTTGCAAGTAGTCAATGTTGCCAGTCGGAAATGATATTAGAACGTGAACACTGCTGAATTTGTGATGTGTTGCTTGCAGCTGATTGGTGCGTTGAGAGGATTGTATGCATACGTGACTGTACGCTCAGCATGGTCAAGAGATTATAAATAATTAGCATCGCTTGGTCCCTACCAAGAATTAGTTATGAGCTCTTTAGAGTCCCACCAAGGGGCTCGAGTCTACAGGCAGGTTAGGTTATTCAGGAATTAGGATGGAATACGGCGCAACTACGCCGTGTAGTGACGACGGCAGAGTAGAATATATTTATCACCAACCCCTACTCTTCCCGTGGGTGTCGTAAGAGGCGACTTAGGGACTACACATTGAACAGGGAACGGGCAGCAGCGCTCTCTGATACAGTAACCTTTTAATCTGCGATCTCCAACCCGCCTGCCAAGCGTGGAGATTATGGCAAAACCAAATACTTAAATGGAGGAGGCTCATAGTCTAGCAGTGGACTGTAACGGGCCGTTGATGATGATGTTGATGGCGCAACTACTCGATAAGAATTTTAAATTTTAAAAAGCAGTGATAGCCTAGTCATTAGAAAGCTTGCCTTTCATTCCGAAGGTCCTGGGTTCGAATCCCAACCTGTACTCTCTCTTGTGTATTGCGAGCAGAGGGCTTAAGAGGAGATGCCCATACCAATCAGCCCTCACTCAAAAGCAATAAGCTTTATACAGCCAGCTGAAAATCTTGTTTCAGCCATCAGTCAGGCCGGAATCGGGAAATCAATTCCCGGACAGTCGTCTAGTCAATGCAAATTACTGCGCGCCCAATTTGCGCCCCTAGCGTCGCCACTGGCTAAACATTCGACGCAGACGAGCGACTAACGTTAAGATTAGTCGCAGAATGTGAGCGACTGAAATGTAATGAGGGATTTGGTTGTTTGTTCTATTTTGTTCGTGTATTTTTATGGATTTGTGCACATCAGTTCAATGGCAATGTTATGTTTATTCCTAGTTCCAACCCTGTGAAATTTTTGTTATTTTTAGAATTTGTGATACTTGTTAAAACTTATTTAATTGTTGTTTAAGATGGACATTGGAAATCCTTTTTCTACCATCTGTAAACCCTAACATAAGTTGATAAAAATTATTAATTTGTTGGACACTTGACAGGAATTGGGGCAAAAATATAAAAATGAAATTCAAACATAAAGTGTGAAGTGTAGAGAATATCGTTTAATGACATGCTAATCATTAGATCAAAGCACCGTCTATTTCAAATATTTATTCGAACGATTTTAGCCGCTCGTCTGCACTGATTCTAACCGAATCCCCACACGGGCGGCGTCCTAATTATGTAGGAGTCGGATTTTGATTTCACATCCCATGACAGTTCGGTATTATGTGTGATACAGCGCAGTGTCTACTTCTAATTAGTTTCCTACATGTTGTACCTACTAGAATTATACTTGTAGTTATGTATAGTAAGCTTTGTTAGTCATATGTACGACAGGAGAGACGAGTAATGTTGTAAGATTTAAAATAAAAATTATGAGCTTCGGTGGTGTAGTGGTTATGTGGCCGCTGCCTCTTGTTCGGGAGGTGTGTTGTCTTTCGAATAAATATAATTCAACGTTCATACGATGAAGGATAGCGCCGTGAAGAAACCTACACACATCTGTGTAGAAATTCAACGGTTGCGTATGAAATAAACCAAGTCCAAGTTGCCGCTTAAAATGTCTGAAACTTGCAACAGAAACAAATATTTAATTTAAACACATACGAGTAATATTTTAATCAGCCGCGTAGTTGCAAACTACATCTCCCTCAAATGCAAACTCTACCCTATGTAAACACTGTAATTACACACAGTGCGCGCTATATGGCCCGTCAAATTAAGTTAAAACTTCGAAATGCAGAGGCAAATCATATTTCCTACTGTAATTATTCATGAAATCTCCGCAGAAGTCTGGAGGATAGGGGAGTACAATGGACACAATAACTGATGCCCTTTCATCAGTCCCTTTTTACCTTTGAAGTTGCGTATTGTCAAAGTGTATCAGATTGAAATTGTGGGGACGACGAGATGAGATCAAACATAATGCCTGGTGATAGAAAGATCCTACCGGGAATAGTTTAAGCCTGTGCATGCAAATTAGTTAATTTATTGATGAGTTTGGCAAAGTTTTTGTTATGTGATGTTGAATATTCATTTATTCCTGTTATTTTTAGTAGGCATTTGACATTTAAAAAATTATGTAATTCTTGCTATGATAAACGTGTAGTACCTATAGGTATATTTAAATTGTTCAGAAAAGCACGAGGTTTACAAAATTGACAAAGTCCTCCTTTGGACTGCTACAAATATTTTTCATAATAAGCACAGTAACGACAAACGCTCTAAAATATAATTAGCCAGTTTGCCACTACGCACCTCAGCAAAGGATATGTAAATAAGTTCATTAGACCTGTCCTTTGAAGCCCACTCCGGATTAGCCAGAGGGTGTCTCGATGTAGATTTTTAATAATTTAACAATTTTCGCGTGTACGCCTGCGGTTGCGACAGTAATTTGATTTTAAATTCATATTTGGGCTGAGCCGCGGTAGGATTTGTAGAGGGGTTTGTATTAATGGAGCTTAACAGGAATTAGGATAAGGCTGGAAATGTATGAGTAGATTACTGGGATTTTTTTTAATACCCTGCGCTACCCAGAACGATCACAAGGGTGATGATAATGTTTAGTAAAATGGAGACCAAGTAAAAGTAAAAATCAAAATAAAAAAAACGGCCAAGTGCGAGTCAGGCCTTAGAAGGAAACGTGTTAAATTATATTCCAGAACACAGCGTGTTGATAAGTTTTGCTATTTTTTATTTAATTAGGATTAATTAGGATCCAGCACAAATCAGCTAAGTTTTATGGTAGTGAGTGAAGCTAATCTGCACTGGGCTTCTTCTCCATCGTGTGGGTTTCCTTGTCGATGAAACGTTGATAAAAATACTCTGTGTAGTAGCCGGTGGCCGCAATCATCTTACTTTTTGGACAATCAGGTGATGCAACCTTGCAATCGTGATTCAACCTTGCAATGTCCTAACCAAACTGGGGAAAGTCTCACAAAGAGATTTTTGTTTGACACGAGTTTCCCACCTCCGGAGGCTGTTCTTGTCTTAATTCAATCAGACCTGTCAGTGGGGACGTAAGTGATCTGATAACGACAACATTTGAAACACCAACATTCCAACTATGAATTTAATTATTTTCTATTTATGCAAATATCTACTTCGTATACTAAGATGCACTAAGCGAGTGCATCGTATGCACATATCTGCATATTGTCCAACAAATTACATCTCATTAGGGCCAATGGATGTTGATTAAAAATAATGTGATTGGTGCGCAGTTTTCTAGTTAGAAAATGCATTATTAAATAATCATCTAAAATTTAAAAACACTGTTCAGTAATGTAGAAGACACGTCATGGTGGATATACATACATACATACATACATACATGAACCTTGAACACATTACATTCCTTATTTTGGGCAGTCGTGTAACAAAGAACGTAATGAGGTTTTAAATTTCGAATCAATCAATCAATCATCATCAATTTATACATACGTCCCCACCGAGGGGCTCGAGCCGATCAGGCCCTAGTCGACCACGCTAGTCCAGTGCGGGTACCTTTGAATTTCTTCGCAGGAAAGTGCTGGTTTCATCACGATGATTTCCTTCAGGTTAGGAATGAATTTCATTTGCAAATTATAATAAAAGAATAAAGTTTAGTCATGTCAGGGACTATTGGAATCTTAATAACGCACACCAGGGTTTGTCAGGTATAAATAAGGCTAGTTAAGCAAGTCTAAAGAGTAAACAAAGCAAACAATATCACTACTCTTGTTAAGAAGTTCAAACTAAAATGCAAAACTAAGATTCCATTTTCAAAACAATATCTTTAAAATTGTCATATCCACGCGTTCTTAAGTACAGTCGCGTGCAAAAATATCTTTCCGAAGTCCCGGCGCTCTCTCAATTCCGTTTCCGGTCCGCGTGACGCCAAATGTACGGAATCTAAATAATACTCGCTACGGGAGAAATAGCGAAGTTATTCTATACTATAGTATAATGCCATATTGTTGGAAAGTCAACACGAAAATACAGTTTTGCAATCTTTAGAATTCAATTTTAGAATTGTTTGCTTCTCGAGCGAGCGAATTTGAGAAGAAGCTGTTGAAATTCAGGAGAATAGAGAAAATGGAGTACATACAAATGTCGTCATTGTCTAGTCACAAACTCAAGTAAAAAAAAAAACACCTAGAAAAAAAAGACAGAGTATTTTTATCCCAACACCAAAACTAAAAATCAGTCGTTCAATAGTTAGGCTGATTTTATTTTACAATAATTTAATTTAATTGCAAAAGGTCCAGTACAGTCAACTACAAAAATAAGACCACCATTTCTGCTTCTGCTCCGTGAAAACCAAATATAATGTAGGACGCGACTCTGGAGAGTTTTATCTAATAACGGCGAGGGAAAAACGTAAAATTTTATATTTTGAATTTTCTGTAATATTTTCACATAAGAAAAAAAAATTGTGTCGCTAAACAGATGAATAAAAAAATGGTTAAATTTACGAATTAAGTACCTGAGTAGTTTTAGACATAAAACTTGAAGCTAAATAAACTTAAAACCTAGCTCAATTCTTATTTTTTTTTTTTCAAAATAAATATGTACGTAGTTGGCTAAACTTTCAAAACCAAGTTAAGAGTGGAATTTCATCAAAAGGTGACTTAGTCCATTATGAAGGTATTAATAAATTTTATTACAATATAATATAACAATAGCTTTAACTTTATTACCATTGTTCACAATAACGAAATAACTGAGAAAGTATTTAAGTTACTCGCGACGTTGACATCAAAATTCGTTTAATTCACCAAAACTTCGAAATCTTGAAAGACAAACCTCAAGTAAAACTTTTAAATTTAATAACAAATATTATTCTACGAAAAGCTTATTGTAGCTTATTGGCAATGCCAACACAATAATGATAGAACAGATGTGAAAGTAGAGTAACTTAATTAGTTTGAATAACATTTGCCTATTTACTAAGTAATAAAATTTGTATATCTAATATCAAGGAAATTTTTCATTAATATGAAGAATCTTTTCAATTATTTTTTGAAAGTAATACTTACGTGTTTTTATTTAATAATATTTAAAAAATAAATTCCAAGTACATAATTAATTTCAATGTTCAAAATTGAAATCTAATTTCAATGAAAATCGTGTTTCGTTCATCAGGTCATTATAGTATCTTTTTTTTAAAGAAGTAAATTATGACGTTTTAAGAATTTGGCACTTCAAAATAGTTAATTGAGCTTCTTTATACTGTTCAACTCTTTTCATCCAAAAAGGGAAACAATTGCAAGAATCGTGCATTTAGAATAAATAACAGAAAATTGCGCGCCTCTACAAACAAAAATTCACAGAACAGGCACATAAGTGTCAAATGAAACAAAAAACTATGCAACATTCAAAAGAGTCATAAACTAATAAATCCTACTGGTCCTTCCCAGCGTTGAAACTTGAAACGAATACAATGCGCTTCTATTTTCAAACTAATAATTGACGTTTAAATTTCGAAATTGGAACAAAAGAAGGCGACGACATACCGCGGCGCGCGCGTTTATTTTTTGTGCGGTCGTAAACCTTTGTCTGCGAGTGTACTTAACTTCTTAGAATATTACAACAATAGTAAAGTTGCGGTCGGACTGTTTTGAAAATAATGTGGAGATGGCCTTATGCCAGATTCAATGAAATTTAAAAGCGTAACTAATACTTTTCTTAGCTATTTTGTATAATAGTGATATAGCGTTTTGGTATGGAGGTATGGAAAAATTTAGAATGAATAGGTTTCTACATATATAATCAGCTAATATAAAATTAGGGACCGAGGAGTTCGAGCCTACCCTAAATTTGGGTGTTAAGGCCTTAACCAAACTAACATTTGAATTTCTTAGTAGACGTATGCAAGTTGAATTAATTCGTACAAGTATAGATAGGGCTAGGAAGTGCTACTAAAAGTTCACGCGTTTTTGTGAAGGGGTGAGCAGAGTTGTGGGTGGTAGATTAAAACCATGTATCATTTTAATTTAACAATACTTATATCAACACCATAATCAAAACCAGCGTATGCGGTGGTCGACTATGGCCTAATCGTCCTGCTCCAAGGTAGGCTCGAGCCTCTCATCATTAATCATTAACAGCTCATATACGAGGACGTTCCCACTGAGAGGCTCGAGCCTACCCTGAATTAGGGCGATTAGGCCTTAGTCGACCACGCTGGCCAAGTGCGGCTCGAGCCCTTCGGTTGTGACTAATAATGAGTTGATAACCTATAATTATTGTGAAGAAGAGGACGATAGAGTATCTTGTTACATTTCTTTGTCCATCTATTGTTATGAATAAGTTATTATTTAATTTAGTGACCTGTAGGTACTACACATGAACACAACAGTATGTTTTTTTGTTTTTGTTGTATTCATGTGTTCTTTTTATTTATTTTTTAAAACGTCGATATCGCTGTTCAACAATATAATAGAAGTAGTTCTTTTTTCGACTTTTGTAAAACACGCCTGTCATTTTTTTTTTAAGTAAAGCTGATAAGAGTTGTGCCCGAATATTATGTACCCTTTTCTTTTGGACCTACAAGCTAGTAAGTATGTATAGGTATAAAAATTAAAAAAAATCGATAACTTCCTAAGCCCACTCAGTAAGATACAACTGCACAAACATCGACATCTTTATTTTTTTTTCGACGGAACCATATTTAAACAAACACTTAAACTTCACGGTTCCTGTATCTAAATCAACATATTCTGGGATCAACAAAATATCTTATTTCATACAAAAAACATCCAAAATATCAATTTTAATCCTAAAGGTACACTCCGTTCTGCTTAGGGTCGGGCCACATCTGAGCGCACGGTACCCTGTTTTTTTAATTGCTGTTTTTAGTATTTATCTTTTTTTCTCATCCTGGCTAAGTCTTAAAAGATAGATAGATAGATAACAAGTTTATTTTATCACAAATACACACAATGTAAGTACACTTCATACAACTTAAGACATGAAACAGAACAAATTTAATTACTACACTTAAACTAGACAATCACAAAATCCCATTTTCAAAAATGAAAAGCTGTCTACATTAAGTCAATCTATTAATAAATCATCGAACCGGATTTTTTTTTTCTTTGAAATTATTAATACGTCTGTTACGACTTTAAATAGATAAGAAAATTTTATTTTTTTGGATACAAGGGCAATTCAAACCAATTAATCCAGTGCAATAGTAACATAATAAGTCATTAATAACATCATCATTAATATCTTCCGGGTTAACAACCGCGAAAACGTAAATTATTCTGGAACTCAAATAGCTACCCGCGAAAAAAACCCGTGACGTGCGAACAGATAAGGCCCATCCCTTAAACTTCAGCGAAAGTTTGTAGTACTTATGTCGTTAGTACAAAGTTGAGATTCAATAACAAACATGTCGAACTATGAACAATGTTTGGAACACGACGAAATTGTATGGAACCGTGCCAGGTCCGAAAAAATGTTACGGAAACTAGTTCGTAAATAGAATTTGAACAAAAACTCAGTTTTGCAAAAAAAACTTGTGTCGTTAATTGTAAAAGAAAAAACTGGTTCAGATGTTTGGGGAGATTTTAAGCTGTTTGGGATTACATAAATGGGTTTTATTTTTATATTTTTATAGGGTATTCCCAAGGGAATGTTGTTGTATTTTGTCTAATCGTTCAATTAAAAATTGCACTTAAAACGGTTACGAAATAAATAAAATCATGTTTTTATTAATTTACTAATGCTATAAATTAAAGCCGTATAGCTGTTTGTAATTAAACACCGAATTAAGGTGCTTTTAGGAATTTGAGCATATTGCATTTTTAAATCGCAGAGTAAGTAAATAAATAATAGTGTACCTGGGCTGATTGATAACTGGCCGAAACGACGAACTTAAAAAAATGATACGCAAAAAAAATAATTACATTATATTTTGGCATCTTTTTGAAAATAGAACGCCAAATTTGAATTTAATCGAACTGGTGGAATTTGTTTGATAGGACGTAGAACTTTCTCTGTCGTAAATTTTCTTAACAATGGAAAGAAACGAAAATCGTGCGGTGATAAAGTTTTACGTTTTAAAACAGAAAACAGCAACCCAGATTAAAACCAAGCTAGACAGTGTTTTAGGTAATTCTGCTCCTGCATTGAGTACAATTCACACCTGGGTAACTGATTTTAAACGTGGAAGACAGAGCTGCGAAGACGTTCACAGGTCTGGCCGTCCAAATGAAGTCACAAATCCGGACATGATCAAAAAAATTCACAAAATTGTATTGAATGATCGGCGCTTGAAGTTGCGAGAGATAACAGAGATGGTGAGCATTTCATCCGAACGCGTTTTTAATATTTTGCACCAACATTTGGGAATGAAAAAGCTTTGCGCGCGATGGGTGCCGCGTTTGCTCACTGTTGACCAAAAGCAACGTCGAGTGGACGATTCATCGGAGTGTTTGGCGCTGTTTAACCGAGATCCTAACGAGTTTTCGCGGCGTTATGTAACAGTCGATGAAACCTGGATACATCATTATACTCCCGAGACAAAAGAACAATCTAAGCAGTGGACTGAGAGCGGAAGACCTGCGCCGAAGAAAGCAAAAACGGTTTTGTCGGCCGGCAAAGTGATGGCGACTGTTTTTTGGGATGCTCGAGGGATTATTTTAGTGTATTATCTGCAAAAAGGAAAAACAATAAATGGAGAGTACTACGCAAGCTTGCTGCAAAAATTAAGTGAAGAAATCCAGAAAAAACGACCACATTTGGCCAAGAAAAAAGTTTTGTTCCACCATGACAACGCACCTGCACACACGTCAATGGTTGCAGTCGCCAAACTCCATGAATTGCGGTTCGAATTGCTACCGCATCCACCCTATTCCCCGGATCTGGCCCCGTGTAACTTCCACTTATTCCCAAACCTGAAGAAATGGTTAGGTGGCCAGAGATTTTCATCAAATGAAGAAGTCATTGTTGCCGTGGACGAGTATTTTGAGGGGTTGGAGAAAACATTTTATCAAACTGGTGTAACGGCATTGGAGAAGCGCTGGACTAAATGCATCGAGGTAGAAGGAAACTACGTTGAGAAATAAATTTATTTTAAATAGATTTTTAAAGTTTTTCTTTGTCGTTTCGGAAACTTATCAATCAGCCCTCGTATGTATGTAAAGATACTTTCATTTTAAAGATTACCAGAGTTTTCAGGTAAAAAGTTATAAATGAAAATCCACAGACATGTTTCTTTGTATAACAAATACAGAATCATTTTACATACAACATTGTTAACAATATACCAGCTGTTACAAAGATTGGTTTTGTATAGGTCATCAAGATAGACGAAACTCAGTCTGTTAGACAGACCAAACTGCCTGAATCCTGAGCGAATAGGAAACCTCTATATAATGGTAGAGAGGTTGGCCCAGGGTTGAATTAATTAAACCTTGTCGGGTGCAACCCTAGGGGAGGCCGGGGCAAGAGGGGTAATCTTGTCCAGACGGGTATTTCGGGGCAAAACGAAGTCTTGCGAAAATGCCTGGAATATTTTCTGGGTGCCTCAGTAGAAGCGGTTTTAAAGGTTGTTTTACTGGGATCAAAGATTATCTGGGTAAAATAAAATTGCTGTTAATCTTGTGTTTTCATTTCAACACCTTAAACGAAACATCCTCAGTATTAAAAAAAATACATTTAAGATAATCAGCAACTTACTTCATCAAGTTTTTTTAAATATTACACAAATGTAAAATATTAAAAAATTACAAACACGTAATTAAAGATGGAAACAGAAAAGAAAAATAATGACGTCATGCCATTTATCAGATGTTTTTTTTACAGAATTCCCATAAATTACTGCATATTTGGAGCAAAAGGCTTCACAACCAAAGATCAAAAGATACTTTCCATCTGTCCCACATTGACACATAATTTCAACCCAAAACGCTTTTTAAATCCTCATTTCGCATTAATTTCGACACATAAACAACACAAAGAGTTATTCACCGCTCATTCATTAACCCAGTCGCTAATTACTTTAAACACTGGAACAAATAAGTAGCATGCGTGTTCAAAAGCATGCCAGTAAGCACGCAAGGCGAGTAGCATGGCCACACCTGCCGGCTTCTGCATATAAGATTACAGTACACTTGTAGGGTGTCCAGGCTGCTCGGACATAGGGCGGAAAAAAGAAGGATGGAAAAAATGTGAGGTGGCCATAACATGGCTTGTGGGGTGATGAACTTAACTATAAATAGACTGGTAGAAGATAGTGAACATGAATTTTATTAATAGAATAAGTTCTAAGAAAATTTCAAGGATTACTATATTCAGAATAACTCTATGTGCATTTGTCCTTTTCAATAATATGATTTTACTATATTTAATTTTGTTGTCAATAAAGAATATTGTATTGTATTTTATAGTGATTTTATTACGGATCCCATCGTGAACTATTGGCTAAATTTTAATGGGTACCTCACTTTATATTTCCCTTCTAGCAAAACAATAAAATACCAAAAAACGTTCAACGAATTGAAAACCTCTTCCTTTTCTAAAAGTTGTCTAAAAAGTATCCTATCTATGTTATCTCAGATTGAACTATCTATAACACAAATGATTCCGTCTCCTTTATTGGTTTATTTTGGTAAACTAATAATGATTTTACCTCAATACCATTAAATACTAGCGGCTCTGTAAGCTTTAGACCCCGCGAGTAATTTTCTTTTTTAAAAATGGCTGATTTATGATTTTTTTACGTTTTCAACCCTCATAACTAAACAATGACTCGACAAAAAGTCGATTAATTTATCGAACGTGCTCACTAAACACGAGAATCGGTTGAAAACCGCTACCTGTAGAGTGAAACAAACAGACAGATGAACAGACATACAAAAGCAATTTTGGCTAAGATGAAACGGAGACGCTACGCGCTCGCTCGGTCAAAAAATAAAAAAATAAAAAAAATACTGATGCAATTTTCACGTCGCGCGTCGACACGTTTCTTCAGTGCTACATGCAACATGAAACAGAACACGCTTTCCCATATTTATAATATCAGTGATGATGTCTAGAGGGATATTTGATTTGAAACGAAATGTGTCAGGTGAGAAGTAAATCTCTTCCCTTTGAAGACAGACGTGATTGAAATGTGATATGTGAAGGGCAATCTCAACAATTTATTTTAAGGATGTAGTCAATTCAACCAAGATTTGTCACGAGTAAAAAGTCAGAACATAATAAATTTATATTTCTCTTTTAAAAATGGCTATTTATGATTGTTTTACGTTTTCAACCCTCATAACTAAACACTGACTCGACAAAAATCGATTAGTTCATCGAACCTGCTCACAAAATTTCACGATTTTCATATAATGATCTGTGGTTAAAACCGTTGATTTATTTACACGTATTATAAATAATATAACGGTAAACCCGGAAGGAACAAAACAACTTTTATTTTATAACTTTTCAAAAATCGAACACAAACGTTGACGTTTCATAAACTGTAAGAGCTTTTTTGTCGAATGCGTTTTACATTTCGTACTCTTTGATAGTTTAATAAAAAACGACGCTACAAAAAATGTACTGTTTATAAAATGATCGTAGCATAATCGACAAAATAATACTATGACTTGTTTCATCTTATGGGTGCTTAAAAGATAATCAAACTATCCGTCGCGATCCCTCCCGAAGCCGCCCGAACATCCCCGATCTCCGATAGCCCATCGCCAGGTGATCGCGATGACCTCGTCTCCCATTGTCGACGTCGCACCAGTGATTTCGTATATGGAGCGTTTTTTGTGGCCGCTTTTACAAGATTAATTACACTTGGCCGACAACGGACGACGGTGCGTTGAGGACTAAGTGGTGACATCTGCCTTTAGTGAAAGTGAAGTCGAGGATAGGACTTTAGCACATATTTATCTCTTTGGATTTGTGCAAATGTATAGTTTTGGATAAAAAGTGGACGTGGGTTGTAAAGTCGACAACCAACTTCACCCTGGTATCAGTCAATATATAGATTACTATAGGTATATAGAACAGAATGGTAAGAACTATAGGCCAGTCATATGTTACATTCGAAATAGACATAATTGCGGTAAACTTTGTACACTTTAAAAAAGTTGTAGTGACCTTTATCGTCAGAGCCTTCCAATGTCGTTTTTGGTGGTTTTTCAGCAACTACTCAGCGCGCGAGAATTTCAGACTGCTGCAAATCTGGATTAGTACTATCCAAGTGGAACCTAACAACATACCTAGTAAAAGAGCTAGTTTACCGCAATTATGTCTATTTCAGCCTTTTTATTTGTACGATATGACTGGCCTACTAGTGTTCATTGACGTTCCGTGTCTATGGAGCCTAGGAAATTATTATATTGTTTTCTAGAAACTCTATGTAAAGAACAAGATATAAGTATAATGTGAAAAAAGATACGGCCCTTACTTGAAGATTAATTAAAAATAACATAGATAACCAAGTAACGATTTAACGATTTATTGTACACAATAATAACAAAAATAGAAATACATTTGAAAAAAACGACACAACAGGCCTGCTCATTTCTAGAGAAATATCTTCCAGCAGACCTACGGAAGAGAAAAGAGATAGTAAGACGCAGATAAAACGTGCACAACTTTATAAAACACAAAAGAACAAGACAATCACAAGAATTACTTATATAATATTATGTAAATATACATAAATAAACTAACACAATATGATACTAAAATATATACCCAAAAATATAAAATATAATATATTTTTTAAAAATACAATAAATATAATACTTAAATAAATGTAATGTAAAAAAAATAAAAATAAAAATGTATTTATTTCATTTTAAAACAATTTTCTACCATTACAAAGGGGCTGGTGTCTCCCTTTAGGCTTTATAGGCCTGTGTTAGGAGGCACCGCTCTTCATCTGAATATAGTAATATAATATGATATGAGATTGTAACTGTGTCCCAATACATATTCTGTTCAAGTTCAAATGTAATGTTCAAGTTCAAGTTAAAGTTCGTAACATAACATTGTCATTTATTCGATGACAAAGCTCTTTAAATATTTAAATTGCAAGAAAAAAGTTTGCTTAAATGTTGGGCTATCGTCCTATGATTTATGACTTTTTCAAAAGATCTATGAATATTCTATTTGTTTTGTTTTTGTTGAGCGAGTTGCTCGCTCTCCGCAGTGCAATGCTCGGCAGGCTCACCTTGCGGGCGGTGGTGCTGGTGAGTGACCCGCCAGCCTCCCTGAAGAAGATCCTCATACAGGATCTAAACGTTGGAAGCAGGGACCGGACTACCCGTTGAAAAACCCCTTCAGTCGTAAGGGTTTTAAGTATTTACAGAATGATAATTAAAATAAATATATGTTTATCAGATTCCTTGACCCTAACCCTGTTGGATTTGCAAACGTTATAATAATAGCATAATAAGAGTACGAGATATCGTTGATCAAAATCGTAAGGGTTCCAGTCCCTGATTGGAAGACAGTTTCCATTTTTACGTGAGTATTTCCGTTTTAAATAAATAATAATTCTATTTGTTGTTTGATTTATTGTGTTGTCTGTCACCAGAATTTGCATTCTTTTTTTCATTTTTAGGTTAGTTTTAGGTGTGGTTTGTTTTACTCTACCTAGAGACAAAACCTTTCGCGATAGTCCATAACTGATAAATTTTCGTTCTATACGAGTACAAGGGGCTCGAGCCTAAACAAGTGTAAAATGAAGACCAAAACAGCAACAACATTGCATTTACAAATGTTAAGACCTGAAATTTTATTTCCAAGACGAAATTCTTTTCACAATTTAATGGGTACCAATTCAAGTAAACTCTGCAAGATATCATTTAAGCTCTAGCTATTTAAATAATTGCACTTATATAAATTATCCTATTACACATGAATAATTTTAAATCCTATACAACTACAATATCAGTATTCAGTACTAGTTGTATAGGATTTAAAAATCAGTAGGTATGGTATCGCTTTAAATAAGGATAAGAATATTGTACGCTAGGAAATCTTTAACAGAAAAAGGGGTGTTACAAATTGGCGACCTTATTGCCAAAGTGGCAATTTCTTCCAGATAACCTAAGGGTGAATAAAATGGAACAGTGGGCACCGCACCTAAAACAACGGATAAGATATGTCTAATGGATCTCCAATTGGAGGTCGACTAATTTCTTGAAAGGTTTCCCACGCCATTATTTTAAGTCGTTACTGGATAATCTCGCATGCCATATCTCGCAATGTAAGCGCTCAAAACAAGATCTTTGAGATCGAATACTTTTTAATAGGTACCAGGACACCATAGATATTATAGAGATAGACCTTTTCTATGCATTTCTTCTTTGGACAGCAGCGGGAGGATGATCTCGCATACCGTCAGCGTTCATAAAAAGTTGAGATGGTCTAATCTAAGTCTTGAAGGGTACCAGGGCACCATAGCTATCATAGAGATAGGCTTTTTCGATTCATTCTTCTCTGTAGCGGGAGGATGAGCTCGCATACCGTATCACAGTCGCATGCCGACACGCGTCGCAATCCGAACTCCGGCGCGGCATGGATATCGGTTTGAGGGACGTGTGCGAAACGGAATCTTTGATCGGAATATTCGCCTGCAGTCTGGTCAACTATGTGAGTGACGGAAAGCCGAAATATTATCGAACTGACGTCACAGTTCACTGAGTCAAGCGCTTCTGGCACAACCTTTGCATTGCGAAATTGATGATTTTCATCATCGTGTCGTCAACTCTATATATATATGATCGCCAATGTATAGAATGGGCCAGACTTATAATCGTTACTTCAATAACGTCATACTGGCGGTTAAAGCAAGTGTGTTCAAAAAACTACTTTTGTCTTCTGTCTCTTCTATCTCTATTGTTAGTTAATTGTCGTCCACTATGTTTTTTTGTTTGTTTTTTTTTGCTTGCTCACGTAAGATAAGTATTTTATTTAGTATTTATTTAGTACAACTACCGTCTGTCGTCTGTATTGTCTCATTTTAGGTTTTGTTACTCAGATATTTTCTCTTTTTCTTTGAAATAGTAAAAGCTACCATACTATTAGTAAGTTGTGATTATCGATGCTGGTTACATAATTATCTCATACTAGATTAAGTTAGTTATCTAAGTAAAATTTATTGTGTTAACTGTTTGATAACCCAAGAAAAAAAAACTCACCTCACAAACCCTGATGCCAGTGTTTGTTATAAAGCCGCCAAAGGCCACTCATAATATGGCTAGTGTAGCGCCATCTTCCGTAGATAGTAATGCTGGCACTACTAACACCAACCAAAGACTTAATTTGCCTTTCAAGGCATAGCATCAAATAACTTCTTACACGACTGCCTAAAAAAGGATTGTAATGTGTTTAAATAAAATATATATCAATCAATCAATCAGCCTATTGCAGTCCACTACTGGACGTAGGCCTCCCCAAGGGTACGCCAAAGCGCACGATCACCCGCTTTCCTCATCCAGCCACCACCAGCGACCTTCCTCAGGTCATCAGACCGCCTGGCAGGGGGGCGTCCCACACTACGTTTCCCGAGATGTGGTCTCCATTCGATAACCCGTCTGCTCCAACGCTCATCAGTTCTGCGACAGACGTGGCCAGCCCACTGCCACTTCAGCTTGCTACACTTCTGGACTATATCAAAATATATATATATATATATATATATATATATATAGTGCGAAAATATTCAATGGCTTCAAAACTTCGGAACTATCTGGGGGAAGTGAAAGTTGGCAAGTGGGAAATTCCGTATCACGGCGCGGTGGAATCCGAACAACGCACGGACCGGTCGCCTCGGGCGGGGGAATAGAGACGGTAGAGGGAATATTCAAGATATATCACCATACGATACTATAGTGAAATATCTATCTATAGTGATAGATATAGAGGGAAGAAATTCGGGCTTTGTCAAAAACAAAATACTCGGATATTTTGCAAGAAAAATTACAAGGACGTTTAACTTGATGATGACCACAGCAATGGAAATCCCTTAAAAGTATTTTTATTAATAATTTTCGCATTAAATATAATCAATATGACGGAAATGCCTCATTCATATTTGATGACAATTCTCACTTTACATAGCACTACTATTTGCAAAAGACTCCAGTGGAAAATCCATGGTGACGAATATTTTTTTTATGTTACAAATTATTGGGGTTATGGCATAAGTCATCAATAGCTCATATAGGTCCCCACCGAGGGGGCACGAGCCTACCCTGAATTAGGGCGATTAGGCCTTAATCGACCACACTGGCCCAGTGTGGGTTGGTCGACTTCACACAAAACCTTTGAATTTCTTCGCAGGAGTGTGCAGGTTTCATCACGATGTTTTCCTTCACCGTAAGAGCGTCGAATAAACGTACATATGAATTAGAAATTCGAAAATACATTGGTACGTGATGGGGATCGAACCCGCGTCTCCCGGACGGGAGGCAGCGGCCCTAACCATTAGACAACCGACGCTCTCAGCATAGGTATAAATATGGCATAGGCGGTATCTTTCTTTTTCCATCATCATTACTCAATTTTATTAGATTTTGTTCTTTAGTGCATCGGAATAACCGCGCAATTGTAGGTTCTAAATGGAAGCAGAAATTATAGGTGTTTAATAAGCAAAACTGACGATTCTCTAGTCGTAAACCACGGTCCAAATGCTATAAATGTACGCTGACCTAACCACCTAATGTCTACATTAAACATGATTCACTTGATCAGAATAATGTCCGCTTTAGTTACTCAGACGCATGTATCGAGTCGAGTCGGTGTATTATAACCCCGGTTCACTATAACCCCGAGTCCCTTCAACCCGGAAAAGGAAAAAGTAAGTTCATCCTTCGACCTCGATTTCCATCAGGTGAAATTGTGATCAAACGTGAATCATTTGTCATAAATAAAAAATGTACTATCATTGTTATTGGCACAGAATACTATGTTTGATGCACCAAAACAGTTGCAATTATTCTATTCGTTTCTATTTTGTTTTTTATTGTAATTTATATTTATTGTATTTTAATTTGTTCTAATTGTGATTTATTGTAATTTTTTAATTAAGATTAGTGTAATTTATTCTTAATGTAATTTAATGTTCGCACACAGTTGTACTGTTCGAGAATAAATGATATGATATGGCTGTTGATAAATTCAAGAGCTGAACTGTTTAATCACATTTATTAGCCATATGTAAGTCTTAGTGCACCTAGGAAGAGGTTGACATTTGCCTAGTTTTACGACACTCAGGAATATAAGGCTAAAATAGGGCTCAAGTGAACTATGGGGTCGTATTCCGCTAACTCCGTACATTTACGCAGATTTACAACTTGCGCATCTAGGACACATAGCCTGTGATGCTAATTCAAACTGTCGTAACGGTTTACGTGGAATACACATGTTTAAGCGTCGTATACACGTCATTTAGGTGTTTTTAGTACCTTACTGGAGATAGACAAATTTGTTGTAAAGAGGTCACATAGAATATAAGGATTGGCTTATTTATACTTTTTGAATTTTCGGAGGGAAATCGAGCCTATCCTAATTTTCGGCTTTACTAACTTGCTACTATTTTTTTCCTCTGTGACTAAGCGGACACAGTGCTTTGTTAGAATAGGGGATCGGACTGTTCACCATATTTTATGAATTATTTTTAAAATATAGATTAGTAGCAGACGATTCGCGAAGAAAAAAACAGAATCACGTATTTACAGTGATTTTTTAAAGTTTCAATATGTCTGTCTCCTTCAAAAACAATTTTTTGTATGGAGATTATATGGCGTTACTAACAAATTACGTCACAAGTGGGTATGTGCCTCTCTGTCTAATCTTGAATTTCAAACCTTTTTAGCTCGGTTAATTTTAAAGATAGAGCAAAAATTCTTTCAGTGTTCGATAGCAGAAACTAAAAACTTTGGATTTATAAAATAAAAAAAAAGTAGTCCAATCCCCTATTCACGATTTTTGTTAAAACTTTTGCTTGCATGTTTGTACGTTTTGAATATGTCTTCAATCACGTTCAACAATCTAGTTAGACAGAAGGTATTGTGTATTAGAATTTCTATCGAAATTATAAAGAATTCTTAAAGTTATTTTTTTTCCTGAGTTTGGAACTTACCATAGTAGAGAAGCTTGGACGAATAAACGGACGAAGCGACGATTATTTTGTATTAGGTAGATGAAAACATACCTGTAAAAGAAAAAGGGAACAAATAAATCATCTATAAGTATAAATATAGTTTCAAACATCGTTTTAATACCTTTCTAGGTCCTTTTATTTACAAAAAAGCAAACAAATCAAATCAAATCATATCAAAAATCTTTATTTCTTTAATTTAAAGTTATCTATGAAACAAAGCTGGGGCCTCCTTTTAAGCATATACAAATGCCTGTGCCAGGATGCCCCGCTCTTCCATATCATAGAATAATAATGTTATTAAAAACAGAGATTTTTTTTTTTTTATCTATAGATATACTTATACTAGATTTAATTAAGTTACTAGACTTAGTGAAAAAGAAATACAAGGATAATTCACTAGGTATTGTGTTTCAGGAGTGTGTGCATGCGTGTGATTGTGAAACAAATCCTTGGGAATTTTACATAAATCTAAATTCATATGTCGCAAACTAGTTACTGAATGGTTGCTACCATTGGACTATACGCAAACAGAAGATATCTAGACTATCATAAGCTGAGTGAGATAGTGAATGCTGCTAAATTATTACCTTTTGTACCTTAATGTAAGTAATACTTAACGTTCCAAACAGGTGGATAACTGGTCCTCATAGCACAGGGAATCCTAGTTTGAGGACCAGGGATGTAAATTTGTTTGTTTTTGTATTTTCTTTTTGTTGGATCAATAAAGATTTTATTATTATTAATATTAATGATGTATGTTTAGCAGTAAGTAAATGTTATCAAGTGTGTGTGTGTTCCCATCTCCCATTAATAATCTCGTCTTATCTTAAGCCATAATATAAGAAAAGACCGAAGCTTTATAATTCACCTTTGAAATAAGTGAATATTTTTAGACCCTTAATTCCACAAACAAAAACAGCGGAGGTCCCGAACGCTGACACGAGAGCGAAAAAATAATTCAGTAGGTCAATTCTTCTCCCATAATTTCCCAGGGGAAAACTTGGCGGTCTCTAAGAAAAATAGTCTCAAAAATTACCTCGGAGATGACAAAGAAAATTATTCTTATTCGTTTTGTTTTCTTTTTTTATCCATTAGAAATGACGAGACGAGACCCCACGGTACATACAAGTTTGAATGAAAACTTCATTGATTTCATTCATTCATTCATTCAATCGCTTGAAATGCAAAGAATATAAGTTACTGCCTTTTCACAAAAAGACAAGTTTTCATACTGAAATTGCTTAAAAAATAACAAAACTACAAGTCAGCATAAAAATGCTTCTAGCTGCTAGACTCTAGCACGATCTCTTTAGGTATTAATGTGGTCAAATAACCTACATCAGCCAAATGAAAATAACTAACTTATCTAAGAAAAGATAAGAATCAGCAAATTATTATTAAATTTACTTAAAAAGTTTCAGTCAGCTTTTAAAATATATTTACAAAAAAGTATCGAAAATATTCTAAAAACGTAGGAAAATTACGATTCGCACTCAACATTTTTTAAAATAAATTTGAAATAACTTAAACCAATATAATGTTGGTAAGCATAGAGTAAAGAAAATTTAACTTTGATAAACTAAATTTTGTAGAAGGTATCGAATACATTTTTTTACGAGCCTATAATATTTAATTTCACATGTAAATTAGTTTAAGAGCCCGGCAGGGAACCCAGGATTTCTATCACAGAAGATAGAATTTAGCTACACTTTAGTTAATGTCAGTCTGTGCATTAAAATCTATTTTTTTTTACTTTTATAGTATACCGATATAGCCATAGAAGTAATTAGGTATATTCTAAGGAAAACTAACTTACTATATTATGAAATCTATGGTGACGTCATGTAATAATCCTAGTCCACTCGTAAAAAAAACTGACACGTTCAAAAAGCAACTCTAGATCAAACTAATGCGGTGTGTTTCTTCTCTAGACAAGTAAACTAAGTTACCACAACAGAGTGCTAAGTTAAATGTTGGGCAGACCTTTAATGTAACTCCTCCAACAGTGTTGCCAGGTGAAGGAATTTATTAGAATGCTGCGACTATAATTTATGAAAAGAAAACGTTCAAAAACGGCGTGTTGGTTTAGTTTAGTTGGTACTTACTCGTATTACGATGGGTAGATCAGCTGATACAAAATGGACGTCATCACTTATATCTCCCGGGCTCGAACTTACCCCAAATTAGAGCGATCAGGCCCAGTGCGAATAATCCTAATTCACACACCACCTCTCAAACAATGAAAAGGTGAAAAATTAACAACGTATGCTGATGAATGAATGTTTGCGAATAAGACTTTTCTAAATGAAGTCTTGCTCTGGCAACACCGAGATCCGAGGGTTATCCAATTACCGAGCCCAAGTTTATAGGTATTTTTATTGAGAAGATAGATTTTATAAAGCTTGCCAGAGCTAGAGGGAAGTGGGAATGTAATTTGTAAAATTACGTGGGCTTTTAGAAATTATTTTGTACTGTCCTTTCCTAAGAGCGGCCGTGGTGTAAAAGCTAGGGCCGCGGCCTCACGTTCGAGAGACGCAGGTTCGAACCCCCCCACGTATGTGATTCATCATCATCACCATCGTGTGGGTTGTAAGGTCGACAACCGACCTTGTATGTCTACCGTATATGGTGATTCGAAATTCAGGTAACTTGCACATTCCTGCGAAGGTATTAAAATGAGCGTAAAGTCGACCAACCTGCACTGGGCCAGTGTGATTGGTAAATCTAAATCTATCTAATTTTATAAGTTGTTAATGATGATATTATGTGTAATGAAGTGCTCGCAAACAGACTTAATACCTGGTATATATTTGAGCATCGGTGGTGTATTGGTTGGGGCTGCTACCTCCCGTTCGGGAGACGCGGCTTCGATCTCCACCACGTCCCAATGTGATTTCGAATTTCGAATTCATATGTACGTTTATTCGACGCTCTTACAGTGAAGGAAAATATCGTGATGAAACCTGCACACACGTGCGAAGAAATTCAAAGGTTTTGTGTGAAGTCGACCAACCCGCACTGGGCCAGCGTGGTCAACTAAGGCCTGATCGCCCTGATACAGGGTAAGGCTCGAGCCCCTCGGTGGGGACGTATGTATTGTCAAAACCTAGTTAAAATTAATTTATAAGAATCTGTGAATTATCATATATCACAAATATTATATTTAAATGAAAAGCCAATAATAATAATGCGTCATAATAATTTATTGTATAAGTTGTACTCAGAACATAAAAGCTGTCGTAAATAACATCCAATAAGTTAATTAGGTAGGTACAACAAAGTACAAGCACAGCTTTGAAATTCCGCCTATAAAACCTGCAAGTACAGTTAGCTGCCAAAATCGAGTGTTGTAAATTCCTATAATTTATACCGTATTGCAAAATGGTTAAATTGTATGGAAAGATTTATATATAACTAGCTGTTTGCCCACGACTATGCCCGCGTTATTTGCGATATTTCCTGTGGGAATAAGATATTTCCTGAGGAAAAAAGTGGCCTATTGCCGTACTTGGTTATCAAACTTTACTTTTACCAAATTTCATCTAAAACAGTCAAGTATATGGTGAAATTACAGACAGGCAGACTTTCGCATTTATAATGTTAGTTGTTTGGTATGTATGAATAATATAGGAGGTTCTGTATTATAGCTTAGTTGGCAACGCTTCTGCCTTCTGCAACTGTGTTCCTGATATTCGTCCCGGTTCGATTTCCGGTCAGGCAAATATTTGGATGTTGAAATTTAATATCTGCGTCTAGGCGTTATTTATGTGTGTTTGTTTCCATCAAAATCCCGGTAAAGGTATTTGTATAAAAGTGGATTGTTTTTGTAGTGGGTGCACAAAATGAAGCTTGCAGTAAAATTGCATCTAACTTTGGTTGTTAAAAACAAAAACTCGCTGGCAGTTTGTCGATTTTTAATTTCCTTGTATGTAAGTAACCATTTAAATAGATTTCAGAAGAGACAAGAATCAGCTAAAATACATATTTTGTGTTAAAAAAATATCAAATTTTCCTATTTATATAACCTGTTTACAGACTTAATATCCATTCCTTTTTTGCGTCACACGATTTGAGAAATCAAGGGCTGGCAACATAGAGTCACGAATGGAACTTCTACTCATCTTAAATCCGGTATTAAAAAGTGATTGAACTGAAACCAACCATTTACAATTTAACGTATTATTATTCGTTAGTTTATAATTAAACGTTTGACGTGTCCAGCGCGGCTATTCTTGGCTGTCATTCTGTAGTCGTTGAAGTGCGTTGAACCAATCAGCGTGCAAGGTGCGTTCCGTCACATGCCAATTTTTAATCAGTTCACAATTTAACAATTTGACATCGACGGATTATAAACTAACGAAAAATAATACGTTAAATTGTAAATGGTTGGTTTCAGTTCACAATTTTCCGTAAGTTTATAATATCGCGAGTCAGATTAGAGACTAACGACATTCACAATCTTACGGTGACATAATATATTACAATAGAAGGACGTAAACACAAAACAAAAACATCCCATAAAAACCAAAACCAGGAGACCAAAGCAGACAACTATTTAACTATAAATCAAGTAGAAAGCGTTATAAAATAGGCTCGAAGTTCATACTTATTAGGTCCCTAAGAGACTTAGGTTACTTTAACAAGTAAGAGTGATTTGGTGCGTGATAATTATGTGCCATTGCGCAGATATATCGCCCATTATGAGCCGATTTATCTTAGACATTATCTTAGAAACTGTGTGGAAAATGAGCCTTTTATATTGGCTTGTTAGTTAAGGTTTATAGGTGTCTTACGTGTTATCTCTCTTGGGACAAAAATACAGAAAATCCTAGATTACTTGTTGATTTTGATGTGTTCGGTCTGTTTTTATTTTATTTATAGTACGAAGTAATAAAATAAAAAATAAAAAAATTTATGTAAGTACCTAAAAAAACTACAAAGCATTCTAGCATCTTATTATTTACCAATTTATAGAATAATCCTAAAATTAAAATCTTGTCAAAATAATCATGCAAAAGTTTATCAATACAAAAAAAAACAACATTTAAAAGTAAAAAAATAGTTTTCTAATCTAGATAAGAAAGTAGTATTTTTGATATATTATATTATCATCCAAAACGTCTTTTATGCAGAAAAAAATACAACAAACTTGTAAATCACCAGCAATTAATTTAACCCACTCGTGAACTAAAATAAGTCGCCGATAACTCACGCACACATTGTACAACACTAATTCCTTCTCACCTTTAATGGCGAAACCTAACACTCGCGAAATCCCTCCATTTGCAGAACTTCAAGCCCCATAATAGCTTATTATTCGAGCCAGCGTGTAATATTTCAAAAGCTTTAATATTTGTAAAATTAACAATATAATTGGGCACTCGTACGCACACACAAAAGGCCCTGTTTTCAGACATCTGGTGCGCAGAAAAAAGGGCGGATGTACAAACTGGGTTCAATAGAGACGCATGTCCCAAAGGCATATTGAATGGACCACTATTTCGGTCGCCACCTCTCTTTAAAAACTCCGAAAAATACACTCTATGTCGCTTAAGATAAATTTCGAAACCGCGCGAACAGGAAATAGAGATACGACTTTTGAAGCCGAAAAGAACGCTTGCATCTGAACATCCCTTAGAATCGCATTCATTGGATTGAATCAAACGAAAAACGACGTAACTGTATGGAGATACGACTCTGAACACTGATTTGGGGAGTTAAAGTCGCGTATTTTCGAACAATAACACTCTCACCCTTTGTAAAAACTAGCTGCACCGTATAATTAGCAATTTTATTAAATTGTTAGGTAAATAAGGTAGTCATATTTCTTAACAAGTCTAACTATGTTGCATGTTTGGAGTTACGCCCCTACAATTTCTGTTATTAAGATATTTTATGTGGCAGTAAAAAGTGCTTTACAACAGGGTTGATTCGCTTTTCCTATGAATTTTACAAAGTATTTAGAAAATTGTGTTGTTCTAGTTAGTAGTAAAATCACCAAAGTGGATTGGAAATATAGGTTACAACTTGAAAGCTAATTTTACATCGTTTCTTTAAAAAAATATACTCGAATATACCGTCACAGACTTTATTTCTTCTGTGGTAGAAATGCCAACACTGAACCGGTTCTGATGATGAGTATATTTTTATTATAAATTACAAATTATAATATAATAATCGAAATTATTTGAAATTATTCCATAAAATATTGAGCATTTAAAACTTTTTCATACAATATTAATGTCTTAAACTTCAAAACAGATATAAATATCAATATTTAAATAAAATAAAAATAACTTTGAAGTCTGAAATCAAGGCTTTAAACTTTTCAAATTTGGTACCGCGAAACTCGTCTAGAAACTTCATAATGAAAGGGTGTAGTGTTTCAAAGGGTGCTTCTATGAAAAAATACAAATTTTAATTTCAGCCTCAAGTTGGCAGCACCTAAATACCCACAAATCCTACTTCATATTGCCAACTGTCGATTAATTTTAAATTTATAGACTCAATAGTTTGTTTATTATAAAGGTCTTATAAAAATTCTTTATTTAGTCTGTTCGAGATTTTTCCAGGTCTTGTACGTATAATGGTTTCAGATATAGCAAATAGGGTAACGTTTATATTTCGTATAAATATTATCCTTAAATAAATTACAAATCAGCGTCTTAACAAGATAAAAAAAATATCACTTGCTGTTAAGATTGCCTAACTTGCACAATCGATCGAAATTCACAGCTCCTGTTATGCCAACTACGATTTTCGACAGACAATCCTTAGCACGGGCCGGATAACTTCCAAAACACTCAAAAATTATTCGAGTTGGCAACATCGCTCAGCCCCACTCCACCAAAAGCCAAACTTTATTCATTCTTCAAAAGGAATTTGTTTGTAAAACCTTTTGTTGAAAAGTTGGATCGCTTTATGCAAAATTTCAAATGAATCACATTCTGAATTTTACGCCTTTTGCGCCTTACGCTGGCTGGCTCGTTAAAACAGTTAAATGTTACTTAATACCTTTGAGATTTTTGGTCAGAAAATTTTGTCCTCCTTAAGGGCCTGTTTAAACGTACCCCAGCATGACTGCATTATACACTTCTTTCTACTTGAAATGCTAGTGTTTATTTAGATTCCCATGGTAGTAGGATTATTTCCTGTAGTAAAAATTAAAATACACTTTATAGAGCATAAACTATCTCTATTTAAAAAAATATCCATTGCTTCTGTTCGCATTTATAAATTTATTTAAATATGTAGGTAGGTACTACATAGTGGTAAATAGTAGAAAATTGACCAGGTTGTAATACATAAAAAAAACACAAGAAAGAACCACAACATAAAATGTGAATAGAGATCTTTATTAATAAAATTGAATCATAACCACATCTCAACAACAATTTGTGGTCCGCGTGCAGTCCGTCTAGATTTTCCAGCTGGAAGTGAATAATTGAACAACTGGGAAAGTCTTTTGAAAAGCTGCTGTAATTAGAGATGATTGTCAACAAAGGAAAATATCAAATTGACGCAAAGTAAACTTTGGGGTCGGATCAAATTAAGTATTTTATTAAAATGTTGACAATTTTTTTTTAAATATGTTTATAGAGACAATAAGAAAAGTGTTGATGGACACATTCTTAGCTAACATCTACAGCTTGACATAAAAGAGTTTGGCGCGGTGACAGGTGGAACTAAATATTTAGTTTGCTGCCATTCATGCTGGGTTGCTTTTTATTATCCCATTGGTATGCCATGTTGATTGTTATTCGTTAATTTTACAATATTTTATAAATTTAGTAATTTTTCCTTTCTTATTTGACTACGAGATAGCCACAAGTGCGACAGAAGCGCCCTAATTTTTTCCAAACTCTTTTTTGCCAAGCTGTACTTAGTAATTTAAGTTAAAATTTAATTACTCATTTGTCTTTAGGCTAGATTATAATATTTTTTGGATGTCTTAAAGGCAAACCTATTAGGCAAACCTAGTGCCTATTTTCAAAATCAGTGACGAAGAATAGGGTACTAAGTACGTAATGTTCTAGATGTTCTAGAACTTTTATGTATTTTGATTGGATACAATGGTCTCTTGGCGAATTAGGTTGCTAAGTGTTGGCAACACCAACATAAAAAAGTATAAGCTTTCTCTTCTGGATAGTATTGATTTTTATCAAGACACGTTTGGTGTTTCTGAAAAAAATTCACTACTGGACATTAAAGCCTAAAAAAAATTTGTATATTTCGGTCACTTCGGATTTGCAAAACAAGATTTCTATTCAAAATAAAAAACAAACCGACTCGTGTACACCTTTATAACCAATATCTACTGTACTATAATTGTAAATCACCACTCGAAACCCATCAAATACCTTATTTAATTACCAGTAAAATCAATACTCGGACCATTATTAAATATTTTATTCCCGACCATTAAAAACCTCATAGAACAAATAACGCTTTAAAATAGAAGTGACATTTACTAATAGGCAGTCACGCTGCGCGATGGGAAGAAATGGTTCGAAATTTGAAATAATTTAAAACCAAAAGAGCGCGGCAGGGGGCGCCACAAACCAGTCCTCGTATCTGTTCCATTACCATTTGTTACCGTTTATTGCCGTCTTTAGTGGTTCGGGACAAACTACTTTTTTTAGGGTTCCTTGGTATCAGTGACGGCGGGTGACTGCGATGTATTATAACACACAAACATTTTTTTTTCTTAACCGTACCTATATTTTCTAAGATACGATCTTCTCCTTACCGTAAAGGTTGTTAAATCGATTACCGACCTTAAAAGCCTGAAGTGAAGGCTTCTGATTTTGACATGTCACGTTTTTATGACAACTGTATCTTTAAATGGATATCAAAATGTTGACAACAAGAAGAAACTCAGTTGGACATTTTGAATTTGCTAAGAATTTTCTACTCATCATCATCATCATCATCGTGTGAGTTGCATGGTCGACAACCGACCTCACAAACCCTGGTGTCAGTGTTATAAAGCCGCCAAAGGCCACTGACTTGGCTCGTGTATCGACTAGATAGTAGCCGGGACCAGCGGCTTAACATGCCTTCCGAAGAAAGGAATCATCTTTTTTTTCGGACAATCAAGTGATTCAGCGGAAAGTCTCACAAAGATATTTTTGTTTGACAGTGCGGGAATCGAACCCGGAACCTCCGTAATGGGCGTCAAAATATCGACCACTCCGCCACGGAGGCTGTTTTCTACTTTTCTTACCAGAAGCCAAGTGGATATAAGCCCTGCATATTTATTTAGCCATTTTTGCCACTTACTGGCACACAAACCTGACTTTAAACTATGTGTGGACACACTTGACAATATAAATACTACATACATACAGAACCCTTGAGAGTTCTTGCGTTTCCCTCTTAACCACTTTTTATAAATATTTAATGTTCGTAGAAATTATCGGATACATTTGTTTGTTTTTATGGATATTGTTGTATTTCTTTAACATGTTGGAAATAAATATGTTATTATTATTATTCTTATAACCGTTTGCATCTGGCAAGTTGATATCTTTCATAAAGGGTATGTTCGAGTAATATTTTTTTGCAGTATCAAACCTTTACGACTTCTACCTATAAGTATCTAAAGTACAAAATACACTAAACAAAAATTGACATACCAAAATATGACTTAGAAAATTGGGACATACTTTTTGGTCGCTAATAACTGTTTTGTTATTATAATCGTAGTCTCTATCGATAAAAACATTAAAAGCACAAGTAAAATTTTTACTTGTACTAACAAAACTTTTGATATTTCAAGTCAAACGGTTTTATGAAAAGTTCATGAACATCGATCTGCAAACAAAAATAATCTCTGTTGTTTTATAATTTTCAAGTGACATTCAACCTTAAGGCGGTAAACCAATTTTTCGCCGACTGTACCTAGTTCGGAGAGCGTCTGTGTAGTCTAGGGCTTATCTTCCGTTCGGGAGACGCGGGTTCGATTCCCACCTCGTACCAATGTGTATTCGAATTCCGAATTTATATTAGGTACGTTTAATCGATGCTCTTACGGTGAAGGAAAACATCGTGAGGATACCTGCACACTCCTGCGAAGAAATTCAAAGGTTGTGTGTCAAATCCGCACTGGGCCAGCGTGGTCGACTTAGGCCTGATCTATTTCAGGGTAAGCTCGAGCCCTTTGGGCGTATATGAGCTGTTTATGATGACCTAGTTTGTACCTAGTTCGCAACTCACTTTTTTCTGTAAGCTGGTAACATAAAATCATTGTAGTGAACACTTCGTTGCTCTGTAATATTAAGTTTCCTATTCCTATGGAGAGCCTGGGGTGCGTAAAATAAAACATCCATTACCTACTACTTTCAACGATACATTAAAAAAACTCTAAATCGTGACGTAACGATCCGATCTCGATAAGTCGTGATCTTTATTCGATATAAAGCCGAACACAATATAAACATTACAAAGTTACTTTTACCGATCATAAAATTGTGTATCAAGGCGACATTGTACGCGGCTTAGGTCATTGAAGTGAAAACTTAAGTTTGTCTTCGTGACTTCCTAAGAAAGGGCTTTTGATGGGTCGTTGTAAAAAAATTATAATATTATAGTTTATTGATTAGGTAAGTCAAGGTTTGATGCACTTCATCATCATCATCATCAACAGCACTATATTCCACCCCACCGAGGGGCTCAAATATACCCCTAGGCGAACATGCTAGCCCTTTGCGAGTTGGTTGCCTTCATTCACGATATATTATTATGAATTTCTTCGCAGGAGTGCGCAGGTTTCTTCACGATGTTTCCCTTAACCGAAATTCGAAAACACACATAAATACAACTTGTACGTGGTGGGGATCGAACCTGCGTCTCAAATGCACTTGTACAAATCGTCACATCACACTAATATGTATTATAAATGTGATATATTTGGATGTTTAGATGTTTGTTCCGCTTTCTCGCCTTAACTACTGAACGGATTTGGATGAAATTTGGAATGGGGATAATTTGTACCCAAGATTAACACATAGGATACTTTTTACGGGAAAAAGTCGTACTCCCACGGGAAAATCTTACACAACGCGAGCGTAGCCGCGGGCGGAATGCTAGTAAAAAATATTTATTGAAACCAGTCGTGAAAATATAACGAAATGAACCGATAAAATTATTTTTCTTATAACGATCTTATTAGTCAGCTGAATGCTCTTATAAGAACAGAGCGATCCAACTAGTCTTTGACAAGAATTTTGCGAAACTAAAATAAATTATTTTGTTCTCTCTTTCTCTTCATTGCTTTTTCAACGGTTACAGAATTTCCATTTAGTAATATAAATGTTATCTTATTTATTATTGAAAGAAAGTAAACTTTTTAATAGGTTATTCCTTACATTATTTTGGCATCGTAATTTGGATTCTATTTTATTTTTTCTTTAATAGAAAAAAAAACAGCATATAAAATGCTTAAATAAGAGTTTACACAACATCAACGGCCCGTTACAGTCCACTGCTGGACTATGAGCCTCCTCCACTTAAGTGTTTGGTTTTGCCATAATCTCCACGCTTGGCAGGCGGGTTGGAGATCGCACATTAAAAGGTTACTGTATCAGAGAGCGCTGCTGCCTGTTCCCTGTTTAATGTGTAGTCCCTAAGTCGCCTCTTACGACACCCACGGGAAGAGTAGGGGTTGGTGACAAATGTATTCTTCTCTGGCGTCACCACACGGCTAACGGAGTTAACACACATGAAAAATAATCAAAAATCGTTGTGACAATATTGTCTAATAATACAATAAAAAAATACGAACAATGTGATGAAGTTAATTTATAAATAAGCATTGAAGATTACGCAGTACCTAATCCCAACCATTCACATAATTTTGAGCTTTTTTGATGGCATTCACGCAGGCATTTAATTATCTTTGTCCAAGTTTTATGTTGAAGATATAAATATCGTTATAACATTTGTACAGTAAACTCGAAGACATATTAAAGTTATACTTAACACAAAGTGTTTATCTGCTTACTTATATTTTCCCTTGGACAGTCCTCTTTTGGTCCGCTAAGTTACTATCTATATGTGGAGACTTATAATTAGCATTAGTATATTAATTTGTATTAGTCAGTCCCAAAATACCCAGCCTTGAATAGAATAGAATATACTTTATTGCACACAAGAGATACACAGAAAAAAAGCAGTAGAAATAATAGTGTACAGATAGGCGGCATTATTGCTAAGGTAGCAATTTCATCCAGGCAACCTCCAGCCTTGCTACCTCTTTTGTCAAAATATACTGAAAAATGGCCTCTTACTAACCCTCTATCCTATAACACACTAAAACACCGCATTTTCCTCTCACCTCCGAAGAAAAAGGATACTATAAGAGCAATGGCCGTGTTTAATTCAGTGTGTACCCGCCTCAATGTCAACACGGACAGTCCTGGTCCCGTTTCACGAAGCAACAATTTACTAGTAACAAGTTACAATTTGACATGCATTGCGTAGCCAATTCGCCAAAATTGGAACCCCTTATCGTTTTACCTCATTGTCTACGCAATGTACATCAAATTGTAATTGTAATTTGTAACTTGTAGCTTCGTGAAACGGCCCCCAGGTGAAATGGCAATAAAATATATACTTGTATAATATAACGTATAAGTAGGGGCAACTATTTCTGATAAAACAAATGAATGAAACTAAACAGATGGGTTAAACTATTTGTGTCAAAGGCGATGGACTTAAAACATCATACACCACCGCTCTAAGCTTATAAATTTACAAAAAATTATTAAAAACGCAAAACTTTGTATCCTTACTAATATTATCCATGTGTAAGGATGTTTGTTACTCTTTCACGCAAAAACTACTAAACGGATTGGGACGAAATTTGGAATAGAGATTGATTTTACTCTGGATTAACAGCTAGGATATTTTTTACGGGAAAAAGTCTTATTCCCACGGGAAAATCTTACATAGCGCGAGTGTAGCCTAGCCCGCTAGTAAGTAAATAAATCCTATCATTTTTAGAATTTTTAAAACTAGGTACAAAATTATGGAATTTAAATTAACCTGTCAAATACCAAATTTATATGCCTAGAACGTGATTTTCATTAATTGGAATATAAAGATAAAACAAATAAAATAAAATGGTAGATCAAAACATCATCAATTCAAATAAAATTCATATCCTTCTAATTTATCATTAAAAAAAATAAGATTAGAATGTTGCGGTTAGAATCGTCGAAATTATAAAAAACATCTCGTGTTTGCGCTTAAAATTACATTTCCAATTATCAAACAAAACACTAAGCTCTTCAGGGAATAATGACCCAAATTGCGTAGTTCTCGACAATTTGACCACAAAACCAAAACGAGCCACTCAATGATCACATTCGTCCGTATTAGACACAAATGGGACACGCTGACAAATGCTACACACCGACACATGGTACACACCGACAAAATGGGTCACAGCGAACTCGAAGTACAAATCAGCGATTTCGGACCATAGGGAATATGGTGATTCCGCATTTGGTGGTCTACCTAAATTACTCCTAACCTAAAGCAGACAGCACACAATAAATCTTTTCCGCTGATGAGTGAAGTTTTAAATTTTAATACAACTTCAAAACATTATAAAAGCAAAATATAAGGTACCAAGCGGTCCGCCCACGGCTATGCTCGTGTTATGTAAGATTTTTCCGTGGGAATAAGACTTTTTCCCGTAAAAAAATATTTTATGTGTTAATCCAGGTTACAAACTATCTCCATTTTAAATTTCATCCAAATCCGTTGAGTGCTTTAAGCGCGAAGGCGGAACAAACATCTAAACATGCAATATAAATTATTTTCACATTTATAATATTTTTCGCAATATTCCTACTATATAAATAATAACATTCCAATACAAAATGTTAGTTGAATATCGCAAAACCTCTCAGGTGGCCCATGAATCTAAGCTTTTATTCCACAACTGTTTATTGTCCTATACGGGAAGAGTAGGGGTTGGTGACAAATGTATTCTACTCTGCCGTCACCACACGACGTATTTTATTCCATAACTGTTTATTGTCCTATACATTGAATGAATGAATGAATGAATGAATATACTCGGTCATCGCGGTCTTACTACTTTCTGCAGTACGTACACTCCCATCAAAAATATTTACCTGTATTACCCATAATGAGTTATTTTAATACTTTAAATTCTGTCGCTACAAAAGAGAACAGGTTTAAAAACTGCCATTGTACGGAGTAGTAGTAGTCAAGTTAATAACTACCTTTGGTAAGAAATTTCAAGTTAATTTATCACTAGACAGCATTAAAAAACATTCCCCCTATTTTTACCACATTATTTATTTTCATTGAATTAAACCAAAAACAAATTTAAAGTAAAATGTGCCAGAACGGCCGCATCGGGCCCAAACCGCACTGGTACGCTGGTCCTGACCGCAACGATTATCGCCAGTTAAATAATTGGATGGCAACTGGAGTTAGTGCTGCCAGATGTCACTATTCACAATCTGCGGATGCTGTATACACTTTTACTTATAATATTATAAGCGACACTAATTGATGGTACAAAAGAATAATACACAGAATAGGGGATCGGACTGTTCCTAAATTTACAAATTTTTAAGAATTATTTTTAAAATATAGATTAGTAGCAGACGATTCGCGAAGAAAAAAACAGAATCCGTTGAAAAACTAATTAACAGTAATTTAAAAAAAAATCAATATGTCTCACTCTTTCAAAAACGATTTGTTGTATGGAGATTGCATGGCGTTACTAACAAATGACGTCACAAGTGGGTATGTGCCTCTCTGTCTAATCTTGAATTTCAAACCTTTATAACTCGGTAAATTTTAAAGTTAGAGCAAAAATTATTTTAGTGTTCGATAGCAGAAACTAAGAAGTTTGGATTTATAAAATAAAAATAAAAGTAGTCCGATCCCCTATTGCTAAAAAAGTACACAATGTACTGTACATCCTTAACACACAATAATTAAAAAAAAATAAGCTAGCAACTGTCTCCTTTTTCTCAACATACATGTGTTCTCTAGTGACCGACCTCACAAACCCAGGTTTCAGAATTATTGAGCCGGCAAAGAAATCTTACGTGGCTCATGTTAACGAGCAATTCCGTAGAAGGGATCTTCTTATCCAGAAAGTCGGGTTTTGTATCGCACTAAATGTTGTGTTTTGACAGTTTCCATACCGGGAATTGAACCCAGGACCTCTAAAACAAGAGCCGTGGAGGCTGATTTTATCATAAATGCCCTCAATTTTTCCCGATTTTACAGCAAGTTTTCACTCTGGCAACACTGACTGAAATAACTGTGAACCGTATCGAATGTATCCCAATTTATATTTCACCTGAAACCGTGAAAATTTAGGTGAGTTTTAAAGCTCTGAAATGGCGATCAATTCGTATTTTAATGCCAAAATATGGTATTGCATTATGGCAAAAATAATGCTAGGTATACTGGCTAATCTGGGAATACTAGCATATTACATAACAATGTTTTGATGATGAGTTGGCTAAACTGATCTTGATTGCTATTTGCCGCGTTAATTAACTAACTGCGTAACTCTGTCTGTCTGTTAAGCTTTCATGACTACTCGTAAACCGATTTTGATGAAATTTGGTATATAACATTAAGTATATTCCACTCTATTCTTTATGCTAGTTGCAGGTTTCCTACTGCGATTGGTTCGCAAGAAGAACCTGTCGTTCTTATATTGTCATAAACTTCATATTAATGTATTGTATTTATGGATATTTCAAACTTATAAACTGTACTAAATTCCAGCTAGAATCTTCGTTATGCGACCTTTCATGAGGAAAAAAACGGTATGTGTGAAGTCGACCAATCCGCACTGGGCCACTTTTTCACCCTTATTCAGTCAGGGTAGGCTTGAGCCCCTCAGTGGGGATGTATATATGAGCTGATAACAACATAACAAAAATGTACTACTCGCAGAGAACGTTAAAATATTCTAATCTTATCTAGGACTCTCCTTCCCACCAGTGGCAAAATCTCTATTTGATTTCCACCAATGAATTTGAATCTAACAAAATTCGAATTTCGAATCCAGGCCACATGCAAACGAGGTACAAACGGCCCGTCAGCAGCCATCGTCGGGTTTTGGCGGCAAAATTACGTTTTCCCACTAAATATATTCGGTTCAAACGAGCCTTTGTGATTTACAAATCGGGATGAATTGGTGGCTTTTTAAAGATTTAAGAGTAACCTGATAAACTATCCGTAGACCGATATCATAAAAAATTCTGCTGCTTAAAAATTCTTCGTGATGTTCGCAAAGATCATGTCGATTCGGCAGCAACTGGTTAAGAAGAGTCATAGATCATGAGTGACGACTAGTTAGAAAGGTCCACAAGTGGAGAAATTATTCTTCTCCATTGTGTTGTTTGTAAGGTCGTCAACCGACCTCACAAATACAGACATTAGACAAGACAATGATTCAGCCTGCAAATGTCCTATACCTAACCAAATATATATGTATACCTAACCAAACCCCCTATATGTTTACCTAACCAAAGTTTCCTAAAAAGATTTTTGTAGATTTTTTATTCGAACCTGGAACCCCGAAATTTCGACCACTGAAGCTGTTGGGAGTAAAATTAAATAATTTATGATAACTGGATGACAATGTTTTAAGTTTTTACAACAAGAACTGATTGTATTTACGTATTTTCTGTAAACAAACGAGCCATCCACCGAAGCCGCCGAAATTACACTGGTTAAATGTATCACATCACAGCCTTTGTGATTTAAAATCGGCGAGTGAAAAATCACAGTCAATTCGGCGCGGGAGTTGAGTGCGTAATGACGTGTTGTGTGTCGTTTGTACATAGTCATTCCGGGCTCCGAGATGGTAAGTAAGTGTATGGGCGGATTCGGTACTTTGTCAGTAACATGACTTGTTATTTGTTGTGATTGACACGAAGGGATTTTGTCCGGTCGACACTGGCATAAAATTTACTATTAAAATCGACTCGTTCTAAGATGACCGATTTGACAGCAGGCAGGAAATGTGAAAGCCAAGTGGGTGCAAAAGAGACAGAAAAAAAAACGTACGTGTATGACAGCTGTCAAATCAGACTTCTTCTTAGAAGCTCGATTATAGTTTATAGATTTTGTGGCTTTTCTTAGCTATAGTGGCTAGAGCTGCTGTCTAATTTCGAATTTCAATTGCATAATTTTGTCGATGTTCCACGGTAAAGAAAAATATCATAAGAAAACCAGCCCGTGAAGAATAAATGTGTGTGAAGTCGACAAACCCGCACTTGGCCAGAGTGGGATCGACTAAGGCCTGATCACCCTTATTTAGGGTAGGCTCGGGCCCAGCGAAAGGGACGTCTGCAACTGTTGATGCCCAAAAAATCTCAAATCACTTTTTTCGGATACGTTTTTTTTATGAAGGTTGTAAACATGTTCCACCTACGGCCATATCCTAACATTTCCTCTGATAATTATGGAAATTTTAAGAATATTTTGAGTTGAACCAGTTTGAGAACCTGTGTTGTGCAGAGCGTTGTCTCTCAGACTATATTGTAGGCATCCATAGGGAATTCTGTTTAAAACCGCAATGGAGGTCGCGTCACGATGACGTCATGACGTGGTTCCGAGGAATTCTATCACGACCGCACGATGCGCTTCGGTAGACCAACCAGACACATCTCGCCAGACAATACCACCGTACCTAACTACCTATATACACCGTGAAATTTAACTGGTTGTTTTTCGTTAAATGGAGTGTTCAGTCCATTAAACTGAACAATTTTCCCCAAGGAAAATGAAGTCTGCCCGTAATTTTCTTGTTCTTCTGGATGCTCAAAGGTTGACTGGAAGAGATCCCTCGTGGGATAAGTTCGCCTTTGCACTTATAGTCCGTGAGCACGCTCCAAAATTGCCTACGTCATAAGACAGTTTCTGTGTAAATATTATGTCAAAAATGTTATTTATGTGCAATAAAGCGTTTACATACATACATCTTCTGAAAAAGGCTAAGAAAACTGAATATGTTATTGACTATTAAAATATTTGTATAACACTGAACTATTTATTATTCCACGAATTTTTCTAACATCTCATAAACAGAAATTATAAACTTTTTATTCGAGGTAAGGTAAGATTTATAGAAAAAATTTTTTTCGATGTTAATCAAGCTAGCTAATACAGGTGTAATTAGCCGGGAAATTACAAAGGATACTTTTTACCTCATTAAAATATCTTATTGCGAAAACTTTAGTTTCATGATAACGTAAAATAATGTGTTTTTAGACCCTGTTTTATAAAAATATGTAAGTTGCTTGTTAAAAAAGCTACAATAGCTAAATAAAATATCGATCGATCAAAGATAAGTCACATATGCGTAATAACAAAACCGCTCAACCATATATCGCATTTTAATCCCAATATTCTACGAGTTTATAACTACGTACAAAAGAAAATTAGGGTTTGCTCAATATTCTTTATGAATAACCTCTCATAAGTTATCCACATCTGTTCTTTGAAAATTATTGCGATTCTGGCAAGCAAGGACTAAAATCTAGTCTTGGTAAAAGGGTAAATGTCAACCCGTCTTTTTTAGTTTTATAAATAAATCAAAAATTTTATTAAAAATTGCGTGATTTAAGAGAGGCTTTTTGTCCAGACGTGGACTCAAATAGCTAATGAAAATTCAAGAGTTAATAAAGATTTTATTTCAAGTGTTTCTATTCGATTTTATTTAATCAAGCGTTGTAGCGTAGACATGACTGAATAGACATAAAATCGTCGGACAGCTTGGCAAGAGAATTGTTGGCTTTTAAATGGCATTTAAATTGCCCCTTTTTAAGCTTTACCTACCTTATTTTTACTACGTTAGGCAATTTTTTTGGCTAATATTTTTTTATTCTATTTTCATCTCGTCTGCCAGAATCGGTGACAATATCAGAATAGAGATTGAATAGGGTATTCGTATAGCACATGTTATAATGAAATATAAACATCGGCAAATGAGAGCGGTTGATTTAGGGGCTAAACAAATACGACAGTAGTGGAGCGGGGCCCTTAGATTAGCAGGGGTAGGTCGTGTACCGTGGAATAAACAGAAATATTCATCATCTCAGCCTAGGGATGCCAGGTCTTAAAACCGAACAATAGCCGGACATTTGGGTAGTAAGACCCTTATTTTAGTCTTCACACAACAATTTTTTAAAGTAAGACTAGGCTTTTTTATCATTTATCATCAAATCTCCTTAAATTTTAATGAAACAACAATAAAATGTTAAAATTTAAAAAGCCTAACAAAAGCCGTATATCGTCTAATTTGGCCGGACACGCAACCAAAAAGTCTGACTGTGTCCGGCTTTATCCGGACGTCTGGCAACCCTATCTCAGCCGGAAGACGTCCACTGCTGAACATAGGCCTCCCTCTCCCATAGGTTTCCACCGTGAACGCTCCTGCGCTACTTGCATTGCATCCACCGGCGCCCAGCAACTTTCACCAACCCTGCGTTCCGAGACACGCTGAAATCGATTAAAGCACCCGTAATCGCGTTCCGAATTACTGACAGCTGTCAAAACTCATACGTTTTTTTGCTTTTCTGATCGCTGATAACGCTGAAAGTCTGATTCGGAGTACGCCCCAAGTCATCTGTCCACCTTGCGGGAGGCCGTCCAACACTAACAGTCGTAACTGAAATAATCGCTGTGTACAGCAAAGTGGTAGGTAATATAGCGGGTGCAAATTTCCTGTGGTAAATAATAGGCTCTAATTTAGGGTAGGCTCGAGCCCCTCGGTGGGGACGTACATATGAGCTGTTGAAGATGAAATAATAGACAGCTACTGTCCAGCCTATCTAACCTAGCTTACTTTAAGAAAAAGAAATACTTTGAATAATCGCTGCATCGGATTAAAGTATGTTTTCTTAAGAGATTCTAGAAATCTCATTACAACGGTAATAAAAAAATTACTCCAATTTTACTCCCTAGTGCGTCCCTAGTACACGTCTGACCCCTAAACGCACGGGGCGTCGAGATAGGACCAAAAAGGTCCATTGTTCCCCAAGGGGTCTGCAATATATCGCGGCACGTCATACCACAATTTGTTGACGACGTATAGCCAAGCTGATTGTGCGGTCGTCGGTGCGACGTGACGTCATATACAAGCGTGACGTCATTACTGCTTATGGCTGTATATGGTTCTGCTAGATTGCAATTCTGGAGTAGAAGTTAGATTTTTTCAGTAGGTTTGACTACTGGATCGACAAACTTAAATTTTAATAGTAGGTTATTTTTAGGACGGATACAAGCACTAAGCAAGGATTTTTAGAAATTCCATCCCTAAGAGTGGAAAAGAAGGTTGTATGATATGAAGAAACTCTATCGTTTAAAACGATTGTATTATAGTGTGTCAAACTAAGGTTTAAAAATAAATTATTTTGTAACATGTTGTATGATCTTTGCCATTGTGGGAATAAGATTTATTCTCGAGAAAACCCTCTGTCATCAACAGCTCATATAGTACGTCCCCACCGAGGGGCTCGACCGTACCCTGATTTAGAGTGATTAAGCCTTAGTCGACCACGCTGGCCCAGTGCGGGTTAGTCGACTTTACACACAACCTTTGATTTTTTTCGCAAGAGTGTTTAGGTTTCATCACGATGTTTTCCTTACACATAAGAGCGTCGAATAAACGTACATATGAATTCGAAATTCAAAAATACATTTGTACGTGGTGGGGATCAAACCCGCATCTCCCGGACAGGAGGTAACGGCCCTAACCACTAGACAGACGCTCTCACTATTTCAACATCAACATCAACGGCCCGTTACAGTCCACTGCTGGACTATGAGCCTCCTCCACGTAAGTGTTTGGTTTTGCCATAATCTCCACGCTTGGCAGGCGGGTTGGAGATCGCAGATTAAAAGGTTACTGTATCTGAGAGAGCTGCTGCCCTTTCCCTGTTCAATGTGTAGTCCCTAAGTCGCCTCTTACGACACCCACGGGAGGAGTAGGGGTTGGTGACAAATGTATTCTACTCTGCCGTCACCACACGGCGTCACTATTTACTAAAACTAAAACGAGAAATATTAGTTTCTCTCCACGCGATTATAATACATATAAAAGTAAGGCTTCTTCGTTAATGTTTGAGAACGTTAACACACGCAGAACACGACCGATCTAAACTGATAGTGGTCCATAAACAGCCGACCACAAAAAAAGACACAACCATTGACCAAGCGCTTTCGGATGCTTAGTTAAAATCGGCCATTTTGTTTTTAGGGATCCTCGGGATATTAGTTCTAACAGGTGAGAATAAATCAATAACTTTCATAATAATAAGCAATTATTGTTGTAGTAGAACAAAGATAAATAAATGTGTGTGTAAAGAACAATCTTTTAATAAAAAGCCTAAAGTGAAATAAATCAATAAAATTATTTTATTTCAGGCGCAAGAAGACCCATAGCTAAGCTTAAGATAATTTTTAACATTAGATGTCATGTCGTATCATTAATAATATTAAATTGTATAAAATTAAAATCAATTTTTATACATTCAATCACCATACGTCATTGTTACATTTAATAGGTATACTACAAATAGTATTAGCTGTCCTACATAATTTTAATAATTCATTTATTATTAGTCAATGAGTGAGTGAGCAATAATGCGGGCCGATTGTCTTGGCATTTTACTTAAATCATCGTTTTTCATATGACTACAAAATGATTTCGTGTGTTGAAACACTTTGTAGTGTTTCTCTTTTAGTTCTTCCCACAGAGGAACGCACAAATCACATCACACTAATATTATAAATGTGAAAATATATTTGGATGTTTACAAGTTTGGATGTTTGTTCCGCCTTCACGCTGAATCAGGTGATTCAACCTCCTAAGCACACGAGTTTGATTGGAATCCAGAACCGAGAGCCAGATCTTCTGACCGCTAGATTCAGATTAAATAAATTATTGTAAGAATGAATTATATATCTGTAGAACCCCGAACTTTTTAACTAGATACGTATTTTCCAGCCTTACTTTTTCAGGCATCCAGCAGGCACCGTGTGCGGGCATATAATACGCCTACTCCGTTGTTTTTTTTTTAATTTTTAATCTGTCCCAAAAGTTAGAAGGCATGCCAAGTGTTTCGACAATTTTAACAAGGGTGAGATGGGAAGTATTAACGGTAAAATTTCCAATTACGGAATATAAACTTTTTACGGCGTGGTGTGGCATAATTCCAAATTTAAAATTACAAATTCGAATTTTTACTGCAGGAAAAAATTATACTCATACGATAACATAAAGAAAGGCGCTGTATGTTTTCTTTGTGAACAGTACAAGTAGTTCAATATTGAGTTTTTGTAGATATTGTTGTCGTTATCAAAGACAATCTTGGTTAGTGACACCTCTCTAGATCTAATGACTGATTGTGTTTGGGTAAATTTTTAGGAAATCTTGGTTACTGATCTTAGTAGTACGGTATTTTGTTAATAATGTCGATTCCCGCAGCGAAACTAAATTTAAATTTTATCTTAGTCTTGTCACTTTCTGACCCACTATGATGAAAAAGGACAGGAAATGTCATGTTTTAAACGACTTGTTTTAGAATCCTGCTTAAAATTGGCGTTTGTGACATAAAATTTGACGTTCAAAAGAGCCGGCAATCTCCCTTCCTTTTTCATGGTCGTGGGTCAGAAAGTGACAAGACTAATATAACATTTAAATTTAATTTCGCTGCGGGAATTGAGACCAAATTTTTTTTTTCTTACTAGTAAATGCCTTAGTACGGCACCTTTCCTTTATACCTCTCCCAGGTATATAAAAAGTAGCATTTCATAACAACATCTTTTGTACTCGAATCTAGAAAAAAGACCGAGTTCGTGAAATCACTCCGTTGGAAAAAGCAACTAAACCTTTTTAAATATTAACAAATATTTACTGAAAACGGGCTTACGCTCCATTCGGGTTAAACTAAAACAGATGACGGGAGATATGTGATACTTAAACTTTGACAGTTACAAAATCAGGTTAACAAATCAAGCAACAAATCTGAAACTTTAATGGTGCAGGGGTCGATTGTTAGTTAGCATCCGTCAATGGCGGTTGGGCTTTCGTTTTAATTATTGTTTTTAGTTTATTAGAGTGTTTGTTTAGTGTATAATTTTGATAGTGTATTATCCAGTGAATGACTCGGAACAATAAACTATAATAGGACAATTGAAACGCTTGCATTTTGCCGTCATTTATTGATGACTTGCAGCGGCCACGTGGTGGCTTCAGTAATGCTGCTATCATACATATTACTGGAGTCCTTCACCGTACACAGCAATACAAAGCAACAACACAATTCAAAAGCTTCGACATGATGGCTTGATTTGCAATACCTTCTTCATTGTGTGGGTCGACACATAAATCCTGATGTTTGTTGTCTTGTAATGACCAGATCCTTGAGGGAGGCCTTTGTCCAACAGTGGACGGCTTTCAGCTGAGATGATGATGATGATGAATAACTACTTCCTGAGATAATAGCCGGGATCGTGTTACTTTTCAGACAGTCACCTGATACAGCCTGCAATGCCGTAACTAAACTGGGGAAATTTCATAAAGAGATTTATGTTTGTCAGTGATTCCAGCGGGATTTGAATCCGGAACATCACACAAATATATTTGGATGTTTAGATGTTTGTTCCGCTTTCACGCCTAAACTACTGGACGGATTTGGACGAAATTTGGAATGAAGATAGTTTGTAACCTGGATTAATACATAGGATACTTTTTACCGGGAAAATCTTACATAGCGCGAGCGTAGCCGCGGGCGGGCCGCTAGGTTTTACCGCTCGGCTACGGAGACTTGTAATACACAACAACATTAAAGGCCAAGCTGATAAGTTTTTTAAAAGTACTAAAATCCGCCTCACATATCTTTCTATCAGTTTTATTTTTCCAAACACCGTTTTTTTGCTTACTATAATTTTTTCAAAGCGTTTGTCGTATAAAGATTGGATTTGTTTGTCTGTTGGTCCACGAACGCTGTATTCAACGTGCTTTATTAAATATTGAATTTTATTTATTTTTTAATATTAGTTTTTCTTTGTTATCGGAAAAATGTAAAATGGGTTGTTTCAAAGAATCCTGCGTTTGATTTCTTGAATGCGTTATTTATGCATGAAAATTATTCGCTTTTTAGAAATTTAATATGCTTTTTCTTTTTTAATAGGCTATTTCGCGAACGAAATTGCTTATTTCTTAGCATTTCCATTATAAATCATTATGACAGATATTTGCAATTACTATTTAGAATTTTTCGCTCAACAAGTCCTCTAATTTATTATTCACTCATTCATTCGTTATATTTAATTATGAATACAAAATTTAAATAGAAACAAAACGTTTTGTTTTCAGATAGGTACGAATAAAATAATATGCGATTAATGTATTATTTAGGTAAAATTATTAATAAACTTCTTATAACAATCATCTAACAAAAATAGCAGACAATATAACTAGACATATTCAAATAAAGAAATTAAGTTTTTTTTTTCATTCTAGTGTTGTACAGTAAAGGTAAGAACTGTGCAAGTGATACTCGTCACATTCCATCACATCACACTAATATTATAAATGTAAAAATATATTTGGATGTTTAGATGTTTGTATGTTTGTTCAGCTTTCACGCCTTAACTGCTGAACGGATTTGGATGAAATTTGGAATGGAGACAGTTTGTACCCTGGATTAACACATAGGGAAAAAGTGTTATTCCCACGGGAAAATCTTACATAACGCGAGCGTAGCTTAACAGTTAGTACTTAATAACGACTTGCGTAGAAGTTGGGGCGACATTTGTTACCAATGTGTTTTCACTTGACGTGCCATCGAGTGCATTTGCCTATTTTATTTTTAATACAGAACGTTTTCCGATTAAACCGATTTACTTGCAAAAGTGTGCTAGAGATAAAAAAATATATGTCAAAAGTCAAAACAGGCAATTTTGTCTTGGAAATATCTGATTATCAGAATACCTCAAACAAAACCTCAGACGTACTCTGAAAAACAATACAACGGCACCCTCAAAGGGAATATTATTTTATTAATAATATTATTTTATTATATGGCCGCAAGCATTATTTCATTATGCAATGAATGGCAGTAAAATTCCGATCTATTTGGGTAATTCTGCGCTGGAGTAGACAAACAAGGGGTCGTTATTCGGGCGTGTAGCGGTAGTAGTTTTTATATGGATGGTTCCGTAGGCTCTTTAAATACGTTAGGACACCTACAAAAACACTTTGTTTAATGGGTTTTATGTGCTCCAACAAAAACTCTGCTCACCTTTAAAGGATGTATATGTGAATATTTGATGGAAACTATTAGAAGGGTACTGGTTACCATCCAGAAGATGGCGCAGTGATTTGTCATCATCATCATCGCATTATCAATACAAAAATAACTCTAGCATTTCTCAAAGAGCGTCGGTCGGTGGTCTAGTGGATAGGGCCGCTGCCTCCCGTCCGGGAGACGCGTGCTCGATCCCCACCACGTACCAATGTGTTTTCGAATTTCGAATTCATACGTTTATTTGACGGTTTTACGGTGAAGGAAAACATCGCGACGAAACCTTCACACTCCTGCGAAGAAATTCAAAGGTTGTGTGTGAAGTCTACCAACCCGCACTGGGCCAGCGTGGTCGACTAATCGCCCTAATTCAGGGTAGGCTCGAGCCCTTCGGTGTGGACGTATATGAGCTGTTGATGATGACTCTAGCTTTTCTCCCATCACGACGGAACCCTAAATTCAAGAGGGGTAGCACAATGAATAGAATTATGCTTGTTTTTGTAATAATAACAAATGGCCACACAAAGCTTGGGTACAATGCTGCTCCTACTTGTGTTTACTTGGTGTTATTTTAAATTTAATGAGGTAAACGATTTTCGGACGAATTTTGTTAGGTATGTGTTCATTCTGTTCATACCTATACATCTCAGCCTTGTTGGTTATTGCTGGCAGTTAATACTTATAGTATCGTCGGGTTTATTTGAATTTAAAAGAAACAAATGTGTTTCGAACGCTCGAGAGCTCATTCTATTTTAGACTGTCCTCATGAATGCTTGTATCTTGAGGATATAAAATTTATAAAATAAACAAATATTTTCTCATCTAATCAATTGTACCTATATTTTACCGACTCCACCATTCCTCATGGTGGAGGCGCCGGGATACTATAATAAAATACTTACATACTGGAATACTTACATAACTTATGTTGTTTTTGACTAGAGTCCATAATAAATTCATCTACAATGCGATTATGATAATAATAGAACATACTTTTGACTCATCATCATCATCAACAGCTCATATACGTCCCCACCGAGGGGCTCAAGCCTACGTCGAATAAACGTACATTTATGAATTCGAAAACACATTGGTACGTGGTAGTGATCGAACCCGCGTCTCCCGGACGGGAGGCAGCGGCCCTAGCCACTAGACCACCGACGCTCTCTAGATTCTGCACGTTGTACTTGTACATAAACAAAGAAGCTTATAGACATAGTTATACATGTGCCTTTTCGCCTACAACAGGTGCTTAGGAATATCAAATTGTCAATTGTCTCACCGGGGAATCGATCCAGCTAACTAGACCACGATTCTGACCACGAACTAACCTAACAACGTCTCCTTGGGGGTCAAATTCCATAAATCATCTTTCCTTTTATACTTACAAGTAGAATAGAATAGAATAGAATATACGTATATAAGTATTTGTCAAACAGAAATCAGTCTGTCCGTCTGTAGGTTCGGGTTTTGCAGCTATCTACTGAACCAATTTTGATGAAATTTGGTTCAAAGATAGTTTAATACACAAGGCTAGTTTTTACTGCGAGGGCAAATCTTATTCCCATGGGAAGTATTGCAAACGAAACGGACATATCTGTGAGTAGACAGTTTAGATTTCTACGAAAAGACAGGTTTCACTTGTTTGGAGAGAATATTATTATGAGAATATGTAATTCTGACACCAGGGTTATTGAGGTTGGTCATCAACCTCACAACCCACTCGATAGGAGCAAGACTATGAGAATTGGGGCCTAGCTGTCATAATTCTGTAATACCCCGATTATTCCGTCCGATTTCCAACGGGATTACTTCCGTCAAAGTTAAATATTGATGAATATCCCGTTTCTGCGAAGAACCTATTAATAATGGCGGAATTTAACTATTAATTTGTATCTCTTCTGTGATACAAAAGTTAGTAAAACAGTCTCGTTGAAGCTTCTAATATAGTTTCTGAAGAAAAGGCTACATCACACTAATATTATATCATCATCATCATCATCGTCATGTGGGTTGTAAGGTCGATAACCATATTAGTCATATTATAAATGTGAAAATATAAATATTAGGTCCTTACATATGAAATTGGCGTTTTGTATGGGAGGAACAAAAAGTCGAAAAATTTTTATATAGTATATTTATTTAATCAAAGTATGAGCCATTGTAATCTATGCACTTTTGCCATCTCATAGGTAGTTCATTGATCCCTTTACTAAAAAAACCATTCGGACGGGAATCAATAAAATCTTTGAAGGCGATTTGGACTGCCCCATCTGAGTTGAATTTTTTCCCTTGCAAGAAGTTATCCAAATTTCGAAAAAAATGGTAATCTGTTGGAGCAAGGTCCGGGGAGTACGGTGGATGCCTTAGACATTCCAATTGAAGCTCTTCTAATTTGCTAGCCGTCTGTTGTGCAGTGTGTGGTCTAGCGTTGTCGTGAAGCAGCAGTGGCGTAGAGCGATTGACCAGCCTCGGTTGTTTACCAGCTAGCTTTTCCATCATGGTTTGCAATTGCTGACAATAGTCATCTGCCGTAATCGTCTGGCCAGATTTGAGAAAACTGTAATGAACGACACCGGCGCTAGTCCACCAAACGCTTACAAGTAACTTTTTATTGGTCAATTTTCGCTTGGAGCAGGCTTTGGCTGGCTTGCCAGGGTCCAGTCATTGCGATGAGCGCTTCCGATTATCGTAGAGAATCCACTTTTCATCACAGGTAATGATTCGATTTAAAATCCCTTCGTTATTGTGCCGGTCAAGTAATGTAACGCAGCAGTTGACGCGCGTTTGCCGGTTTGCTTCACTCAATTCGTGAGGAACCCACCTTTCAAGTTTTTTAATCTTCCCAATTTGCTTCAAGTGGATTAAAACAGTTTTATCACTAACACCGAAGCCTGCAGCTAACTCGGACGTGGTTTGCGATGGATCCGCTTCCACAATAGCCTTCAATGCTTCATTATCAACTTGGGTCTCCGGCCGTCCACGGGGCTTGTTTTGCAGGTCGAAATTTTCAGAACGAAAACGTTGGAACCAAAAACGCACTGTGTTTTCTTTTGCGACACAACCGCCATACACATCATTAACCCTTCGAGCCGTTTCCGCAGCACTGGTGCCACGGTGGAACTCGTACTCGTAAATAACGCGATATTTCAAATTTTCCATTTTGTAAATCGAGCGATGCAAACAGAAAAAAGATAAGTAAAAAAACAAATGAATGACGGTTTACGAAACACAACTACATGTGGAAATAGCTGTATAAATTTGAATTTCGAATTCCTAACCAAATAGGAGAAATTTGTGATCAAAGTGGCCAGTACGACAAAACGCCAATTTCATATGTAAGGACCTAATATATTGTTGGATGTTTAGATGTTTGGATGTTTGTTCCGCTTTCACGCCTAAACTACAGGACGGATTTGGATGAAATTTGGAATAGAGATAGTTTGTACACTGTAATAACACATAGGATACTTTTTACTGGGAAAAATTGTATTCCCACGGGAAAATCTTACATAACGCGGGCGTAGCCGCGAGCGGACCGCTAGTAGATAATAATTAAAACCCTTGACAAAACTCGCTAGAACGAAAAAATCGGTACTTCATCAACATCAACAGCTCATATACGTCCCCACCGAGGGGCTCGAGCTTACCCTGAATTAGGGCGATTAGGCCTTGGTCGACCACGCTCGCCTTCACACACTGAATTTCTTCGGAGGAGTGCGCAAGTTTCATCACGATGTTTTCCTTCACCGTACGAGCGTCGAATAAACGTACATATGAATTCGAAATTCGAAAACACATTGGTACGCGGTGGGGATTGAACCCGCGTCTCCCGGACGGGAGCCAGCGGCCCTAGCCACTAGACCACCGATGCTCTCATTGTGTAATCGATAATTAATTCGTTCAAAATAACACCCCTCTTTCTTATTAATGGCACTAGGTATTCTTTGTGCCAGTATCTTTAAAAAACAAAAATGAACCAGCATTTTTCGGCCAACCATAAAAATAATGTCCATACTCTTAAAACGAAAGGTCGAAATCGGAAATTCAGGTCAGCCGAAACAAAATCAGGGATACGGTACGCATCCCTACTTGACGCGACGCGAAACAAACATAAGCGGAACGACTCGCGTAACGCGTTATAAGAAAAATCCGGGAATCGGAGCCTGGAGCAATAACTGGGCCGACAATACCCACGTGAACTGAGAACGTGGAGTTAGAGAATGTTCTGGAAGTGGTAACCAGATTTCGGAGTAAGTTTTGCGAAGACAGATGACGGCGATACTTACTTTACGTCCACTGACTATATACTTTATTTTTTTATCGGATTTTAACTTAAAGATAATTTATTCGAAAATCATTTTTCGACGTCAAAGCAAGATGGCCCGTTCACTACAAGTGTACGCCTTCTGTGGAGAAGAACGGGCAGAAGAAACTCCACAGGACTCGTATCTTTCGTACTTTTCTTTCTTTTTTTAAAAATTTTGTTTACAATAGTCAATTTACATTGTTAATGTTTCCTGTGCCGAGCTGGACCATCCGAACACCAAGCCCCTTTGTCACTTTGTAACTTTATTTTCATCAAAGACTACATCCACGTCCGCTGACTCCATCAGAAAACTATGATGGAACAGAATAGAATAATAATTATTAAAGTTTAATTAACACAGAAAACCAATATAGGTACAGTCCAAAAGAACAGTTCTCCTCAGATGCCTCATTCCTAAGGTAGAAATTTAATGTCTTCTTGGCACAATGTGAATGTGGTAATAAAAACAGCAGAATCCAACCCATGATCTGTGCGGCGCGGCTCTCACAGCAACACTATGTCTAGGAAACCCGTTTTTGAATGAGGTCTTATGTCTTGTTTGTCGTCTTGTCATTATGTTTTGCAGGAGAACAATGAAATCCAAAATTGATCAAGCAAGGCCATTGCGAAACAAGGAGATTTAGACATCTCTCTTTACCAGAACAAATAGGACCTTAGGATATAAGGGAGATTGGGGTCCATATTACTGGTGACATTACGAGTGATATTTTTACACGGTTCATCTAGTAACTCTGTCACCATGTCGCCAAAGTTTTGATAGCAGATGCTTGCCAATATTTGACGGCAGCCACGACTCTTATTTAGTTTTCATTTTTCCTTCACGCTATAACCGATAACGTTTTCCTACCTATAAAACGTTATTTTTTACGGCCCGAGTTTCTCTTGGTGAGAAAAGTGGCAAAAAATAGGCTGCGGTTTATTGTACGTTATGATTTTCGGCGGAAGAAAATATCAAGTTAGGTGTATTTACATATTATTTTGTTTTGTGATGAATACAATGTGGTTTCGAAGAAAATTGTACTTATGGGTTTTTTTAACGAGTCTACGAAAAAAATATTGATAGGTGGTTTGTGGTGTTGTACGTTAGAGATTAACTGGATTGATAGAATTGTGGTGGTTTGATGTGGGTTCAAACTACCAATCTATTCAGAATTTATAGCTCATATATACGTCCCCACTGAGGGGCTTCAACCTACCCTGAATTGGGGTGATAAGGCCTTACTAACAGCGGTTAGTCGACTTCACATCACACATAACCTTTTATTAATTTTTTTGCACTTTGCAGGCGTGTTCATGTTTCCTCGCAAAGTTTTCCTTCACAGTAAGAGCGCCGAATAATCGTACATTATGAATTTGAAATTCGAAAATATTGGTACTTTTGGGGATCGAACCAGCGCCTACCGGACGAAAAGCAGCAGCCTTAGCCACTACATCGTTGCACACTAATTATCTAGTTATCACACTAATATTGTAAATGTAAAAATATATTTGGATGTTTGGATGTTTGTTCCGCTTTCACGCCTCAACTATTGGACGGATTTGGACCAAATTTAGAATGAAGATAGTTTGTAACCTGAATTAACACATAGAATACTTTTTACCGGGAAAAGTCTTATTCCCACGGGAAAATCTTACATAGCGCGAGCGTAGCCCGAATAAATTTAATAATACATTACCTATCTATAAATCAAGAAGAATATTCTCACACAGCGCAGCGTTTTGAATCTTCGAAAAAGCGCAGACCAAGTCAAGACAACGGATTAAACCAATATAAGAATACCTCGCTGTACTTCCAACACCAATCGCGTCATGTTTCAGCCTATACTGGCTAACGAACCTGACATGGAGTGTACATACTGTACGTCCCCTTGCCTTATCCGACCGAATTGGTTCTCAATCGGATCGCATGTCAGGATCTGGGGCGGCAGACAGTAGCTTTTCTAAATCTAGTATATCAGGCCCCGCTGTTTCGTTACTAAACCAACAGCTGGCGAGAAGAAAATACAACTTGGGCTGAAATACATGAATTTAAGGGCACAGACGGAGTTATTATTAAGAGCAACTAGATCTCTTGACGCTTATATTTGTGCAAATTGGATTGGCGAATCAATCAAGGCCGACCATTCTACTTGACCCCTACTTGCACGGCTCATGTAACGACTGCTTCCGAAAATAGCAGCCGTGGGTGGCTTGGCGAACCTTTCGAAGCATCAACATCAACGGCCCGTTACAGTCCACTGCTGGACTATGAGCCTCCTCCACTTAAGTGGAGGGTTTTGCCATAATCTCCACGCTTGGCAGGCGGGTTGGAGATCGCAGATTAAAAGGTTACTGTATCAGAGAGCGCTGCTGCCCGTTCCCTGTTCAATGTGTAGTCCCCAAGTCGCCTCTTACGACACCCACGGGAAGAGTAGGGGTTGGTGACAAATGTATTTCTACTCTGCCGTCACCACACGGCTTTCGAAGCACGGAATATTTTTTATTATTTTTTTATGAATTAAAAAAACAGACAATATGATTTGATTGCAATGGCAACGGCTATAACAAACTCCCCTTGTTTTGTATAAATTAATGACGGGTAGTTAAACCAAACAAATTAGTCGTAGTAATTGTTTTTATATCGGCCACATTACGCGGGTAACTGTTGTTTTAACTAAAACGGCTTTTTAACCAGGTGGGGGTAGATAACATTAACTGTTTGTTAAATTTTTAGGCAACGGTTGACTTTCTCCAAACAAGAACGTTAAGGAATCGGAGGTATGATTGTTCATGGATGGGTGACCGCTAGTGATATATGAACTCAAGCGTTTTCTGTGCTTCGGATAGCACGTTGAACAAATTGGTTCCGGGTACTATCAGCCTTTAACCCTAGTCACTATTTGACGATATGAACAAATTCGAACCTTTTTAATGCGACTGCGGCATCATCGACAGCTCCCCGTTCCCACCGAGGGACTCGAGCCTATATACCCTCAATTAAGGTAACTAGCCCCAAGTCGAGCACGGTGACCCAGTGCGGGTTGGTCGACTTCACACACTACCTTTGAATTTCTTCGCAGGGGTGTGCAGGTTTCCTCACGATGTTTTCCTTCACCGTAAGAGCGTCGATTAAATATACATATGAATTCGATGAGGATCGAACCCGCGTCTCCCGAACAGTAGACAGCGGCCCTACACCACCGACACTCAACACAAGAAAAAGAAAATGCTTTTATCATTACAAACCTACATAGTTTTTTTTTCATCTAAACCGCCGCGTAATTAACTAAGTCTAAGGCCAGTTTACAAAACCACCGTAACATACAAAGTGACCTTCACACGACTTCTTTTTTAAACATTCCATACACGATTGTTTTTAAATAAACACCGGCAGCAAAAAATACCTCTAAATTTAAAAAAGTAACAGAAACGTACAGCAAAATGTGTGTTATTTTGTGGAGAAGAAAGGCTAAACAAACTACACTTTAAGTAGGTTTTGGGGTACCATTCGAAATATAATACACTTTTCATAAAAAAATCGAAACATTTCCGTTTTATTGTTTCTGTTCTAATTTAACACAAAATAGTTTTCATTCCATGAAAAAAATTCATGATTGTATAGCTGGCAGTTTGGCCATTACAGTAGTAAGCGGAAATTTTAAATTCAAAATTAGAATTGCATTTGTTTCATATGTCATGAATTGAATCACTTTTGTTTTGAGACAAATATGTGTTCAGAGTTGGAGTATATTACACAATTAAGAACTAAGAATTAGCGCTTATCATTAAACTTTTTGTTTTTTACTTGTTTACTGTGACTTTGGGACCTCTGAAAAAAAGTTTTTTTTCTAAAACATGTGGATACTTCGCCCGCAGAGGTCGCCCAAGTGGTGGCATTGCTGGACTGTGGACATATGTGGCCGAAATATTGCATCTAAAGCCTGTCATCTGTCCATAAAGTCTACAAACGCTATCGGGAGACTGGTTTGTTCACTGGTTGATTTTTGTCTGTCGGTAAGAATGTTTCATCTTGATACGTCGTCTAGAAGCCAAGTTATCTTTCTTTGTCTCGGTGTAAAACTTTGATCGCGCACGCAAGCGAAGTTGTAGCCACAGAGTGAATGAAAAAAACAAGTCTCCTCTTTTACTCAAAGTCGGTTAAATTACACATATATAGTACCCTACCCTCTAACCGATGAGGTTACTTGACCGTGACATGACATCTGGTTTTGACCCCTAAACGGTTAAAAAACAAATAGAAGGTTAAATTTAACTACCAGTTAGATAAAGGTTAGGGGTTGTAGTTTCGTGTTAGCGAACGTTAGGAAGGATCCAACTTTTTTTCATACTTTTTTTTAAGTCATCAGTCGACCTTACCCTAACGATGGAGAAGATTATTTAGAAAAAAAAAACTTTAAATTCCCGCAATGCTACCTTAAAAATAACTTTTACTGCGTTTTCTTTGAATAGGGGATCGGACTGTTCACCATATTTTATGAATTATTTTTAAAATATAGATTAATAGCAGACGATTCGCGAAGAAAAAAACAGAATCGGTTGAAAAACGAATTTACAGTGATTTGTTAAAGTTGCAATATAAAAAACGATTTTTTGTATGGAGATTATATGGCGTTACTAACAAATGACGTCACGAGTGGGTATGTGCCTCTCTGTCTAATCTTGAATTTCAAAACCTTTATAACTCGGTCAATTTTAAAGATAGAGCAAAAATTCTTGTAGTGTTCAATAGCAGAAGAAGAAGAATGGATGTATAAAATAAAAAAAAAGTAGTCCGATCCCCTATTCAGTAAAATAATAAATTTAAAAAACAGAAACACCGAAAAAAAATTTCATCACAGGAAATTAAAAATTAAAGCAGAGAACTCATAATCATAAATTCAATTCATTATTTATGAATTTGAACTCAACCATGACCGCAAATCGAACCTGATACCCTCTGCATAGCAGGCAGATGCATTAAGGCGAACCGATCGTAAAAATGTTCATAATGATATGGACCTAACTACTAATTTACATACAAACCTGGCAATGACTGAACACTTTATTACGTTGCAATAAGGTTTATATTTGCAATGTAAATGCAACTGTGTGCAAAATCGGTAGGATATAATAATACATACGTATATACATAATTATATACAAATACATGTTTTCTTTGTATGTCCCATATGTGTTATGCAATAAAGTGTTACTTACTTACATACTTACATTAGTTTTAGTAGAAATTCCACAAATACCACCCGCTTAGTTACTACCAAAGGAAAGGCAAAGATAATAAACATTTGTCATCATCATCAATAGCTTATAATACGTCTCCACCAAAGACTCGAGCCTACCCTAAATTAGGGCGATCATGCCTTAGTCAGCCACGCTGGCCCAGTGCGGATTGGTCGGCTTCACACACAACCTTTGTTTTTTTTTCGCAGGAATGTGCAGATTCGTTCGCCGTAGGAGCGTCGAATAAATGAACATTTTAGAAATCACATTGGTATGTGATGGGAATTGAACCCGCGTCTTCCTGACAGGAGGCAGCGACCATAGCTCCTACACCACAGACAGCAAACATTATTACATACATAATAATAATAATAGTTAAAAAAACTTCGCCTATAGAACGTATCGATGATTAAAAATACCCTCATAAAAACCACTGAATTGCAATTGAGATTGAATTATAACTACGGGATGGTTTTTTTATATAGTTAAAAATATTTTCCGACTACCAAGTATCAAGACAGTTGAAATTAAAAAGTTTTACCGACTATGTCATCGTCACTCTAAATTATTAAAATTCGTAATTACTACGGCGATCGGAAGGAACTGTAACTGTTTCTTATGTCTTCAAATGTATATAAGAAATAAATAATAAACTACATAATATACATAAGACTATATACACTGCAACATATTCACGCGCGGTTGTCGTGCAGGTAAAAACGCAGGTGAATTTCCAGCATTTGTTCAGTTTCGGGTGGGTAAGGTTACTGTCACTGTAAGGCAAAGGCTCTTCTGGAATTTCGCTGTTTTCTATCCTAATTTTTCAGCTGGCTCCTTTAGTAGGCTATCAACTCATCCTGTGATCTCCAAATGTTCTGATTTTAAGGATAAAATAAAATAAAATCTCAAGGTGCATGCTCTAGTATACTCTTATTTATTGAACGTGCATGTTCGTTCAGTTCCTGTGCAATCAATACAAACAAGTTATTATGTGTTCTAGCAAAGTCAAAGTCAAAATTATTTATTTCCATAGGATGTTATTACATCACTTAGATCCGTCATTACATTTTTTTGGGTGAGTTCACTAATACAATGGCGGAATCTGTGGAGAAGAGCTCACCGAAGAAACTCTTTTAAAAACCTAGAGTAGAGCTCCTAAAAGCCGCTATAAGTTGTATAAAGACGCGCGTTTTTTTGCGTTTAAAGAATTCTGTGAGCATACGGCTTTCGATATTAACAAATTGTCACCACCATGAGAACTGGCAAGTGTCTGGAATAACTTTAATTGGAAATCGTACAAAATACATGCGCTGCATCGGTTGTACTCCAGTCACAAAATATATAACAGTACTAACGTAATTATTGCTGGTGTAATTGTAACTGACAGTCATTTTTATTCCTAGAACGTTATTTTATTATATAGATATATAAAAAAGAATACTTCTAGTTTTATATTCATCATCGTGTGGGTTGTAAGGTCGACAACCGACCTCACAAACTCTGGTATCAGTGTTTAAGAGCCGCCAAAGGCCACTGACTTGGCTCGACCAACAACATGCCTTCCGAAGTACGGAATCATCTTTCTTTTCGGACATGTGATTCAGCCTGCAATGTCCTAACCAAACTGGGGATAGTCTCACAAAGAGATTTTTGCTTGACAGTGTCACCACCGGGAATCGAACCCGGAACCTCCGTAATGGGCGTCAAAATCTCGACCACTAGGCCACAGGGGCTGTTGAAAGTTTTATATTAATAAGTATGGACTTCGATTATTTAAGAGTCAATATTGATGTCGATATCGAAAACCACGTACGTAAGTATTTAGTTGACGGACCAATGAACACGGAGGTTTCCATTAATCTTACCTGCAAAAGAAGAAAAACAAAATTAAATAAATGTAAGCAATAAAAACATATAATTTAGTTTCACTAAAAAATACATTTGAAAAAAGAAACACTAACGAGACACGTAAACTGATAACATGACTTAACCGCCAAAGCTAAAAAATAAATAAAATACCACTGGCTGGTATTTAATTTACAAAAAGAAAAAGAAGACACCGCCATTTTCTTTCTGCTACACCAATAAGTAATTCAGTATGTCTCTAAAGCCTTATAGCCGTGTGAAGAGGGCAAATGGCAAATCGCTTGACACGCCACATAGTTGACTGGTGTATAATTCAGTAGATAATGCCATAATTACAGAGAAGAAACAGCATGCATTCAATTTATGGTAATTTTTATTGATTTCTACGGTTCAGTGACTATGTAGTTTACGTTTATATACTGAGCCGCTTAATTCCTCACCTTCTTCTGCTCGCGATCTGCTGAATGCTAATGTTCAAAGGTGCCCAACTGTGTTTGAGTTTAGGCATATAAACCCGCAGGTAGTGATTAAAACTTTTAAGGAATTAAAGCTAAAAGATACTGAAGACTTATTTGGTATGTCGGTTAAGTTGTGTAGTTCTATAATCGAAACTCTGGCACCTTACCTAGCATTTTTATTCAATTCTTGTGTTGATCAGGGTGTATTTCCAGATTTAATGAAACATAGTAAAATAATACCTTTATTTAAGTCAGGAGATAAAAAGGATCCCGGTAACTTTAGGCCAGTGTCTATACTTCCGGTACTCAGTAAAATTTTTGAAAGGATAATACTTAATCAAATGCTGTCTCATTTTAATCTGAACCATCTACTCCATAACCAACAGTTCGGATTTACTAAGGGGCGTTCGACCACCGACGCTGCAGTTGCTCTCCTACATCACGTGTACGGGGCTTGGGAGGAGTCGCAGGATGCTATTGGGGTGTTCTGTGACCTATCTAAAGCTTTCGACTGCGTCGATCACGAGACGCTGCTAATAAAGCTGGAACATTATGGAGTTAGAGACGGAGCCCTAAATTTGATCAGTTCCTATCTAGAAAATAGAATTCAAAGAGTTCAAATAAACAGCACGAAGTCACTGGGATCTAAAGTCAAAATCGGCGTGCCACAGGGCTCAATTCTTGGACCGTTCCTATTCTTAGTATATATAAATGACCTGCCTTTTATGGTACAAAACCGATCTAGGATAGTGTTATTTGCTGATGATACTTCTCTAATTTTCAAAGCTAGCAGACATAATCAAGATATTGACGAAGTAAATGACGCTCTTTCCCAGATCCATGATTGGTTTACGACAAATAATTTAATGTTGAATCCCAAGAAAACAAAATGTATAAAATTTTCATTGCCTAATGTAAGGAACAACAACTTAGCTATTGTCTTGAATAACGAAAATTTGCAATATGTAAATGAAACAGTTTTCTTGGGGATCACTATCGACGCAAGGTTACAATGGGACCCTCATTTAAATGCGTTATCCGCAAGGCTCAGCTCGGCGGCATACGCAGTCAGAAAGATTCGTCAACTGACTGACGTTGCTACTGCCAGACTTGTATATTTCAGCTATTTTCACAGCATTATGTCCTACGGAATTTTATTGTGGGGTCAAGCTGCTAACATAAATAACATCTTTGTGTTACAGAAGAGGGCGATACGTTCCATATATGAATTGCGTGGTCGCGATTCCCTAAGGGAATTGTTTAAAGAAATTGATATCCTCACAGTATCCTCACAGTACATATTTGAAAACATCTTGTATGTCCGGAAGAACACAATGCTATTTCCTAAGAATTCTGATATACATAATATAAATACTAGAAATAAAAATAAAATAGCGCACCCAAAGTTTAGACTGTGCACAGTTAATAATTCATTCATGGGGAACTGTATTCGCTTCTATAATAAAATACCAGATGATATTGTAAATCTGTCCGATAGCCAATTTAAAGCTAAAATTAAAACTTTTTTATGTTCTAAGGCCTATTATACGATAAATGATTACTTAGATGATAAAAACGTCTGGTCAACTGTTGTTCCAAATCAACGGAGTAGATTGTAATTATGACTCATGTATGATTCTTTATATATTTAAAAGAAAAGTACAAAAGATACAATTCCTGTGGAGTTTCTTCTGGCCGTTCTTCTCCACAGAGGGCGTACACTGGTAGTGAACGTGCCATCCATGATAGCTTTGACGTCGAAAAATGATTTGTAAAAATCTTAATTCGAATAAAAAAATTTGACTTTGACTTTGACTTTACTAGAAACTATAGTACGGTATTCTTAACATTACGGTATTTCTTCTGAACATTAAAAATTTAACACGAAACCCCGAGCTTCCTCCCAAAGTCTAACAACAACAATCGATCTATAATTATGAGAATCCCGAAATTAATCAAGCGTTCGACAGTGCCCCATTCTTGTAAGTCAGTTCAATTGAAATCAATTCAATTGGAAATAACCAACTAATTGGTGATTTGGAATTAAGGCCTTTGTCTTGCGATGTCATGTCAGACGAAAAGAGCGGAAATTAATAATTTGGCTTGGTTTCTGACTGAATTTACAAGTTAGCGAGTACAATGGCGAGCTAAGTAGATTATATAGTAATAAAAGAAAGTAAGAAATCTATCAAACAGTTAAAACAAAAGGGTGTCCGCCACAGATATAGATAGGCTAGATGACGCAAATGTATCTACCTCGCGTGCCAAAACTCCACCAGAACTCCGACGAGCGGTCGTAGTTGGCCGTCGCTTATTTAGTCTGCGCGCGGCTGTCGTAGTGTTCAGATCAGACGTCCGCATAAAATAAAAATATGCCTCGTTGCGTAGTAATTGCGTGGTAAGTAATCGGTTTGGATTTCCCATCACTAAATTACGAGTGTGACGTCACAGCAGGTAATACAAAGTTGGCACGCTTGGTCTCGTACAAATCGTGGTACTTGCGTTATCTAGCCTATCTATATCTGTGGTGTCCGCCGTTCTTTTCCTCTTCTAACCCCCTCTATCTTTTCCTTATTCTTTCTCTTTCTTTCCTTTTTTTTTACTGGGCTTCATGCTGTTTTCCTTCCTATAATGTTGCCTCATTGTGTGCTTTATATGAATCTCTTAAAAGTTATTACTATGATTATACCAAACGTTCTTTGACATTACCTTAATAGGGGATCGGACTGTTCACCATATTTTATGAATTTACCATATTTTATGTTTTTTTTAAATATAGTTTAGTAGCAGACGATTCGCGAAGAAAAAAATAGAATCGGTCGAAAAACTAATTTACAGTGATTTTTTAAAGTTTCAATATGTCTCTCTTTCAAAAACGATTTTTGTATGGAGATTATATGGCGTTACTAACAAATGACGTCACAAGTGGGTATGTGCCTCTCTGTCTAATCCTGAATTTCAAACCTTTATAACTCGGTCAATTTTAAAGATAGAGCAAAAATTCTTTTAGTGTTCGATAGCAGGAACTAAGACGTTTGGATTTATTAAATGGATTATAAAAAAAAGTAGTCCGATCCCCTATTGCCGATCCTTCTACTATTTTTAATCGCTTCTAATTATTATAAAATCGCTGGTTCAAAGTCGTTTACAACTTGTACCTGCTTTGATTCAATTTGCATCAAGCCACTACCTTTGTAGTTGACAACTGTACGCATTGCCCAATGGGGACATTATGTCCTAGGGCTTACTAACGAGATTAATGAAGTTACGCTCTAACAGTATTGTAACGAGGCATTCGTCCTCTTTCCTGTTTTATGACTGGCAACCTTTCTTGCGGGCAGTTTTATCTTTCATTTTAAATTCATTTTCAAATTTAGATTTCTTTCGTTTCGATTTTGTCTTTTTTCTGCCAAATTCTGCACTTCATGTCCTGATCTCCGATAGTAATACCACACCATTCTCATACCATTCTCTATTATTTGTCAGTTAATTTAATATATAAATACCTTTTTTCCTTAGACTGTGCCCTGGTTATTGCACATAACCCTCTACAACACTCTTCGTGTAGTGCCCAGCTCCGTGGCGGCTGCTGGGCCACAGTATATCAAGGGTTACATGCCGTTTAAAATTATTAATTCAAAGCTATTTTGCTCTTACGGTGAAGGAAAACATCGTGATGAAACCTGCACACTTCCACGAAGAAATTCAAAGGTTGTGTGTGAAGTCGACCAACCCATACTGGGTCAGCGTGGCCTAGTCATCCTAATTCAGGGTAGGATCGAGCCCCTTAGTGGGGACGTATACTAGCTGTAGCTAATGACATAAGTACTTAGTTTTAGTATGAGCTCCCATGTGAGCCAACTAAAGGTGCTCACGCGTTTACAGATAAAAGTGTAATGTGCTTATATTGTTAGCATATTGTTTTTTATTTGAATACTTAAAAACATTAGAAATGAGAAAAGCACAATTCCATTCAGTATTACAAGTGTTTGTACCAAATTTACCAATTGTACAACTTTCCTCACCAACAAGCAATTTTTCCAAGAAAGCTCATTTATACCAAAAAAGACAGTTGTACCTAAAGCCCAATGTATTTATCACTAAAATCCAATAACGCGCTTCAGTTACTCTCAAGAATGATTCTTCTAACGTGTTCAAATATTCATGGCCTATCGCTGAAGGGGGGCTAAACCCCCGGGGGTGGGGGCGTTATCCCCCCCCCCCCCCGAAGTGGGTCAAGTATGTGTCCGCTATATGCCGCTACTGGAATTCGGGAAACACGAACTAGCTATGCGTTTTGCAAAAGGATACTGTGATGTTTTGTGGTGGTTGCCTAAACTGTGGAGTTTTGATTTTATGGAATTTTCGTTGAATATAATGTGTTAAGTTCAAAGTTTACTTTGATGAAAGGAATGTAGGATAAAAGAGAAAAAAACAGGCTATAAAAGGGTAATCTAACTACTTAGACTGAAAAACACAAGTTTACTAACATATTGTGATTATGTACAAAAATTATACATATTTTTCATTCTTTTTCTACCTTATATCTGTTATTTCTTAAAGACGTCCAAGAATTTGCAACTATTTCCTTCAATGGAAACTCATTTTTCTGACTCCTCTGTAACTTTCTTAATGAGCTTTAACAAAGAAGTCTAATTGCTGTAAATGGCACACAAATGATAACTTCTTGAATGCAAGCAAATTGCAGTGTTGCCAGATAAGGCGACTTCTTTCCATTTAGTCTATGTTGGAGAGCGCAATGTCTAATAAAATTAGATAAAGGATGTAAACGATTTAAAGCTAAGTCATGATTCCGTTTAAACATTTTTAAAATATGTAGCTGAACTCGAAATCGTCGAAAAAATATGTATTAGGTAAGAATTTCCTAGTTTTTAACGGCGCTAGTCGCCAACCTATAAAAGTTACAAATTACTGTCTCTAACACACCGATCAAAAAGGACATGATTGTTAAATTATGCAGAAATTTTGTTCGGTGAGGCCAAAACCTGCTTGTTTAATTTAGGAAAATGTATGTTATGCTGTGTCCGTGTCCGATAAGATAACTAAATTTTAATGCCACGATACTATATGCTGTGTCCGTGTCCGATAAGATAACTAAATTTTAATGCCACGATACTATCGGTACACTATCGCTATCGTAACAACAGCCGCTGCCCGAACGTGCCTTTGCTATTTCGCCATTTTTGGCGTTTTGATCTGGCAACACTGGCAAATTGCCGCGTCGCCAAGTTTCTTCAGACTTCTAGTTTCTAGACTCGAGAGGTCATTAGCTCCGGTTCTTAGTAACTTTGCTAAAACTGCTTTCCTCACTGAAAATAGTAAATACTGCCTAATTTGCGGGTAGTGTGCTCAAAAGTTGGTGTGTGTGTTTAATAAAAAGTGTTGACGCATTCAAAATGTTTGGTCGTGTTGGCCATTATAGACAACATGATATGTAATCTACTAGTTCATAGTAAAACTAATAAAAAAATATGCCTCTTGTCACATACATCAAGACTGACGAGTCAGAAATAGATCCTACGGAATATTTACCCAATATGATCTCAAATACTGAAACAGACTATAGTCAAGCCTGCCTCGACTTGCCTACGAGCCAAAAATAACACAAGTTCAGAGTTTACCATGCCAAACGCTCCCCAGAGTAAAATCTGCGTGACAATGTGAAGTAAGCGACAATACAAGTTTTATTTTGGTACAGTCGACTTCAGATCACCCTGAATAAACATGATATGGGAGGATCGCTATTGTGGACGACGTGGGAGTGAAGTCAACTGGATATTGAGGGTTTTGTTAGTTACTATTCGGTAGTCAAATACTGTATTGTAGAAAATTTACAATACGAACATAAAATACTGTCAATTGTCATCATAATCAGTGTGTGTTTAATTTACAGCCGAGCGATGGCGCTAGACGAATAACTCACAGAAACTGCTAACAATGGGGTATGAATAAAAAAAATCGGTATTTTCTAAATATTTTTAAATAATAATTTACACTCTTTATAAAAAAAACTAATTTGACTGTTTCGTCGTTTAGATCATTTATCATCACACTAATAAAATATCATAAATGTGAAACTATATTTGGATGTTTAATGTTTGGATGGTTGGTGGATTGCATACACAACCTTTGAATTTCTTCGCAGGAGTGTGCAGGTTTCTTCACGATGTTTTCCTTCACCGTAAGGGCGTCGAATTAAACGTACATATGAATTCGATATTCGAAAACACATTGGTACGTGGTGAGGATCGAACCCGCGTCTCCCGAACGGAAGACAGCGGCCCTAGCCAAAAAGATCTTCTCGTAAGTAAGATAATCTACTTCTACCCTAACTAGTTCCGCGCTTCGCTATGGAGTTCAAGGAAACGGTGCCAAAGACTTTGTTAAATAGTTTTTTTCTTGCCAAGGGGCCAAGATAGTGGAGTGCCCAGTTAATCTTAATTGGTAAGTTTAATGACTCAATCCTAATGGTTTTATATGGTTTCGTTTGAGATAACTTGTTTTTTTTTATCATCTTCTTCGTTGAGTGGGTCGACAACTAACCTCTGGTGTCAACTTGCTGAACCCAATAGGGAATATGCACGATTTTTTTATTCATTAATCGATATATTTCATGTTCCAGATAAGCACATACAAAACATTTTTTCAAATATCTTGCTCAAAAATAAAGTTATAAGACTTCAAAGTTGATGGTTAGACAGATAGTCCGATGTGTAATGTGACGTCATATTATTACACGCGGGCCGTACATCCACCATAGCTTTTTTTTCGTAAGAAGTAAAGATATTTAGTATTTAGTTTGTTTTCCGACCAATTTTGATTCTGTTTTGACTGTCAGTATTCTAAGTATTTTTGTATACTTTCAGACGAATTATGAAAAAAAAAACGGCATTTTTTATGCATATTCCCTATTATTAGTTCGATAGACATAAGCTACGGTAAAATTGGTTTAAAAAAGATCGGAAGTTGTTTTTTAAATATTCATAGCTCTTACGAATACAGACAGGGTTAATGCAGCAGCCTGTGTTTAAAATACTATTTATCGATAGTTTACAATATAAGTTTTATTATGAACTAACGGCTTCTCAAATATTTCTAGTGATTTAATATAAATTATAATATTTTGATGATATAGATGTTACATTTATTTTTCCTCTTTTTGGTGTGTTTTTGACAGATGAAGATAAGTTGACATTTTGACAACCAAGATGTTTAAGAATGTGGTGTATTATATTCATTTGTAGCTTTTTCGTAGCCCGCAATTCACACAGAAGATATTTGTCTGAAGAGAGTTCATAAATAGTTTCTTCTATTAAATACTTCAGCTTCAGAGGAAATTATTTCTCGTTGCACAGAGAACTCGCCTCAAAGCTTGCAACAAACGGAATCAGAAAGCTTGTTTAAAATCACAGGCGGAACTACTCGTAAATTAAATATGGAAAAGATACCAAAACAGCTCTTTAATATTGTATTTTAATTGTAAGGCTTATAGTTTATGTTAGTTATGTTGTTGTTTTATTGTGTTGCTTAAATAATCGACTATCGATTTGACTTGAAATTGACAGTATCGGTACCACAAAATCGATACAAAAAATTACCTATAAGTACCCTAATTATAATGTTGCTCAACATTTTAAATACCTATGTAGTTAGTTATCTAATTTTGGTTTTAAGTTTTGAATTTTGAATTTTAGTTTTCTCATGTGATAGGACATTAAAATTTATAGTATCGATACTTCTTATATTGCTATGCTCCTAACTATTGTGACTAGACTAAAAAGTAGACTATCATCGATATTGTTATATCGATATTTACATCGAACGATTAAACAAAATATAATAAATAGTCTATCGATAAAAGAACGAAAGATCGGCGACACTAGTAACATAATACTCTGATAAGTCCAATGTTTTCAATAACTTTCTACATAATATATACAAACTAAAATTAAAATAATTGCGATTTCAGTCACTCCATGAAATTTTCAGTCGGTCACAAAACAAACCCTTTGAAACAAACCGAACAATTATTTCTTTTATTAAAGTAACAGAAACAGTTACAGCTAGGAAAACAGATAAGCCACATGCACTAGGCAACTGGGTTATCTGGCGTAGTGGTCATTAGGCCACCAGCCAAACGTCTCACACATTCACTGGTCTAATAGCTTGCGGGTACCGTCAGCAGATAAATTAAAGTATCGACGTACGTGAATTTAGAACTTGGTAGGGAGTAATTAAAGTCCGAAGGGTGTCGGTGGCCTAGTGGTTAGGGTCTCCCGTCCGGGAGACGCGGGTTCGGTCCCCACCACGTATCAATCATTTCGTACATTTCGAATTCATATGTACGTTTATTCAACGCTCTTACGGTGAAGGAAAACATCGTGATGAAACCTGCACACACACTCCTGCGAAGAAATTCCAAGGTTGTGTGTGAAGTCGACCAACACGCACTGGGCCAGCGTGGTCGACTAAGGCCTAATTGCCCTAATTCAGGGTAGGCTCGAGCCCCTCGGTGGGGACGTATATGAGCTGTTGATGATAGAGGGTTTATAAAAGTGAACAACAGTTTTATTCTAAAAGTTTTCAGATTTATTCATTTATTGTACAGAATGCTACAGTTAAATGGAAAATCTATTCTTTTTTAATTCTTCTTCTTCTTTCGAGTCGATGGCTCGTCAAAGATTTTATATTTTATTTGCCCAGTATGCCGCCACCCTGATTGCTCCATCTGAGGCCTCCACGAGCTCCTCCAGGGAGCACGAGTCAGGACAAGCAGGACACGATAAAAGGTGGGCCATTGTCTGCGGAGTCGCGCCACACTCGCACCGAAGGTCCGCCCCGTCTAAAAAACCCCACCTGAGACGGTTTTCTTTACTCCGACCGACCTTAATAATTAGCTTCATATTTCTATGGGAAAGTTGTGCGGTTCAGTTTAAAATTTCTTTAAAACCCTTTACTTAGCCTGATGATCGAGAAAATTATCTGTCAGTTACACAATTTGTATTTGAAAGCTAGTTAGACCAATATAGTTTATGATTTATTTACTCAAATCTATAGTTAAGATGTTTTTTTTCTTACAAATTTATAAGCTAAGTCTAAATACGTAATTTAATTCAATAAATACATAGTTCAGAACTATCTGGGACCTTGAAAATAACGATCTTGAACTAGACGCGGAACAAGTTGGGCATTAATTGTAAAACTTTAACACGAACTTGTGCTTCGGCATCTAATGAGATCGTACGTATGATGTTTGCGACTCCAACTTTTACTAGCTTCAAGTTTTCTGATCCGTTGGAAGAGAACAGTGTATCGATTTTGAAATATGAATGAGTTTTTTTTTTTTGCCTTTTTTTCGATTTGGCTACTCTGATGGTTTTTATTAAAAAAAAAAATTTTTATCTTTCTTGCTAACAACAAACAACAAAGCTACAATGAAATTCGAAGATGAGCAGTTTCAACTTTTGAAAAAAAAACTGTAGCGTTTTAATTTAGAAAAGTTTTACAAGATCTAAACTCTGATACTAGCCGTGTGGTGATGGCAGAGTAGAATACATTTGTCACCAACTCCTACTCTTCTCGTGGGTGTCGTAAGAGGCGACTTAGGGACATTGAACAGGGAACGGGCAGCAGCGCTCTCTGATACGGTAACCTTTTAATCTGCGATCTCCAACCCGCCTGCCAAGCGTGAAGATTATGGCAAAACCCTCCACTTAAGTGGAGGAGGCTTATAGTCCAGCAGTGGACTGTAACGGGCCGTTGATGTTGAAACTCTGATACTTATGTTAGTACTTAGGAGTAGCTTTGTAGTTGGTTTGGAGAGAACAGTGCTGCTTTTTACCAACCGATTTAGAAATAGAAAGTTTTTTTTTCTTGCCGTTAATTTTTAGCCATCAGGGCCCCGTTTCACGAAGCAACAATTTACAAGTAACAAGTTACAATTTGATATTCATTGCGTAGCCAATTCGCCTAAACTGTAAGCCCTTATCATTTTATTTCATTGTCTACGCAATGTACATCGAATTGTACTTGTAATTTGTAACATATAGCTTCGTCAAACGGCCCCCAGAGCTGCATTTAGATCGCGCGCAAACTACCTATTATATATCTTCTTCTTCATCTTGTGGAAGGTCGACATTTAAACTCTCAAACGCAAGTATATAGATGCATTTTTAAACTTTGATAACATAACTTTAGAATTTCACATGCACAAACCCTCGCATATACCTATGAGATGCAAATACTCAAGAACTGCAGCGAATAAAGGTCTACCCATACCGAGCCGGCAGATTAGTTTGCCGAGAACGAATTGATTGCGTCGCGGCGGCGACTTGCTCTTTCTTCATTTTCAATGCTAGACCTTAGTAAGCACACGTTTCTTTTGTAGGGTATCCAGGTATTTGGTCCATAAAATTACTTTTACAAAGAATTTTTACCAAAAACTCAGTTGCTTTCGATTTTCACGAGGTAATACGATGTTCCCGTAATATAACAAGGATATTTATGTCTTTTCCCAGTTTTTTAATCACAACGTCAGCCGTAGAAGCTGAAAGAACAGATTTTACCGCGGGAAAATATTTTATTCCCGTGGGAATTTCAAGGGAAACTGCAGGCAGACGGCGGATACGACGGATTCTAGAATAGAATACTTTATTGCACACAAGAATCACACAGAAAAATACAGTACAATGAAAAAGGGCGACATTATTGCTAAGGTACTCGTAGTAATTTCTTCCAAGCAACCTTGTTCTAATGTAGATAAATGTGTGGTTTAAAATCAATTATCATTTATGACGAAAGTAAATTCTCAGCTTTTCTTTCACGGACAAAAAGATATGTGTATAAAATTTTACGAGTACTAAACTCTACGGCATTGTTATATTTCGCGAGTATTTTAACAAATTATTTACCTAAGAAATTATCATGAAAAGTAATGCACTATATTTTAATTAAAACAATGATATTATTCTACTGAAAACACCTTTTACAAAATTAATTTTATCGTTATGGTATGAATGCCAATCGCGAGAAACGCAATGAAATTCATACTCCACTCCACTTGTTATGTACTACGTAATCTGGGTGGGGCTGCCAACTCATCGCAAGATTTTCAGGCTTATACTTAACCTAAAAAATCTGTTATAGAAGTCTACCACCCTTAACTTGAGTTGTCAAATCAACATGTTTTGGAACGTATATTTAATTGGCTTTGTTTTTGAAAGAGTTTTATTTTGGTAAAGTGTGTAACTATGTTAAACAGTTCTTATTGTGGACGTTTTTGTACATTTAAATGACGCAGAATTTTAGTCAAACAGGGTAGTGTCCGTTAAAAAAAGACAGCTTCCTCTTCTATATTTTTTTAAAATTTTTACGAGTATTCGACTTCGATGTTTATAGATGAAATTAAGCAATAAGTGCTTATTGCGAGTGGTTAAGATGCGCAGAAAAGGGGCTATTTAAATAAGTTGGCAACACAGTTTAAATATACCGCTACATGAAAAAGATGTTGATATCGTTACGAAACCTTTTATCGAATTAATACATTTCATTGGGGACGTATACGATGATTACCCAGTTCGAAGTATATTACTCTTCCACACTACGACCAAATCTGTCTTTGTTATTCCAACATATTGTTCTCTATATCTATCCCTCTCTGGCACCATTTTTTTAAATCAGACAAGCGCGGCGAGTAAACTCATTCAATTATCGGCTTAGCCAGGAATCGAATCGAAGATCTCGCGTTTAAATGCACTGCCACTGCCACTGTTGTCAAAGGCTTGTCGTTCAAACTATGCCGTGAGCAAAAATCTTTCAAAAGACTCAAAACAGTAGTAGTATCGATGTAGAAACCCCATTTTTGCGCCAGTAGATTTTTTACCTTGAAGTGCACATAATCCACTTCGTAAATCTTTGCTTCATTAGACAATAGACACGATATCCTTCCGTATGAATGAAATATGGTACTAAAATATGGTAATGGTATGGTATGATAGAACGGTGTGGTATGAAGGTGGTTTGTAAGCTTTAAAGGTACATTTCAATAAATTATAAAGCGAAAAATGAAAAATTTCGTCGATCTTGGACAGGACTCGAACCTGCATCTCCTTGGCTATCCGGGCATAATGGGCCGGTAATGCACTCTGAGCATTAAAGTAAAAAGCAGTGTCAAATTTCGTCGACCTTTCACTTGGTGGCATAATTGGTAATGCGCATGTTTCTGGCCCGGATAGCCAAGGAGATGCAGGTTCGAGTCCTGTCCAAGATCGACCATTTTTTTCGCATTATAATTATTAGATATTTTGTTAACAGACAATAATAATCTATAACATTTAATTACTTGATCACTTCAAAATCGAGTCTTCTATACTGACTGTATCTATAGTTCGCGTGCGTTCTGAATGCAGCTCTTACGTATGTGACTACTATGTATGGCCACGAATGCATTCTGATCATGCGCAGACTATAGGTATATTCTATTTCAAGTAAACAAAAAAACTTTCTCCTACGCTACGATATCACCATCATCGTCATCATCAATAGCAGACTACTGTAAGTCAGAACTTAGCAGATGCATTTTTTCTGCTGGTGAATTCTTAAAGCCTGGACACCGTACTGCAGCAAATCCAGGTCAAATTGCTAGTCGCTGACGGCTGTTTAAACACGAACGGTGTTAGTTTCCAGCGTATTGCTTGCTCTGGCAAATAACCCCCCTTTTGTACTTCGCGGAGTCGGGCAAAAAGACTCCGGCGCTTGCAACCCGACGCCAATCGAAGTATTCATAAAGTTTTTGGTCTAGGATTCGGAAAGATTAAAACCGATTGATTTTCTCATTTCATTGAAGTCCGACTGGTGCAATTTTATGCATGATTACGAAAGGATTCATCTGTAAGCTTTCTTACTACGATATGTAGATAAATCAAATAAATAGACATATGTAATGATGACAACAATTTATTTAAAATAATATGCAAGAGATTAGACGCTTGCGGAGTTTCTTCGGCGAGTTCTTTTGCGAAACAAAGTGCATACTTGCAAGAATAAAGATTTGAAATTTGAATGAAAACTGGCTAAAGGTCACCAGAAGCCATGCTCACCCTGTAAGAGATATGAGCGTGACCACAAAACGTGACCTTTAGTATGTAGAGGTATGTGCATTTGAAAAATTGAATCTGTAAAAGTAATCATCAAATGAAGTAAATTAAAACTAATAAAACCGCCGATTACATGTGGCGCAAACACAATTACTGATATTGATTTTAATCGTTCAGGTTAGGGATGTCAGAACAACTTGTGGTCCGTATAAGTTTGTATTGATTTCCGACAGATGGCGTTATTATGCACTCTGATCATTCAAAAATAGAAGCGATGGTAATTTTTGTCGATCTTTTAATATAAAGGGAAAATATGCCTAGTATAGGAGTTAAGTACAGGCTCAAATCAGTCGTACATTTTTTTAAATTTTTTGGTTTTATTTTAAAGTATAGGTAGATATATTTGTGTTTAGGTACTTACAGAAAATATCTGTATAAAATACTAATATTAATAAATTCGGTTAACATAGTAAGTACAGTACAGCAACAACAATGACGGATGGCTAGCTAGATACCTATTTAGAAAAGTAAAATTATTGCTAAAGGAATAAAAAAAACAACAAACCTGCCATCCTTAGATCAGATTGCCTTTCTCGCTTCGGCTTATTATTTTTATAGCCGTGCATAATTTAGTTACTACACACACAACATAACACACAACAGTCCATTGAGTCAAATCAGTCAGTCAGAAAACATACTGCGGCGCACATGTTTCTGTATATAGTTTCGAAAGTGTTGTGTATTCAAATTACGTTGTCTATGTGGATGATGTTGTCAATGGCAGAAGTTGGTGATAAGGCATTTCAAGCATGTAAAGAATATGGACAATCTATGCTAGAATGCCACAATATTTTGTATCCACACCAAAGAGTGAGAGTTCCAATAGATTTGTTATTATACCCTCATATGGTATTGATTGGATTCAGAAGAACTCCTCACGAAGCACTCAGCTGGAAATGTGGTGGAAGCCTAATTAGTGACCAGTGGGTTTTAACAGCAGCTCATTGTCAGGAAGATCCCGAAAGTGGACCAGCAAGAATCTTGAGAGTCGGCACAGCGACCTTCGAATTTGATGAAGTTGAAGAGCTAGCTCAAGAAACATTCGTCAAAGACATAATTCCCCATCCCGATTACAAACCACCTTCGAAATACCATGACATAGCCCTGATGAGTGCACGGCCGGCGTTCAAGTTGAACAGAGACATACGTATAGCTTGCTTGTTTCCGCATGATAACTTCAACCACTTACAGATGACGGCAATAGGATTTGGAACGACAAAATCAGGAGTGGCAGCAACCAGTCAAACTTTGATGAAAGTTGATGTGGATGTGATAGAAAACGCTGTCTGCAACAAGTCTATGAAGTCTTTGATCAGGAGGAAGACTTTAGCGCATGGTATAGATGAATTCCAGCTTTGTGCTGGAGATTATGTGCATGGTGGTAGAGATACCTGTCAAGGTGATTCTGGAGGTCCTTTGCAAGTGTTTGACGATCGAGTTGATTGTGTCAAGTCGTTTCCTTTACATACTGTTGTAGGTGTGACGTCTTTTGGGAGAGATTGTGGAAGAAAAATGGCTCCAGGAGTGTACAGTAGGGTTTCAAAGTACATTGGTTGGATTGAAAGTGTAGTGTGGCCTACGTAGGTGTCAGCTGAAATAGTTTTTAAATAATTATGACTCTTAAGCCCAAGACACACAGAGCGGGAGCGGCGCGGTCCGGGGCCGGGACAAGCAGGACGGCGCTATGCCGCACCGTTTCGAATTCCTGGCCCCGGACCGTCCCCGGCACGGCTCTGTGTGACTTGGGCTTTAATAAGTAAATACTATTATTTCGGTTATTAAATTACTACTTCTTGTGAGTAGTTCTCTGAACTTCAGAGTCAAAGTAAAATCAAGTTATGTTTGATCTTATCGCGTTTCTAATGCATTTTAATTAAGCGATCACATTTAAATCGTAATAATAATATATTGCATGTATCCAAGAAAGAAACATTTTCTGAAAAATTATTTCCAGTAAGACTTATGTTTGATTTTATTCACTGCACATTCTGCATTTATAGGTATGTTATGTATAATTAAGATAGTTTACAGGAAATTATATAATTAATCTAAGGCAAAGGCAATTAAGTGTCTTCTTGCCTTTGCCTTTATAGATCTATGTCTCATCACTTCCCAGCCTCTCTCTTTCTTAAGCAGGTTTAATTCACACACTCCCAACAAAATCTCCAGAATATCTATCCGTACGACCCAAAACATCTACTTATGAAATATAAAATATTCACCCCGTGTAGGAAAGAAATCTCACCTGGAACAAAGGGTTTTGATACTTTTTATGAAAACAGTGGCTCAGCCGTAAAGGGACGCGGTATCATGCAAATGTCGCGCGAATGTCAAGATGAAAAGGACGTGGTTTTCAGGGGCGGAATTCTAATGCATATGTCGTATTACGTAAGAAAGAAGAGGAAGAGGATTTTAGCATTAACACATGCGGTTTTGATACATTTGGGGAGGAATTTGAATCAACCTCGCACAAGTTCACTTCAATTCTGTACATTTACTCACACTCCTATATCAGGCATAATGATTTTTGGGTAATCGTTGTTTTGAGTGGGAAATGGAAATCAAAAATTTCTTCACGTAGGACCGCTATATGCTAAAAATGAGGTAATGTTCATTCTCGTATCGAAGTGACAAGTGAGTGTCTAGTGGCTACATCATCATCATCATCATCATTCGCTTGCCCTTATCCCACTTGGCTACATATACTAAATAAAAATAAAAATAAACCCATGACAATACAAAATTAATCACTAAACACAACAAAATAAGAGCCCTTTTAAATCCACGAACCCGTACTGACACAGGTGAGTCCAAACATGAATACAATCCTGAGCTTAGTCTGAAGACAGGAGCACCCTCTAAATTTATCCCCGAGATCCTGTATCAAGATCCTTATGTCTCGTAGGATTTCTTAAACGATATAGGCTGAGGCAAGTAAGCAAATGTTCAGGAAAATTGGCCCGTTTAAAGTGGCTGAAAAAATACGTAGAGAAGGAGAAAATTTTAAGTTAAAAATAACAAAAACGAATGCAACATAGAAATAACTTTTTCATCATAGGTTTCTGAATCATAATTATATGATTATTTAATGTTATAATCTGGTTTGTCCTTCAGCATGAGTAGGAAGGAATCGATGATCACGAACGTGACACGTTTTGGCGGAAATAGTTATTATGTCTAGCAGTTAGTTGCCGTAGAAAATAATAAATTCACTAACATTAAAAATAACACAACAACACAAAACCAACATTAAATTAATTTTTAATGTTAGTGTAGTGAACAACCACGAAAATCTTAAAACATATATAATAAATTCAGTAAATAATGCCGCAAATATTGCAGAGAAGATGTTTCAAATGTTAAATTTTTAAAAAGCTCAAACAGCCAATCCTAAATCTTTTTTAACAGCCATACCGTAAGAAAATAAGCCATTTAAGTTGAGATTAAGTTTAAAAGTCATCTTATTACACAAAAACACAATTTACAAACTTACACGAAAATACGTAATTTTCATTTAAACTTTCGCTAGGGACGGGAGACGGATTATCGTTCGTTCAGAGCTCGTGCAGAACAAGAGGGAAGTGCAGAGTGTTCTTCTAACCTAACCAACAGTTTATTTTTCTTTATAGTGTGGATTTAAAGGCCAACCACCAACCTCAAAGAGCCGCCAAAGGATACACACATGGTCTGTGTAACGACTACTCTCTTGCCTCCCGAAGCACAGAATGAATCATCTGGTGATACAACCTGCAATGTCCTAAACAAACTGGGGAAAGTCTTATCAATCAATCAATCAGTCTATTGCAGTCCACAGCTGGACCTACCAGGTGGAATGATGACCTGAGGAAGGTCGCTGGTGGTGGCTGGATGAGGAAAGCGGGTGATCGTGCGCTTTGGCGTGCCCTTGGGGAGGCCTACGTCCAGCAGTGGACTGCAATAGGAAAGTCTTATAAAGAAGTTTATTGTTTGACAATGCCCCCACCGGGGTTTGAACCCGGAACCTTCGTAATGAGAGTCAAACGTTCGACCGCTCGGCCACGGAACACGCGGGAAAGTGTTCGGGACGCGAAGCTCTGGTTATGTCTGTACGGTCACCCATCTCTCAAGCCCTAACAATCTTGTCCCCTTTTTATCAAGGACGTTTTGGAGTCGTTTTTTTTATAATTGCCAATCTGCTCCGGCCATATCTCGGAGTAGGCCTCGGGCGATTGAGAATTTAAAGAATTTAATTATTTTTCTTAAGATCTGGTGGGTGGTAAAATTTGTTTAGGAAAGTATTGAAGATGACCTAAGTATGAAATTGGATTTAGGGATACCGGTTCTGACATGCGAAGGAGAAAATAAATTGGGGTTGAATATTTGTTAGAAGGTTGTTAGCTAGGCTTCTCTTAAAATCGAATTAGATTATTTGTCGTGGGAAAAAACTTTACTAAACATAAAGAAAAGTCGAAAGAAAACGGACACTATCAGTCTAAAAACAAAAAATCTCCAATGACTAAAAACTTACTCATCTCTGCAAGTCTTACAAATTCATTAACAGAAAAAACGAAGTAAAATTTTAACCCCATCCATCTTAACCTCAAAGAAATACTTCTTCAAGCTTCAAAGGCTCCACAACACAAATTCCTTGAGGAGTTCACTCATCAAAATAAAGAAAACCGGAAAAAATTACGTTCTCTGCTTTTGTGGAGTTGGAAACTGTTTTACAATCCACAGATATGTTTAAATATCTCAACGTGGCATTTGAAACACGGAAAACTCTCCAGCTAATAACAACCATTAATGACCTGCTCAGATTTACATGTTTATAGATAAGTGTACTGAATTTGGTTAGATTCAGTAGAGCTCTTAACTGAGAGGGAGACCTCTGTAAGCCTCTCAGATAAATTATACGCAAAACACGATCAATTTGGCGATCCTTAGGTCAGAGAGTTCTTAAATTTAAGTATGTTTTTTATATTTTTGATAAAAATTCACATCTAGCATTTCCCAAAAATTTGGCAAATTTAATATGCCGACTAACTCACACTAGAGGACTTTTGGACGATTAAATCCTACTTGAAGAACACATTGGCCTCGATGCGGGATGTCATGCTCTAATTCGAATTTTAAAATACAGCTATCCTTTTCGTTTTTATGACCAATGACAGAGAAGTGAAGAACGAATGATATTCATTTGAACGAATGCTAACCTAAAATAAGGGCATAGCTGTCAATTTAAGAGATTTTTAAGTCGCATGTTTTAAGTGCTCCCTAAAATTGTGCAATTGACACGGCCATAAGGTTCAAATTCGATGTTTGACAGCTCTATTATCAGGATGGCCATATCCTGTCCCTTTTCAATCTTTAAAAGGTAAAAACGACGGACTAACTTAAATTAAGGATTAGAGCGTGACATCCCGAATCGAGGCCATTGCCGCTGTATCACGAGTCACGACGAGATTAAAACTAAAATAATAAAAAGGGTCTTTTTCAGTGCAAGCTCGAATTCAAGGGCTGCGCAGTGCGTGTAATAAATCTTTAGACTGAAAATATCTACACGATTTATGGCGTTGTCTCAGACGTGGGTTAGACGAGATTCGGGAAACTCCAGAATAGAATACGCACTATTTGTGTCTTAGACCGTCTGTGGTATAGTGGCTAGGGCTGCTGCCTCTAGTCCGGGAGACGCGGGTTCGATCCCCGCCACGTGCCAATGTGGTTTCGAATTTTTAATTCATATGTATAAGGGTACGTTTATTCGACGCTCTTACGGTGACGGATAAAACCATATGGAAACCTGCACAATCCTGCGAAGAAATGCGAAAGGTTGAATTAAGTCGACCAACCCGCTCTATCACCAGAATTACAAACCTCTATGCATTCAGGGTAGGCTCGAGCCCCTCGGTGACGACGTGTATGAGCTGTTGATGATGATGATGATGCAATCAACAGCTCATATACGTCCCCACCGAGGGGCCCAAGCCTACCCTGAATTAGGGCGATAAGGCCTTAGTCGACCACGCTGGCCCAGTGCGGGTTGGCCGACTTCACATACAACCTTTGAATTTCTTCGCAGGAGTGTGCAGGTTTCATCACGATGATGTTTTCCTTCACCGTAAGAGCGTCGTCGTACATTTTCGAAATTCAAAAACACATTGGTACGTGGTGGGGATCGAACCCGCATCTCCCGGACGGGAGCCCTAGCAACCACCGACCACCGACGACGCAAACCTCTATACAAAGTATCAAATGATACGATAATTGGAAATAACTTAAAATTTATTTCCTAGATTTGTTTACATTGTTTGTTAGTATTACAAGTGAAGTTAATAATAAAAGCGTGTTAAAATGATAATAAGTTATTGCTTCAGATACTTCTCAAAGGTTTCTAAGTACTCAAAGTTAATCAGTTCAATCCCCACCGGGTTCGCGTGGTTCAGCCATGGCATGATCTAGTTGACCTAATTTAGGACTGGTTCTAACCCCTCTGAGACATAATAGATTAGGACCATTGCATTGCTTGCGAGGTCAATTCATGTTATATTCCTTAAACTTTATCAATTTTGATACTGGTAAACCTACCAACCAAATAACAAAGTGCGGAATCTCACTTTTAGGACAACCATTCAGCCTGAGAGTCCTAACCAAACTGAGGACAGTCTCACAGTGTAATTTTTGTTTGGCCACAGTCACTCAGCGTTATTTGAAGAACCTCTATCAAAGGCCCGTTACAGTCCACTGCTGGACTATGAGCCTCCTCCACTCAAGTGTTTGGTTTTGCCATAATCTCCACGCTTGGCAGGCGGGTTGGAGATCGCAGATTAAAAGGTTACTGTATCAGAGAGCGCTGCTGCCCGTTCCCTGTTCAATGTGTAGTCCTTAAGTCGCCTCTTACGACACCCACGGGAAGAGTAGGGGTAGGTGACAAATGTATTCTACTCTGCCGTCACCGCACGGAAGAAGATGAGAACCTCTATTATAGGAGCTAAAGCTCTACCGCTATTGGAATCATAATGATTCCATGACTTTTTTTGAGATTTGAATTTAAAAAATTACATCAGCATCTAGCGGCAGTCCACCGCTTGATAAGGACTCAAATTATATGTACTTGCTACGTGTCAAACCGCAAAGTATCCTTAACTGCGTTTGACGCTTTGCTGAGATATCTGTCAAAACAGTTATCAAGCCCTACAGCAGATAATAATAACCTTTCCACCAGGGGGCCGTTTCACGAAGCTACACGTTACAAATTACAAGTACAATTCGACGTACATTGCGTAGACGATTAGATAAAACGATAAGGGCTTACAGTTTAGGTGAATTAGCCACGCAATGTATATCAAATTGTAACTTGCTGTTTCGTGAAACAGGGCCCAGTTCAAATTCGGTCGGAAGATACTCGAACTTAATAATTAACATAGAAATCAGAGTAGAGTGTAAACAAGTATCAACCTTGACCTACTTCGAGGCCCCGGAGATAATTTGCACAGGAAACGGTGCAGACCTCTTCAACGGAAGCATTTACACACATGACCGTATTTTTCCTCATTCCTCGACTCGAGCGCTAGCAATTTTTCTAAGGATCATGTCGGTATTAAATACTTTTCCATTCTAGCTTGCTTTAATTATCACTAGGTATTTTTTTGTACGAGTATAAGTAAATATAATATTAAATACATTATTTACTGAACAGATTTATATGGTAGCGGCAAATTGCTGTTTATTTGGCCATTTCTTCCATCTACCTAACTACCTATAAATTAACGAGGTAATAAACCTTTACGTGTAGATTGTTATTCAAATTGATAAATAACAAATCCGGATTAACACACGGGGTTAAGTCTATTTCTCCTATACTAAGGAGGCAAGACTTAAAAAAATATTTAATATTTGATACCACACATTTTTCCATCAACTTTGACGTTAAACAAATATGTGGTAACCCGAAATATTTTAACGCGTTCACTGCCGGAAATTCCAAAGATCGAGTGCTAATGAAATAACTTGGTTTAATCATCCGTCCATTGTCCGTTTTCTCTCGGCCTCCATTTGTCCCCTACTATAAAAAACCCATAAAATTTCAATGCGTATTTTCCTAATCTAGCGGTAAGTAAACTAAAGGTAACATTAACTTGTGTAAAATTTACTAGGTGCACTAAGAAACGCAAATATCACCGGTGTACCTACGTTAAGGCCAATATCAAGCCAAAAATATTGCAAAACGTGGTATTTGAGTGTGTATCTTGGGAGCCAACTAAAGCTGTGTATCCTTTTGGGAAAAGAGCTAGAACTATTGCAAATATATATGTATAAAACTTACAATGGCTAAAATATGCTTTCATATTTGTTATCCTCTTTTTAGTAAGTTCAATCATAGATATCAATAAATAAGACAAGCTTAGAATTGCACCCTGCAGAACACCCAAGCGTCATAAACAAAAGCCCTCATTAACTTCAGCACTAAACGCAGACTTACCCTGTCAATAGCTTCTCTCAAATCGACATCCGCTGGTAACTCCAGTTCGGTATTACATCGATCGGATATTCGAAAGTGTCTGAATTAAACTTTTTCAATCACGTCGGCGACACTTCCTTAAGCGGTGGGGGTGGGGGGAAAGGAATCAATCCTCCTTTCATACACCAGGAAGCGGATTTTTAATGCGGCAGCTCAATTTGAGATTGAGCTCTGAACTTGTAAACTTGTAATGACTTGTACTGACAATTAGGAGTTTGTTAAGGACGTCTTTGAAGGTCGGAATTTCGGTTCTTTATTGACATTTCCGTCCTTGAATTTGACAGCAAGTTCACGAATTTTCGGAAAGATCACGCCATAGCACGCCATCTATTCAATTGAATTGCAATTGCATTTATTTGTTCCCTAGAAATTTTAACAAATTAAGTAACCTGTCTATTCTTCTAATGATTATTGTGCAAAAATAGATACGTAATTTAAAATAGTGATCGAAACGAATACCTATATATTACTTATAAGTAAAGATACCTTTGGTTTTATTTAAACTATTGGCAAACACAATTAACCAAGTTATAAAGGTGAGACCTGGATACTTATTCAGTATAAACTTGTTGCCGTGCCACATCATACAGGTTCCTTTCGCAGCAAAGTACCAAATACGCACTTGGTCGATAAACGCATTGTACCTGATACGCATGTTATCAAATTATGCGATGTACCAAGTGTCCTAATACGCGAGTGATCAAAAACGCAATTGACCAAAAATAATACGCGGGCTAACAATACCTGCACGACATTTTATAGACCATGATTTTTTGTATTCAAAAATAAAACAAATATTTCAAAGAAAAATCTCTGTTTTGGGTACGTAAATAAGAAATTTCACGGTAGAACGACCTTTTCTTGTTTTAAATTCAATACAAACAAAACAACAATTGCAAACAATAATCTTAGCTCAATCAAAAAGCAATAAAGGCCTGTCACAAATAATACAGAACCCGGAATTATATGAAAACAATTCAACGAAGCCTACAAACGATTCCAAGTAAAATTTTCCAATAAAGCCGCCCGAGTCCCCTTAATATTGATGATATTGAAATCCATCTATTCAAGATCAACACACCCCGAAGGGACCAAAGGATAGTAAGAATACTTCACTTAAGGTTTTTGGGGCCAAAAGAAAAGCAACAAGCGTGCAACATACAAATTGAAGCAAAAAGGTAGTTCTTTCCCCGATGGTATCACATCAATAGATCATATACGTCCCCACCGAGGGGCTACCCTGAATTAGGGCGTTTAGGCCTTAGTCAACCACGCTGGCCCAGTGCGGGTTGGTCGACTTCACACACAACCTTTGAATTTCTTCGCAGGAATGTGCAGGTTTCATCACGATTACCTCGATATTTCGGAACGGTTACACGCTCCATGGTCACGAGTAGAAATTGTGAAAATGTTAGTGTCGTGAACAACCACGAAAATCTTAAATCATAACTTATACCTGTACTATTGACTGCTGAAAAGTGATTGTCGCGAATTTTGTGGCCAGAGGGAGAATAGTGGAAGGTCACATCAGAGTAAGCGATCCGATGGAATCATGCAAATGTAGCTAAATAGTGATAGAATTAATTAATACAGATGAGATGGGTAGTACTCGTACAATTTATATGGAAAGATGTTTCTTCGTCTGTCTTAGGAATCTTTTATGACGCCGACGTTGATGAAAAACATAGAAAAATACCTCTGTTAAATAGTTTCTTGCTTTGTTTCTTTCCTTTGTTTCTTTTAGATGTTATCGAGTCCTTAGGAAAATGTTAAAAAAATGCTTATTAAATTGAGCTATAATTATTAAAGTCATCGTTACGTATGTATTGAATTAAACCTTTTGCATTAGTATTAAAACCGTCTTTACATCCCTATACCCAATTTTGATCTGCAGCTCAATATTGTCCATAATCTACACTAGCCGACTAATACATATTCTAGTCATACAGTCGTCGCATGCTATTGAATATTGAAACAATTTAACGCATACGGACGATAATGTGTATCAGATGTGTGACCACTGAATCCCGATGTGCAGGGAATTACTAGTTGTGTAGGGTTGCCAGTTTTTTTAAAGATATTCATGTCTACACGAATATACTTAAGGCCACTCGATGACATTACAACCTACACGATAAGAAGCAGACGATTGATTTTAAAGTATACACACAATAAGAAGTCGATTCTATTTAATAAACGATTCGTGATTCGTGAGTTGATTCGTTAAGGCAAAATACTAAAGACGAAAACGAAATAAAACAGTCCTTGCTGAAGCATAAAAGCGCACTATCAATTATGGTCAACAAGGTATACAATTTTACTAAGGACATATTTTAAACAAGCACAACCTAATTAGGACGTAATTATTACCAGGTTAAGGGCACCCAAAATGATGAAAATTCAAGAAGAGATTATAAAACCAAAGAGTTTCTGGATCGAAGCAAGTAAAAGAGATGGTAACCTATCGCTAAGAGAAAAAGGTGTAATCTAGAAACATATTAAAAAAACAATACAAAATTACTTTTACAGCAGCCCTATATCAGACGGCAAAGAGCACAATCCCTATAATAGTCGCCGGCGATAGTGCGGATAACAATCACTTTAATTTATACGATGGGGCTGCAGCATTCACTTTGCGAATCCATTTCTGTCCCAGTGACAGGGCCGACGCGTGTGCAGTAAATTAAAACGAACTTGAATGTCAAAACGTAAATGATAAAGTGTTTAAAGAAAACAGTGTCTAAATGCATGGTCTTGTCACATAAAAAAAAGCGATGAATCCAGAATTTAAACATCTCTATGCTTAAGTTCGGAAATAAATTTTGTTGGATTGGAAGATAAAAGTAATACTCGTATAAGTTTTACTAGTTATATGTGCGAAATACGAAGTTTAGACTCAGCCGAATAGAACCAATTACTACCATTTCATAATAATAAAAAAATGCCTACTCTACTGTAATGGCAAAGATAACAATTTGTAAAATCTTGAACCTTCCAAAGTTTGAAAAGTTAGCTTGAAGGATGGATAGAAATTAAGTTACTTTTTTACCATGGAAAATGTTTTAATCCTACAGGCAGAATATTAGCGTTACTGATTATCGTAGATTGCATTTATTGAGCGAAGCGTCTCAAAAAAGTCATAAATCAAAAAATCATAAATCAACCATTTAAAAAAAGTACTCGCGAGGTCTACAGCTCACAGAGCCACTGTAGATAGCATACTTTTTGTTTTCAACTGAATTTCCACATCAGGTTGCACATAAAAGGTATCCAATATGGCCGAACGTAATCCCTTTATAGATTGTAGGATTACGCCCGACTAGTTTTATCACTTAATGTTATTTGCTATTCTATTTTTGCTTTGTATAAACTTTATGTTTATTAATATTTGTCTATATTTGATTCACATTTAAGTTGAGTTTAAGTACTTGTTGTAAATCAAATCAAAAATTATTTACTTTCATAGGATGTTATTACATCACTTAGATCCGTCATTACATTACATTTTTTTGGGTGAATTCACTAATACAATAGCGGAATCTGTGGAGAGGAGTTCACCGAAGAAACTCCACAGACGTCGCATCTTTTGCGTTTCCTTTTTTAAATAAAATATTGTCAATTGCAAAATTAATGCTAATATATCGAAAAAGTCTGCTACTCAAATAATCTATTCCCTCCCATGGACATCTGTCCTCAGATATTCTATAGTAACCTTTTTTATACAAGTTCTGTTTTACAATTATTTTAAACTTGTCTAAAGGTAAGTTTTTACGTGTAGTAAGCACATTTACATCACCACCTAAGGTATCGCGTCTATCCTGAATAAGGGTGAAGGCCAATTGCACACACAACCTTTCGAATTTCTTCACCTGCAACAAATTGCTTTTACGTAGCTGGTTATGAACCAGTTAGTTACCAAAGTGGCTGACTGAAGGGCCCTTACTAGATTCCTCACGATGTTTCTAAAGTATGTCCTTTTTTTCTTCATCCCTATCAAAACTGTAAAATTCTCTCCATCCTTTTTACTAATTTATTTTCTTCATCTTTAATACCAATGTCTCTTGTTTTTCCTCTTTTCATTCGTAAGCGATTTTCGGTTGTAAGGCCGTCTGATCTGGACCAACCAACTCGTGCGGACGATAAATCACGCGCACGTGTGAGTGATGATATTGTGAGTACTGATCGATGTTCGGGCTATTGCTGGTACAAACATGGCGGCTGTCAGGAAAAATCTAAATTAGATTTGGGTGATGACTGGCAATGGAATTTCTGAACGGAACGCCGGAACGACGACAAAGTTTCAAACTACGGTTCTGTGTGGCCAATCAGAATTGGCTGAGAGGCTCGAGCTTTACAATGGGGACGTATATATATACGTATAACTGTCAACAGCAACAACCACGTGGTATTGTCAAATGGTTCCAGATCAGGTCAATGACCATCCGGTATTAACTTCTTCGAGTTGCATCATGAACAAAGTCGTGTCATGTATGGCATGATCATTCAATTATGTGATAGGTCTGAGACGAAAAAATAATAAGTCACTTCTTTTAAATATGAAAAATGTAATAAGTTAAAGTTTGCCCAAGCCCTTCAGGATATTTCAATTAAGTAAACTTTTCCTTGACAAAATATTCCCCGAATAAAAATCTCAACTTAAATTTCAATTTTTCAAGGCTTCAATACAACTTAATTGTACCTTACGACTTTCTGATCTCATTCCGGTTCTCAGAACTCTCTGAATTTTTTATTATCTTGTTTTCCGTTTTTTTTTTCGAGGGTAAAAGTTAGAAAGTTCTTTAGGGGCGGCTGGATTGCACTCTAGCGCCACGCAAAGAGAAAAAAATTGCTTCTCGAGAAAAATGTACATCAAATAAGAAATCTGAAAATAAAGATGAATTAAATGATTGATTGGAAAGCATTTAAAACTAGTGGCTCTGTGAGCTGTAGACCTCGCGAGTCTGTATATATCTTTTCAAAATTTATTTTTATATTATCTCCACAAACATCCCCGACCCCTTGTTTTTTTTTTTATTGGTTAAGAAATAAACAGCCTCAGCGGTAGACCTTGTAAGCTGGCAACCCCCATAACTCCGTCATTTTTTTAAATTTCCTAAAACTGACTCGATAAAAAAAAACCATTAATTTATCGAACCTGCTCACAAAATTTCAGGAGTATCGGTTGAGAAACGCGACCTGTAGAGTGAAACAAACAAACAAACAAACAGATGGACATACAAAAGCAAATTTGGCCAAGCTGAAACAGAGACGCTTCGCTCGCTCGGTCAATAATACAATAAGGCACGTCGCTTATTCAAATAAATAAAATATTATTTCTAGTAAGAAGGTACAAGTACTAACTTCTTACAAAAAATAATATTTTCTATGTTATCACAAGTGGATATCTTTTCTAGGCCCACTTCTACGTACTTCTAAATAAACGCAGTTAACGAACAAACAAACTTTATGGTAGCGACTGTGAATAACAATAATAGAATTTGCTGAACGGGCTCCAGTGTGCAATAAGTTAGCTCTGAAGACTTGTTTCTTGTAATTAACTTGGTTCCAGAAGTTAGATTTCCACAGGGACTTGAGGTCGGTAGCATTTGTTGATGATCATTTTTTTATTATGTTTGCAGTTTTGGAGGTAATTTGGGGAAACGTTATGGGGTGTCATGGTAAGGCAATATTGTGAGGGACAACTTATTAAGTTTAAGTGCAGGGAGGGATAATATGATCTCGAGCATGATAAGAAAAGGAAGTCATTTAAAATTTTTAGAAGTAACGTCTTCTTTATGTTCTAACTTTTTCGCACAATCAGAGGAATATTTTGAAAGACTAGATGAGACAAGGTACAACAAATTTTGGAAAATCATTAAGTGATGTTTCCAAGATTAATTAAGATGTCGTTGGTGACAATATGCCAGTAAATTTACAAGAAAAGACCTCTAAATTCTGAATGAATAATTTTGAACAACGTGAATTTGAACAAAAGCTTAACCAATAAGTGTAAGGAAACACTCGAAAGGACTGCCATTTTGAAATGTAGGTATTTGTTTACAGAAGACTTTCCTTCCCTCATCTGTTTATTCATTGGAGATCTATTTAGCATTGCAAACTACATTTATCCCCTCCGAGCGTATAAATCAACGTTTGCAACTGACGATAAAATAAAAAGCAAAGTGGAAGCTAAAACAGTCGATTTGTTAGCAAAATAAGGGGAAATATTCGGTCAGCGAATTGTTAAGTAGACACTGGTTAGGAGGCGTTGTCTTGTTGATTTAGTAACATAGTCGTCAAAACAACAAAATAGTGTATTCTTTTTATCGTATCGAATATCGATACTATGGCGATTTTTATGAAGACCAACGCAGCCACTAAAATTGCAGGATCCGTGACTTGGTAAAGTATACGTGCTCTTGCAGTAAAATAGTGTGGACATAACAGTATTTAAGGTGAGTAAAGATATTTTGTCATTGAAGCCTCGTAGACATTATTGGGTCAGAGAAAACCAATACGATACGAATGATACAAACACTTAACACTCAAACGATACTTCAACTTGCGTAATAATTAAGACTCATAATAAGGTAAAATAGTTATGCTAGACATGACGATAATTTAAACTCAACAAATCCGATCCGATCAGAAATACAAATGAAAATTCCCATGCAGCATTAAGCGCATTTTTTGGAAATCTCCTAAAATTCTCAACTCAATTTCAACATAAGCAGCATTTACGTCAGTAATCGAAGTCGAGCCACACGAGGATTTCAACAGCTCCACAAAAATGATCCTCAATTATTTCATCCCGCACTCGCATCCTCTCCTAATCGAGACCTACATTGAACGAGTCAGTGTAAGTCGGTCGCACACGGCACAGGATCGGTGAGAGACTTTTTGTGGGAGATTAGAATTAATATTTACGAAGTAACGCTTTTGAGTGATGAAGACGCACCGGAAGTCGCAGTGTGGGCAGGCTACACAAGGTGGACTGACTTTGAAGGTTACAAAAAGTCGTTGGATATGAGCAGCGCAGGAGTGGTCATTGTGAAGATAAAAAAGGGGTGGTGTTCGTTAATCAGTGAAAGTCTTCGCGAGAGTTTAAAATGTTATTTTGAAGACTTGACGTAAGTCTAAAAATCTGTGATTGTTCCAAAAACTTATGGTCGAGCATACAAGATATGCATTAACACATGCATACGGTCTACTGACAGTCTGCTGAAAATGCATAAAAGAGAAGGACGAACGTCAGCGACCAAATTTGTTGAGGCAGTCAAAAAGTTGGTGCAACTACAAAAAGCATGTCGGTCGTGTGCGAGCACCCTTAGCCGAAGTATTCCCGTATAAAGGGATTTTCTAAAAATGGCGTCTGCAGTGCAATCCCAGTGATAGTTCAATTTCCTAGGGTTAGTTTTCTGGGAACAATAAGGAGGTGGAATTATTTAGGAATCAGTATGATTCTGACGCTGGTTACCTTTGGAGATTTTTATAGAAGAAACATAAGTTTTATAAAAGAATTGGAAGCAGAACTTCTAAGTGGAAACTTTCAAGAAACTGACTCTATTTTTGTCGACGAACTTCGTGCATGTTCCAAGTTTTTAAGTTTATGTCTTAGATAATATAGAATAGGAATAAGACCGAATAACTGGATATTATGTTTCATAAAACAGATCGATTGGTATGGAAGGTTTTATTAACATGCCAAACTCAGGTTGAACAATAATATCGCGATAAATCCCGGTCCTCATATTATTCTTTGTAATATTCTTTCAGTTTCTAGACACACACAAAAGAATATTATAGCTAGGTAGCTATTTATAGAAAAACCTTTCATCGTTTATCTTGTGTAGACGACAATTTACTGAGAAAGTCCTTTTACCTGAAACCTTTAGCATGAGCGCATATTTGTAAAGAAACGGAAACTTGTAGAAGCATGAGCAGAAAACTTACCAACTAAATGTATTTGAGTTGAATCTAAAATGCAAAGCATGATGTCTCGGAAATTCTATCAACACTCACCGGATAAAATAAATAAATAAATCACAAGGCTTAACTAAGCGTCAAGATCTCACCGGATTGCAAAATCTCAAGTCAAATAAGGAATCAGAGATATTTTTGAAAGACTAATAACTAGAACTACTATAATCTTCAGTGAAGCGTTCACATACCCACACATCATCTTCAGCACTAACTTGGTTGTCCGTCGGAACCAGCAACAGCTCTTAGCATTCACGATAGAACTACAATTATATTATTTAATTTAGGTTTACTGTATATTAAGTAGCACCATCATTATATACATCTATCTATGTATTTTTTCCACATAGAGCAGAGGACCAGGCTGAAAACCAGTCCTAAGCAACTCAAGTTGCCTAGCGTTATATTGAGCTTGATAACTACCTAAGTATTGTATACTTATCTAAACTGTTTATTTATAAACCTTGATGTTTGATAGGCTAAAAACTTGATGATCATTTGATTTATAATTATGTATGTGGCAAAAAAATGATTTCAATGGTTTAAATACATAGTTAATGTGTAAGTACACATTGGGAATTATGATCTACGACTAGGTAACGTGTAGGACGTTTAATTTTGTTACATTTCAACTGAAAATCACTTCGCAGTATAAAATTTCACGTAATTCGTCGGTAAACAGCACATCAATGTTTCATAACAGTTTTCAAACGAAGCACTCAAGAACGTTTCCTTCGTAAGTTAATATTTCAACCCTTATTGGGAGGGTACGTGACTGACTGGAGCATTGCGTATGTCGACGATGTTTTCAGCTTCATTGCTGGTTTGAACTCGCTTTTAAAAACTTCTGTTTATGTAAATACATAATCCAATAAGTAGTCAATGCGTGTGCGCGAACGCTTGCGCACCTTAAAATATCCTGCGAATTTGACCGCTTCCGCTTCATTACCTACTTCAAATTCAAGTGATTTTGACTCGGTTTTACAAATTAGATATTTATACTAACTTTAAAGAATGAGAAACTGAATGATTACTAGGACTAGATAAAGGATCCAAAGATAAAATTAAAAAGATTAACATTAGGTAAAATTTTACCATCATTTTTCCGTACGAGTAATACGAGTAGGTATATTATATGGGAAAGGATGATTTTGCAACACAATCTATTTCCTACTATATATTTCCTACTACATATTTCCTACTACATATTTTACCTCTCAGTTGCAACCAGCAATGGTCACACAAGGAATTCACCCCCAACAAATCCAATACACATCGTTTTCAATACTGCAAGAAACGACTGCTGACTGACATGGGTCTCGAAGTTCGACGAAATTGAAGAATACGGAGGGAATATTACGCATTGACGTGGCCCTAATATGTTTCCAAAATTGGGTAAATGTAATGAGGTTTTAAGGGTGCTGATTTGCCTTTTGAAGTGACATAAAATCCACTGGGCTTTCGGTGGTACCTACATCACAGTTCAATATTATACAAACACTTCACGAGATTTTTAGTATAGGTTTAGATCTTCCAGATATTATAAATGTTCTATCAGATCGCTTCACCAAGACATTATAATTAATTACTCGCGATAAATGTATAAAATTTATATTTTCACATACCACAAGGGAGCACTTTCGGAACTATACCTTAAAACAACTATACGGATGACTTTTGAATTCACCAAAAGTATAGCGAAATTTATTATTATAGCGTCCCAATTTCACAATGGCTTCCCGGGAGGAAGCATACCGGTACAATACCGGTAAAATAACGTATAAACAAAATACCGGTACAAATACTGAAACGGGATACCGTAACTTGAGTATTAATGGGCCACCAGGGCTGTCTTTTGTCTTCGTTTGTATATTTTTGGGTTGAGTTGAGGTTGCTAAAATATTACTTTATGCATTTGTTTACATCTCTTTTACGTTATATATTCGATATTGCGTAGGTTGGAATTTAGTATTTGCTATCGAACTTATTCGTTACGAGTAAGGTTTCATTAGGTTTAACAATGAAATCATGTTTTAGTACAATACTTCATCTAATAGTTCCAAAAGGTACTCGTGTATTTCTAGTATAAAATTCATCATCAACTGCTCTTATACGTCCCCACCGAGGGGCTCGAGCCTATCCTGAATTAGGGCGATCAGGCCTTAATCGACCACGAAGGCCCAGTGCGGATTGGTCGCTTCACACACAACTTTCGAATTTCTTTGCAGGAGTCTGCAGGTTTCCTCGCGATGTTTTTCTTCACCATAAAAGATTGATGTATTTGAAAATTAATGAGCTATAACTCATATAACGTAGATTTTATTCAAAAACCTAAATTTTTAATTCCCCAGCCCTATTTCAAATTAAAGTCTACGATAATTGCAACGGTCTCAATAGCTCCATTGGCATTTCACTTTCGTTTTATTAAATTCAACCGTATAGACAGTGCAATTATCGTCAAATTCAATTGTAGTCGTAATTGTTACTGGGGTGCTATGATAGAGAAATAGTCAAGAAAGAACTTTAAAAGAGTTTTTAGTGAAGCAATTTTGTGCAAGGGTTTTGTGAATTTTATAATATATATATTTTTTATTGATAACGTCACAATACAGTCACAAATCTAAACTACGACCTCAAAACCTATATTAATTTTAAATTAAATACAAACGTAACATTAAAAATTTTTTACCGTCTTCGATGTAGCCTAAAAAAATCACAATAAAAATGCAGAAATCCTTAAAATAATGCGTCCTTGTGCGTGTGTGCAAGTGTTCATAACACTCACTAATACAAACTATACGCGCTTCGCTTTTACGTGCGAGCGATGTTATCTGTCTCATTCGCATCGGAGGTTAAAGTTTAAATAAGGGTTGGTCAGGGATATTCCCCAACTTTTAATTTTATTGGTTTTGGTAGTTTTCGCAGAGATACCATGTCCCTTAGGGATATTTTAAGGGTATTAACTGAAAATTTAAGTACTTACGTATGCTAATTTAATAATTTTACAGGTATAAAAGCTTATAGTCTACTTTAAAAGGCATAAAAGCTAATACTCAATTGAATTTAGGCTGAGCTCTTTTATGATTACCGCAAATAAAATATGTAATAATGATATTATTATGTTATCTCGATACTATTATGTCTTAAGATACCAATTTGCGCAATAATATATTAAAATAGTACTATGAAATTTACAAATTTTTAATGAAATGACCCAGAATGTGTAAGACATCGTCAACATTTTTTTCAAATGGTGGCGAGTTTCTTCGGTGAGCTCTTCTCCATAGATTCCGCCATTGTGTTAGTGAACTCACCCAAAAAATGTAATGACAGATCTAAGTGATGTAATAACATTTTATGGAAACAATGATATTATATAGGTACATACAAGAGGTAGATATGACACCAACGCACCAAACGCGTGCCGTGAATTGGTCCTAATTGTGACCATTGCAGTCAGTTGAGCTGTGATCGCTGTCTCTTTCACTCTTACGCTTTGCCTATTTCCTGTCGCGGAACAATTTATGTTGTGCGTGCAGTATGAACGTGACGTATCTTTCTTAAAATATCATTGTATGGAAATAAATAATTTTTGACTTTGACTTTGGCTACATTACCCGATGTGTATAAAACTCGAGCCACTGAAAAGCTGTAATAAAATTCAACTTGATGACTAAAATATTGAAATTTTCAAAGCTTTCGTAGTGAAGTCAACCTGGCAGAGTGTCCGCGTTATGTTCTGGCAAGGAAGTGAACTAACATGGACTCTCCGTTCAGATTCCATTGGAAACCGTTTGGCAGACACGCAACTGCTCACTATTCAACACGGATGTTCAGGTAATCTGGACCGGTTTTGAGGGCAGACCAGAATTTAATTCAATTTATAAATCCTATAGGAAGTAAGATTACCTTGTATATTCAACGGAATTTTATAAATATAAAAATAATGAGTTATAGTCCGCGCGCGATCTGAAAGCATTCGTGGTCATAGGTCAAAAGCTTATTATAGAATATCTTACTACTTAGAGGACAGATATCCATGGGAATAGATTTATTGAATAGTAGGCTATTTCAACATGCGTGAATTTTGTAAATGACTATACAGCATGATTTTGTAATCCCTAGCAAAATTATGTATGATGTACAGATCATCATAAGCAACAACATTTCCCAAGGAACATGGGTTGAAAAAATTTCGACCTCCCATACAAATTAGTAAAGTTGATTGTATATTTTGTATGAAAAGTCGATTTTTTTTGGGGTCTTCAACCCATGTTCCTTGGGTAAAGTTGTTGCTTATGATGGTCTGAACATCATATTTAAATTTTGCTAGGGATTGCAAAATCATGCTGTATAGGTATTATTTTTTGGTAAAAAAAAAGAAACACAAAAGATGCGACGCATGTGTGAGTTCTTCTCCACAGAGTCCGCACAGCGTAGTGAACTCAACCAAAAAAAATGTAATGACGAAACTAAGAGATATAACATCCAAAAGTTAATAATCTATTCATTTCATTTCACAATCACATCATATAGATCACAGCTGCATTCAGATCGCGCGCGAACTGTACTTTTCCATGTTCACGCAATGTTTATCAGGCATGCCACAAGAGATCGTTTTTAGCTAGATTTTAAAAGATAAAGGTGTCTTTATTCGAAGTAAGATTTAACAAAATCATTTCTCGACGTCCCGATGGCCTTTTAAAATTCATTTTTAAAATATTGCTTGTATCGTACCTGAAACAAACAAAGAAAACAGTTAGAATACTAGTGCAACTACTAGTTCTTCTAGTCACATCAGTAGTGGTGGTGGCTTCACAACATTGACACAAGGTCTGTGAGGTCGGTCCTCAACCTTACAACCCACACAATCAAGAAGAAGAAGCATAGTTTATCTTTTTATAGGCAGACTAGAACTTGTATTTTTCTCCTTATATGTATCAATTCTATAGCACTTAGAGGCGAAGAGAAAAATATGCACGTTTTGATTCAAGTATAGTTTCCAGGAAGTAATAAATATTTAAAATTTTATTTGCAAAATAGGTCCTTTTTAAATGGCACTATACCCGGGTTACTATAGGATGAGTTCTGACAGCTTCAAAATTCTTCATACGACGTTAACAACTATTTTATAATATTCAGTTTAAAAACCATAATTTAGCTAAAAAATTTTAAAAAAGTAACTTCACCTGTAACGGGCCGTTGATGATGATGATGATGATGAACTTCACCTCTTATTTTATCGTTAAACAGTAGGTATGTAATTTTACTTAATAAATAAACAAAATAATATTAAAATGGTTTTAAAATTTTTATCTGTCAGAGCTCATCGTAGTAACCCAATTATAAAGAACTTTGCGCCAGTGAAAAGGGTTGAATTTGAAACAAAAAATATTTTTTTAAATCGACTTGATATAACCACGTTCTATTATTGAGAACAAGTCCAAAACCGGACGGAATCTCAACCGGTTTGGTATTCCGGGCACACGGTTATAAATCCGGTCTTCAAATAGTGGTCACGTCCCGCCACCGTGCTTTGTGAAGCGAAGACGACCCTCAAGTACGTTTTAGTTGCTTCGAATGAGAACCTGTAGCGTGTATTTATTTTATAATTGAGCGTTTGGATGTTGTTCTGAAGGCTTTAGGTTCGAATACCGGTGTAGACAACCAAAATTTTCCGTTTGATGGAGGGTCGGTGGTGTAGAGGCAGGGCCGCTGCCTCGCATCCTAGAAGCGCCGCCGGTTCGATTCCAATCATATAATAATGTGATGATGACACAACTTAACTCGCAGCTTACCGATTAAGTTGCAAGTGCGAGTTGCAAGTGCAGTTGCCAAAAAAACAAAAGTGTCATATCTTCCTGTTGTCAAAAAGCATATTATTTCCTGTTGCCAAGGAAACACTCGCACTTGTAATCGGTATCCTGCGAGTTAAGTTGACCGATTAAGTTAACTCGCAACCTGCTACTTGTCGAAGTGTAAATCGGCCTTCCATTAAAGAGGTCCGCTTACAGAAACAGAGCAACGTATCCTCAGAAAAGTTACATCCCACTTTCATCACTTTATTTTTTATTGAAATACCAAAAATTTTGCATGCTAGATATTTGGTAATAAACTAATGGCGTCTCGACTCGAATACGATATTCCAGATTCGAACATTTCGAACTCGTCAGGTTATTTCCGAGCTATTTCATCCGGAATGCAATCGAGTTAATATATTCAGTCGCTGATGGGCGCACTGCGGTTTGGCCGCCTCTCACACCGTGTTGTCAACAACATTGTCATACACAACCTTGTCAAAATCTGAAAGGAGGCAAATACCGAACAGATCTCGCGAACACTTTGAAACCAACAAATAACACGGGAATAAAACAGAGAAAAGTAACAAAATTAAAACAAATGAATGGAAAAATAGAGTTAATGCTGTATGATGGAAGCGTTTGAATGGATATGTCGTGGCCATATCGTAGAATTGATCACATCATGAAATTTTCGATCATTTCTTGAAATGGTCACTTTCACTTTCACTATCCATTGGCCACATCATGATGTGCCTTGGCCAGATCAATGATAAGAAATCGTTTGACGATATGTTCAACTAAAACGCAGCTACTTCATGAAATGGTCAAGATTATTTGATCATATCGTAAAATTATTACATTTGTTGCCGATAGAGGCGCTGGAAGCACTTTGTTTATGTACCAACATGGCGGCCGCGTTATTTCTCGCAGTGAAAATGTGAATTATTCGTTATTAAAATGAGGAAGAAAAAAAGAGTTATGATGAAAAAGTACTCTGAAAATGTCTGTCGGACTTAGAGAACAATTAGTACCAAACATAATTAAGATTATTTTTAAATATTTCATGGACGCCCTATTTTCACGATATGGCCAATCGTGGACGACAAATCGTGAAATGCACACGATTTAATGATCTGGTCAAATTTAGTTGGCCACATCATGAAATGCGACCATTTCATGAAATGATCGAAAATTTCAAGATGTGGTCAATTCTACGATATGGCCACGACAGATACATCGAGTAATGCCCTACAAGGGGGTTACTACTAGTGTTGCCGAAAAATCGATAGTTGAACGCCAAAAACATGTACCCAATCGATAGGCCTGGCCTATCTTCATCATCGATACTATCGATAGTACAAAAAAGTATCGATAGCATTGCTGCTTATCGATAATGTTGCACTAAAAGAACTATCGATACTATCGTTTTTACTTAAACTATCGATAGGTTATCTACATAGGCTATCGATATTGGACTATCGAGCGGCAACACTGGTTAATACCCGCGACGACAAAAAAAGGTAAGGTTTGTATCGTCAGTGCTAAACCGTAAAACTTTAAGTGGATCTTATACTGCCACTTTACATCTTCAAGAGTTTTTGATGCTTCTTTCTCATTAGGCCTTATCCAAGAATAAAGCACTAAACCGATAATTTATCATTTTATTAAATGGGAGTTAAGAGTTCGACACTATGATATGTCTATGATATGTATAGCATTTAGATATAAATGTATTCCTTGCACCGACGACGATGCAGCAAATTCTAATAGTATAGGGCTACCTACCAAAGCAAAGCGATTGGTACGTTTGAAATTCAATCACGTGGGGCTGAAAACTGCTCTGAAACCTGGTACTTCAGTGGCAGAAGATGACTGATACGAGAACGACGCTAAAGCGAGGAAGAAGAATAAGACCACGTAAAAACGTCCCCGGCAGTGCCTCGTAATCCGTGTGCAAAAGGCTTTGTACTCCGTTGACAGAAAAGTGGGTACTTTGATACGCTACGGTGTGACGGGCGTTATAATTTATTGACTCAGCTTTAGTTCTATTAGGCTAATTTTGATTTCGCCTCCTACGGGAAATCTATTAATTAGCTTCCCCAGCATTTGTGAGAAATTGCCAGCATTCAATTTATAATTCCGCATAATTAATTAGTAATTATTGAATTTATTGCATTTGCAGCACTACCTATATGTCTGGGAAACCAAAAGGGTCTAATTTATTTTATGGTACTTTTTGTAATTAAGTACCTAAGACACCTAAGTATTATTATTAGGCTCGATCCTCTCGGTGGGGACGTATATGATGAACTGTGGATGATGATTATTATTAATGAATCTGTTAATTATGTTTAATAACTTTGCATTTCCCAGATAAAAACTTTACAAAAATCCGCTTGTAACAAAGTGCTTAAAAATACTTTATATTACATACGAAATCTACCAACCAATTTCAGTCCTTCGTACAATTCTCCGTTAATAAGTTCATAAAAAAACCAAGTAACCTACTTTGGTTCGAATAAAGTAACAAAGTTACAGCAAAAGCACCATTTTAAGGAATGATTTGAAAGAAACCGCAATGAAAACTACAACGTTGCAATGCAACTTCTCGAACTCCTATTTAAATTTTCAAATTTCGAACGCGACCAGAACGTACGTTCCACTTCCAGCCAGTATACGTAAAGCAAACACTGAATAAAATTCCGCTAAACGTGCATCTTTCGACTGGAGCACATTTCGGAACACCAATAGACGGGGAATATAACAGTGACGTCATCGATTTAAAACTATAAAAGTTCCGAATCGCGGATGCGGGCTGCAATAAGTTTGAGGTTGTTTACGATTCACACTTTCGGAGCAGTTTAAAATTTTTATAGGTCTTATAAAACGTTGTTAAGTAGAGATATAAAATTGCGATTTCAAGCTGATCTGGTTCAATCGCTGTATGTACGTAAAACTCAAAGTAGAAGTAGTTTTTGGGGAAAGTTTGAAAGCGTAAAGTTCTTGTGTAAACAAAGCGATAACTTTGTTTGGCAGTCATATTCTAAATGGGTCAAACTAGACGAAAGTTTCAGGTAACTTTGTACATAGTACTGTAAAATTGTTAATAGATTCAGGCGTTGCGCGAAACACGAAAGTCCTTTTTATGCTTCGGTAGATCGTGATAAAATGAACTTTTTCTTCATCGTGTGGGCTGTAAGGTCGACAACCGATACCACAATTTCTGGCATGCCAGTGGCCTTTGATAGCTATAACACTGACACAATTTCTGGTGTCAGTGTTATAGAGCTGCTGTCAAAGGCGAAGTACGGAACCATTTTTTTCGTCGGACAATCTCCTAACCAAGCCTGCAATGTTCTAACCAGATTGGGGGAAATCTCTCAAAGAAATTTTTGGTTGACAGTGTCCCCACCGGTATTCGAACCAGGAACCGCCGCCGTAATGAGCGGAAATTCGACCAATCGGACACGGTGGCGGCTCTTTAATAGTGACAGAGTTTTTGAGGTTAGATCTAAGAACAAGTACCTTGTTTTTAAAGAATATATATTTTTAAAGGATAATTGAGGTTTACTCGTATTTATTAGAAAAGCAATCTATGCACAATGTCAGTCAAAAATACCTCCCCGGGTCATACCCGCCGCTAAGGTGCCCGCCCATGACACTCGCTGCGTTGCCACGTTGAATGTCAATGGACAACCTTCCTTTGCACCTTGTTTTTAGGGTTAGATGTAAACCCAATGATTTCTGACGCACGTCTGACGGCGATATTGGCCGTGTGGTGACGGCAGATTAGAATACATTTGTCACCAACCTCTACTCTTCCCGTGGGTGTCGTAAGAGGCGACTTACACATTGAACAGGGAACGGGCAACAGCGCTCTCTGATACAGTAAACTTTTAATCTGCGATCTCCAACCCGTCTGCCAAGCGTGGAGATTATGGCAAAACCAAACACTTAAGTGGAGGAGGCTCATAGTCCAGCAGTGGACTGTAACGGGCCGTTGATGTTGATGAAAAGATGTGATCATCAAAGTTGGCGACATGGTAACTGTAAGTATAGAAATATAAAGAAGTAGCTAAAATGGTAATTGTTCTATTAACTGTTATAAAGGTAGGCAAACTGAGAAAGTTGGCAATGGTTCGTAATGACTGCAGATTTCAGGTACCTTCCAAATAACATTACAGTAAAACTTGGTAACTTACTACATTCGCTGCTAATATTAGATTGGATACGTATCATTTGTCAGAGTCATTACATGTCTATCCGATGTTATTAGGTCGTGGACGTTAAACTAGCTAATACCGCGACATTGTCTGCAACATTGAATGAATGAATCGTTCATCAACTTCAGGATGTTACATTATTCCGTCAATGTTGTTGGGCGAGTTTACTACACAATGTGCGGATGTGGAGAAGAACCGAAGCGCCGAAAAAACTCCACCATTCTTGATTAGAGCATCATCGCTCTAAAATTGATCCTTTATTTAAGAAGAGATAGTGACAGGAAAAATCTAAGTATACCTTTGTTTATAGAAAACATGTTTTGTATTAACTGCAAAAATAAGTTTGTAAAATTAATCCACTATAGCGTAATTTTGGATTATTTTAGTAATAGCCTCTGTGGCCGAGCGGTCCATATTTCGCCGCTCATTATAGAGGTTCCGGGTTCGATTCCCGGTGGGGACACTGTGAAGCAAAAATCTTTTTGTAAGACTTTCCCCAGTTTGGCTAGGATTTTGCAAGCTGAATCACCTGATTTGTCCGAGAAGAAGATGATTCCGTGCTTCGGAAGGGTCCCGGCTACTATCTAGTAGTTACACGAGCCATGTCAGCTCTAGCATTTGGCGGCTCTATAACACTGACACTAGGGTTTGTGAAATCGGTGGTCGACCTTACAACCCACACGATGAAGAAAAAGAAGAAGAACTTATTAGTTAGAGTCTTAGATCAAATCTTAACTGATCTTAGCTGAAGTGGCAGTGGATTGGCCACGTCTGTCGCAGAACCGATGAGCGTTGGAGCAGACGGGTTCTAGAATGGAGACCGCGACTCGGGAAACGTAGTGTGGGACGCCCCCCTGCCAGGTGGACTGATGACCTGGGGAAGGTCGCTGGTGGTGGCTGGATGAGGAAAGCGGGTGATTGTGCGCTTTGGCGTACCCTTGGGGAATCCTACGTCCAGCAGTGGACTGCAATAGGCTGATTGATTGATCAAATTGTAGAGTCGGCCAGAAAATTAGTTTACTTATACCCTATTTGCGATCCAGTCATTGCGATGACGTTAATAATTTTAAGATATAGATTAGTGTAGTTAGTCATATTGCTATCTAGACAATCTGAGACCGACCCAAGTTGGGAGGTGTCGAATGCCATTTGCAAATTATAGAGCAAAAAATTTTATTTTAGTTTGCTGATCTATCTGTCAGATATCGCGTATAAACCTTATCAAGTTGTACCAACAACTCGAAAATAAGTAGAAAATTCCCGGTTTTCATTATTTTATGAACAAACTTACTCTTTTCACAGTAGAACACCAACGCCGCACAAATCAAGAGACATCCATTTAGTATTAGTTACACTGACAGCCAATAGGCCTGTTAGAATCGGTCGCCTATATTACAACCCTAAACTATCGTTTTCCCATACTCCTACCTTCCTACCATCGAATCTTCCAACATCTCTTCCAAGTCTAAGTTTTCTACACATTGCTTCTCTAACATTACGCAAAAATCTTACGTCAGGTTTTTAACAAGCAATGAATGGTAGACACAGCGAAGGATTCTTGAAGATTCGATATCGATGGAAGGATTTCGCGATAGGATTGATTCATGATCACAATTACCTTCGGATGTTGTTCGTATACACACTGAAAACGCGGCTGATTTAAAAAGGCCGTATCGGCGTACTGAAATGGATGATTTCGGAGGTCCTCTTAAACTGGTCGGTTGAGACATGTATCCAAAGATCTGCTTGCAGTAAGAGGGATTTCTTAGGATACTGTTGTTCTATGGAAAATGGAACAGACTATAAATACATCAGGTTTAGTTTTGTTTCCTGGAGATTTTTATGTATTTCGAACATAAATAAAAGATGTAATCAAACTACGGTACGGAATATCAATTTCTTGTGCTTAAAAAGCCGTGTTGAAATGTACAGGATGGAAATTTTTAACACTTCCTGGAAGGAAAGTACTCAAACATTCCATTATTTAAAAAAAAAACAAAACTGCATACATATATTTTTTGAAAATTCGCTTGCCACAGCCGGGAATAGAACCGGCTAAAATAAAAAAAAATAACACCTTACACTTTTATGTAGGTCAATCAATAGGGTCGATCATAAGAATCAAATCTTTTTAATAAACATGGTAAATTAAATGAAAGGACATCAAGGCCTGCTGTAAGACATTTCTTTAGAAATAAGCAGTGCCTTTTGTGTAGTTTTTCTATGTGATCATTTTCTGTTAAATTGTTTTTAATATACTTGATAAAGTACTTACTAAACTATGAATTACAAAGCTTCCTTATTTTGATAATTTTACCTTTTACGTAGCAACATTTTAAAAAATGCCTAAGAAAATAGTTTTCTATAGTAAAACCTCAAGAGACAAATAAATGAAAGTGAGTCTAAATAAGACTCAGTCTCATAACAGCCGCCATTATTTTCTAGAAAATAATATCGTCTAGAGCGCGGCAAAGGGTCTGCTACCACACATCCATTCTTTTTATTCTTTTATTTTCACGAGGCACAGGCTAACGTAATATACAGCCAAGTGTTCAGTTCAAATACCGAGTTCGTTAGTTGCCGCCGAAATTGAATTTGGAACGCGAAGACGATGTCTGCTGTTTGTTTAGTTCTTTGTTACACCCTGTACTACACAGGGTGTTTTGGAGAAAACAATGTAAGTACTTTGTGAATGAAAATAAATAATGCGTAGTGCTAGTGACAGCTAACTTCTAATAAGATAGGTATCGCAAGAAATTGAAGAAGAATACTACACACAACACAGAAATAAGAAATTATATAATGTAGGTAAAGAAAAAAATAATAAAAATTATAAAGCGAAAAATCAAAAAACGAAATGAATTAATGATAAATGGCATCAAATATGCCTAGTGTGTGTAAACTATACAGCATGAAATTTACATCGTTTTGTTCCCGCCGTGTTTCATGAAAAGTTGTTCAGTTTGACGGGTACTATCACTACACGGCGGGAACAAAACGATGTAAATTTCACGGTGTATATTGTGGCGTATGTAAATCATAAAATTTACTATTACAGTAGTAGGCATCTCCACTGGCTCGCGCATGTTCACTGTCGTCGCGGTGCTAACAGAATAACAGCGCAGTGGCACTGTGCTAACCGTGTCACTTGCATGCTGAGTTAGGGCCGTTTTGTGGATGTGGTGTACTCGCATAAATTTTGCGAGTATGTTATATTTAATGTTTTTAGCATACTGTAAAAACTGTGTATTACATTTACAAATAAACGATTTATATATCTATAAATCTATAAAATTTAATAGAAAAAAGTGTAAAATTAGACGGTCTTATTACTACTTTGTAATTTCTTCCAGGCAACCTTTGTAATTAATCGAAAATGACATCATCCGAGACCGAGTTCAATGGACGAAAGCCGCTAAGTTATTATAATAATCGATACATAAAATCGCCTATTTAAAACACCTCCACACCTTAATCTTGCTAACGTTGAATCACTTATAAAAGATTTATCGTTCGCGAAACATCGATTTCTTATCGATTTTATCTTAATCATCGCCTAAACAAGCTATCAGTAACAATCTGCATATCGAGAACCCGCTTTATGTTAATGGTATCCGTCTTGCTTGGCTACTGAACTGTGAGAATTATTTTAGGCTACTTTCTTTAGGGTTCCGTTGGTAGAATAATAAAATGTGAAACTTGCGCCGGCTCTCGGCGACCTCTTCTCCACCGCAAATAGTATTTGTAAGCTCGCCAAAAAAACTTGATTTAAAAGATAACATCCATAAGCATAATAAATATCAAAAATTTCCAGTATAAAGATAATTTAACCCACTTCCTTTCTGTCTCCTAGTGTAGGTAGGTGTCTACTCCATTTTAGTGTTTCCCTATGCAGGTACAAGCTTTGAGTCCGTCATATATATATATATATATATATAGTAGTACTTATTATTATGTATGTTTATTATTATGTATGTTATTGTAGGTATATATTTCATGTAGGTTATTTAGTATAGATTATTTAGTATACAACTACATTTTGTAGTTTATACGGTATACTTGCATTATTCCGCGTTACTTTACAGTCTCCTGTATCCAAAGGTTGCCTGGAAGAAATTGCTATGAAGCAATAAGGCCGCCTAACTGTACATGACTACCTGTTCTTACTTCCACTCTGTCATTTATTATTTCTGTGTGTGCAATAAAGTATATTCATTCATTCATTCATTCAAACTAAGAAAGATCGCACAAGAAAGAAGACTCCCGCCTTTTTCTTAGTTACAGCAGAACGAACAGCTAATAATCAAACTCATAAGAAATATCTGCAGTATAACAGAATCTTGTACTTAGTAAAATAAAATTGTTTTTCTATTTGGTATTCTGTAAAAAAGAGCATTACATCGGATTTTATAACACGAAATTTGTATAAAAGTCAACAAAATAGTGGTACGGAACCACCACGATTTAATATCAACTTGTTGACGCTCAGTCTCTTTCCTTTAATAGATTTAATACACTTTCATTTCCGAATGTTGTTATTAAATAGTTAATTAAAACTAAATAATCTAAATTTGTGACTTTATTACTGTGATAAAGTGTCCCGAAGCGTATTTACCTTTCTTCTTACGAATAGTGGCCACCCATATTCACATCGATTACGGATGTTAAGTAAGAGATTTCACATAAGTGAAGCCATGCAGCCTAGTTGAGCGATGGTTGGTCTCATGGACGCTAAGTCGTCGTTACAGGGATTACATCCGACGATTTATAGCTGATGTTATCTTCTTGATGAAAATTGTCCACGGTCTCATTGATAGTCCTGAGTTACTTTCCCTATTGAATTTTAACATCCCTGCTAGATCTCTTCGCAAGTATGATTTACTTCATTTAAAACCCTGTAATACTAATTACAGATCGAATACTTTATGTTGCGAGCAGTTAAGACTTTCAATTCGTTGTCCGGCAAACTTGACTTAGATTTATAATAACAGCTGAGTCAGTAAGGCGTCAACTTACTAGTCACATTTTTGTATTGGTTGATTAATTGTAATTCCTACATATTCTATAAAGTGCACTGCGGTTCTCGTCTGCGGTTTTTTTTTTGTTTATTGTTTCAATTTGTGTTCAGTAGTTCGTTCGAAGGTGGTGAAGATGAGGCAGAAGATGTATTTGTAGGGAGGTAGCGTGGCAGAATAAACCAGGGTTCAGTCCAGATAGTTGCACACTCGATTTATTAGTATAAGAAATTAACGTAACACATTTAAAAGCTAACTATTCAAATAAAATCAATAAAATACGGTTAATAAGAACATCACAGTCTGATGTCTTGAGGTGGAATGAGGAAAGTTTGATCACTTTGATGAAAATGACAAAACCGAAACGGATGGATTCGAAATTTGATAATAAATTTGAAAGACTGCCAGTATTTAAAAATACTGGATTACCAGAAATAAAATAGCAGAAGAAGGTAGGATAGCTGTACTGCTACAGGTCTAATGCTCTTCTGGTAGAAGAAACTGCACACGCCGGCGGGATCGCGGAAGAAATCTAACTTATCCAGGAAGGCCCCATCGGGTCATTCATATCTACCGCGTTTTTAACCCTGGCAACGTTCTGTCAGGGCCGAGGTTCCCGTCTGAGGGCGCCCCCAGGCACGTTGTCATATTTTTTTAAAGATCTAAGCCTTCTGCTCCCCCGCAAGTCCGCGCCCGCTATACACTTTTTGGTAGAAATAGCGATAAGCAAAAAAACAGGCTATCTGCATCGGCGCTACAACGCGAAAACACCGATAATTCTTCACTTTGTCTAAAAAAGAGTGCTATTGCTGCTAGAGTACTAATTTACAGACCAATGTGCGACCTAAACACAGCAATGTATGCTGAATTAGACCCAGCATTTAGCCAAGTCTAAAGGCGCTTGCAATGGGCGCTAGTCTGGTTAAACCTTAGATGGGTGACCATCTATATAGTTGTATTATTTCTGTCTCCGTGCTTCGGATTATGTGCCTTTGTATACAGAATATGCAGTACGGTAGTTTGGAACGGCGAAGCACAGAGGAGGACGCAGCAGCTCGCTTCAGCAGCGAATGGATCCACAAACAGCTTGAGCACACTAATTTTTTTTTTTTACATGGACCTAATGCTTGTGTCGCAAAATCGACGTATCAAGCGTAACCGGACTTTTGGGGGAGCGGAAGGCTCTTACCCCTAGAATTAATAGCAACAGCCTAAGGGCGCCCACTTGGGGGCTCGGACCTCGGCCTAGGACGTTGCCATGGCGAGAAGCGCGCGGGAGAGGAATGACCCTGACGGGGGATTATGCAGAACTTGATCGGGTCTACCGCGTCCCCGCCGCCGGCGGGTGCGATTGCTACCAGAAGGGCATTCTGTGGAGTGTGCTCTATTGGCAATGGCTATCTCAACAGCAGACTGGATAGGATCGACAGGATCGGACAGACTTGAGCACCCTATCCCAACTGATTGGAAACTACATGATCACGTTTTAATATTGGTATTCCTCTTCAGAAGTCCTAGATGACCGCACTATGACACTACCAGAGAGGGTCGATGGTCTAGTCCGGGAGACGCGGGTTCGATCCCCACCACGTACCAAAAATGTGTTTTCCAATTTCAAATTCATATGAACGTTTTTTCGACGCTCTTACGGTGAAAAAACATAATCGTGATAAAACCTGCACACTCCTGCGAAGAAATTAAAAGGTTGTGTGTGAAGTCGACCAAACCGCATTAGGCCAGCGTGGCCGACTAAGGCCTAATCGCCCTATAGGTTTGACGTGGGTTTGACCACCTCGGTGGGGACGAATATGAGCTGTAGATGACACTACCACAGATCAAACTCCACTGTGATCTTTTTTTATACTTTTTCTATATTAAAAGGAAACTTTAAACTACCAGCGACAACTAAGCAACCACAAAATAAGCGCGGAGTTTGCAACACGAGCATGCATACTCCATAATACCGACTGGTATGAATAAATATTGATTGATGATGCAAATTTCAAGCTAATAGTTATTCCAGCACAGCTGCTTGTTATTATCAGTAAAGACCTGTAAATTGACTAACTATTTACAGGTTGAATGAATATTTTATTATATTATGTACCTTACAAGTACTTTTAAAAAACACCCTTAAAGGTAAGATTCTAACCCGATCCACCTACGTACCAAACTCAAGCAAATTCGTTTCATCATCGAACAACAATAGTACTCTAGGATAAAAGCGAGATCTTGCGAGTATGCAATGTTTGAACCTGCAAATGCAGGAGTTGCATCCGTGACTGCACTTCGCAAACACAATCAGCGGGAAGGATGCAACTTCCGTTTGCACTAGAACTTTAGACTTTGCGGTTAGTCTTGTTACATTGCGCGTCATATTTTTTATTTTATTTTAAGATAGAATGACGTAATTGATTTTGAACCTTATCACAGTTATAAATTGCCGTGTGGTGATGGCAGAGTAGAATACATTTGTCACCAACCCCTACTCTTCCCGTGGGTGTCGTAAGAGGCGACTTAGGGACTACACATTGAACAGGGAACGGGCAGCAGCGCTCTCTGATACAGTAACCTTTTAATCTGCGATCTCCAACTCGCCTGCCAAGCGTGGAGATTATGGCAAAACCCTCCACTTAAGTGGAGGAGGCTCATAGTCCAGAAGTGGACTGTAACGGGCCGTTGAAAACAGTTATAAATAAATCTATAGGCTTTTGCAAAGTATCGTGGTTTTCGTGTGTCTTTGGGAGAGGCTCTGCTCAACCCTATGGGATAGAAGCGTGATGTTAATTGTGTATGTACCTATTGCCAGTTTGTTGGTTTGTCCTGTTTTTACGTAGCATCTGATCGACGTGATTTTGTCCTAAGACATAAGTTTAACCGAAAAGTCACCGCGGGAAAAAATAACATGTTTTATTGACAAAACCGGATATTATATGGGACAGAGCCACTACTGTGTGGGTAGGGTACCCCTCGACAGTTGACGCGGACGAAGGAGGCCTAGAAAACGTTGGCGAGATGACCTGGACACATTCGAGGAGAAATGGAGTGAAGTGGCCTTGGATCGAGATCTGTTCAGCAGTGGGACGAATAAAGCTTCTAATAAAAGTAAAAAACAAGTTTTATTCTTGTAACTTCATATTGTACCCCTGAAGATGCCGTAAAAGGCGAAACTAGTTAAGATAAGATAAAATTTATGTCAATCAAACTTAATCTAAAAACACAGTATAAAAGTACAAAAAATAAGAATTTAAACAACTAATATGACTGCGATGCCTAAACTAAGTAAATAAACTAAAGGATTGATTGATTGGTTGGTTGGTTGGTTGGTTGGTTGGTTGGTTGGTTGGTTGGTGGATTGGTTTGTTGGATTTAGTAAATGAAAAAATACAACCAGTAAAAACATTTTATTTCCATAGTTTAACATGGAGTTTTACTATGACAACCGCAATCCTACATTAAATCTTTCACTCACGAAACCCAAACAAATCCACAAACAGACAGCCAGTATTAAATAAAGAGTTGAACGAACTAGTTAAAAGACAATAAAAAAAAAAACAGACTGGACTAATCCCTGTACAGTCATAGAGTAGTGACCTTGAGACTAACTTTCTCTTCATATGAACCCCGGTCTCGTCTTAAAAGAAATAGAGTTCCCTAGCGCATTAGAAAGTCGCTTGAATTTTACATCACGTATTAAGTCTCTTGACTCTGGACAAAGTTTCTATTTTGTCTTATTTAAAAGACATTTGGTGTCCATTCCCGCAGCGAAACTAAATTTAAATTTAATCTTAGTCTTGTCACTTTCTGACCCACGACGATGAAAAAGGACAGGAGATTGTCAACCATTGTGAGCGATAAATTTTATAGCGCAAATGTCAAGTTTTGACGTGTGCAATGTAATTTTAAACGGCTTGTTTTAGGATCCTGCTTAAAATTGAAGTTTGTGACATAAAATTTGACGTTCAAAAGAGCCGACAATCTCCAGTCCTTTTTCATGGTCGTTGGTCAGAAAGTGACAAGACTAAGATTAAATTTAAATTTATGTTTAGCTGCGGGAATTGACACCGATTCTACGTAAAATTTATTTCTAAATCTAAAATTAAGATCAACCTATCTTTTACACTAAGAAATTATGAAAACAGGAATAAGGAGAAAAAAAATGAGCCGAATTTATCTAGCGTGATCTGCGATATTCACTACCAGTTGTACTTACTTAACAAAGTTGATAATAAATTACTAATATCTCGCTAAAATTTTAACGTCATTTTGATACAGTCTTCTAAAAGTCATTCTCAAAATATTATGACTAAAATGCATTTAAAAATTAGTACTACAAATAGGACAACGGGATAAATTGCATTAAACCCGAGACTTTTCGTTCGGAAAACACCGATACGCCTCATTCTCCCCACCCTTTAATATGGTTTAATTTATGACGCAGGGAAACCAATTTTCGAAGTAGGTCACCTATTATGTCTGTCTATTATGATTTGCTTACAAAGGAGGAGGGCTTTGTTGTTAGGAGCTAAAATACGGTGTGTACCAGCGTTGGATTGGTGTGTATTCGGCCATGGTTAAAAACATAGAGGAAAATTTTGAAAAAAATAAAAAATACGATTCCGGCAATCAAGCTTGGCGGTTCGTTAGTTCAGCTGTTTTCAGTATTGTGGTGCTATGGAAGAGATTGCAAATAGCAATAAAGCCGCCTTTGCGCTGCTTGCTTGAGTTCAAAAGTGTTTTTTTTTTTTATGTTATACTAAAATTCTAAATGCGAAAGTGCGAATGTGATTAGTTTTCCGTTAAACAACGTCAAAAACCGACCCGCGAAAATCCGAGTAACGTTATTATTGATTACTAGCAGTCCGCCCGCGGCTACGCTCGCGTTATGTAAGATTTGTAAGATTCCCGTGGGGATAAGACTTTTCCCGGTAAAAATCCTATGTGCTAAGTTAACCCAGGTCGTATACAAACTATCTCTATTCCAAATTTCATCCAAATTCACCCAGTAGTTCAGGCGTGAAAACGGAACAAAAATAAAATAATAAAATAAAATATGTTTTATTCTCTATAAAGTGTATCATTTACAATTCACAGTGACCGGTGCCTCCTTGTAAGCTTGTGTGCCTGTGTTAGGAGACACCGCTCTTCCATCCTATATAACAAACAATGTAACGAGAATAAACAATTCTTAATTACAATACACAGAAGTTAAAAAAAACAAACATTCAAACATCTAAACATCCAAATATATTTTCAGATTTATAATATTAGTGTGATTGAGGGAAAAACCTTATTCCCTAAAAAAACTACAGTGGTAATGTTTTTACCATTTTCTTCTTCGTACTATCGGCTAATAATCTGTTTACACCAACCCGCCGCCCTAAAGGATTAAAGTATTGTTGGAACCGCTAGGAACAGGTGTGAACTTCTTCAAGCTTTTCGTGGGCTAAGTAGAAAGAAATAAGCGAGTTGGGAAATATTATCTAGAAAGATTTAAATCAAATCAAAAATCAACGGCCCGTTACAGTCCACTGCTGGACTATGAGCCTCCTACACTTAAGTGGAGGGTTTTGCCATAATCTCCACGCTTGGCAGGCGGGTTGGAGATCGCAGATTAAAAGGTTACTGCATCAGAGAGCGCTGCTGCCCGTTCCCTGTTCAATGTGTAGTGCCTAAGTCGCCTCTTACGACACCCACGGGAAGAGTAGGGGTTGGTGACTAATGTATTCTACTCTGCCGTCACCACACGGCGTCTAGCAAGATTACATCACGCAAAAGACAGATAAAACTCCTGAAAATACCCTGACTAAACGACGATTGATGATTGTTTTTAAAAAAACCTATGCAGTTTCATTACGGAGGTTCTGGGCTCGAGAGGTCTCCAGTCTGGTCAGGGTATTAATCTGTTGATTGTCCGAAAAGAAAGATAATATCGTGCTTCGGCCTTCAGACGCTGAATGACCAATACTCATATTGACCAATGACGCCGACAGTCATACATACGAGTAAATACGCGAAATGACCAGTCGCACTCTAGTGCCTGCCTACAGTGGCCGATACTATGAAAATGTATTTTTTTTTCTGAACCCCTGGACCCTCGGACCAACCACCCACTGGACACCCCATTATTGGCCGCCCAGACATATTTATATGTGCAAATGTACCTATGCGTTTCGGAAAGTAGCGCCCTGACATGTGGTGTCCAGTGGGTGGTTGGTCCGAGCATGGACCTATAGGTACTTGTTTTTTATTCTTCAGTGGGCGTCCGGCCCTCGGTGCACATATCTTCATGGCACCGCAGGATATGGCTGAAAATCAGCGCTGTGTGAGACCACGGTCTAACACAGCACACGCTGAGCCAATCCCTTTTGCCCTAAGTTATTATATACCACCCCAAAAATTGTTATTAGTCAGTGTGAATACCTTTGTTTTTATTTTTTAATAATATTTTTGTATAGGTACCTAGGTACCCTTAGTCTTTGACATGGATTCTACATTATGCTTGTACTATGTTAATAGTGGTATATTTGGCAAATAAATTACTTTTCCTTCTTTCTTTCTTTGTAGAAAGGCGTGTGTGATCGAATATTTTTTTAAAGTCGCCCAGACATTATTTAGCCTTTGCTCTTTTATATTACACCAACCGTCTTTAAAACCGTGTTTTGTATGCTTCATTGTTACTTAGAAGAAAGCTTTAACCTATATACCTTTGACACGTACAAGTAAATATGTCCAAGTACAGGCGGCAACACTGTAAGTATTTTTATTTTATTAAAAAAAGACTACAGAAGTCCATTCGATTAGTAACAATGTTCTTAAACCTATGTTAGTAACTTATAAACACTATCTAATTTAAATACTATCTATATGCCACCAACACCTCGGCGAGGTGGCGTATGTATGATAGGCGAATCATACCCCTCAGCAACGGTCTTCAGGATAGAGTTGGAGCTAGCCCGCACCCTACAGAGCAACGAGGCTGCTCTCTTGCGCATGATGGCATAAAAATCATCAGTACGAGCCTCCGCAAACATGCCTGATGCACTGCAGTAGCGGGGCAGCCCCACCAACATCCTGAAGCCATTGTTGTATTGCACGCGCAGGGCGCTGATAGTATTTTGCGTGAAGTTGGACACCAAACTACATTTTGTGTAAAAAGTATAACAGTGTAACGACGTTACAAAAATCGTAACGTTATCTTTTCATTAAGTACGTTTAAAAAAATATATTATTTCTCCAGTATTTTATTAACCTCACAAAATACACGATGGAGAAGAAGAGTAATTAAAATTCTTACATGATGTCAGAACAATAAAATTATTGCCTCGTGAGCAGATAGGGTGTAACTTCCATTTTTGGCAATCGGAAGAACCTTAAAATAGATGCCCTATATATAAAAGTAATTCAATTTTTTCTGTCACAATTAAGCCTCAATTTCTGATCTATGATTTTCCGTTTCAGTAGAAAACATATAAAGCCGTAAACAACCTTGACATACATCTATCTGTATTTTATTATTTCGAAATATGTAAAGGCAATACTAAAAAGAAGAAGCAAAAACACGCTTACTTTGGTGGAGTCGGCCTTGTTGCCGACTGTACGAACATCGTATGAGCATAACAACAACATGATATTGTTGAAGTAAATTTGTAAAGAAGTATTGTTAAATAAAGTATTTGCATGTCTCAAGAGATTTTAAACGGAGATCTGGTATCAAAATGGATTTTACACGACGACGACGTGTCAGGAGGAGAAAGTTATTGTTATTTAACTAGCTGACCGTTGGTATTCCCATGGGAATCAATTGGTTTCCCGTGGGAAATAAAGAATACAATATGTTAACTATAGAAATCTTTCAAAAATTTCAAAAAAATATTATTTTGTACAAAGTGACCGAATTTAAACGTTTTTTTTTTTTATAAAGTTAAAATCTACTTTTTTTTTAAATTAGACCTAAAGTTGTTCAGTTTCATGGGCTGAGTTACCAGCTGACAAGTTTTGCATTATTTGGTAAACACGTCATATTGTGTAGCCTCCGTGGCCGAGTGGTAAGATATCGACGCCCATTACGGAGGTTTCGAGTTCGATTCCCGGTGGGGACACTGTCAAGCAAAAATCTCTTTGTAAGACTTTCCCTAGTTTGGTTAGGACATTGCAGGCTGAATCACCTGATTGTCCGAAAAGAAAGATGATTCGCCGTGCTTCGGAAAGCACGTTAGGCCGTTGGTCCCGGCTACTATGTAGTCGTTACACGAGCCAACTTAGTGGCCTTTGGCGGCTCTATAACACTGACACCAGATTGTACGTAGGTCTTCCAAAAAACCTATCAAGCTCAATCTTGAGGTTTCTGAGTCCAGTCCACTGCCTTAGTGGCAATCCGGAAGTTCTGGTTTCGATTCCCGGTGGAAATAAAGGTTAGCTAAAACATTTTTTGAGGCTTTACTTAGTTTTGTCATTGACGGATCACGTGGATACTTCGGGAAACACATTGAGTTATTGATCTCTGCTATTACTTATCTAAAGGCATTAGTCGATACATGAGCCTTGCCATAACCTTTGTCTGCTCAATAGCTCTCTGACAACAGGGTTTGTGAGGTTGGTCATTGTGGAACGAAGGTGGAGGTGGTTTTTTAACTGAAAGGTGTATATTACACAAGAGATGTATTTATTTTCTTTTGCTAAGATCTTTACGCACGCGCAGTCTAACCTAGAATCTGCTCTCTTTTTTCTACGTCAAAACTTATATTCCAAATTCAAATAAATCCAAATGTTTACGGCCAGCGACAGCCAAAGAGGCAAAGAGGTATAGGTATGTACACATACCTAACAAACCCATCAACAACTCATATACGTCCCCACCGAGGGGCTTGAGCCTACCCTGAATTAGGGCGATTAGGCCTTAGTCGACCACGCTGGCCGAGTGCGGGTTGGTCGACTTCACACAGAACCTTTGAATTTCTTCGCAGGAGTGTGCAAGTTTCATCGTGATGTGTTCCTTCTCCGTAAGAGCGTCGAATAAACGTACATATGAATTCGAAATTCGAAAACACATACGTGGCGTGGTGGGGATCGAACTCGCGTTTCCCTGACGGGAGGCAGCGGCCCTAACCACTAGACCACCGACGCTCTCAAAACACATAGGTATGTGGTATTCACAGGGACTACACATTGAACAGGGAACGGGCAGCAGCGCTCTCTGATACAGTAACCTTTTAATCTGCGATCTCCAACCCGCTTGCCAAGCGTGGAGATTATGGCAAAACCAAACACTTAAGCGGAGGAGGCTCATAGTCCAGCAGTGGACTGTAACGGGCCTTTGATTTGATTTGATTTGATTCACAGTGTTAGCCGGGCTGGCTTATCATCATCATGTCCTTCATTACCTACAGCAGGGCATAAGCCTCCTCTTTTTCATGCTAACCTTTGCGATCCTGTGCGACCCGCCTTGTTGCAGGGATCTGCGGGAGGCTACCGAGTACCGACAATGCTCGTCGGGTGGCTGCAATTGGGCCAACAAAATATGATACCATCGATTCAAAAAGAAGAAGTTGCAAGTCGGCATAATAATAGTATTCAATCAATCAATCATTATCAATCAGCCTATGTAGTCCACTGCTGGACGTAGGCCTCCCCAAGGGCACGCCAAAGCGCACGATCACCAGCTTTCCTCATCCAGCCACCACCAGCGACCTTCCTTAGGTCATAATATTTATAATAATATTAATCTACCGGAATCAGTAAGAAACGAGGTAGGTAAGTATTTTCTACGTTTTCAATAATCCTCACTCATTGTCAGACACATTCACCATTGCGTGTTACACAGGATGATTCATGTCCCAAACGAACAATAAATTCGGCGCGCACGCAAGTCGATGTTATTTATTAACAGCCTGTATATAGGATGCTCTAGACAAAATATGTCGGTTGCGTGTCTGATTGCGGAATTTTTGACAAATATATGGTGGTGTTTTTGGAATAGTACTGTTTTGTTAATTGGGTTATTAGAAAACTTTAGATTATGTGAAACGTAACACAGAAGAACACTATAATAACACCTAGACCCGAAAAAGATAGTCTGCTCGAACTGAAATCGAACTCGGGACTGCATTCCTAATGCTGGTCTCCAAGAAAATTGGCCTTGATTGCATCCTCACTTACTTTGCGCTGAAATACATAATATTTACACTTAGATAAAGATTTTAACTAACTTTACTTCCGCCTTTTTACAAAGTAATTTTTAACTAGGTTAGGTACCTCGAAACATATTTCTTCCGAGTTAGGTACCATAATTAATATTACAACAATCTGGCCGCCATATTGAAATTCACTATTAGGTAGGTACCTGTGTATGTAATGTACTGTACTGTCTAACATTACGACAGATTCAAAATTTTCACACAGATAAAAAATGTTCTGACACTTTATACCACGGTAAAACCACTTCTTGTGGTAATTGATGATGGGTATAGGGCAAAAGAATGAACACTATTGAAGATATAAGCAGATGAATTTATTAAAGTATTTTAATACGTCTTGTCACGGCCATTAGCAAGGTGGGAGAGAGACAGCTATACATATTACGTCATTAGCTTCATATAGACGATATTGTGTTGATTTACAAGAAGGTTCTAACAATTGAAACCGAAAAAACAGTCACTCAGACGGCCATTAAGGCAAAATATAAAAGCTTAACCATTCAATAGAATACTATACTACAATAAATGATAGCCGGGAAATCGAACCCACGACCCCACGATCTAAATCATTTGTCTAATGAACCGACATAATACGACTAGGCTAAATTTGATTTACTGTTGGTCAATACAATTATTAAAGGGGCCAATTGAATTCGTGATTTGTAGCCATTTGTTAGACCTCTGATCGTCTATGTGTAGTAATTGGTGCCTCCTGAACGGGAGGTCTCGAGTTCTAACTGTACAATTTGGACAATTTGCGTGACTGATTGAGAATTGGACATTTTGAGAATTTAGCCTATTTAGCTACTTTGGACATTTTGCGAATTGGACATTTTACTACACGAATTTGAATCATTGTTTCATATCACGTGGGTTGTCAATGTCAATGGTCATCAAACACCGACGGTTTAACGAGCTTTCCGAAGCACGGAATCATCTCATCAGGAGGCAATCAGGCGATTCAGTCTGTAACATCTTAAATATCTAGGAATCGCAGTCTCAAAAACTTTATTTACTTCATTCCCATATTCTTCTATGTATTATACATATATTGTATTTATATGCTCACTAGATTTGTCTATATATATCACTACTCCGTTTCCGTTCACTGTTTCTCTATGAAAAATAAGGTTGTCTGGAAGAGATCGCTATTAGCGCCTTTGCGCACATTTTATTACTAGTGGACCTGTGAGCTGTAGACCTCGCGAGTCTGTATATCTTTTCATATTTTTTTTCTCCACAAACATCCCCGACCCCTTAATTTTTTTTTTTTTTTTAAACTTTATTTTTTTTATCTTATTTTATTTTATTGGTTAAGAAATGTGATCTGTAGAGGAAAACAGCCTCTTGTAAGCTGGTAACCCCCATAACTCCGTCATTTTTTAAAATATCCAAAAACTGACTCAAAAAAAAAATCGATTAAATTATCGAACCTGCTCACAAAATTTCACGAGAATCGGTTGAGAAACGCGACCTGTAGAGTGAAACAAACAAACAAACAAACAAACAAACAAACAAACAAACAAACCAACAAACAAACCATGCTGAAACAGAGACGCTTCGTTCTTTTCGTTTTCTTAGTATGTCCCATAATGTGTTATGTAATAAAGTGCTTACTTACTTCTTCCAGAATGAGAGTCGGAACGCTCCACTGTTCTGCCATAGAAGTTACTACACTCGTTACTAGATCTAATAGTCATCAACAGCTTATATACGTCCCAACCGAGGGGCTCGAGCCTACCCTGAATTAGGGCGAATAGGCCTTAGTCGACCACGCTGGCCCAGTGCGGGTTGGTCGACTTCACACACAACCTTTGAATTTCTTCGCAGGAGTGTGCAGGTTTCATCACGATGTTTTCCTTCACCGTAAGAGCATCTTCGATAACACATTGGTACGTGGTGGGGATCGAACCCGCGTCTCCCGGACGGCAGGCAGCGGCCCTAGCTACTAAGACCACCGTAATAGTACTAAAGATAAATTCACCCTAAACATATAGCACTCCTTTTTTGGGGGCAATAGTCGTGTAATAAATAAAATACTGCTTACTCCACAAAACACTGTTTGAAAAAGAAAAATAAAACTGGTTGCACAATCTAAGCTGCAAGATACTCCCTACCCTACCTCCTATAACCTTATTTAAGGAAACATACAAATGCACGCTGTTTAGTTTAGATACCCTTTTCCAAAACTGCTAGGAACCATCAAAAACTTTCACCCAAACATCTTACAAGGCAGAAAGCCAGAAACTGAGTAATTCGCCTATAAAATAGTTTAACCGGAAACATTTTGTCAATAGAACGAGCCAAATAACCCATAAGTCGACAGAACTAAACGCTGCCCAAATCTGAATGTGTTCACAGTACAAAGATAGTTCAGATCCCGCAGCGCAGCTAGGGATGGGAATAGCACACTGAGAAAAAAGTGCACTGGGGTAAGTCACTCTTTATAATGAGTCGACGAATTACTCTAAATTAAGTAGCAATTGTACTTATAATGAGTCCAAAACTCATATGCGCCATGCGTCTAGCTCATTACGTCCGTCTATCTCGTTTTCCTACGTATTTTCTAGAGCTTTGCTACTTATGTAAGGTGTACCGGTTCATTAAATTTTCTCTTTAATGAACCGGTACACCTTACATATTTTCAATTCTCAGTGCATTTGAGCTTATTCATTATCATCGAGTTAACCCTTAAATGCGCACTGTTGTTTATAAACAACATTTAAATATTATTTATTAATATTTTTTTGTGTTTTAATTAACTTTGGTGATTAAAAAAATAAAAGAAAAAGGCGAAAAAAATATATATTTTTAATATTTAACAGTATTTTTTAAAAGTTAACGAAAAATTTTTATTTTTTTTTCCAATTTTTCTGTACAAAAAAAAACTTATTTACCAAGTATTATTAAAAAATAAAAAATCGCTCATTTAAGGATTAAAGCGCCCAGATAAAAGGTGACAACTAAATAACACAAAACCTCTCTCGATTTTTCTACAAGTCTCGGTTGTTGTAACACTTTTCCAAAAACTCTAAATCAAAATGTGTTATTATACAAAATTAGCGGTCCACCCGCGGCTATGCTCGCGTTATGTAAGATTTTCCCGTGGGAATAAGATTTTCCTCGGTAAAAAGTATCCTATGTTTTATAACCGCGCACTTGCACCAGCATAAATAAGCCGTTTTGTTTTTCGAAAATTCGCAAGTATTTCCCACTACTGTGCCGAAAAATGTTGCCGCAGTGAGTTGACTCACGAGTCACATCTCGATGCTTTATAGCGGTAAGTTGACTCACGAGTCACATCTCAATGCTTTATAGCGGTAAGTTGACTCACGAGTCACATCTCAATGCTTTATAGCGGTAAGTTGACTCACGAGTCACATCTCAATGCTTTATAGCGGTAAGTTGACTCACGAGTCACATCTCAATGCTTTATAGCGGTGCTGGTGCATAAATAAGCCGTTTTGTCGACTCGATCAATTGTTCCGCGAATGATTCGGTTTTCCTCTCTTAAGACCGTGTTGCAAGGATTATGGGAAAGGGTTGGTTTGGCCGTAAAGTTTGAATAAGGCTGACGGAATTCGGGATTCAGGATATTCAGATTCGTAATTTTTGTGTTTTGTCGTTTGGTTCTCTTCTACATAAATAGATATTTACAGCACAAATTAATAATTAATTACATAGATACACGAGAGATAATTCTACAATAGCACTATCTATACAACGTGTTATCAACAAAAAACTCTCGGGTGGTAAATATAGGTCAGCCCATGAAACTGAACAACTTTTGTAAAAAAAAATTTAAAAAAAAATTTGAACTCTCTAGAAATTGACTGTATGAAAAGTTTTTATTTTATTTATCGAACTTCAGTTAAGATTTAGTTAGAATTTATGTTTAGAAACAAATATATATGTCGGAGATTGAAGGTAGATTGATCGTAATCAAACGATTGACAGTTCGGTTTCTAACGTTAGATTAGCATTGTTAGTAACTGAGGGTAGATTGTTCGTAAACAAACTAGTGTCACCTGTCAGTTTGATTGACGAATGAGTTGATGTAACGGTGAGTGAATGAATGAGTCAACGAAGAAGTGAAGTCCTTTATAAGAGTGCTAGTAGAATGGAACCTTCAGTAGGTCCGTGGCAGTCGTGGTGATAACTTGTGTGTCTGTGAGGTTGAGTGAATACTTCGAGAGGACGTGCGAGTCCATGTGTGGTGATCGAATATGTGGTTTCGATGTGTGTGGAATAGTGTTGGTTGTTCCATTATTGGTTGTACCACAGTCCAGTGGTGTTTGTAACCGTAAGTAGAGTGATATTGTGTTGATAGCTAGTTTATCTGATATTAGTGTAGTACTTTAAGAGTAGGTGTTGTTATCATGACCGCGGGTAGAGTAACTGTAATGTGGACGAGTTACATAGGGTCCGGGCGGGGCGGCCCGTTGTATGTTGGCCAATGTTCAGTGTCTGTTTTCATGCCCATGTTTCCCAGTGGCATAACTGTTGGTGCTCGGACCTAATCGGGCGTAATCACGTGTCCCATTGTTAGTTTACCTACTGTGATAGTTTATAATCGATCTCAATGGTGTGTCTTTTCATTTTTCTTTCCTATTTTCCGACATATATATTATATATTAATGAAGTGTTTCATAGTATTTCTTAAAAGCAAAGAAAAACAAACTGAATCTTAAAAACTAACCAATAATCTTTGTTTCGATACACTTTCATGAACTTTAATCAAATTTAATTGAATATTGCTAAATTAAATTTCTCGCCTGAATTCGGCCTGAGCACTTTGAAAAACAAAAACAGATCGGCGAGATCTTTACTAAATATGTTGTCTTTTATAATTAACTCTTTAGTGCTTTTAAACGTAGTTAATGGAAAGCTAAATGATGTTTTTGACAGTGGTAAGTTACAAGTGTAGAAAGATCCGCAGAATCCGTGTTCCGCCAAAAACGGAAGCTGTTAGTTTCCCGATATTGTAGAACTATTTAACTATTTCCTAAAACAATATTTTATAAAATAATTATGCTCTTTGAAGAGAACTTCAATCGTTTGTCGGCCCTTTGCAGATGACTGTGCATAGGCAAATTTAAACAAATATGGTTAATTAATTGATTCTAAAAATACTACTTGTCCTATACTACACTCGCTGCGTCCAGATTTTTATATACTTATGTTGTTTCGGAGTTATGTTTTTATTGCAAAAAAAGTGCAAGCAACAATAAATTTATGTACTTCCATCTTACAGTAACACCGATGGTTGGTTCGGCACTATGGCCAAATGCAATCGTTCCCTACTATATAGATACAAACGATTTCGGTAAGATTTCAATAACTCATCATCATCTCAGCCGAAAGACGTCCACTGCTGGACAAAGGCCTCCTCCAAGGATCTCCACAACGACCGCTCCTGCGCTGCCCGCATCCAGCGGCTTCCCTTCAATAAGTAATAAGTAATAAGTTTCAGTAGAAACCAACACTTTTACATAACAGTTTTTTTTCCTTCTAACTTGCATATATTAGTTCAATAGTTCCAGGGTTCGAGTGGTCGGTTATCAACCTTACAATCTACTTACTCGATAAGATGATGATAAAGTCATTAGATAACTTAAAAACAATGACTTTACTACTAAAAATATCGCAGGACTTAAAATATTATTTTCAACTCTCTAGCTCGGAAAGATTGCTTTTCAAGCCCGAAATCGGGGCCGAATATCTCTAGAGATGCAATTCTTGTCTGGAGATGAAAATTCGTTTGAATTTCGAACGTAATAATGTTCCAGTCAAATAGATTTATAACACTTTTTTATGTAAGCAATAACTTAACATTTTTTGATGTAGTTACATTACCTTTGCTTATTATTTTCAGACAATAAACAAAAATTGACCATCATGTATTCCATAATGCGATTTCAATCCAACACGAATATTATGTTTTTTCCATTGGAGATCAGGCCAATAAAGCAAGACCATGCTCTGGTTATAGAAAACCCATCACGAGTCGAACCCTGTACTATGCACGTAAAAATACATTTCTCCATTAAAAATCGTAACGTAAGTTCATATCTAACATTTCCAAAAATAAGCTTCATTTAAAAGAAATACAAATATTATACCACCCTAGGGTACTCATTTTTAATCGAAAAAAGAATAATTAAAATCGGACAACGTGGTAAAGAATGAATTGGTCGACTTTGCCACCCTAGCGCCCTAAAGCGCCACACTAGTGAGGCAGAATCGACTTTTTAAAATTTCGACGTCTTCTTTGCCCCACCAAATGGATCAATTAATTTTATTTCTAATGGCTAATTTTAGTCCCATAATATGTTGGTAATGTTTTTTTTTTAACTTAGTATTTAGACTGAATAAGGTTTAACACTTAATATCCAAATCGTATATCGTAGATAACTTTCCCCACTAAACGGACTAATTGGTCCGTTTGGTGGGGGCAAAGTAGACATCGAAATTTAAACAAATCGGTTCTGCCCCACTAGGGTGGCGCTTTAGGGGGGGGGGGGCAAAGTCGACCAATTAATTATAGATGCATATTTACAAGAAAAACGCCGAATGTTCTTTTGATACTTAATTGTACAATGTTAAAATTACAAAAAATTTGAGCAAGCAAAGTTGAAATTCGGTGGCTTCCAGTATGCTCTCCGTGATGTAATGGTTAGCAGGTTCGCTGCGTAAAGGCCGTAGACGTAGGTTCGAACCCTTCGTTATTAGATTGTTTTCTATGTTTCAAAAATAGTTAAAACTACACTATATCTTTGAGAGCGTCGGTGATCTAGTGGCTGGCTAGAGCCGCTACCTCCCGTCTGGGAGACGCGGGTTCGATCTCCACCAGGTTCCAATGTGTTTTCGAATTCCTATGTAACGTTTATTCGACGCTCTTACGGTGAAGGAAAACGTCGTGATGAAACCTGCACACTCCTGCGAAGAAATTCAAAGATTGTGTGTGAAATCGACCGACCCGCACTGGGCCAGCGTGGTCGACTAAGGCCTAATCACCCTAATTCAGGGTAAGCTCGAGCCCCTCGGTGGGGACGAAGCTGTTGGTGATGATGATATCTTAAATTAATAAATGTTTCGGCAGAGGGTCACCTTGGGTTATAATTGTGCGACACGAGACATTGAAACTATCATCATGGCGGTACTGGGAGTTCCTAAAGACGACTTGGGCAAAAAATATTTTCAAAATATTAAGACTGGAAATAAGGTAAATACAAAAAAAGGTAAATTTCAAAAATTCAAATAGTCCCAAATGTGTGTGTGTTGCCCAATGGCAAAAAAACAGCATTTCGAAAACTTCTTAAAGACTAAATAATCATTTAAAAACCTTAGATATATCGTTCAGTTACTCAAATCAAGTCAGAAATTAAAATATTATTGAAGCATTATTAAGCAAGTATGTTTTATTTCCAGAAGCCGAATTTTAATAACCAAGGTCTTAGCAAGCCCGATTATCAGAAAGTTAACGCTATCTACAATCTTGAACATCAAAGGAGAGATTATGGAATCAGTGATAAAGATATTTATTTATGTCAAAATAATGACATTACTATAAGACAAAAACGCGACTTAAACGTAGACAGCGGACGAAATAATTCAGCATCAAATCAAAATTCAAGTAAACTTGAGTCTGCTGAAAACATAAACAATAAAAGTCAAGATTTTTCTAGCATAATTAAAGAAATAGGCATTGAGAACGAGATGGACAACATCACAGCAAAAATGTATAAAATTATTAAAGTCGCTTTCGAAAAAGCTAGACTAAAGCATTGTTCTAATAAAACAGCTTTACGAACATTTATCGACATTGAAGATGATGATGCAGTTTCAGTCGAAGCCGCTAAGAAACCTATGCTTAGATATGTACCTCCTCCTGGTGTTGATTACAATGAGCCTCACTACGTATATAGCGCGGAGCAGAAAAGACCGGAACAACAGAAAGGATTTGTCGGATTAGGTAAACAAATCAATAGTGATGGACAACACGCTAATGATCACAAAGATGATGATGGTGATGATGGCTATGATGGCATTATAAACCAATTCTGGAAGAAGTCTGCTAAAAAGATTGGCGCAATGGCACAAATGGTTATCCAAAACGTTTCAATGCAAATTAATTTTTAAATTATTTTTTTAATAAAATAACAATACTAGTTTTGCACCAAAATATGCTCATTAATATCCCATCAATATTCGAACAACCATTACTGGTTCGTGAATAAGTGCCCTAAAGTTGGCCCTTCGTAATTGCGAAAAAGCATTTATTTTAAATTTGGAACATATACACTCATATTAAAGATTGAATGCGAAAGTTGTACGAATAAAGTATATAATAATTACTGTATGTTTCTGTCTGTGTGCAATAAAGTATATTTCATTCATTCATTCATTCATTCAATAATTATCATGGTGCACAATTGGTATTTTTAAGGCAAAATAATTTACGAATAGTTTTGAGGGGATTTTAAAGAAACCATATTTACGTGAGTAATGATTTTAAAGGAGGCTTATTTTATAACATTTTAAATATAAATTACTTTAGTAAGATAAATTAAATCTAGTACATAAGACGTTAAGGCATGGCATGTCTACCGCATGCACCCGGATAGGTGGGCAAGAATAACCACAGAATGGGTGCCGGAGGATGGTCGTCGCCGTCGAGGCCGACCTCGGGAGACGATGGCGAGATGACTTGGACGGATTTCTGAAGGGCTGGCTAGAGACCCAATCGGGAAGAATGGCGAGAGCGAAGGGAGGCCTTTGCCCAGCAGTGGGACACACAAGAGGCTACTTAAAAAAAAGTTGTACTATGTAAAATATTCTGAATAGTAAATTTTTTTTTTTTTTTTATCCAATAACAAGCATATACATCTTCACTTAGTCTATGTAGCCGCCACTTAAGATAGTCCACTTATTTGTGGTGGCGAGTCGCATATAAAGTAATAACAATTTTGATAGGCAAAAAAATAAAAATGAAATGAAATGCATTTCCAGAAATGTTCTTAAGCAGAATAACCCTCTTGTTGTGAATAGATAAAATAGAATAAATAAATGTATAAAAGGACGTACAGTACACACAAGGCCTGATCTCAACCCTGATCCTGATCTGATCCCAAACTAAGCCAAGCTTGTACTATGGGTACCAGGCAGCTGATATATAATACGTAAATATATAAATACACCCTTATATAGCAAAACAACAACCAGACACAAGGCAAACACAAGTGCTCCTCACACGAATGTTTGCCCTGGGCGGGATTCGAACCCGCGACCCTGTGCGTCGGGGGAAGATACACTACCACCTGGGCTACAGAGTCGTCATTTTTTTTTTTTTTGCCAATTGCGAGTATATTTACCTATTTAGATTCCGTTTTTATTGAGTCATAAAAGTATTCCTTGATGAAGATAAAGATGGTAGTAGTCTATTTCAACTTGGACTTTGCAAGTGGAATAGACTTCTGTCATGTAATACATGCTTTACATCACAAAAAAAAACCTGCTTTCATTCGAAAAAATCGTAGTTGAAAAATGGGGGTCCAGTTAATTAAAATTCTTCCCCATTTTTGAAATGCGAGTTTTCAATTTAATTTAATTTTTACTAATTGATAAAATTGTGTTTATTCGAAGTATGATTTAACAAAATTTTATTTTCAATCCACCTTGCTCCAGAATTGAACTTACGAAGGCAGTAAACTGTGCGGTAAATGCGTTTTACCGCACTAGTGCGATTTTATTACAATTTTCTTTTTCGGTATTATTATTCAGCCAGTATCATTTTGACAATAAAAATATAAATATTTTATTTATATTTAAAAGTATATTATATTTTTTTATTTCAACAAATTGTATCAAAAATATTATAAATTAAAATTATCTTGATTTAACAAAGAATCAATACGTAGAGGCTGAATGTTCGCCAGAGCCTTTTCTACGTAATTATACTTATAAAAAAAGAAACATACTATCGTTTTGTGGTTGGCGCCAATTTTATTGAATGTTGTTTTATGAGTGTTGATATTTAATGATAAATGTGAATAGTAAGGATACTCAAACAGCGCGCGATATAATAAAGTTTAGTTTTTACAGCTCTTCTACATGCATGATCAATTTTACTTGTTAGCTTTTGTAGGGTACTATGTACCTTTCTTAACCATTTCAATTTAATTATTTACCATCAGTTTTCTCACAAGTGTATTGAAAAACGTCGTACAACACACGGATCTTAGGTTTTATAACAAACTCGTGACACTCGCCTGCGGCTCGGGCTTACAAAAGTCACCTCGTTTGCTACAAGTATATGCCACCTACGATCCTTGTATCGAAATGTACTATTTTTGTTGTGTGTTTTTTCTTAAACTGTGTCCGCATAAATCCCCCCATTTAGCTCGAGTCCAAAATACATCTTTGACAATATATGAATAAGTCTACACTAACAGAGTTACCTCAAGGTTCGATTCCCGGTGGGAACACTGTCAAAAATCTCTTTATGAGACTTTCCCCAGTTTGGTTAAGAGATTGCAGGCTGAATCACCTGATTGTCCGAAAAGAAAGATGATTCCGTGCTTTGGAAGGCACGTTAAGCCGTTGGTCCCGGCTACTATCTAGTCGTTACATGAGCCAAGTTAGTGGTCTTTGGCAGCTCCATAATAATGACACCAGGGTTTGTGAGGTCAGTTGTCGATCTTACAAGCACGGAAAAGGTTTGAGGTGGGGATGTATGACCCTCATTACAGCTTCAGGTTTCCACGAAGCGAATCCTGAGCGATAACGAGTCGTCGTCGCTACGTCATCTGCGACCGCTCGCGGCTTGGATTCAAGCCAAAGCACGAAGCAACTTAAGCCGCCGTTTCAATCGGGCGACTGAAAGACTTGGGATTTTTTTATTAACAGCCCGCCAAAATCAAAGTCAATACTTTATGTTTTGGTGGAATGTTGTAACTTGTAACAGCACTTAGATTCGTCATTACAATTTTTTGGGTGAGTTCACTAACAATGGCGGAATATGTGAAGGAAGAACAGCTCACTGAAGAAACTGCACAGTCGTCGCAATTTTTGCCCGCAATTCGCTGTTTCAGATTTTACCCGTGCTCATAATTAAGGTATTTTTTGGTATAACAAGTATCTACGTCTTGATTTACTTTACTTAGATTTTTTTATTGAAATATGAAAACAAACAGCGTTATTTTTAACCGACTTCAAAAAAGGAGGAGGTTCTCAATTCGTCTGTATTTTTTTTATTTTTTTATGTATGTTATTAGATATCTCCGCCAATTGTTAACCGATTTTAATAATTCTTTTTTCATTCGATAGGATTTACTCTCGAGGTGGTCCCATATTAATTTCGTCAAGATCTGGTGGAACATGAGGTAAAACTTGGAAATTCCTCAACGGAATGTAGCATTCGCGTCGTTATTCGTCTATTCTTTTAGTCATATCTCAGTCAGTTTTCAACCGATTTTGATGATTCTTTTTTCATTCGATAGAACGTGCTTTAGGGATAGATCCATACCAATTTTGTTAAAATCTGATGATGGAATAAGAGATAAAAGCGGAAACTCCTCAACCAGTGATAGCAACATGCATCGCGCGCGATACCGTTTGTGATGGAATGTTGCTAGGCAACGAAATAAATTTGTTTTGTCAGTTTGCTGAAAATCTGCGTTTCCCTTGTTCCATTTATTCGATTTTATCACATTATTGGCGACCGTGACAGGACAAGAACCTGCAATCTTCAAATATTGTATTGGAAATCACAAATAATTTAGCTTCTATGGCCGAGTGGTCGAGTGTTTTAATCTTTTTACGGAGGTTTCGGGTTCGAATCCCGGTGAAGACACTCTTAAACGAAAATGTCCTTGTGAGACTTTCTCCAGTTTAGTTGGGACATTGCTGCCTGAATCACCCGATTGTCTGAAAAGAAAGATTATTCATATATAGACTATCAAAGAATTTTATTGATAGTCATATAGAAATATGTACTGACTTAACGACGACGACGACTTAAAACAGTTGCCCACGACTAATCGACGATTTTTTGGCTGACACCGACTCCAAAAGGAAGTACAAAATTCTAAATATTTACTTAATACACTACCTATCTATTTAATTGAGGATATTGGCAATATTTTTTTTCATGTTCCATCTGGAATGTTATTTTATTTGTTACTTTTTATTGGAGATAACCATATAAGGCAATTTGAAGGAGGTTTCTATTTTTTTGTTATTATTTGTAAAATAGAGTTCATTCAATATTTTCATATTACGTTTTGAACTCCATACTAGAGAACACTCGTTTTGTCGCAGCGCAGTTTAGACGGCCGTTACCAAAACTAATCTTTATTTTTTAAGATTTATCTTATTTTACAAACCACTCGATGAGAAGAAAGGTACTAAAAAAAAGATTCTTACCAACGACATATATATATACGACATATATATAAAATATTATTTTACTGCCTAAGGCCTAATCGCCCTAATTCAGGGTAGGCTCCAGCCCCTCGGTGGGGACGTATATGAGCTGTTGATGTTGTTGTAAAGATAAAGACAAAAAAATCTGCTTTACTGAAAGTGCACCTTAAGAAGTGTCAACATGTAATGGATACATTTAACAAGGACTTGCAATTTATGCAAGGGACCAGCGTAAATTCAGCTCTGTGGCAGTAAATCTGCTTGCAAGTCGCGTCTCTCAAATTTAAATGTTCTACAGATTTTGTGCCAGTGCCAATTCTGGTTGAGGTTTTACGATTTGCGCTGAGTTTCGGTTTTCAGCCAGAATTGGTGGTTAAAGATGGGTTCATACTTCGGTACAATAGAGAGTTAATTAGATTCGTTAAAACAGTAAACCCAATTTTTTTATGAATTTATTTTGTGATTATTGAAATCACTCTCTCGTTGTCTATTTAGGGTAAAGATATTGCAAAATCTTTGATTTAGGGCGTTTTCCTGACCTGGCTAGTGTTCTCATTCTGCTAAAGCTATACAAACGATAAAGAAAGAGAGAGGTAATGATGTTTTAAGTAATTATTAACATAAACGAAGTATCTAGAACAGAGGATTAAGAGTGCGGATGACATTTCCACAACTTTATAAGTAGTAATCAAAAGTTCGTCTAAAATGGAGCAAAATCACCCCAGCGATCCACAAATTTTAGCAAAACAATAGACCCGCTAGATGCGGAGGGGAGAGGGGTATTTATAAATCGCAGTAATGTACAACTACCCTCGGAATGGACCCACTAAAGGAGATACCATCGTAAGACAATACAGTATATAATTTATTATATCACAGGCAAAAAGTGGTTTCAAGTTGAACTAGCGAGCGGACATAGGGACAATAAGGATGGAGGATAACTGAAAAATTAAATTAAAAAGTTTGTTTTTTATTCTAGAACTAGTGGCTCCGTGAGCTGTAGACCTCGCGAGTCTGTATATATCTTTTCAAATTTATTTTTATTTTTTCTCGACAAACATCCCCGACCCCTTGATTTTTTTTTTATTTTTATACTTAATTTTATTTTATCTTATTTTATTGGTTAAGAAATGTGACCTATAGAGGAAAACAGCCTCAGCGGTAGACCTTGTAAGCTGACAAACCCAAGTATCAGAAAACATTTAAAGAAAGATGAATGAAATCGGTAAAGCCGTTCTCAAGTATGCGTGACCAGAAATAGGGGTTTATTTTTATATGTATAGATTAAGTGATTTGTTTTATCCTACACTGAATTTCAATAGGGGATCGGACTACTTTTTATTTTATTTTATAAATCCAAACTTCTTAGTTTCTGCTATCGAACACTAAAATAATTTTTGCTCTATCTTTAAAATTGACCGAGTTATAAAGGTTTGAAATTCAAGGTTAGACAGAGAGGCACATACCCACTTGTGACGTCATTTGTTAGTGACGCCATATAATCTCCATACAAAAAATCGTTTTTGAAAGAGAGAGAGATATTAAAACTTCAAAAAATCACTGAAAATTGGTTTTTCAACCGATTCTGTTTTTTTCTTCGCGAATCGTCTGCTACTAATCTATATTTTAAAAATAATTAATAAAATATGGTAAATTTAGGAACAGTCCGATCCCCTATTTATGATATAGCAGGCTTAATCGTCTGATGGTCGGAAAATTCGGAACTCCGTACTTGAAAATCACGTTGAACCGTTTTGAAAAACTTCCCCGCTGCGCTTGAGTTGTTTTATCTGAAGTCTTGACTTGACTATATTCGACAGAAGAAGTCGTTACATAAACCAAAATCCAAGACCTCTGGCGCCTTAATAACTCTTGTACCTTGGAGGTCAGCCGTCGACCTTATTATTAACTCATAGTAAAAAATTACATAGGAAAGATTGCTTTAAAAACTCTTGTCATAATGTTCGTCCATCTTCCAGTCCATATGTGTATATAAGTAAAAATGTACACGGAACAGACCCCTCGTCAACCGCGGCCCGCAGCTTGCTCTAGCGGGCCGCGGGCCCTAAAAATTGGTTTTCAGCCCGCTCAAGCGTTAGATTAATTTACTTACGGAAAGTATTGCCAACTCTAAATCAAATGGATAGATTATTTTACGAATTTTCTTGATCGCATAGGTTGAATGGGAATCTTCAGGTTCCCTTCCCACTGAGCCGTACCCCCTTCTGTCTGGAGTGAATCGGCTAGGACGCTCTAACAAGCGCTTACCTGGAGTGGTGGGAGAGGAGACGTGTAGAGGCAGAACTCGTCCAGGGAAAGCGAGGGAACGGGGAGAAATGTCCGATGCTCCGCGAGTCCGAAGGGCGACAACCGAACTGGGAATTAAGGGTGAAATAGTTCTCCAAACAGAGCAGGTCACCCGTCTGCGCTCCGTCGCAGGCGTCCCCCATCAGACATACATATATTACATATATACATAGGTTGTACGGTCGATAACTGTCTTTACAAACCCTGGTGACAAGAGCCGCCAAAGATCACTGATGTGGCCCGTGCAACGACTACTTATAGAAAGAGAAAAAAAAGATAGCAGCCGAAACCAACGACACAGAATTAATAAAGTGCTAACGGCTTAAAGTGCCTTACGAAGCACGGAAACATCTGAAATTATCATCTTCATCATCAGTCAACCTCGCTAACCTAGCGCAGGCTAGTCAACTTCACACACATTTTGAATTTCTTCGTACGTAGTGCAGAATTCCTCATGTTTTCCTTCGCCTTTTAGAACGTCGAATCTACACTGGTGTCGATTCGCCATACGCCCCCCAACTAAACTAAACTTAGTCCTGTCACTTTCTTTCATTTTTAATTGAAAAGGGACAAGATCTTCGGTTTTGTTTTTGTCTATGACTTCACGACAAACTGTCTTTAGTCCTGTTTTAGTGCCTACCTAACACCATGACGAATAAAAAGCCACTAAAATTGACAGTTAGCCGTGAAGTCAAAGACAAAAACAAAACCGATGATCTTCGGTCCCTTTTCAATTAAAATGATAGAAAGTGACAGGACTCATTTTAGTTTAGTTTAGTTGGGCGTATGCCGAATCGACACCATTGTGTTTCTAAATTCAAAAACTAGTTTTAACCCCACCTTACAAAGGGATTGATCTAAGGTCGTAACCCACAGAAGTCCACCTGCAGTTGGCAACACAAATATAGCATTGTTATCGCGTTTTTAGGGCCTGCAAGGAAGGGTTAAAGGAAGGATGTGGGCGGGTTCTTCACATAATTACGGAATTAAGAATACATGAGTTATTAAGGGGCTTAGTTCTGACGTTTAGAACCTCTCCTCCGTATGAGTCGATTATTATGATACGATGCAACAATGTAATGTTTATGATGTTCATAAGACACAACGGTAATACCGTTTTAATTTAAAGTATTCTGTGCTTCAATATGCACGTAAATACGTTGTATCTTGGTATCTGGAAGCAGAAGCGGTAGGTAGATAATCCAAGTCTACTACTAAATAATATAAGCTATTATTAAGAATCAAACGAACTTACCTAGTGAATAGGGCATGGATACCGGTATACCGAAATACCGGTATACCGGTCAAATTTTTCGGTATTTTGATACCGGTATTTGAAAAATTTCGGTATTTCGAAAAAAGTGATCTAATTTTGCAATATCGGCAGTTTTTCAACTAATGGAAAGTCATTGATAGATTTTATACCATCTCATTTTATTTTTTAACACGTTTTTATTAATTCGCTTTCTTGTCTGTCTGTTTGTTTGTTTGTTTGTTTGTGGGTTTGTTCGGTCCGAATCTTGAAACTCATTTTTGAAGCACGTGCTGTTATTCGATTGTGCTGAAATTTGGTACACTTATGTAACCTCGGTGACAATGCAATATTATGACACCATGGAGCTGGTCTGATGATGGAGCCGGAAGGTGGCCATAGGAACTTTTAAAATACACACCACAACCTCGTCGTGTTTGGACTCATTGGATTTGTCTTGACAAGATCTTTCGTTATACGTGATGTCCAAGGTCTCATGGAGCTGGAAGGTGGCCATGGGAACTTCTAAAATGCACAACACAACCTCATCGTGTTTGGGCTCGTTGAATTTGTCTTGACTAGATCTTTAGTCATAAGTAATGTCCAGGGTCTCATGATGGAGCCGGAAGGTGGCAGCTGTATTTCCTCAAATACTCAACATAACCTAGCCTTGTTGGGCCCGTTGGATTTGTCAAGACTAGTTCTTGAGTCATATGTGATGTTCAGGATCTCATTATGGAACCAGAAGGTGGCCATAGGAACTCTCTCAACGTCGCAACATAACCTTGCCGTGTTCGGGCTCATTGGATTTGTCTTGACAAGATCTTTAGTCATACGTGATGTCCAGGGTCTCATGGTGAAGCCGGAAGGTAATCTCATCGTAACAACATAATCTCGGCATGCTTGGGATTTTTAGTCTTAGCAATTTAGTCTTACGTGATGTTCATCTTGCAACATTTAAATACGCTGGACTAAAAAGCACAAAATAATTATAAAGTAAAAAATATTTTTTTAACAACACGTTTTACGCACTAAAAAGTATAAAATAATTTTTATTGAGATTTTTATTGTCGTAGTACTCTTGTAGGACTTAAAACGAAAAACGTGGGGAGCATGGAGTAGATTTTGAAGCATAACCGTGTTTCTCAAAAAACTATAGATTAGCCCTTTTATAAAAAAACATAAACATCTTCTAGGCGAGCGTAGTCCATCTTTCACCTTATAATGCATTTCCATCAGCTAGAATAATGGTCAAACGCAAGTCTTTCCAATAATAATATACACAACAATTGAATTGCACTGCAAATAATATACTTACTAATAATAACTATTTGTAAGTTTTCAAGACATAACACATAACAACCCCTGGCACTCATAAGATTTAGAAGACATTTATTCATTTTCATTACAATAACAATATGTTATGTATCAATAAGTAGTACAGACAGACATGAAAATAAGACAATGAAAAGATTACAGCGTCAGCTACGCTGTTTTTCAGCCATCACCTCGTTCTCTACTTCTTAGGATATATATATATTCCATGCACCCCACGTTTTTCGTTTTAAGTCCTACAAGAGTACTACACCAATAAAAATCTCAATAAAAATTATTTTATACTTTTTAGTGCGTAAAAACGTGTTGTTAAAAAAATATTTTTTACTTTATAATTTAATATTTGATTGTCATATTTGTGCCAATGAAACAATATCAATAATTCTTGGATCAAAGAACGTATTTTCTTTAGTATTCTTAATAACCTATTACTTTAATTACTCATTTTGTGGTATCTAGGGAGTTGATAAATAGTTTGAGTGTTTCTGCTATACAGCGTAGAAAACTTCTTTAATAACTTTTCGCAAACGAGACTTACTAATCGTTCTTGGAATCATTTAAACAGTAACTAGCAGTATATCAAAAAATACCGAAAAAATACCGAAATTTCGGTATACCGGTAATTGAAATTTCAATACCGGTATCAATACCGGTATGAAAAATTACTCCGGTATTCCATGCCCTACTAGTGAAGTTTGATTCCAATTATGCGAGGGTTTCAACCGAAGACGATTACATAATTTACTTGCAGCAGCACATGAGATGGTGCCGTCGTCATCACACCTTAAAAGCCTAATAGCTAAATCCTAAAAAAAAACTAAAAAATATGTTTATCTCGCTCACACTCTGGTTCCAATCGGGGCGAGCCTGCACTCCCGCCATTACTTTCAGAGCTAGGTATACCTAACAATATTTTTTGTTTTGGGGTCCTTTTAGGGGTGGGCGGGAGTTATATATGTAATCGTCTTCGGTTGAAACCCTCGCATAATTGGAATCAAACTTCACTAGGTAAGTTCGTTTGATTCTTAATTATACTTCGGGTTGTCAACCGAAGACGATTACATAATTTACTTGCAGATGTTCAGAGTCTTCAACCAAAATAAAAACAAAAAATATTTCACAATGAACACTTTGTTTCTGTCCACTGTCGACTCGACACATTTGAAAACAAAATATATAATCAAATTCACATACTTATAGCAAACTCATTTATATATTATAACATAATGGGTGCAATATTATGCATCTATACACTAGAAACCAAGATACATTTATCATTGTCTTAATAAAAATTAATACGATAAATATACTTAATTTTTAATGAAATTAAACATTATTAAATATAGCCTCAGCAAAATCATCGTTAGAACTAATAACTTCTCTTCTATAGTACTTTAAAAAAACATTAGATGAATCGCTCCAACCTGCGGCCTTGCGAACCACTTCCAGGTTGACACCCAGACTATGAGCGGCTGACGTGGAGGCATGGCGAGTGCTATGCGCTCCAAATATTGAGATGTCAATTCCACTGTCTCTAAGTACCTTTTTAACCCAGTGTGCAAGAGTTTGCGTACCTACTTCTTTATGTGGTTTACGGACACCAATAAAAATGCGATCATTATTATTATCATGTCGTAGGGACGTAGTTCTAGCAATGTACTCTTGGACCGCCAATGCTGGGCAAATAGATGGATTTTCTTGAATAAAGGGTAATCTGATAAGTGGTTGGCAAGAACCAGGTTTTGACGTCTTAATCAAATCAGGCACTTTGATCACCAATCCATCATCCTGTATCACAATATTTTCTAATTTAATTAGACTAAGTGTTTGCATTCTTTGTGCAGATGCAATTGCTAACAAGGTAACTGTTTTGTGAGCTAAATCAGATAAAGTAATATTTTCGTAAGGGTAAAAATCAGAGAGGTAATTTAAGTCTTTGTTTGTATCCCATGTACACCTGTATTTGGGATTTGGCGGCCGCAATCTATAAACTCCTTTTAGAAAACGGGTAATAGAATCGTGAAGTGTAATATTTGTCCCCAAAATCAACGACAAGGCCGATCTATGTGTGTTAAGACTACTATAACTACCACCTTCTTCAAATTTATATGTTAAGAAATGTATAATTTGAGTAATTGAAGCTTTATACATATCAAAGTTATTATCTTGACAGTACTTGCACCATGATTTAATGGAAGAATTATATTGATTTATAGTATTAGTAGCAAAAGATGCCATTACAATATTTAAAGAATTTTCTGGTACCCCGCGCTCTAACAACGACTGCCTGATAACTTCGCTGCCACTAGGACAAGGTCTGCATGTAGTGGGTGGCACGTCCTGAAAGGGGAATATAATAGATATTTACCAGGACCAAAAAACATTTTCTTAGATATTACTAACTTAGTCCATAACGGGTACCAAGGTTGTGAGCGCCAGTAAGGTACAATCAAAATGCCTTGCGCTTTGTCCGTTATAATTTTTTGTAATACCTTGGATATCAAACAGAATGGTGGAAAGGCATAAAAATCAATGTTACACCAATTAAAAGTGAAAGCGTCAATGATCTCGGAGTGGGGATCAAGTTTCCATGATGCGTATCTTTTGCACTTATGATTTTGTATGCTAGCAAAAAGATCGAATTCTGGAGAACCAAAATTACGAACAATTTCACAGTACGCGTCTTCTGAAAGTTCCCATTCTGTATCTATGTTAATTTTGCGAGATTCATAGTCAGCTATAGTATTATCAGAAGATTTTATATATGAACCGAATATGAAAATATTTCTATCTTCACACCACCGCCATATTTTACGGGCCAAGCTATTTAAATGTGTATGTTGTACACCACCCATTCTATTTATGTAACATATAGCGGTAGTGTTGTCTATTCTTAGCAATATATTACAACTTCGAAGATCGGATGCAAATATCTTTAAGCCATAGAACGCTGCCTTCAATTCTAACATGTTAATATGTTCAGACAAATCGGATTCATTCCAATGGCCACTTGCTCGTTGGTCGCCGCATGCCACTCCCCATCCAGTTCTTGACGCGTCACTAAATATTTCCGAACTTAATCAGAATGACGGATAGGACAAGACGCAGACATAATATTATCTCTCCACCATTCAAAATCTTGACACAGATAGTTTGATATGTACATCTTTTTATTATAATTATCTGAAGGTTTCAAGGCCAAAAACTTTTCACGCTCAAATTGTTTCGTATACATCCATCCGTAGCTTACAGCGGGGCATGCGGCAGTCAACAAACCTATAAACTCTGCGAAATGTCTAATCGAACATTGTTTGATTTGTAAGAAATCTATAACCTTGTCAAATATTCTTTGCTTTTTCTCAGCCGGTAATGAAATAGTCATATTTGTAGTGTTAAACATAAATCCTAAGAATTTGCAATCTGTAGTCGGTACCGATTGACTTTTGTTTAAATTTATAACAAACCCTAAGTACTCTAACAGGTTTTTTGTACTATTGAAATTGTCCAAACATTCATCGTAGGTTTTTCCTATGCATAAAAAATCGTCCAAATAATTAACTGATAACAAACCCGATGAACGTAAGTATTGAAGAACCGGTTTAAGCAACTTTGTGAATACAAAAGGAGCAGTGCAGAGGCCAAAGGGAAGCACATTAAACTCATAAAGTTGTGAATTCCAATCAAAACGTAACCTTTTTCTACAACTTTTGTCAATAGGTATTAGAAAATAGGCATCCTTTATGTCTAAAGTTGTCATAAAGTTATAAGGTCCTAATAATTTTAATGCAGTCCGGTAGTCTTCCATTTTAAAGTGCTCAACATGAATAAATTTATTTAATTGTTTAAGATTTAATATAAAACGGTTATCGCCATTCGGTTTCGGTATTGTAAATATTGGTGATAAGAATTGACCATCACAAGGGTCGCATGGGGATATGAAATTGGACTGCAATAGGTCTGTAATACAATCATCGATAATTCTAGACTGTATGGCAGTATGAGTGATGTTACCTGGTGAGTATATCTGTACCGGTTCTTCACGGAACGGTATTTGGTACCCTCGTATCCACGATAGTACGATTACATCATCTGTAATGTTACGCCAAGCGTCATAGAAGTATTGTAATCTACCGGCAATAGGTACGTGTGGAGTAGGAGAACTCAACGCCTCCTCGACCTCTGCTTGGAGGGAGGAGGGCGGCGGTAGCTGGAGGGCGCGTCGTGGCGGCGATCCCGCGGTGCTGCCGGCCTGCGAGGAACGGGGTTCTGACGTGGCTCGCCGGCTGCTGGCCGCGGCGTCCCCTTCGAGTTTAAAGCCCCCCGGTTTTGTGTTGTCGGAGGCTGCTTAAAAGGGGTACGTTGTACGATGCTCTTCATTTCTGAGCCAGACTTCAAAATGGCTTTAGAAGCTTTTAAATGCTCTGCGAGATTGGCGCCAAATAAGTGGTCGTCAAGTTTGGTATTTTTAATAATATCTTTCGACTGTTTATTTAAATTAGAATTAAGAATGGCATAACGCCGTGCTAGTGATTCTCTGTAGTGCGAATCACAGAGCAGTCGGCCCGCGTCGCTAAGCGGTTTTATAATTTCTTGTGCCTGTAAGTTCTTAGACGACAGAGCCCAATTTAGAGCCTTTGCGATAGCTGCCAAGCAGCTGGAAAGTTGGTTCTGTTTGCTTTGGCTGTAAGAATCTTTCTTGATATTTATTTCTGTTAATGCGGCTTCTATCTCTTTATTTAATATCGGTGCTTTCATTTGAACACAATTTTCAGACGGTAAATACTCTTTCAAAAGTTGCGATTTATTTTCTTTTGATAAGCCATTCGTTAAAATGTGAGACCAACGCGTCGCAATATCCTTATGCAGGTTTTCGCCAAAGCGTTTCTCATTAGTAAGATCTTCACCAAGAATCTGTAGGATTTCAGGGTCCAACCCTTCTTCTATATTCGACGTTTCCTGATTACCCTCTTCACGATCAGCTGGAAGCGGAACCGGTTCTGAAGCGGTCGCTTGATTCAAAGTTGGTTCTTCATCCAATGCGATAACTTCCGAAACTTCGTAGTCTGCAAAAGAATGCCAAACTAAAGAACCCTTCACGATTTACGTGGGGCGATAGTTGCATTCGTATCTACAACACGATTTACGTGGAGAATAGTAGCACGTAGGTGTACCTCACTCGATTCACGAGGTAGGAAACAAGATCCCAACACGATATACGTGGAGATATAAATGCTACGTTTACAGTATTACAATGTCATGTAGTATGCAGGCAGATGAATGACTAGGGATCTTATCTTTTACAATTATAATAAGAAAGAACACAGGTAGATTTATCACCATTTCTTAAACAAGTGTTACGTAGGCTACAAATTAAAGTAAACAAGTACTATTATAACAACTAACCTTGTTCATCCTGGTAGCCAGAATGACGGTCATCCTCATCACGGCGACGTTGCCGGTAATCAGGAGAGTAATCCCTTCGATAGTCTTCTTCTGTAGACGACGATGACGAAGTAGTCCTGCTTTTATACTTATTTAAAGACTGCTGTAGTTTTTTCACCTTTTTTCGTAATTTATCGTAATCACTGGAACGAGAACGTTTACGTTTTCCCATTTTTCTATTTTCCAAACGAAGAAAAAAGTCCAAATCTTTATCAAACGAAGAAAATTTAAATAACGGTATGACTCCGACGACACAAAATCACGTAATGGCGGGAGTGCAGGCTCGCCCCGATTGGAACCAGAGTGTGAGCGAGATAAACATATTTTTTAGTTTTTTTTTAGGATTTAGCTATTAGGCTTTTAAGGTGTGATGACGACGGCACCATCTCATGTGCTGCTGCAAGTAAATTATGTAATCGTCTTCGGTTGACAACCCGAAGTATAATTGTATGAATTAAGCATGTACCTTTTGAATACTAATAAAAAAAAACAAATTGATGCAGGGTTTTTAGTAGATTTTTCGTAAATATTATTTTTTCATCTTAAGCAGTATTTGAATGAATGAATGTTCTTTATTGTAACAGACATTAGAAAAAATAAAAGAACAAGGCAACAGTAAGGCAATGGGCGGCCTTATTGATTCATAACAATTTGGTCTATCCAACCATATTCCTTATTTGTTTGTTTATCATCATCATAAGAACCAAAGATTTCCGAATCGCGTCACCTCACCTTGGCGAAGCTAGCCCATCAAACCTTCGATAAGAACAGTTTTATTTAATCTTCTTGCGAACAGCTTACAGGACAATTGAGGACCATTTAAAAAGGCGTTTGCTAAGATTTATTTCCTTGAGGAATGCAAAGAAATAAAGCAGCAATTTTAATATTAATCCTGTCTACAAAGAGCGCTGAAAACTGGAAATATAAGGAGCGGATCCGGAAACCCATTGTCGCGACACAGTAAAAACACAAACAGCGAAGAACTAGAGTTGGCTGGAAGGAATCAGGTAAGATTGCATGTTAAGTGTGCTTAATAAATACTCAAATTCATTGGTAACTAGGTTCCCTTTTTTGCAGAAAATTGTTTCGCATACTCACGATTGGACGAAATAATTTTCAGTATAAACCTATTCGGCATACTCTCGACTCGAATACATCACATCACATAACCTAATAAAAATGTATAATAAAATGCGAAAATGGTTTTGTTGTTTTGTCTCAATAGTAACATAGCAAAGGATCAATGAGTTATTTTCACAAAGTTATTATTGAGTGTCATTTTATTCCCATGGGAAAGATAAAAATTAATGGCATGTGTGATGTTTTTCTGCTTTTTATTTTTTACTTTAATATCGGTGGTTTGGTGGTTATGGCCGCTGCCTTCCATCCGGGAGATGCGGGTTCGATCCCCACCACGTACCAATGTGTTTTCGAATTCGAATTCATAATATGTACGTTTATTCGACGCTCTTACGGTGAAGGAAAACATCGTGATGAAACCTGCACACTCCTGCGAAGAAATTCAAAGGTTGCGTGTGAAGTCGACAAACCCGCACTGGGCCAGCGTGGTCGACTAAGGCCTAATCGCCTCGAGCCCTGTGACATATGATCTGTTGATGATGAATATAGTACTGCGCGGATATTGAAAAGGTGGATTGCAATAAAATTTTGCTGCTTGAAGATGTTGGTAGCAGAGCTTGCCGGGCTGTCTACGCGTAGAAAAAGTGCATCTCATCCAGTATTGTAATATCTTTGTAGGAAACGTTATTATCCCAACGTTGTTTGAGTGCAACGAATGATACTGCGCCATTTCACACTATTAAGGGCGAACACAAACCTGCGACTAAGCGACAGGAAAAGTGCAGGAAAGAAAAAAAAACGCGCCGCTGTGTCTTTAATAGTTGGCGTCTCTGTCACATACTTATTGGAATTTATGTAAGGTTTAAATGTTTATAAACTTTTTCCCGTAAAAGATATCCTACCTATGTGTTAATCTACACAGGTACAAACTATATCAATTCCAAATTTCATCAAATCCGTTCACTGGTTAAGGCGTGAAAGCGGAACAAACATCCAAGTATCAAACAAACATTTGTGTGATGAGCACTTGTCTTTGCCTTGTGTCCGGTTGTTGTTTATCTATATAAGTATATATTTATCTATTTATGTAATGTATATCAGCTGTCTGGTACCCGTAGTACAAGCTCTGCTTAGTTTGGGATCAGATGGCCGTGTGTGAAGATGTCGCCACATATTTTTTTATTTATCTAAACATCCAAATATATTTTCACATTTATAATATTAGAGTGAAATTAGTGTGATAGATAAGATAGTGTGTTTTGTGTGTAATAATGTAAATTTAAATATTTATAAGTTTTCGACGAATCGTTGACGCGCAGTCGCGAGTTTGTCTTTACCCTTATTCGAGCAAGTGAGTGAGATATCCTGTCGTATCACGGCTCTCACTTAGACCGTCTGTTTTGTCTCTGGCGCAGCTTAATGAGTTTTTTTATTTGCTCCTTTTTTTAATTATGAGCTTACCTGACTTACGGAAGAACTTGATGAGACTTTTTGTAACCAAGTTATTAGGAAACAGAATATTTTGCTGGCAGTGAACTACATATTTACTACGTAGGAAAAAGATGACTCGATCTCACTGTCCAGGGCCCTAGATCACGTAGTAGGCCTTAAAAGCGCTGGCTGGACGTCGTGAAGGCGGATATGGAATCAGTCGTGTGCTCGAGCACGTTGGGTAAACACGCCTTACCTCTTCGCTCCGTTAGCTTGACAGGGTTGGTTAACTTAAGGGCCGCAGCAACATGATGACGAGTGGTTGTGTGAAGTGTGGTGAATCCGTCGGATACGGTCCCGAATGCTCTCAGTGCAATGGCAAATACCATTTCAACTGTGTGGGCATATCCGAACGAGGCTTTAACAGACTCGGCACGGGGCGTGAATCATGGATTTGCTCATCCTGTCGCGACAAAACTGCATCAGTCTCCAAAATCCATGAGTCGTCGCAATGTCCTACCGGTACCGAGTTCTCATCCGGACTGCCATTGGAATCTACTTCAACTCCCAGGTCCAACAAATCGTCGACCTTGGTGGAGGATATGACGTCGTCGTTGGATGTCAAGGCAGTTCTCAAAGAAATATCTTTTAAAATGGAAGCCATTCAGTCACAATTTTCTACCACCCAGCTTATCCAGAATGACCTTAAGCAAGTCTCGTCGGATATTGCCGACTTGAAATCCAACATTAACTCAAAGTTTGAAGAGATCACGGATCGCGTTGCCGCATTAGAAACCAGAGTAGCATCTATGGAAAGAACAAAGGCTGAGCTTGAGGAATTAAAGGAAGCGGTGAGAGATCTGACAGAAGATCATCATAAAAATGAACAGTGGGTGCGTCGTTCTAATGTTCAGATTAACGGAGTCCCTCAGCGAACGGGTGAAAACTTAATCAATATCTATAATTTTAAGATCAATGTCGACACTGATATTGATTTCGTTACAAGAGTCGCTGTGAAGAATGACACAACTGATCAAAATAAAACGAAACCAATAATCTTGAAGTTCTTGTCTCGGCTAAAGAAAGACGACTTCTTGTCTTCTCTCCGTAAGCTTCAGTTAAAAGCCAGCGACCTGGGGATTGCAGGCTCGGACCACCGTATTTACGTCAATGATCATTTATCTGCCAGAAACAAATTTCTGCTTAAACAAGCTCAATTTAAAGCGAAAGAGAAAGGATATGAATACTGCTGGGTGAGGAACTGCACGGTGATGGTCCGGCGTTGTAAGGATGCGCCAGCATTGTTCATTACTTCTGAACAGACTTTAAAAAAAATCACATAAGTGCTACGTTATATATTGTTGTTTTTTCTTTAGGTAGCTTTAGTTTTTCTTTTTATCATTATTACTTCTTAAATTTTCTTGTTCAAGGTGGAAGCAAATTAAATCAAATTTTTCTTTTACTCTTGAGTCAATTAGACTCGGAAGCTGCGGGCCGTGGGTTGGTGCTCACTGACTTCACAACCGTTTGCATTATGTCGCGTAATGGATGCCGTGTTTTATGCGTATTGAAGGTGTGTTTCTGCATGTCGTTTTTTATTAGTTTAACGTTTACATTGCATTTAGGATTGTTCAAGATTTATTTCGAAGCAGTATCTCGAAGAATGTTCGTGTCGGAACTTGGATTTCTCGCTTACTCAGGTAGAATTGTTTTAAATACGCTCGATAGTTTTAATTTTTACCTACGTTTTATTTTAAAGTCATATTTCTATTACACCACTTTAAAGATGATTATTTTATTTTCCATCACATTTTTAGTACATAATAATTGTTTTTCCAATCTCATTTATCAATGGCTTTAAATATTTTTTATCAAAACGTGAGAGGTCTCCGGACCAAAACATCTACTTTTCTAAAAAATTTGCTGCAATATGATTACGATATAATATGTTTAAGTGAGACATGGCTCTTATCTAGTATCTACGATTCTGAACTTTTTGATACTCGCTACAGTGTTTACCGTACGGACCGCGACTATGAGAGCCTAGGTATGTCGATGGGTGGAGGTACGTTGATTGCGGTTCGGGCCGGGCTCGCGGTCGCCGCCGCGCTGCCGCGACCACTGCCGATGTTGCCGGGTGCACCCGATATTACGTATATTAGTATAGGCTTAGATAATGCCTCCTCTCTTCTTATCTTTTGTTCTTATTTCCCTCAAAATAATGACCAAGCATCTGCGGAACTTATATTCTTTGACTTTTTATCTGATTTAATTCTTGATCAACCGTGCAGTGAATTTTTAGTGCTGGGAGATTTTAATGTAACTGACGCCGTATGGGCCGCTGTGCCAGACTTACCTTATTTATATACTTTGTCAAATCCTACACACAACACCCTCATTTCACAAATACATGACTTTATGTCATTCACGAACATCAATCAATGCAGTGGCGTGTTAAATGTTAACAATAGGAGCCTCGATCTAGTTTTCTGTAGTGTTCCCTGTAAAGTGACTCGAACTGAGCCATTGTCTCGGCCGGAGGACGGGCATCACCCGGCGCTGTGCGTGGTACGCGACTCGTCCCGCCGCGCCACCGAGTTGCGGCAAGCGCCTCGCACTGTGCTAGATATTTTTCAGCTGATTACGACAAGATTTCAGCCGCGTTAGGTAAAGTTGATTGGGGGTTTCTCCTAGAAGAGGTTGACATTGACTTAGCCGTAAATAAATTCTACCTGATTATTAATAATATTGTCTCGGAATTAGTGCCAATAAAAATAATCGCCAAAGAAGGTAAATATCCCGTTTGGTATCCCCGCAGATTAATAAAATTAATTAACAAAAAACTTAAAGCCCATAAGAAATGGAAATGTTATAATAGACAAAGCGATTATAATACTTTTTCGGAATTGCGTTCCCAGGAAAAAAAATTAATAGTGACAAGTTATGATTTATTCGTTTCTAGTTCCGAAAACAATATCCGTCAAGACCCCAAACGGTTTTTTTCTTTTATTAAATCAAAAAAATCCACTCCTAGTATCCCTGATACGCTTTTCCTTGATGATAACACCGTCACTGACGGTCAGGCAATAGTTGACACTTTTAACAATTTTTTCCAGTCAGTTTTTGAAAGTGATGTTGGTACTAATCCATCTTCTACTATGGATACTGATAATAATAAGTATGCCAATCTGTTAATATCCTCAATGCACATATCATCTGAAACTGTTGAGAAGTATCTGCGTCGCCTTGACGTGTCTAAGGGTTGCGGACCTGATGGGATCCCTCCCGTATTTTTAAGACGTTGTAGCAAAGAACTAGCCTATCCTATAAGTATTCTTTTTAAGCTTTCTTTATTGAACGGTATAATGCCAGCTATTTGGAAACGCTCCCTCGTCTTACCTATATTTAAAAGTGGGAATAAACATGATATGCGTAATTATCGAGGCATCTCAAAATTGTCTACAATTCCGAAAGTTTTTGAAGAAGTGGTATATGGCATGTTATTTCCGGTGGTAAGGCCGCTTCTAATTACCCAACAGCACGGTTTCGTTAATAAGCGTTCGACAGAGTCTAATCTTTGCGAGTACTTGGACAAAATTCTGGTGGCCATGGATGGGGGTCACCGGGTTGACGCTGTGTATACCGATTTCTCCAAATGTTTTGATAAAATCTCCCATTGTTTATTAATTAGGAAATTGGAAGAAATCGGTATACACGGTGACTTGCTCCGATGGCTCGAGTCCTATCTTAGGAACAGAACCCAGGCTGTTGCCGTGAAGGGTTTTACCTCCGCATTCATACCTGTGACCTCAGGGGTTCCCCAAGGCTCGCATCTCGGGCCCCTGCTTTTTAATATTTTTATTAATGATGTTTTAAAATGTTTCCATTTCTCCAATGCCTTATTATTCGCAGACGATACTAAGTGCTTCCAAATTATTAGATCTAATCAGGATAGCATTAATTTACAAAAGGACTTGGATCGGTTTGGCGAATACTGTTTGCACAATAAATTAGTTCTTAATGTTGATAAATGTTGTACTATTTCTTTTAGCAGAAAAAAGAACCAAACTTCTTATAGCTATACACTGTATAACAAACAGCTCATAAGAGTAAACGAGGTGCGAGATCTGGGTGTGCACTTGGATGACAAATTATTGTTTAAATCGCACATTGAAAAAATTGCGTCCAAGGCCTTCAGGATGTTAGGTTTTGTCTTTAGACAAAGTACTGAATTTAAAAAAGTTGAAACTTTGCTTGTACTTTATAACTCTCTTGTAAGATCTCATCTTGATTATGCATCTACGGTTTGGAATCCACAATATTCTGTTCATAGAACTGCGTTGGAGAAAATCCAGAATAAATTTCTGAAGCGTTTAAAGTACAAATTTAAAAATATTCCCCTTAACTTGCTGCATAGCTTGGAAGTGCGTCGTGAGCACAGGGATGTCGTTTTTCTTTATAAAATCTTACATAACTTAGTTGAATCTCCTTACCTCCTCAGCATGGTCTCTCTTAACTGTCCAAGAGCCAACCTTCGTCTATCAACTCGAGCAACCTTCGCATTGCCGCGTTCGCGTACCAACTACGCTAAAAACCGCTTCATCCGACGAGCATGCAATTCTTATAACTCTAAATTCAAAGATGTTGATATCTTCCATCTTAAGTTTCCTAAATTTGTTTCCACCATCAAACAAATCAAGTAGTATTTCGATTACAGATAGGTAGCATCTTTATTTTAAAATTTTAAAATTATCAGGCGTAAAATTCTTCTAAATTTTTATAATTTCATTTTGTATCCTCCATTGTTTTTTACCCAATGTCTTGTATCAATAATTAGTGAAAACTTAATTGGCTAATGTAATGTTTCAAATGTTATTGTCTTATGCGTCATGTAAGCTGTATGTTTTCCGTAAATAAATAAATAAATAAATGGAAGAGAACAATCTCACAGCTAAGGATGCCGAAGACCGGGCAAAGTGGAGAAGATTGAGTAGGAAAGCGGACCCCAGCACTAGGCCGGGAAAACGCTAGGAAGAAGAAGAAGAAGAAGTGAACTACATATTTCTTGTCGGTCTGGCTTTGATAAATTTATCATGCACAATAGGGGATCGGACTGTTCCTAAATTTACCATATTTTATGAATTATTTAAAATATAGATTAGTAGCAGACAATTCGCGAAGAACAAAAAAAAAATCGGTTCAAAAAAAAATTTACAGTGATTTTTTAAAGTTTCAATATGTCTGTCTCTTTCAAAAACGATTTTTTGTATGGAGATTATATGGCGTTACTAACAAAAGACGTCACAAGTGGGTATGTGCCACTCTGTCTAATCTTGAATTTCAAACCTTTATAACTCGGTCAATTTTAAAGATAGAGCAAAAGTTCTTTTAGTGTTCGATAGCAGAAACTAAGTAGTTTGGATTTATTAAATGAAAAAAACGTAGTCCGATCCCCTATCATGTTATCAGATCGATAACAGCCCCTGACATGGTTCAAGGGCTCAAGGTGGACACTAATCAAACCCGGGACTTCCTTAAGCCAACCAACTAAGCTACAAACCTTAAAGGCTCTATCACACTAATCTGCCAAAACCAGAAACGATCGAAATACATTATCCGGAACCGATTCACGCCGTACCTTAACGTACGTTCAATCGGTACTAAAACGGTCCCGTACCACTAATATAGGTACATGTTAATAGGTACGTTACCGCCCGCACCGTCCTTTTGGTCACTCCAGTAGAGACTGAATAAAATACTGACCGGAGGAAAATTTAAGTGGATGTCTTCACACCGTTGTGTAACAGGCAGAAAGATGACGAATATTCGGCGTGAGTTTTTGTAAGCCCAGTAAGTCTTCTGAAAAAAAAAGACTACCGCGGGGAAGATACTTATTTCCAGTGTATAAAGTGGAAATTATCCATGGAAAAACGAAAACAACGCTAGACCAGCTACTTATAACATAGACTCAAACATTTGATATCATGATAGTATTAGGAATAGTACAAAGACAAGACAAAATAAGAATCAAGAAGAGATGACATGAATCTCAAAGTATAATAAATAAATAGTACCCAGCCTCCATAGCCAAGTGATCGAAATTTCGACACCCATTACGGAGGTTCCGGGTTCGATTTCCGGTGGGGACACTGTCGAGCAAAAATCTCTTTGTTAGACTTTCCCCAGTTTGGTTAGGACATTGCAGGCTGAAACACCTGTTTGTCCGAAAAAGAAAGACGATTCCGTGCTTCGGAAGGCACGTTAAGCCGTTGGTCCCGGCTACTGTCTAGTCGTTACATGAACCAAGTCAGTGGCCTTTGGTGGCTCTATAACACTGACACCAGGGTTAGTGAGGTCGGTTTTGAAGATGATGATCCCTTTTATATCAAGCATCACTGTAAACTAGTTTCCATGCTGCTTGTCTTTGAAGATTAATCCGAAAATAGGATTAAACGTGTCTCTCGTAGCCTACTGAAGTTCGCTCCTAGATAGAACTATTATAGACATTATTAGTACCCTAGGGAGCACAGTGTAATTAAATATTCTGTCTGATACCGGGACTCAAGGCTTATCAAGTCTTCGGGACATATTTTGACTGAGTCAGAATGAGTTTACCTAGTATGAAAGATACCTAGGCAGTGTCTTTTGAGCCCACTATGTAGTAACTTGTTTAATGGAAACACTAGAACGATTTAGATGAAATTTTGTGCTAAGATAATTTAGATAAATTAAACTATGTTTTTTTTCTGTTCAAGTATTTATAAACACTAAAAGTACCCAAATATTATATCAAACAAAAAATAAACACTAAAACAGCATCAAAATATTTTGAGCTCCCAAAGCCTCCTTATAGAATATTGGGGTACATTTGTAAATAGACCGGAGAGAAAATAATTAGCCTTCTTATTGAGAATCGATTTTCAGGAATAAAAAAAATCTCGTCTTTTATTAAAAAAAGGTAACGTACTTAAAAGTCTTTTTGTGAATCTCCTGTACAGTGTGACAGACTGCCATATTAGGACCCATAGAACCCCCATTAACCTGGTTACAAATAAGAGGGTAGACCCACCATCGGTCCTTGTCAGACGTCGGACCTTACGGGGAACAGTTCAACTTGGACAGGTGGGAAAAACATGGACAAATTTGGGACGAGCCATGGACCTTTAACTCCGGGAAAACGTATCACTTACTACCACAAGTACCTAAAATAAAACGGGTGGAAAATTGGGGTGTAGTGTAATAAAATTTTTATATATATATATATTTTTTTCGTTTTTGAACTGATGAGAGCACGTCGAATTATACGTTTTGTGTTTGTTTTATTTTTTCTTTAAGTACCCGCATCACATTCCTGGGTGTAGGCTGAAAATCAGTGTTGCCCTTTGGGCTGCTATACACTGAGCCTTGACCCTTCTGCATCACTGCAGCACCCGCAAACACTACTTTTTTATTATTAAGTTTCTTTTTTTCTTTTCAAATAAATTGTTTTTATATATTTTTTATGTTTAGTCGTAAGGTTATATTTAGTTGTAAGTTTGCTATATGTTTGTGAGTGTTCTTGTGGTGCAATAAACGTTTTATCTATCTATCTATCTAATTATAATAAATACGATACATTGCCGCGATTTATGTTGGAAGAAATAGTTTAAGCAATAAGGCCGCTTATTTGAACTCTTCTAGCTGTACTGTGTTTTTCTAGGATGTAGTAAATTTTATTATTTCTAATAAAGTATGTTATGTTCGGCTTCATGGATGACGTTATTAGTCCGAGGTATTACCACTTTGTTACATACCATAATAGTACGTTAGTAAGGAAAAAAGTATATATAGATAGGTATATGAGCGTCGGTGGTTTAGTGGTTAGGGCCGCTGCCTCCAGCCCGGGAGACGCGGCGGGTTCGATCCCCACCACATACCAATGTGTTTTCGAATTTCGAATTCATATTATGTACGTTTATTCGACACTCTTACAGTAAAGGAAAACATCGTGATGAAACCTGCACACTCCTGCGAAGAAGTTAAAAGGTTGTGTGTGAAGTCGACCAACCCGCACTGGGCCAGCGTGGTTGACTAAGGCCTAATCACTCTAAATCAGGGTAGGCTCGAGCCCCTCGGTGGGGACGTATGTTTGATGATGAAGGAAAAAAAATATCATATTATTATTACCCGACAACGAGAACAAATAAATACGAAAAGGAAAACCCTCGTCATATAGTAAACCAACAACCGATTTCGCAGGTAATTTTATTCTCAAAGGCTTAAAACTAAGCCTGTCACCGACAGAACCACATGTGTCAAAGTCAGGGCCGCAAAAGGTCCAAAACAACGCATAAGGGCCACAAAGGGCCGCACTCAGGCATGTATTTAATTACTTTATCTATAAAGATGTTGTAAAATTATGTTTTACTAGCTGTCTGCGCTATTATGTTTGGTTTATGATATTTACCGCGGGAAAGTTGTTGAAAATAGATATTTTCACGCATTAAAAATAATTTGCATTAAGTTCTGTAAATACTTGCATAGTACAATTTTGACACATAATAAAAATCCAGAATTATCGGACTGCAAATGCGGACTTATACCATGACGGATTTCTTTCAGACATCCTATGAATATATCTCGTGTGTTATTTAGATAATTCAAATTACTATTTTACAGTTGAAATTTCTCTTATAGTAGCTGTAGTAATCGCTGACAGCAGGCAGGAAATATGAAAACCAAATAGGTGCAAAAGAGACCGAATAAAAAATGTACGTGTATGACAGCTGTCAGGACGGCATTCTTACGATGCGATAGACGTATAATTTCAATCATCTCCTGCTTGTCCGAACAGGAAAATTATTCCGTGCTTCGGAAGGCACGTTACGCCTGGTTATTATCAACAGAAAATAGCTTTTACATAAGCCTTGTCACAGGCCGTAGACGGCTCTATAAATCTATTATCAAAGTTCGTGAAGTAAGTCGTCCACCTTACAACCTACACTTCAATAATATCTCGATCATTTTTCATAGCAATATCTCCACCATTTCATTACCCACGCATTTCCTTTCGCGTCCAAACCGTGTAGAGTTTCATATTACGGTTAGTGCGAACACTCCTCAAAACCCGTTGGTAATTGGATTCGAGACCGAAATGAGCGCGGCGAGACGGACCCTGATTGTGCTGGGGCCTTTTTAATAACAGCCCGCTCTTTGACAAGGATATAGATGTTGCAGATGAGCTGGAAGCGGCTTGGGTTATGATTTGAATAGGTTTAAGACGGGTGTCACACGTACTGATAATATGAGTGAGTAGTCTAAGAAAACCTTCATACGTTCAAAAATTGGCACGACTTACATACAATATTTTGAGGAAGAAAGACGTAGGTAGTATAAGATACGATAAGGTAGCAATCGCTTACATTTAGGTCTCTTAAATAGGCTCAAAGCTCAGTCATCCAGAGGGCAATGGCTATCCATTCACCTTTTTCTAGTCTCTGCGGCTAAGCTCGGAGTTTCCCTGCGAGACCAAATTACGAGTAAAGAGATCGAAAAGCAAACCCGTACCAACATAGTCTGAAGAATTGCAAACATAAGTCGTAAAGGGCACACTGCTCGTAGAACTGACAGCTAGAGAGGCATGAGATGCGAAAGGAAACGCAAAAGATGCGACGACTGTGGAGTTTCTTCGGTGAGCTCTTCTCCACAGATTCCGCCATTGTGTTAGTGAACTCACCCGAAAAAATGTAATGACGGATCTAAGTGATGTAATAACATCCTATGGAAATAAATAATTTTGACTTTGACTTATAAGTTCTCAAGTAGCAACTACGTACTGAAAAGCGCATAGTGGGCAGGCAGGTCCCAATCTAATAGATGCGTGCAGTAGATTACAGGGTGATGTGGAAATCCTTATCAAGCAATACACGTATTTCGACTGAGATGATGAGGCTTGACTTTATGTATGGATGTATAATGGATGAGTATGAATAGAATTCTACTCCCAAGCCTCTTCCAGTAGTTACAACTCCTCGTCTATAGCAGTTTGCGGGCCTATACTGAAGATTTTATTGTCGGCGAGCGTCGGTCGGATAGTTGGACGTCTGCTATTGCTTATACCGCGGCTTCATCGCTAGTTTACACAAACATTCTTCCTCTCTTATTATATTTCGGATTAAGGATGTGTGGTTGAGGTTCAGTGTCGGTATTGGTGCTATAAAGTTTATTGCAATCAGCGCTTTTTGAGCTGGAAGTGTAAATGTAACGGGTTCTCGTTGTTCTCGAGGGGTTCTTGTAGTTTCAATTCAATAGGACGACGATGTTCTGCCGCGGATTCAAGTGGCAAAATTATTGAAATCGTCATCAACAGTTCATGGGCGAACATTATTATGCATTATTTCTTGGAGTTTAAAAAAGCCTATGATGGACCCTACGAGATTAGACCATCGTGAACCATTTCTGGAACTACGTCATAGAAATTGACTGGTTGTCTGGAAAAAAATTCTACCTTAGAAATAAGGCGACAATTACAATTGTTTTATTTCATTTATTTCGCTTTATTGTAGTATTGTTCCATCATTTGGTATTTGTTTGTGTGAATTAGAGTATATTCCATTCATTAATTTATTCATATAGTATTAAAAAAATAAATAAATAAAATATTTTATTCGTTGTAACAGTTTTACATAAATATTAAGTGACCGGAGCCTCCTTTTAAGTTTTATAAAACCTGTGATAGGAGGCACCGCTCTTCAATCTAACGAATTATAAGTAAACTTAAAACTATCATGTCTGTGTACGTGTGTGTATGTATTAGCAAGTCGTGTTAAGGTGTTGTATGTGTTTAAATTGTACGTGTTTATGTTGGGTGTGTGTTGTCAGTGTTAGTGTTATGCATGTATGTGTTGTGTGTATATGATTATATGTGAATGTGTCTGTATATGGGGGTGTATGTATATGTATATGTAGATGTGTGTGTATGATGGGGGATAGTAAGCCCTACGATACTATCTTGGAATCGGTTCCCACAAACTTTGTGTACATGTAAATATCCTTTAACTCACAGTTAGTATTATTACTTTTTGATGTTTATTAAGTTAATGATTATTTTATATTGTTTTATTATTGTATAATGTCAAGTAAATTCTCTGTCTCTTCATAATTTTTTGTTTCTAGCCATTTAGATACAGTATCCCTACAGTCAAAATATGTTCTCTTATATATATATAGTTCCTTATTTAATACATTGTATAAATAGGCTGAGCGTTTGTCATATTGCCGGCTGGCAAATGTGGTTTTCGTCCTGGGTACTTGTACAACGGTGTAGTTTCTTCTTTTCTTTGTAGTGCTAGGATCAAAAGGTAATGTCTTATGTTTTTTTAGAATAATATTAGATATGTATAGTTTCCTGACTGATAGAAGTTTACTAATTTTATAAAGACTTTCAGTAGCAAACCTTATCTTTTTGAAGTACATCACCTTAATTAAATTGCGTTGTGCTCGTTCTAACTCCATGAATCGCGTTTTTGCGGCGCCACCCCATATAGGAATGCAATATTTTATAACAGACTGCACAAGTGAGACATATATTACTTTCAGAAGATCCCTATCCAGAACATCCGTGTGGTATGATGGGTTTCGTGGACCAGCCTCCATTCTTGGCACAACATGTCTTAACGTTTTGAATATCCAAATCAGTTTTCTGATTCTAGAAGTCACATATTCAAGATGCATGTACCAAGAAAGTATTCCAACCTAAAATCTAATGGGCTTACGTAGGTGTTACAGTGTAAGGTCTAGCTAGGCTAGAGTCTATACTTAGACTAAAAGCCTTTTCCCAATCTGGTCTAGATCTAAGAGCATAGCTTACAAGGCTAAGAGCTACCTGTTCTATCTTTGCTTCTAAGTGGGTAGGGTAACTGTTTAATTTCAAAATTTTTGAGTTAATGGTAAAAATAGGGCATTTTCCGTAAATGCAACGCGTACGATATAAAGTTCAAAATACACAGGGTTCATGTATATATGCGAGTTTCTTTATTCCATAACTTATAAATGCTTGAACAGATTTAGATGTATAGGGTCCGAGCCCGAGTAACACTGGTTATCTATCTTCTATCTATTAATAAATAAAAATCAATTGATGTTCGTTTGTCTCGCTAAAACTCGAGAATGGCTGGACCGATTTGGCTAGTTTTGATCTTGAAATATTTGTGAAAGTTCAGGGCAGGTTTAAACAGTGAGAAACATAAATAATAAGAAACAGAAAAGAAAAACGACAATTTAGTTTTCCAATACAAAATGGTCAAGGGTAGGTGTAGGGTAGGTGTAGGGTAGGTGTAGGGTAGGGAAGAGGTAGGAAAAATGGCAGGACAACGTCTGCCAGGTCAGCTATAGTAATAAATAAATAAATATACTTTACTTTATGTCGAATCGGTTAGAAAGTCGATACAGTGGTGGCACACTTCAGATACTTTTTTTTTTTTCAACGAAATAATCTAAAAACACTAAATAGCTTCTAACCCTCTACTGACCTAATTTCACTCGCAAAAATCGTCTCCAAAATCAGTGTTCCAAGACATTTTTTAACCTCCCCAGTCACTTCCCGCTCATCAACCGCCATTAGTGCGTGACGAGGCTACTCCTCATACCGGACCCTGGCAAATGAAGTGGAAGCGATGTCAAGAGGGGAGGTCTTGCAGTCTTGGAGAAAGAAAATAATGGATGGATGTTCAAGAAATACGAAAATACAAACATGTATTGGGATATTATGTTTATAACATTGTAGCTGCATAATATTTTTCCTAGTGAAGATTGACGTCGATAGTATATTCAGGCAGCTGTCTCCCGTCAGGGAGACGCAGGTTCGGACCCCACCTACATATCAATATATTCCAATTTTGAATTCATAATGTGTACGTTAATTTGACGTTGACGTGAAGGAAAACAACGTGAGGAAATGGTGAAGTCAACCAACCCGCACAGGGCTAGCGTGGTCGACTGCGTGCGGCCTGGTCACTTTCGAGCCCCTCAGTGGTGGTGAGGTGAAAGCAATGGGCTGAAAGCAATGTGTCATACGATTTGGATTTATTTTTGACTACAAATTAAGACAAAAATAATATAAAGGACAGAATAAGATTATTTTTAATATTCTTTCCAGCTTACTAAAAATATAACACTAATGTTATAAAACGTACCTATAAAACGTATTTTGCAACAAAACTACTTACCTATTATGCTAAACTAACTCACCTATTATGATTAACTTCAGCTTGTTCATAGCCAATTTAGTACGAGCTACGTCACTTCAGTTAATTGATACTGGCAGGAGCCGTCCTTGAGGGATGGAGGTGTCAGGGCTGGGTGGTGAAGGTGAATGATGAGGTGAATGGGGACATACGTAGAGGTATCCCGGGCTTAGACGTAGGAAACGTTGAAAAACTTCTTGACTCTTGGGCTGTTTGACAGGGCTCGTTTTTAGAGGAGTCTCCGTGGCCGAGTTGTCGTGGGTTGGATTCTTATTACGGATGTTCCGGTCTCGAATTTAGCTGGTGACACTGTTTAACAAAGAATACCTTCCCCGGTTTAATTAGGATTAGGACACAGCAGGCTGAATTAGAGTTTATTACAGTGCCGAAACAAGAACGCTGACTAAGCAAAATATGCACAAAATTAAGGTAGCACAAAGGGCAATGGAGCGTTCTATGTTAGGTATCTCACTCGTTGACCGCATACCAAACGTAGAAATTCGTCGGAAAACTAAAGTCGAAGACGTAGGTAGGCGGATAACGAGACTGAGGTGGAGATGGGCGAGGCACTTGGCTAGACGGGACGACGGACGGTGGACCAAAGCATTCACAGAGTGGTGGCCTAGAGGGGCGACAAGGCCAGTGGGCAGACCACCAGCCCGATGGTCTGAGGATATCGTCAAGATGACGGGATCTCACTGGATGAGCCTGGCACAGGACCGTGAGAATTGGCGCTATAGAGAAGAGGCCTATACCCAGCAGTGGATTGATGTGGGCTGAGTATGATGATGATGATGAGGCTGAATCATTTGGTTGTCCGAAAAAAGGAGGCACGTTAAGCTGTGGGTTCCGGCTGCTATCTAGGAGAGTACAGAACTACAGACACACGGCTTTAAAAAACTGGTACAAAAGTGTGCGAGGTCGGTTGTCGACCGGAAGTACCAGCCCTAATAGTCCGTGAGCCCGTTCCAAAATTGCCTACGTCATATGACATCACGATAAAATGCAAGGCACACAGTCGGAAAAGTTGTGCTGAACAGTAATCAGAAGATTGAGAAAATCCTTCACGTCCGGTCAAAAATTTAAGGGTATATTTACGTCTTTAGCCCTTTAATTGTAGAGAGAGTAAACATAAGTCTGTCAGTTCTGGAAGTACTACTAGCTAAGCGAGTCCTCTAATACATTAATGAAATACTTGGTCTTGTCTTGACTAATCTGGTCCAAGATACAAGAAAGTCAAAGTCAAAATTATTTATTTCCATAGGATGTTATTACATCACTTAGATCCGTCATCATTACATTTTTTTGGGTGAGTTCACTAACAAAGTTCTTCAGTTTTGAGTGGCCTTGGATTTTCTCGTGGATCTTAGGGAATTGATTTTATTGTGATCAGTCAAAGAAGCCCAATTTTTCACAAATAGCAAAACAGCTGGTCGCGTAAGTTGTTATTTTTGTCCTTTATTATAATTTCTTCCTACGCAAAGAAAGTCATTCAGTTTTGTAGCCTTTCCAGTTTAATTACGCCTTCCACTCCAATATTCACCATCAATACAATACAATACAAATATTCTTATTTTTTCTTCTTATTTCCAATATTCACCATCTTTAAGTTTGTAAGTATAACAACATTATAATAAAGGTAAACGCACACTATGCCGGGCCGCAGCGTGCCGGGTCACATCGCAAAAATCCGCTCAAATCGCTCGTATGTATTTTATATGAACTATCGCACACTATGCCGGGTCGCAGCGGGCCGCATAATCCGCATGCGCGCGATGCGAAACACTGCGCCCCCGCGCCCCACTGCGCCCCGATACAGTGTGCTATAGCAAGCGGATTTGAGTGCTCCCGCGCCCTTGTTAATAAGTACCATATTTGCGTACAATCCGTCATTGCGCTGCGGCCCGCCACAATGTAAGCGTACCTTAAACATACGTTACTACCAGACGCAGTAAATTTATGTCAAAGTGAAAAGCAATATTCACTATCACAAACTATTCCGCGCATTCCTTAACACCTCATTGCAAGCTAAAACTAAACGCAAAATCCTCCCATATACTCTCACCCCTCATCTATCCAACCGACCACTCTACCAAGACCCCTACCACATTTCCTGTCCAACTAGATTCTTCCTTCATCCTCATCTTCAGAGGGTCTCAGATGCCTGGTCGCGTGCCAACTGCAGAGCCGGATTAGCAACGTAGCAAAAGTTAGCAAACGCTATGGACCCCACACGACGCCTCACGTTACAAAATGGAGAATGAATGAACGAATGAATGAATGAAAGACAGGCAGATTAAAAGCATTTAGGTGGCTTAAAAACTCTGTAGATTTAATTTGAGCTAGTCTGTGGTGCCAATAGACTGAAAGTGTCATTAACACATTTATTTTGTTAATTCCCGACATTTTCGCGCTTAATAATACTCTTTATATGAACTATGAACGGCCGCCATTGTAAAATTGACGTTCGAGAAGAAATGTGGTATATGTTAAAGAACATTAATCTAAATTATGTTTTGCTTTGCCCGCTGTCCTGCACTAGGCCATCGTGGTTAACTTGATCACCCTAATTCAGAGGGCCCCTCAGTGGGGATGGGGACAATATAACCTAACCAAAGAACAACAGGATTTGCCAGCATTAAACCAAGATTTTTAATTTAGAAGCCGTTTTCTGTTCTAAACCTTAGGACATAAAATGAAATAAGGGCCTCTTTTAGCGTTAACTTCAGGCCCCTCGTTGACCTGAAGCCGTCCCTGGCGACAGGCATTACCTGGATACCTCGACGACACTAGTAATGTTCTACTAATGTAACAAAGTACTCAAGGACTATGCTACATATTTTATGGGGTAGATAGGAGCATAATATAGGTTGAGGTTAGGGGGACGACATATAGTACGGAGATAGGACTGTTTCCGTAAAGGACGAGGGTTTAATGTGTCAGGAATGTTACTTGGTAAGGTAGAATATAAAAGATAGCGTTTTCGTGCTATATTTTTGATAAAGATCTTAAAATGGAGTAGACGCCCATTTTCTTTATGTAAGCGTAAAGGTAGCATTCGGATCTCGGCGGTCGCTGCCCAGCGGCGCCGCCGTGGGCAGCGCCGCCCGGCAGTACCGCCACAGTACCGCACCGCTTTGTAGGGATTTGTATGAAACGCATTCCGATGCACGCCGCCGGGCGGCGCTGCCGAGCGGCGCTACCCACGGCGGCGCTGCCGAGCCGCTCCGGGAGCAGTATGGCGGCGCCGCCCAAACATTACGGAAGGCAAAACAACTGTTCACACCGACGACTCCTTGTTGACTACTGCACGTGGCAGTCGCTGCCGGGCGGCGGCCGCTCCTATCCGAAAGGACCTTGCAGCGCCGCCGGGCAGCGCCGCCGGGCAGCGACCGCCGAGATCCGAAGGCTACCTTAAGGTACAACAGTCGAGAAGACTTGCAATGCTAGGTAAGTGTAAGTATTGTCATTTAGATAAAAATAAGACAGAAAAAGAACTTTTCTTTTCATTCAATCTTTAACATCAAGTTTGATATGCTCTTGAAAAATTGTTAAATAAATCAATTAGTTTAAAAACAACATTTATAAGTTGAGGAATAATGTAATGAATAATGATATACGATAAGATTGCTAAAATAAAAAAGGCTATTTTTTGTTTTACATAATCGGACCTATACTTACTATTTTTAATTTCTCAATTATTTAAATTAGCGTTAACATACAAACGGCTCGCTTAATTATTTGAAAAACCATATGAACGACGCTATAATAAATTCCCTACCTCATTTGTTTGAAAATAATGACTGAAAAATTATACTTTGAGCAAAAAAAAAAAGGTATATATAATACAAACATTTAATTCTGAACCTAGAATATTAATATAAAAGTAAGTAGGTATAAGTACAATACGCACGTATTGCATAAACTACCCCTAAATAACTAGCAGAAATAACAGTAGGTATCTTGACATTATTATATTCGCAAACGAATATCAAATATCCAGTTATATGTAGTTAAACCTCATGAAGCATATTTTGTTCATCTAGTAATGAGTAACATAACATGATATTTTATTACTATTTCTCATACCAACAAACCTGTAAGTAATCCAAATGTTATCCAATAGCGACACTGGGAATCTCTAGTGTCTCAGGTTATTACATTTCATTTATATCGCTCACACACACATTGAAAATGTTTTTATGAACACTCGTGTGTGTCGTTTGTTTTTTTGCCTGAGTATTTTCTTGACTTTCGTTATTTATTTGTCTCACACACACACAACACCACGCTCATATCCCCGAAGGGCTGAGCAGAGTTTTAGTGGACTGCCAAGAAGCACTCATTGTAACTACATTTGAAAATATTTTTGGGTTAAGATTCGGCATAAACGGAGACTCAGACTAGTTCTTCACATACCTTTCAAAACAAACAATTTTGTAAAAACGATGCGCAGCATATTCATAAGGTCGTAACTGACAAAAACTGAAAAACGAGAAAATCCTCAAAAAGATTTAAAAAATTTACAGCCGTGGTAGACCGATGTGAAAAAAAAGATTGGAATAAAAAAAAAACTGTATACATAATGAATGCGAGGTGAGCCCCGGTTCAAATGTATTCTTTTGATATTTAAATCATGGACTAATGAAATGATCCCGCGGGATATCCCGCGCTGAAGATATTTTCTGCTCAGAGATATTGATTCGTGAGGAGAATTTTGAAATGGTGATACCATAGTTTACCTGACTTGGCTTTGAAGTTACTGCAGGTTGGCATGGAATGGCCTGATAGGAGTATCGGAAGATTTTAAAACAAGTTTTTTCTTAGCGTGTCGATTTATCCTAAATGTAACTGAAACACTAATAAGCTTTTAAGGATTTTACTGTAATTTAATCTAAATTTTGAGTCAGAAGAACCTAGAAATGTATTTCCGACATATTTCAATTGGTATTCGATCTACGGGCCCCTGCGATACAAGCTGTGCTTAGTGTAGGGTCCGCTGTTACGTATTTCGTGTTTATGTTTTGGTAATATATTATTATTATTATGTGTGGCGATAAGATTATGTGCCGATCAATGGCCATCATATAAAAAAAACATAGAAAGTCATTTGTAAGTAAGCGCCATTGTCTGTGGAAAAACAGCATGCATGTTGCACTAGATCCTAGTTAAAGGCTAGGTCATCTAGTTCGCATCTATTTAGAACTCGGACCAATGTGGTTGGTCCGAGATTTAGAAACTTCTACGTCAACCAAAGCAGATCATGATAAACTCAAATTGAAGTTGTTGTTCTTGTTAAATGCAAATACTATTCGGAAATTTGTTTGGTTACAAAACAATATCTACCATTTCAATCAAATAGATAAATAAATTTTCCAATTGCGATAGTTCAATATTGTTTCTAACAATTTTTAAAACAAATACTACAACTACAATGTCGATATAATATTTCTATTTCAATGACTAAAATCCTTTTTATTTACCCAATATATTTTCAAACACTTTTCCCGCAACAAAAACACGTTTCCAATTAAATATTAATTGAAAGGACTACTGTCTCAAGCGGCATCCAATTATTTCTCCAGACGATAGGTGCGGATGCGGATGTATTGAGCGTTCGTTTTTTGAAAATCTAGATATCAAATATTTTTGAGTTAAGTATGTTGTTTATCTTACCGTACTGCTTTGACGTTTTGGCCTTACCTGAAAAATAAAAAAATAAAATGTAGTTTTTTAAATTTCAACCAAAAGAAGAAGATTTTAATAATGAAAAAAACTTTCATTCTTGTATTTAAAACTTGCAATAAAAGAGAAAGTTTTCTAGGAATCACTTGGAATCGGCTTAGGAAACTGAAAAAAGAAAACATTCTTACAGTTGTAGCTTTAATAAGTACATTTTCATCACCTTTAAAAAGAATGGTACTTAAATAAAATAGGTCGTGACTTACGTTAAAATAATAATTTTTTTTTTTGTGCTTTATTGTGTTTTCCCAGGATTGATTATAATACCTATCTAACTAAATATACTTAGATGTTTACTTAACTGCAAAATTTTATCCAAATCGTTAGAGCCGCTCCCGATCCCCCCGCTCTCGCTTGTTTAAAAATACTCACTTACAGGATAGGATACATAGTTCCGTTCTTCTCTAAAACCTAGGTTACACTTACATCCATCGTCTACCTACGTATGGTAGATAATTTGAATTTCAAAGGGATCAGTTCAGTCGGGTCAAATGCAACGCATTATTTCGAATATATCTACTTGTATCTAGAACAACATTACTATGTACTGTAGGTTATGTAACCAACCACTCAAGAGTCTTATTCTTTGAAATAACACAACTAATACCAGTTGATCATCATCATCATCATCAACGGCTCATAATACGTCCCCACCGAGGGCCCGAGACAACCCTGAATTAGGAGCAATCAGGCCTCAGTCGACCACGCTAGCCCAGTGCGGATTGATCGACTTCCCACACAACCCTTGCATTTCGTCCCAGGAGTGAGCATGTTTCCTCACGATGTTATCCTAACACAGACCGTAAGAGCGTTGAATAAGCGTACATAGTTATGAATTTCAAATTCGAAAATATTGACGTGGTGGGATTCGAACTCGCGTCTCCCAGACACGACCAACGCTCTCATTATTACATGCCTCCCCAAAAAAGGGGTGCAATGTGTTCAGGGTTCATGTATGTGTGTGAGTTTCTTTATTCCACCATAACTTCTAAATGCCTGAACAGACTTGATAAAGTTAAAGATAATTAGATGTATGGGGTCGTTAGAATCATCAGCCCGAGTGGCACTGGTTATTATTTTTGGTTGGTTATTATGTTATGTTTTTTGAAATATATTATTGTGACAGACTATTTTTTTTTTATTTATACTTGCGATTGTCGGCACTTGGTGGAACTCCATAGTATTATTAATGATGCAAGCACTTGTACTTGTTAATGTACATTATATTGCATAAAATCTTTCATCGGATACATTTCCAGACACCTGTCAATCTCAATTGGATACGAATGGCCTTTTTATGTCATATACATTATTTTTGTCTTTTTTTCCATTGTTGTTTGGAATGATGTATAATTGATGGATAAATATAAATATAAAGTACACATTTGGCTATTTTTTAAGACATAAGTTAGAAATACATGTCACTTTTTAAAACTGTTTATTTAAAAATATTTACCTACATTGTGATAATATATTAAACGAGGAGCGGAGCCTCCTAACACAGACATACTAATGTCTAAAAGGATACTTCAGGAATGTTAAACTATGTAAATAAGCGATGAAAAATAAAGATTTTGTATTGTATTTGTATTTTGTATTGCACGGGTGAAATGTTGTTGCGATTTGTCCAATTCTGTAATAAATAATGTAGAACTACATTACCCCTGAAGATGCTGTAAAGCGAAACCGGTCGGGTTCATTCAAATATAAATTATGTGGAACAAGTATAAGTGTTTGCATCGTACATCAATTTAAAAAAAAAATATAAATGCATCAATTCAAATACGCTCCTTCACTAATAATATCGAATGTTAACTACCAGTACTAGAAATTGCTATTAAAATATTCATTTACGTATACAGGTACAATCCAAGCGCAACAATGTAATTTGAAAAGCATGAACGTTTACCTCGGTAAATATGACCTCTTTGATCTTAATGAAAAATATACCTAAACAAAGGGTAGGGGGTTTCAAGGTTTTGAAAGTAAAACCAAATTACCTATTATATTTTATTCAAAAGTCAACCACATTTTCGAAAGAATAGTCAACATCCGTTTCTAAATCCCCTTGACCGTTGGATTTGAAAGCATCAGGGATTTTTCCATCTGCAGCTAACATCATGATTTTGTCAATCGTCTCTTCAATTTGCACGTCTTCTGTAAAGATTCTGTTCTCTGCTTTTATCAGATCCAATTCTAATTTTAACCAATCTTCAGAAGTCATATCCCGGAGTGTCTTCATTATATCACTCCTTCTAGGGTGTTCTGTTTTTAAATTTTTCATTGTTACCTCCCAAACTTTGCTGAAAAAGTTCAGGTCCTTCATAGTATCAGAACGTCTTAATATGACATGTCCGTGGCCACTCAACAATCGGTCAAGCTGAGTGTAACCTTCAGTCTTACAACTGTTCTTGCAACGTTCAATAATCGAATACAACTCAGCTCTAGGCATGTCTGGGTCATGACAAATGTCGTTCTGTGTCAAAAAATTGGACATCACTTGCTTGGTACTGTTGGGATTGGGCAATGGGCACACAAGCTTTTCATGGTACTTTTTCTCACCCACAACAAAGACGGTAGGTTCCTTGAGTTTTTCTGCAATCGTCGTAAGAGTGTCCCGCAAATAGTCCTGTTCAGAGTAAAAACATACTTGCAACAGCCCTTTTTTACCAACAGCCATTACAAAATACGAAAACTTGTTCCTTTTATTTTTTTCACCAAATATATTATCTTCAATAGTAAATCTCTCGTCAATGTAAATAATATTTCTGCCAGCGGATCTGTATTTTGCGATCTTCGACAAATATTCACATCTCCTTCTGAGTCGTTCGGGTTTCTCGATGATCATACTTTTTTTGGTGCCAGGTAGTCTTGCCCAAATGAAATCATGTTCTTTCAGTTCCATTCGTAGTCGACCATGCGCTGGTTGGATAGTTGGGGCATCACGAAACACCTTTAATGTTAGTATTACACGTTTTTTCAGTAAAGCATCTACGTATACGTCTCTGTAAGTTTCATAGGGAAGTATATTATTAGCCTTACTGTTTTTTTCTGTTATATATCCTAAAAATGATCTCTCTGATCGCATGCTGTTTTTGACTTTATAAATAATATAGTAGTCAGCTTTAGTATACATTTGCGTTCGTTCGTAGACGTGCGTTAGTTTATTCAGGAGAGTTTTGTTCTCGGATTCAGTTATGCAAGCTTTCACGACATTGCTGACTACCTTCAATTTTGCATTTATATCTTGAGATTTCAAATTTTCTGCTTGATCACTACTAGCAGACGCCATGTTTATTCTGTAAAAAAAACCACTCATTACAAATTATAAGAATTGTAACAACGTAGAAAAAAAAACTAGTTAGTAGCAATACATAATATGGAAAGTTTAATTTTTCTAGACAGTGTTAATTTAGTTTTGTCGTGCTACCCGCCTGTTTGTATTAATTAATACATATTTATATTACCTAGCTTAATAGTAGGTATATTATAATTTTATTTGTCAGTTTTAACTTTATTTAACCATCTTGTTTTATTTATTTATTTATTTAACTAAGCGTAATGCCGTGTCGTGACGGCAGAGTAGAATACATTTGTCACCAACCCCTACTCTTCCCGTGGGTGTCGTAAGAGGCGACTTAGGAACTACACATTGAACAGGGAACGGGCAGCAGCGCTCTCTGATACAGTAACCTTTTAATCTGAGATTATGGCAAAACCAAACACTTGAGGCTTAGTCCAGCAGTGGACTGTAACGGGCCGTTAATGTTGAAGCGTAATGCACTTTTGTAGATAGATTTGAAAACATTTTAATTTCGATACAATAAACCATTTAATTTTAACAAGATATCAAAATTCGTTCTAATACAACGTGTTAGCAAAATAACGCAACACCTCTCGGGTGGTAGGTAGGTTTAGTTTTATGGGCTGACCCTACTATCTACAAAATTGTATTACGCTTATGTAAATAAAAAATAAAATAAAAATGGTTACATAAAGTTTAATTGACTAAGAAAACTATGTATTGTACTATGTACTATGTATTTATATTTTTACTGAATAGACCACCGCCCTAAATTATTCGCCAAGTACAAATCTGAAGTTTTTGTAGTAGGTACAGTACATTATTAGATTAGAAGCTTGCTGCACAAACTCCACTCAACCACCAAAAAGTATAAACTCCTTAATTTGAAGTCGCGAGTCACGACACGACGCTATTCAACAAAATGGCGGAAGTTACATTACAACAATTTATAACACAAAAACCTCCCACTAGGCCTCCAATTTAAATACAAAACTATTGCTAAACTAGTTATTACACCAAAAATAACATACCTCTACGCTTTTTTCTTCAGTTCCTGTATTATTTGGAGCGGTTTTTTTGAAGGAAAAACGACGTGCGGTCACTAGGAGATCGCTTAGCCAACTGAAGCGGGGGGAGAGAGAGAAAGGCGAGGCGAGGCGCGCCGGCAGGCGATCGAGGCGCGCGAGGCGGTGGCGCGGGAGGGGAATGACTCGACGACGACGTCATCTAGTAGTGAGAAGAGTTTTGCGGGAGGGGAGGTAAAACAGCCGTTGTGTTTTTATTATGCGACTGCGCGAAATAAACACCTTCACATTTTTGTTTATGTTTTTATTTTCAATTAAACCGATATTGTAAAATTTTGGAAGTAGGTAACAACTAAGCACAGTCGTTACCTAGTACCTACTATTATTTCTGTGGCACAGTAACAAACGGATTCACTACGTCACTACGATAGACGTTAAATAATAAACACACGTCTCACAATATCTATAAGGTAACCGCAGTTGTTAGAAAGGGAGAGCACGATCATGAGTGTTTACATGATAAATACAACTTCTTATTTTTTTTAAGACTTAATTTAATCTATGGCAAGGCAGTAGACCTCAAACTTTTCACTTAAGTTGTAACAATGTACGAGTATTAAGTTATAAAGCCGTTATAACAATACACAAGAGATGAGTTGAATTCCTTAATTCTCCTAAGATTCAATTTACCAAGAGTTCAACAAGTAAATGCGAACCCATGTTACATTATAACTTTGAGAGCCACTGACATGCGTTAATTAAGTCAAAGTAAGAGACGATGTAGGTATCAAGAAGTCAGGTTAAGTTAAGTTATAACTTGATTCGTTGAAAGCAACAATAAATGTTATCAACATTTGACATTTCTTTGTTAAAAACCTCTTTAAGAAAAATCTCTAAAAACACCACAGGATGTGCATCTTTCTTTTTAAAATACATATTTATCATGGTGATTAAAGTTAGTATTAATTAATGAATGAAAATACTATGCAATGAAGTACCTATTTTCATTCACAGGAAAAATGCAGCAAAAATGAAATTAAAGAAAATATAATAATAATCATTAAAGAAAGAATAAGAAGAATTATACTGAAGCGTCACTATTACTACATAGCTATTTCTTCCAGGCAAGCTTTTATAGTACCTAGTTAGTATACCCACATGAATTTCGCCTATCTTCGCCTATATTTGTAATCATGTCATCTGTTTTGTAGTAATTAAAATAGAATAGAATAGAATAGAATATACTTTATTGCACACAAGGATATAGCTTGAAAGTACAGAAGATAGATAAAAGGGTGTACAGATAGGCGGCCTTGTTGCTAAGGTACCAATTTCTTCCAGGCAACCTTAGGGTACAAGAAAACTTCATTGGAACTGTGGGACGGTGCACACAAGAAAAACAGAATAGGATAAGCTATTTAATACTAATAATCAAAGTTACATAAACAAACTACTTATACTTAGGGCATACATATATACCTACATACATAATATGTCAATATAGCTACATAAATAAATAATACAACTACATAATATACTATATAAATATGTATACAATGATATATACTTATATACAAAGATAAATAACTACTTAAGTAAGAAAAGAGGAACATGCTGACAGACAATCAAAGCTTAGAGGGATTGTTAAAATTCAGACTGAATCAAAATATCAGTCATTTTATTATGAATAAACCTTTAGAACTACCACAAAATACTACAAACCCTACCACACCACTTACCACAACTTATCCATATCATAAAACTGTGTACCTGTTCACTTGGAAACTGTCACGTATTGCCCAGCTCATTAGGTTCAGATACCTCGGCTGCGGTCCATAATGGAGATTGCCTTGCTAGTAACGACCTCCATCCACTAGGCACTCCATATTATTATAGAATTAGAAACATCTTATGGACACCTGTACCGATGATAGGATAGTGCGGTACCTAGGTTTCGCATTTAAAGTTAAGTATTAAGTCAGTGAGAGCGTCGGTGGTCTAGTGGCTAGGGCCGCAGCCTTCCGTCCGGGAGACGCGGATTCGATTCCCACCACGTACCAATGTGATTTTGATACGGTGAAGGAAAATATCGTGATGAAACCTGCACGCCTGTTTAGCTAACACGTTGTATTTACAGCCCCACCGAGGGGCTTGCTTGAGCCTTGCGTCCCAGAATTTAAAGCTTATTTGGGCTTTGTTTAAATATGACCACGCTTACTTTACTCACAACTTCCGAATTTCTTTCTTTTCTTGTACTAAATAAAATAATAAGAATTCAATTCTGTAACAAATGAATTAAATTAATGTTAAGCACAAGAAAACAAAACTCAAAAACAAGTATTGAATTAATGAGCAAAGAAACACCTTTCAAATAACTATTCAAAAACCAAAAAGTTTTGACCGTCGATACACAATTTAAAAGTAAAACTTCACATAACACGCTCAGGCCAAGTTAAATTGGATGCTTACAAAGAGGTCCAGTATATGTTGGCCTTTTAAATCGTGTACAATAATGACAAAAGTGCGAACACCAAAGATCATGTAAAACTGGTGATTGACGAATAAAATAAAAAAGCTACGACCAGTTGAAAAGGATGCGCAGACGATCATGTTTTGAATGAAAGAGATAAATATACTAATAATGAGATTGAAAAGGACAGACTTCAGATTGATAAAGGAGTACATTATTTGTACTTATTATGATAGTGTTTTCTGATGTTTAGTGTGTTTGTTAGGTTTGCATATAATATTTGATCAAGTCTTGTCCATTTTAAATCTTTATAATGTTCATAACTTGAAAGTTTGCATAACAATGTTTTATAACTTGCAATTAATAATCTGGCAATCAATCCTTAAAAGTTCTTGGTGATGTTTGGTTCTGGTTAAAAAAAACACGTGAGGCTTTTAGGATTAGGAGTCCAGGACATTGGAAAATGAAGCACCTCATTTTCCGGAAAACTTAGATGATTTGGTGCTTCGGTGGGCACGTTAAATCGATGGTCCCGGATATTTCTACGGGAGGTTACGTGAGCCTTGAAGACTGGTTTGTAAGAAGAACTATAATAGTCGTCGACTTTGGGACGACTTTTTTGGTTACAGTTTTACAAAAGCTCATCTACAGACAAAGACACGCTATAATGTAAATATACTCGTAATTAGTACTTTATTTCATCATCAACAGCTCATATCCGTTCCCACCGAGGGGCTCGAGCCTACACTGAATTAGGGCGATTAGGCCTTAGTCGACCACGCCGCCGGTTCGCAGGAGTGTGCAGGTTTCATTACGATGCTTTCCTTCACTGAAAACATATAGGTACGTGGTGGGGATCGATCCCGCGTCTCCCGGACGGGAGGCAGCGGCCCTAGCCACTAGACCACCGACGTTCCTAATTACCGTACTGTACTTACGTAAGTTACATTACAAGAATTTTTAAGTAGTTTTATCTCAATCTATAAAGTTCAAGTCAAGATCAACTCTTTGGAATTAAATATAATATGCCGTTTGTATGTTTATATTAAAATATCATTTTTAATAAATGAGCAACATCACCGAAGCTTGTAGCGTTCGATGTCCGAAGGATTATAGCCATTAAAATTTGTGATCCCCTTAACAATCTCATATTTTACTGCTGGCAATACAAATTGAGGTACAAATTGAAATAAAAACAATTATTTCACGTTGTATTAACCTTGTTTTATTAATGGAATAATAATCTAGAATTTTACAACAAAAATCAAAATTTGTGTAAGTTTCAAAGTGGTAGTTTTTTTAATCTGAATCACTCATAGTGGGTATGTCCGAGTCATCTGCATGAGTTTCATTAACCTTCATAACCATTTCGTCGCACAGCTGATCGAATCTCTCGTCCAACTGTATATCAGTATCAAAAATGGCGTTTTCTTCTTTCGTTACGTAATCATCAAACTTTATAAGCAACTCATCATTTAATTTGTCAAATATTCCTTGAACACTCTCAAATTTATCCCAGTTCTGATCTACATCGATTGGCTCGTCTGGTGTAGCACGGTAATTATTCGATACTAAACTGCGAGTTAAAAATGTTGGTGTGGTATTCATGATGCTATCTGGGATACGAAGAACATCATGTCCGTAAACCTTCAATATTTTGTCGATTTTATACAATTTATCAACGGTGTTCGTGAATTTTTCGATCAGGGTAAACAATTCGGTTTTGCACATACTGGGGCTGCAAGGCACTTTGTGGTATTCCAGCCAATCGATCATCTCCGCTTTAAAACTGTCTATGGTCGGAAGTTTCTTCAACTCTTCATTATTGTACCTCACATTGTTCATAACAACGACACTGTTAGGAGGAACATGGAAGCAAACGACATCCCGAATCCACTCCTCAAAAACTTCTGTTGAGAACGGCGATGCTTTCTTCACTGCCAATCCGTAGACTTGGTATCTAGAAATACCATACATAAAATACCCGTTTCCTTCTTTACTAATATCAGTATCTTCAGAATTAGTCATCATCACAAAATCGCCTTTGCTGTTCAGCCAACTTACATCTAAGAAGACTATTGATCGGTTCTCTTGACGATATTCAATTATTCTCTTCAAGTAATGATACCTTTCGAAAATCGACGAAGGCCTCTCAATAACGACTAAATTATAAGTCTCTAAATTCTTCCACATATAGTTCATTTTGAGTAATGTTTTTCTGAGCAGCCTGATGTCGACGCTAACAGGTATTTTGCCTTGCAAGGCATCGAACAACTGTTTTGTAGTCGGCAAAATCTCCTCATTCAAATAGAAGTTCATCAATTCGTTGCGGATTAGCATTGGGTCTATATTTTCCATCGTGACAGATATTACAGACTGCGTTTCAGCACCTAGAAGTTCTGCAATCTTGACAATGACGCCATTGTGTAAGCCAGTGTATTCGACAGCTCGTTCTATTGGTTGATCATACTTTACAACAGCACATGTACGCCTTTCTTTTTCACACTTCTGCATTACTCTAGATATCAAGTTTATTGTTTCTTTCATCTTTTCAACTTTGAAGTATGAAACTTGCTGTCGTTTTGGCGCGATAGGTCGCGTCTTCTTCGCCTCCGCCATTTTGTTTAACCAAATATATAATTATCACTTCAATTTCTTATTTCAAATACACGTGTAAACACCAAAATTGTGTACTTTTGTAGCTAATCAATCAAACTAAATGTGCAACTATGTTTTATTCACAATCTTTAGCTAGATTCGTGTTTTTTAATAATAAACAAACGCGTGCTGGTCTTCGTAATATTCGCCAAGCGTCTGTCTGTGTGTGACGCGACTGCCGAGCGGGCATGCGCGCGCAGTGAGATCCGCGCCCCCCGCGCCCTCCTCCCCGCACCGCGTGGCAACGTCGCCGTATGAAAGAGACGGAAGACGTCTGCACGGCGCGCGGCGCGCGGTGATGCGGAAAGATAACAGATGCCTAATCTAAGTAGGTAACGCTGTATTTTTTTATAGTAAATTTTAATACTAAATATCTTAGGACAACTTTACTTACACACGGATGCTATAAACTACCTATTCAAACAAAACCTGTAAGTACCTGCTTAAGTATTTTTATAGGTGCTATTTTACTTAATATCATCCAGAATCCAGACACAAGAAAAACCCAACTTCTAACCACAAAAATGTTTGCCTACGCCAAATTCGAACCCGCGACCCGGAGCTTTACAGCAAATCGACAACAACCACTTCTAATTGGATTCTTTGGTTTCCTCACGATGTTTTTATTTACCTACCGTAAAATCGTTCGAATAAACAGACAGACAAGTATGAATGATCTTGGACAGACTCGAACCTGCATCTCCTTGGCTATCCGGGCCAGAAACAGGCGCATTACCAATTTCTGCCCCAAGCTTTGTGAAGGTCGACGAAATTTAACACTGCTTTTTATGTGTACTTAATTTAATGCTCAGAGTGCATTACTTATATTAATTTTTCATTTATAATTATTAGACATTTCGTTAACAGAAGTAATCAGAAGTAATCTGTAACAATAATAATAATCTAAAGTATGAATGAATTCGAAATTCAAAAGTATGGATGGGGTCCAAACGTGCGACTCCCGGACGAGATGCAGCGGCCCTAACAACACCACCAACCAACGCTGTGATCTATAGATGCCATAAATTATAAATCTATTCATAGTAAGGATAAACAGCATGTCTCAGGATTAATTTCAACAAATACCAATCGTGCTTGGTTCACGATGACTATCGTTTTCCATTTGTTCGAATCTGTACGAGTATCATTTGCTCGAGGGCAGCAGTAAATGTTTGAAATTTGTTAAGCGTAATAAGCACCGTGATAATAGATTGCTGCTATTAATACCGCCTTGTAGTGTTGGGATAATGTCGAAAGTTTTTTCATCGATTGGAAAGATATTAGAAATATTTTTAAATAATTAAAGAATGGCTTTAGGTCGTCGTCGTTTGATTCGGTTATACAAATAAACTATACGAGGATACGCCGTGTGGTGACGGCAGAGTAGAATACATTTGTCACCAACCCTTACTCTTTCCGTGGGTGTCGTAAGAGGCGACTTAGGGACTACACAGTGAACAGGGAACGGGCAGCAACGCTCTCTGATACATAAACCTTTTAATCTGCGATCTCTAACCCGCCTGCCAAGCGTGGAGATTATCTGTATCGGGCCGTTGATGATGATACGAGGATAAATTGGGTTAAGGATAACAACATACCTTTCAATCGATATAGTTTGCTTGCTTTCTTTATTTTTTTAAGATACTTTCTTAAATTAGTTTATAATAAATGAATGAATGAATAAATTATTATATACTACAAAAAACTACTGTAATATTTACACAAAATTACTTAACTGGAATCAACTGACGCATCTATAAAACAAAAAATATCTAAGAAACAACATTAATTTATTAAAAAAAAATTCACCCAAAATTTTTTTGCCAAACGTATTGGGTGTGTAGAAGGCTGTAATTCATTATTTTTATACTTTATCGACACAATAGCTCGATCACCACACTACTCCTTGCCCTTTAGCTATTAAAACCAAGCAGAGATGCGAATCAAAATATTGAAGATTTAGTATTAATTGGCGGAAAACACAGATGGCCGATTTGTTTACTTAGTACATACTTATATAAACTCAATTTTAAATTATTACAAACGAAAACATAGTCATATAACTGAATAACCTGATTGTCCGAAAAGTATAATAATTCCGTGCTTCGGAAGGCACGTCAAGTCAGAGGGCTCAATAATCCTGTCACCAGGATTTGTGAAGTCGGTCGTTGACATTACAATCTACCTACACAATATAATGATGAAGAGAAGCAAAAACTAGTTACAAGATAAATCTCCAAAAACAGAAGTGCCTACTTAGTAACTATACTTAGTACTCACAATTTTATAGAAATATATAAAAAAATAATTGTTTGTAGAAAACTGTGGCCAAAACTATGCCTGTTTTTTTATTCAGGTAAGTATATACAGTAAAAGGTTATTTTCTACTCGCTAAACTATAGCGTTTGATGGCGAGACAACGCTCTTTCTTTTACCATTTTAATACCTACAGGTATACAATGAAACAATTACACATTTGTCTTTAAACTAGATCATCAACGGCCCGTTACAGTCCACAGCTATGGACTATGAGCCTCCTCCCCTTAAGTGTTTGGTTTTGCCATAATCTCCACGCTTGACAGGTGGGTTGGAGTGGAGATAGCAGATTAAAAGATTACTGTATCAGAGAGCGCTGCTGCCCGTTCCCTGTTCAATGTGTAGTCCCTAAGTCGCCACTTACGACACCCACGGGAAGAGTAGGGGTTGGTCACAAATGTATTCTACTCTGCCGTCACCACTAGATAATATTATATAACCCTCACTCCCCGACGACACCGAAAGACATGTAGTCCTAAAACTAAAACTATTTTACTTCGAAGCGAACCCCAACCTGTACATAACACAGTTACCTACACCAACTACACGAAAGCCTCTAAAACCTTAGACATAAAAACAACCTTCAATTAAAACTAACCAAATGATCTGAAACTAATTAAACTAACTACAGGAGTAAGCATTGGATGTGTGGAATGGAATTGCCAGGGCCGGGTGGGACTCGAACCGATAGCCCATCAGTAGGTTAATTGAAAACCCCGGCGGACCTGGAACATTCCTTTGGATAACATCTCGGTAAGTACGTACTGCCGAGGAGAAATAATTATAAACCCCGCCAAGTTCAAATAAAGGAGCTTTATTTTTGTTCAGAAATCCTATTGAATAACTATTATAAAACAAGCTCTCATATCACTCTCTTTTTTTAAGATAATAGTTGAGAACAACAACGGCTTAACGTGCCGTCCGAAGCACGGAATCAACATAATAATAAATAAAATAATAATAATAAATAAGAACTGAAGAAGTCTCCCCATAAATATATGGGGCCATCTGATCCCAAACTAAGCAGAGCTTGTACTATGGGTACCAGAACGCTGTTAAATAGATAGATACATATTTGTATAGATAAACAACACCCAGACACACACAAGGCAAACACAAGTGCTCATCACTCTAATGTTTGCCCTGGGCGAGATTCGAATTCGCGACCCTGTGCTTCGAAGGCAGTCGTACCAACTAGGCTACGGAGCCGTCAACGTTTTTAAACAATCCTGCAACGAGCTATTAGCTTGGAACATATTCACAGAGTGATTTTGTTTGTCAGAGGAGTCTTCCCGGGATTCAAACCCACATTTTCCGGATCGAGACCCGTACATTCTGACAGCTGGAAGAGGCTGATTTTATTATTATTAGCCCAGGTGACGGCTCCGTAGCCCAGGTGGTAGTGTATCTGCCTCCGTCGCACAGGGTCGCGGGTTCGAATCCCGCCCAGGGCAAACATTCGTGTGATGAGCACTTGTGTTTGCCTTGTGTCTGGTTGTTGTTTATCTATTATACATATGTATGTATTTACTTGTATCTAATTATGTAATGTATATCAGCTGTCTGGTACTTATAATAAAAGCTCGGCTTAGTTTGGGATCAGATGACCGTGTGTGAAGATGTCCCCACATATTTATTTTTATTTTATTAACGTTAACAAAACAAATTATCGGTGAACTTATTGTGACAAGGTGCTAAGTCTGGCAAAATCCACTTACAAGACGGTCTGGCCACTAATGTGTTTATCAAAGTTCTATTATTATCTTATAACGGTCTATCTGGTGACAATAATAGGAGTTGACTACTTGCTATGGACTTTGAGAAGTTTTGGAATATACCTAGCTAGCTAGCATACCGAAATACATTATCAGAAACTAAGGCGAGATGTGAAGGAGCTTGACTCACGTAGGTAATCGATAACAAATACATAAGCTAAAAAAACTCCTTCAATAATAATCCATAAACTTGAAAACTACTGTTCTGATTTTGATAAATGCTTAATTCAATAAAAAAAAAATCTTATCCGCCTTCTAGTTTCTGATGTATACGTGAACAAACACACACACATCTGCGTTATTCATTGAATTCATTTATTCATCATACTTTGATCTTGTATTTTGAATTTGAGATGAAATCGAAGGATAAGAAAAAATCCAATTTTCGTACGTCTTCAAAATGTATCTTCTTCTTCTCTTTTACGCATGTGTCTAGTCCGGATAGCCGAGGAAATACAGGGTCAATATCTGTCCAAGATAGAAAAAAAAAAATGAAAAAATGAATTGAACATTGTCACAATTTTCGGGTTTGTCACCACGGTTATATTTAATATTGTTACTTCTATATTTCGGAACGGTTGCACGCACGGTATATATATATTATATATATTATAATCAGCCTGTAATGTCCCACTGCTGGGCAAAGGCCTCCCCATTGTTCCGCCATTCCTCCCGCCGGGCGATTGCGTAAGCGGACTTGCTTTGCTTGGGGCGGGTTTGAAGACCGCCAGCGGCTTTCAAGCGATCGCGTAAGGAGCAAGCCAAGTCAACGAAGACGATTACAAGTGAGTATTTTTACTGTTTGTCCCCAAGACGATTACCGTCCCAAAAGTTAGACAATTCCTACAATCGGAATCGGAATACCGTTCAACTTGCTTGAAGCCAAGCCAAGTGAACGAAGCAAGCTCGACTTACGCGATCGCGGCCCCGGTCCTGGGCAAGCTCCCACCAGTCCAGTGGATTGGCGTTTAACTCGTCTCACCATCTTTTTCGGGGCCTGCCTCGACGTCGGTTCCCGTCTTGAAGAGTCCACTGCGTGATGACTCTCGCCCACCGTTCTGGATGCATGCGGCTTACGTGCCCAGCCCAGTCCCATTTTAGTTTCGCTGTTTTGCGGCCCACGGTAACAAACCCGAAAATTGTGACATAAAACATAATATAATGAATTAATATACTTCGCCTAAATGTTTCGCCTCATACCTATAATTTTATTAATAGATCTTTAAATTAGTATGTATGTGCATTTCCTTACCGCATTATCGGCACACTACTATCTAGGTGCACTAACAAGCGGAGCATGTATAGTATAGCAAGGTGAGACAAACTAATCGCCACTAACGACGTCCCGAGCCAACAGCACGCCAAATGGGCAATCGAATTGTAGCAGTCTCCATTTACCCCTGTGTCGATCGACCCCATTCCCAATTTCACCCTAAAAATGTTTAAATTAAAAGTGGCCGCCATTTTGCTCTTTCGTCCTCGTTTCTCGTCCTCTCTCTCTCTCGTCAACGTAGGTAACTTAAATTATTACAATTAAAAAATATCGGACGTTGCGGATTTGTCTACCAATCTAAAGATCTTTTTTTAAAAAAAAATCTAAAAAATTAGTAATTGTATATTAGAATTTCTATTTATCAACTAAATCTCAGTTTTTATCCTAAATTAACGAAACTATTTTCCCTAAAAATATTGTTTAATAAAATAAATAAATCGAGTTAAATAGAAAATGGGTTCAATCAGGAATGGGGTTGATCGAGACAACCTAAATTATACAAACGTGAGGTTTGAATGTGTGCGTTCGGTTTTAGGTATTGTAGATTGACTTGCGGATAATTTAGTTACAACTCTAGAACTAAGTTAGGAATAGGTAAATTAATTTACGTGGTTGTAGAGCAAATGCTTCTTGTAATACGACTGGTAGTTAGCAACGCAGGAAATTGAGGTAAACAACACTAATGGTTTAGGTTATAGGAGGTAATATTGCTAACATAAAGGTTGAAATTGTATATACATTGCGTGTATTCAATTCGTGCTTCAAAGGCACGTTTAATCTTCCGGCAACTATTGCGTAAAGGGGGTAATTAAAACTCTTGACAGTGGGGTTACTTAGTCTGCGCACTAGACGAATGTATTTTTAACAAAAATCGATGTGAGCAATCAGGCAAAAGTCAAAGTCAAAAATTATTTAATTCCATAGAATATTATTACATCACTTAGATCCGTCATTACATTTTTTTGGGTGAGGAAGTAAGCAAAGTGAAACAAATGGATTCAATTACATAAAACCCACAAAGGATATGAAGGTGATGTTAAACTGACAGTATGTCTGCACCAATCAATTAGTTCATACCTTTGTCACGATTTCCAACGTGATAATGAAACATACATATGGATACACCTACAGCATCTAAATACATGTCGCATGATGGTTTCAGTTACCCCTACCACGGACTACTCTTGAATATTCTTTTTTTTTTATGGGGGTAACTATGGATTTCGCCAAACCTGGTTTATGATACAGTTTACCCTAATCCTAAAGACGAAACTTAGAGAATTGTGTATGGTGAAGGACAATTTTTTTATTATGTTAACCCCACACTCATCTAACACTTACTCATAATCATAACATACAATTTATAAACAGCATAAGCTACTTAAGATACAGCACAAGATACTTAAGTGGTAACATAATTAAAGGTTTTACTGCATGCAATGCAATCTTATGTTCAATCCCCTGTAATTTGTAATTTTGGCAGCTGTCAAATAATATAAAAAAGTGATATCAGTGAATGACAATCTGACAGACTTTAGCAAATTGGATTTCTAATATTTTTAACATAAAAGTTTGCCTGTTGGCTTTCACGGTCGATCAACAGTACCGATGGCCGATGCTACCAGCTACTGGCACCAGCAGCAAGACCCGAGCGAGTCCAATATGCACAATAGAGGTTCTCTATGAGGCCAGACCGAATGCAGTTAGTGGCTCTGTGAGCTGTTGACCTCACAAGTATTTTTTTTTGAAATAGCTGATTTATGATATTTTTACTTTTTCAACCCTCATAACTACGTCATTTTTTAAATTTCCAAACACTGACCCGACAAAAAAAATCGATTAATTTATCGAACTAGCTCAAAAAAAATTACGAGAATCGGCTGAGAAACGCGACCTGTAGAATGGAACAAACAGACAGATGGACAGATAGACATACAAAAAGCAATCAAGCAAGCTGAAACAGAGACACTTCGCGCTCGCTCGGCCAAATTAGTTGTTATGTGTTTATCGATTCGATAAGATGAATAGCGCCGATGAATTTGACGATTTTTTGCACAAAGATATTTTGACAAGCATAGACGTACATCGTCATGTATGGATCGGAGTGTTGGGCCATCAAAGGGATGGATGAAAGACGACTTCATGCTAGTGAAATGAGAATGCTGAGATGGATGTGTGGAGTAACAAGAATGGACAAGATTAGGAATGAATATATAAGAGGAAATTTGAAAGTTCGAGTGCATAGGCTTCTTATGAGTAAACTCGCTCCAGCGTAGGCCTCATCTCTCCAACGGGCTAGATGGAGGTCAAAAGTTTACTCTTAATTTATAAAAAAAAAGTTGCGCCTGTGATAGATAAAATGAGAGGAAATCGCCTTACCTGGTATGGACACGTAATGCGGAGAAATTAATGTTATGTAGGAAAAAAGGTATTGAATTTGAATATGGATGGATATGTTGGGAGAGGACGACCAAAGAAAAGATGGATGGATTGTGTAAAAGATGATATGTTCAGGAAGGATGTGAGTGTTGAAATGACGGCTGATAGGGATGAATGGAGGAAGAAAACATACTGCGCCGACCCCAAATGACGGGATAAGGGCAAGCGAATGATACGTACAGATAAGAACATCATGAGAACACTTAGTACCAACATCGTATTACACGTGGGACTCGCTCCTAATTTGTTAAGTTAATCACTGCGACATTCGAATGGGATTCGATCTAACAAGACGTCATGTGCTTAACTTCAATTTCCAGCAAGACATGTCCTTAACTTCGCTAACTACGTTTGCTTACAGTTAATTGTTTTGAAGTTAGTTGAATATGTACCGACTAATAATGAACTAATGGTCCTTTTGGTATCAGTTAATTAATAAGGTCTCTTTTCTTTCTTTAGGTTGCCTGGAACAAATTTCCACGAACAATAAGGCCATAGGCCAGCCGTCCTTACTTCTTAGTTTCTGTTCTAAGTAGGTATGTGTTTGATATTAGCAGAAAATCCCTTCTAATATGTAATATGATTAAGCGATAAAGAGGCTAATTCTCCCTGTCACGCTCTAATCCTTAATTTAAGTTCGTCCGTCCTTTTCACCTTTTAAAGAATGAAAAGGGACAGGAGATGGCCATCTTAATATTAGAGCTGTCAAACATGGAATTTGAACCTTATAGCCGTGTCGATTGCACTATTTTAGAGAGCACTTAAAACATGCGACTTAAAAATATCTTAATCTGACAGCTATGCCCTTATTTTAGGTTATCATTCGTTCAAATTAACATCATTCGTTCACTTAAATCCATCACCTCTCTTTCATTGGTCATAAAAACGAAAAGGATTGCTGGATTTTAAAATTAGAATTAGAGCATGACTTCCCGAATCAGGGCCAATATTTGTAAGTTTTTTTTTTACAGAAGGCATAACTGGCCTCCATAAAATCTAGCAAGATCTGTACTACAGGAAAAATCCTGCTCTCATTAGAAATTAAGAATAAAATGCGAGCGAAACCGCAGTTGGTCAACTAGTTAAATCAAATAGGCTTCGAAATAGGTTAACATGACCTCTACAGGACGGTGCCTCTTCTAAGGCTCTTGTATCTACAAGCACCACAAGGAAAAGAAGTAGTAACTATACCTATCGCATCGTAAGAATGCCGTCATACATGTACAATTTTTCTTCTTTTTGCACCGATTTGGTTTTCATATACGGCATTCTTACGATGCGATTACTATAGTCATCTGACTAATTACTGCTTGTTCTTCTTACGGTGCCTCTCCTACACCTCTCTCTGGTGGTTGGCTGTCAGCTCTGCATAATATGCATAATATAATTGAACCAGTTAGGGCTAACTTAACTACGAGACGTGTTTGGTGTTTCCATATTATTACACATTGATGGCAATGGTATTTACCTGCGTTCAAAATAAATAGTTAGATATTGACAAGAAAATACGACTTTGTACAAATACAGCATGAAATTTACATCGTTTTGTTCCCGCCGTGTAGTGATAGTACCCGTCAAACTGAACAACTTTGCACGAAAAAAAAAAATCCAGTGACAAAAAAATTTTTAGTCTCTCCATACAAAATGGGTCGCTCGGGAATCTCACTTTGTATGGAGAGACCAAACATTTTTTTGTCGCAGTAATTTTTTTTTCATGAAAAGTTGTTCAGTTTGACGAGTACTATCACTACACGGCGGGAACAAAACGATGTAAATTTCACGGTGTATTATTTGCTCTTGTTTCTTGCCAGGCGAAACAGTTCTTCAACGCTGGCAATTCTCCATCTTCCAACGCATCGTTTACCCTCTAAATTTCCCATTATTATAGTTTGGACCGTTGGAGCAGACGGGTTCTCGAATGGAGACCGCGTCTCGGGAAACGTAGTGTGAGACGCCCCCCTGCCAGGTGGACTGATGACCTGAGGAAGGTCGCTGGTAGTGGCTGGATGAGGAAAGCGGGTGACCGTGCGCTTTGGCGTGCCCTTGGTGAGGCTTACGTCCAGCAGTGGACTGCAATAGGCTGATTGATTGATTGATAGTTTGGAGCAGGTGGTATCAATCGTGCCTATACGATACACCGTGAAATTAAATTCGTTTCAAACCCTTTGCGAGGTCGATTGTGGCTAAGAAGTGAGCAATCCATGACACTGAACAACTTTCCTCAAGGAACATAACATGCCAGATGAAAAAAAAGTCATCTCCTATAGAAAACAGATCAGCTGCAGCGGCTTTATATAAATGTGTCAAGTCTATGTACCTTCGTTTTGAGAAACGAATAATATTTCGCAAACTTCCTGATCTATCAACTTTGACAATCCGTAAATACATACACATCCTAGCAAAGCCAACAGAAATTGCATTGCCGAGACATGCCAGACCTATGTATGGTAATATAATCGAACCAGCTAGGGCTAACTTAACTACGGGACGCGTTTGGCGAAATTTCCATATTATTATACATTGACGGCAATGGTGTTTACCTGCGTTTAAAATAAATGATTAGATATTGTCGAGAAAATACGAGTTTGTAAATTATTATATAAGATCCATGATTAGAAATCAATCAAAAAAAATACAATTGACTCCTGTACTTTTCGTTTCGTCAGTTTTTCCTATCGGGCCCCTCATGCTTCTGCCCCATGCTCTCATTTGACCCCGAAAATAAGTTTTATTTCCATTTCAATTATATTCAGAAGAAGAACAAGAAGAAAGCAAAATTCCATTCTATGCTCGCAGAAATATGTACTTATAAAGAGTTTATTTTTTTAAAGATAAATTCAAATTTTAACTAATTGACGGCCCTACATTAGAAACATTGATACAATACAAATATACTTAATTGTCACCAAACGGAAACAAAACAGGAAAACATAACAGAACATAAAAACATAAGAGTCAACCAGGAGGCGGCCTTATTGCCAAAGTAGCAATCATAAGATTATAAGGTTACATAAATTTTAAACCAGTTTCTAGAGATATTGCCTTCCATCTACAATCGTATAACTATATATTTATTCAATGTTTATTTTAAATGTGCCTTAGGTCAGTCAATATCTAATTTTCTAACAAACAAGCAATGTATAAACGGTAGATTCATCTTGAGAAGACGCCATCTTGGATTGTATAGTAAGCTTGATTGACAGTTGGCTCAGACTCAATATGGATGACTAGACGAGGCTGTAATAGGTATCCTAAGGTAGCTTATAACAAAATTGCTTGAAAGCCTTATAGGAGATTTATCTAGGATCAAGACGGGCATTGTTATAAAGTTACTTTATTTAAGAAATAGGTACTGATGCTTAATTGAGTTTTTTGTGTTATTCTTTTTCTACGCAACAGAGCAACGAAAGGCCGTAATTTTTGCCGCCAGTAAATGTTATTTACCTTTACCGCAGTCGGGCTAAAAAAACAAAACCATTTTCTGTGTCTCCCTCCAATACGCTGACGTTGCAGTCCCAAGTTCACTCAACCGCCAAAAAGTTCTATTCCCCGAAAAGCCATCTTTCAAACCTCATAATTTACCCTCTTTCCCTTGTAATCGAACACGATCGGATACCTCGAGGACGCGTTAAAAAGCGCCTTTTTGAACCCACCCAATAATTATTCTTGTCTTCAAGTGTAAAACACATCTGTGGGCAAAATTTACAATCGTAGATACCGCGGATTTTATTTGAATAATTTAAGGTACGTCTTCGCTGGATCTTATCTTTTAAATTGCTAACACACCCCCTTACGAGGATTCGGGGAATGGATACGGCATGTGCGCTCACTCACTGCACGGATAAGCTTTGTAAGTGGTCTAACAAATTAATCGCGTTACAAATATAATTTTATTAATTAATTTAAAATGTGCATTATTATTATGACAGCTGTCAAATTTGAAAAATCAAGGCTGAAAAAGGAACCCTGTGGTTTTAGGAAACGTTAAATCGAAGAGCATATAGGGCGCTTAAAGCATCCAATGTAATATCGTTTCTCAGTTCATATATTATCAGCTACTAGCTGTTTTTTATTAAGTTTTCTTTTTCAATACATTATTACAGAAAAAATCAAAGAACACGTCATTCAAATCATAACACCCAGAACCGAAGTATGACAGTTTTTTTTTGTCATCATCACATCATCATCATCATCATCGTCGTCGTCGTGTGGGATGTAAGGTCGACAACCGACCACATAAACCCTGGTGTCAGTGTTATAGAGCCCCCAAAGGCCACTGACTTGACTCATGTAACGACTAGATAGTAGCCGGGACCAACGGCTTAACGTGCCTTCCGAAGCACGGAATCATTTTTCTTTTCGGACAATCAGGTGATTCAGCCTGCAATGTCCTAACCAAACTAGGGAAAATCTCACAAAGAGATTTTGGCTTGACAGTGTCCCCACCGGGAATCGAACCCGTAACCTCCGTAATGGGCGTCCAAATCTCGACCACTCGGCCACGGAGGATCATCACATTATTTTTTTTTTTTTTTATATTCATCTTTTTGTAGTACTTTTGCAAAAGGATCTAAAGTTCACTCGACAAAAACAATGTAACTTGCCTGCATTTATACCGCATCCAAGATTTCATCGTCCAAGTATAATGTTGCCATACCAATAAAAATTCCCACAAAGGTGTCGAGGCAAATGAGTGTTTAACCAGACATCACCTGGGGCCAGATCCCGGAGATAGCCTGGAATCGAGGGGTCCCAAGCCTGGTGTTGCAAAGTCTTACGATTTTTACTTACATGTTTTTTAACTCGACTGTGTTACAAACAAGGTACACTTTTTTAATAGTAGCATCGATGATAATGCTGCGCGTTTTTTTACTTAATGTAACTTCAGAAACTGATGTTATTTCGAATTTGTGTCATTATAGCCTGACAGCTCTGAATAAGGGTCCCTCGAGTCCCTCGGTAGGAAGGAAAATAAAACTGATTTTCATTTTTTAAATTACAGTAATTTACTTACATTACGTTAAAGATTATAGGCGAAGACAAAAGGTTTATGTAAAGCCCATCAACCCGCACCAAATTTAAAACAACAGGGTATTTTGCGTCCTCCTTGTTAATATAAAGACACTTCTTCATTTTTTTTTAGATCAATACAAATTAAGTAACACAGCTGACTTAAAAACGCCGCACACACAATCCCTGAAACAAGTAACGTAAGGGACAAGATGTAACGAAGCGGAAACAACGCAATAGAAGTAACGAACGGTACGTAACGGCAGATGCGAGCAAATTTTATTTAAGCAATATTATTAAATCTGAGTAGGGCAAGACGTGAAAAAATCTTAAGTGCGAGCTGGGTTCACGCACCGAAGGTTCCGTAGTTTTAAAAATGCGTCACACTCATAAAGAAAGAAAGAAAGGGTAGGGAATCATATTGAGACGCACACACAAAAAATAAGACCAATACCCGAAATAGATATTTAAATTCACTGCCGGTCGGAAATCAAACCTGGAACTTAGCGTAGAAAGTTATACCGCCAAGGCCAACTCGGCTGATACTGGTCGTTAGAGGCATTGTTTAATTTATTTCTATAATATTGTTTTAGTATTTAGGTTCTCGCCGTGTCGTGACGGCAGAGTAGAATACATTTGTCACCAACCCCTACTCTTCCCGTGAACTACACATTGAACAGGGAACGGGCAGCAGCAGCGCTCTCTGATACAGTAACCTTTTAATCTGCGATCTCCAACCCGCCTGCCAAGTGTGGAGATTATGGCAAAACCCTCCACTTTAGTGGAGGAGGCTCATAGTCCAGCAGTGGACTGTAACGGGCCGTTGATGTTGATGATATTGATTTAGGTTCTCCATTTGAAGTTTGTTTTTTGTAGGAAGTGTTTATTTTTTGCGGCAAAAAAAAGAAATAAAATCGTAACGGGTTTTCCATTTTACCATTTTAGTGTAGAACCTTAAAATCGGGTTTTCAATATGGAAGGAACTCTTCCGGAATTTGTAATAATTTTACATTGGGGACACTAGTAAACAGAAATAAAAAGCTTCAAACATATTTGAAATAAGTATAGTGCAAATATCTTGGAATTGAATTGTTGCCCGCCTAGCTATAAATTAAATTAAATTAAATTGAATATGTATGGGAGCTTTGGATGCTGAATGTAAAGTCCTTGTTAATCCAGAGCGTAGGTTTATTTCTTAAATCACTGGCACAAAACAAGTTAACATTAAATCAAAATAGAAAACGTAAGCGCGGCAAATTTCGAGGGCAAGGAACCGCGTCCTTCCCGTGCGTTGGCGAATGACAACTCAAACGTCGTGACACACTCCAATCTTTGTTTTTGAAAGCATCCTACTCGTGTCATATCGTGATCGTGTCATAGACTGCGCCCGAGTATTTACCACAGAGGGCGCAGGAGTTCCTGTAGGATGCTTTCAAAAACAAAGATTGGAGTGTGTTTCGATTCATAGTGTTACAAATATCATTTGTTTCGGATTACTCCATATACAGCGGTGAAAGACTTAGGACTAAACTTATTTTAAAATTCTACACCAGTGTTTAAATAGACCAAAGCAGTTAAAATTACAAATAGTCATAGTTAGTTTATTACCATAACATAATTCAGTGGCTAAAAGCTATGATAGAAATATTTAGCTAAAATCGGGCACTTTTTTTTTTAAATGATTGATTGATTTACCTATTGTATTTATTTATCTTCATGTTCATGTATCTGATCGACAGCCGTGGGAAATAAAGCATTTTCCGTGTTTCGGAATAAAAAAAATAAAGAGGAAATAAAAAATAAAAACAAAATTAAAAAATAATTTTGAAAAAACCAAACGACGACATGCCATCTATCGAGGCTAGAAGAACTATTTTTTTTAAATCGCCTAATTCAAAATAAAAGATGAAAAATGTATAAGCATTATCTTTACCTACGGTAAGAGTCCCATTTTAACCTTCTACAAATTCTGGTCCCAAATTCACCTCTACCAGATCTTAAATTTTCACCACTTATACCCTAGATCTTATTTGGTCTATCCTACGACTTATCTTCCGTTAAATTTCCCCGCTGTGTGCTAACTTACAGTTCCTATGCATATCAATGATTGCACACAACCAGTTTGAGAACAACCTTCCGTACGTACGTTTGTGTATCCGAAGAAGTGTCAACGTCAACTGGCCGTATAATAGTTGTTGTTTCTTACCAGTTTAAAAAGACACTCAGCTGCATATATTTTGTATGGGAAGCGGTGTCTGTTGTAGCTGGTGTTGTAATACTTTGTTCCACTTGCTTACCTGAGGAGAGAAGAGATAGGCATTGAAATATTTATCATAAGTAAACAGGCTTCGTCTTAGTATTAGGTACCAGTTTCTTTTTTGCTAGTATACCAAATGTTACAAAGAAATTACTTTTTCACTTCTCATGCTCTGAAAGTGCTTATTTTTGCAGAATGAAGGCTGCACAAAATCGAATTTTGTGCACAAGTGCATTAACGTACGAGTATCTACTCATAAATGTATCTATATTAAGGCAAAGAAAATGAGCCATACAGCCAAACACAATAAGAAGTTCATAGATAGAATTTGTTATTTTATAATATTTACTTTAATTTATTTGCCTTATGTGTTTTTTAAGACATAAAAGATATAAAAATTGAAATTCAAGTACGGTAGGTTATTTAATTAATTTAAGAAAATTATTATTACAAAATTAATTTAATAGTAGGCTGTATAGGTCTGCAGCCCAAGCCTAATATCAATGTCGTAAGATTTAAAAAATATAAAGCGGCGGGAAACAGCTCTTGTTTTTTCGTGCGTTTATTAATTTTTCGCTATCGAAGTGAAAAGCAGAGTTTATAACTCGTCCACAAAACCATTTTATCCTCGACATTGCTAAAAGTCTCGGATAAAAATGGTTCGTTTTGTGCACTTGTTGTAAAATCTACTATTATGTCACCCTAACATATCACGACCAGCAGCGAACAAGTTGAAGTAATCATACTTATCTTAGATTTTATCAAATTAATAGCACGTACAAACTTATTCATTTCGATAAAACCTCAGTAGGTATCTAGAACTTATTTTATGATTTTTGTACTGTAGGCATAAGCATATTTATTTTATTTTTAGTTTTATATTGCTGCTACGGAACGAAAGGAAATAGTAAAAAAGATCTACTACATAAGGTATAAAGTAAGTAGAACAAATTATGATGCCATCACAGTATAAATTGTAATTCTAAAAAATATCAATTGAAAAATATATTTATTTATTTTACATAAATTTAATGTACAATTTTTTTATTATTATTTATATACAAATATTTAAGTAGAACTAAATTATTATAACGTCACAGCTACTATAAATTGTTTATCACCTATTGTGAGCTTGCAGCCACATTTTATGTCCAGAGAATTAAATTCGGTACTAAATTTAACCAAAAAAAGGAGTTTGAACTCCTAACATTACTTACTTAATTAAACAAAAAAAGCACGCAACAGAAACAAAACACGGCACTCTTTAACCCAAAATGATAGAAGCTATTAATTACACAATTTCCAACCGAGGGTAGTCGTAAATTGAAAAGAAAAGCGCTGGGCGCGGTTAACACTATCACTACTTCGGACGCGCCTCGAATGATAAGCTTTATTCGTCCAACGCTATGCATTTGCTTGCATTTCTTAAAATGCTAAGGCATTTGCCTTAACGTTATTTTACTAACCTACAATGGTTTATGATGCTTTTATTTAAATTGCATGTATTTCTTGTATCATAAATAATAATAATAATAAAAAAGAGTTAGATGATTTTGATGTGATAAAAAAAATTGAAAGCTTCCTTCTTATTTCACATCAGTAAAAAATTTTTGATTCTTGCATTCATAACTGAATCTAAAAGCGCGCGACCACACTACCTAAACATATCACGCCCAGCAGTGAACAAGTTAAAGGGTACACTGGGGCAATGAAGACCATCACGCTAAGCACAGTGATGTATGGACAGGGGGTAAGTGAGGAAAATGGACCAAGGAGCAGCCAGGATTTATATTCTGTCTTATTTTGCACCAAGCAAAAAGCAGGGAAGCAAAACGGCTTGGAAATCTTAAACGAGGCAATGATTTTATTGTACCCTATCGGCCTTTAACATCTAGATTTTTGGGATGGAAAGAAAAAAGCTAAAGCAAAAAAGGTAAGTACTGGCTTGGTACTTTTGGTACTTTACAAAAGACAAATAACGTTGGCATTACGCTGCTTTGCGGAAAATACAACCAAGGCGGCACTGACAATGTGCGTCACATTAAAAAAACTTCTAAAAGAATAGCAATAAAAGTCGACAAAGCGAGACTGTGAACGAAAAGGCTAGCGCAAAAAAATATCAAGCGTTCCATTTTTGCAAGCTCGTTGCGATATTTTTTTTCTTTTTACGCTATGAAACATTTTAAATAGAGCCCAGATACCTTTTTAAATGCTGAAAACAGTTTATTACTTGTGCCCGTGACGGAGATAGGATAAATTTGGATAAGGTAGTTTTTAAAAGGTTTTATTCACGGAGGCATTTATTTTGTAGGCGTAAGTTAATTTGGGTAAAATTCGATTAGTACTTATTTAATAATACAGATGGTTAACCTGTAAAAATTATGGCACCTAGGCGACGAAATTCGGTTTGTCTCACGAAAGCTTATTGTACGAGTATTTTTTTTTTAATTAAATACTTACTTATATATTTATTTTTAAGCTTAGATATTTTAAAAACATAGATTGTTTTAGAACTTTTCTTTTAATTATTATCGCTCTGTTTTTATTTTTCTGTTAATTAAGCTTACACAAGAATGCACCATATTTTCTTGGTTCCTTAACATTAGCACCCTTTTTAATATCCAGGGCACGACAAGAAAAGGGAAACGGCCCCTTTGCCAGGTGACATTTTGCGAAACACATTTTGTCCTAAATACATTACCTCAGGTTGGTAGCATTAAATTATTATGGTATGTAAATGTTAGTTTTTACAAAACGTATTCTTGTTTACAGTGTTTTTATCTCGGAATAGCAGGTTGGTCTTAGTATTTGTGTAGGTGCACATACATTGTTTTAACACATAGACGCACGCATATATTTTAAACTCAAATAAAAGCTCACGCGCAGTAATACTACTACTATTATACTATAATTTAGATTTTTAATTCCTAACACCATTATTGTTCCCTAACGAATATAACAGTATTAAAGTTGTAAAAATGCTCTGAATAATAAAATATATTTCTTGGTAGCAGGCAATATCGAAATGTGGGGTTCTTATCAAAATTTCAGTGACTTGCTACTCGGGAACCATAATTTCCCACTTGGCTTCAAGCGATATAGGATAGGAGGTGGATATTAAATATGTACATTTTAATTATAAAAGTACCTCCAATTAATTTGGTTACTTTATGGAATAGAATAATAAAATGTGCTGATAGAGAGTAAAATATATTGCTATGAACGATTCAACGAGATAGTGTAGGTATTTAGGTCACAGAAAAAAAAAGGTCACACGTATAATAATGAGTGCAATTTGGTCACAAGAGAATATTTCTCTTTAAGTAATTTTAAACAGTAAATCTGATCAATATTTTTATAAATTACTAGCAGTGCGCCCGCGGCTACGCTCGCGTTGTGTAAGATATTCCCGTGGTAATAAGACTTTTTCCTAATGCCCTTCAGGTAGCAACCGCCCCCGCCGGCGGGGACGCGGAACTAATAGTAGAATTAATTCAGTAAGACCCGGTAGGGGTCATTCTTCTCCGATGCGCTTCTCGCCCTGGCAACGTTCTGGGCCGCGGTCCGAGCCCGTCTGAGGGCGCCCCCAGATACGTTGTCATAAAATTCCAAAGGGGTACGAGCCTTCTGCTCCCCCGCAAGTCCGCGCCCACTATATTACCACTCTGGTATAAATAGTGATTAGGTCCGTCAAATATAAAAAAAAAAAAAAAAAAAGACTTTTTCCATGTGTTAATTAATCCAGGTTACAAACTATCTCCATTCCAAACAACCAAATCCGTTGAGGGGGACCAAACATCCAAATATATTTTCACTTACAATATTAGTGTGATTCCGTTCACATCGAAATATCTACAATATACTGAAACTAAAAATTCGAATGCTTTCATGGCTACATTATATCAACCAATGAATTAATAATAAGTGCAATAAAGTACAATTCATTCCTTCTTTTTATATTGTTGTACCTACAACCTGTTGGGTGGCAAGTTCAATAACCGAACTCACAATCTATGGCGTAGGTTGTATCAATTTATAATCACAAAATATATATTTCGTAACATTATATTGCGCCGTGTGGTGACGGCAGAGTAGAATACATTTGTCACCAACCCCTACTCTTCCCGTGGGTGTCGTAAGAGGCGACTTAGGGGCTACACATTGAACAGGGAACGGGCAGCAGCGCTCTCTGATACAGTAACCTTTTAATCTGCGATCTCCAACCCGCCTGCCAAGCGTAGAGATTATGGCAAAAGGAGGCTCATAGTCCAGCAGTGGACTGTAACGGGCCGTTGATGATTGATGTTGATGAACTTTATATATGAATGTGCGCGAAGACTCAGTCTCGAGTGCATCCTCAGGAAGTCTGATGTCGGTATTCAATTTCAGTTAACATATATTTTCATGGCAGCCCTGATTCTACAACAATACTCAAAATCCAAAACTAAGAAAGCCCTTTTCGTTTTTTAAGAAACATAATGGTTAAACAAAAGGTGGCTGGTGTTGGCTGGATGAGAAAAGCGGGTGATCGTGCGCTTTGGCGTGCCCTTAGGGAGGCCTACGTCCAGCAGTGGACTGCAGTAGGCTGATTGATTTGATGATGGCTAAACACGGAGCACAACACAAAGAGAACTTAGGTGGTATAGTGGCTAGTGATCCTACATTCTTGCACAGTTTCGAATCCCAACACGTACTAATGTGTTTCCGAATTTCGATTTAATAAGTACGTTTATGCGACGCACTTAATCTAAACCCGCACGCACTCGCGACGAAATTCACAGTTTGTGTGAGATCGACCAATCCAATATGTGACGAAAACGGCCTGATTGATCACCGTAATTTAAATAGGCCCAAGCACCTCAGTGGAAATAAGAGCTGACAACATTCTAGTCTAGAATCGCAGCAATTCTAGACCTGAATATAGATCTAGAATTCACACTTTGATATTTACACGGCTGAATAGTTCGGTGATCGGCAAAGGATGTCTACTAAAGTGAAATCTTCGGAAGGATGTAAGAAAGAGATTTTACAAGGCTCTTCAGTGGTACATATTCAGACACTCACAACATAACATCAACATCATCAACGACCCGTTACAGTCCACTGCTGGACTATGAGCCTCCTCCACTTAAGTGGAGGGTTTTGCCGTAATCTCCACGCTTGGCAGGCGGGTTGGAGATCGCAGATTAAAAGGTTACTGTATCAGAGAGCGCTGCTGCCCGTTCCCTGTTCAATGTGTAGTCCCTAAGTCGCCTCTTACGACACCCACGGGAAGAGTAGGGGTTGGTGACAAATGTATTCTACTCTGCCGTCACCACACGGCGGCCGTCACAATATATATTCTAATAAAATGTAGATATTTAGTTTTTATTATTAATTTCATTTCTTATGTGCAAATATTCAAAATTATGGTTAGTCCATAAAAATATTTCCTCAATAATAATGGTAGGTAGATTGGTAGAGCCTTTTTTATTCTGAAGGTCGTAATTTTTTGTTAATTTTTCTTTATCATACATGATAATAATATATCAACGACTTTTCTCTAGATACAAGCATCGACAGACTAAAAAAATATCTATACGTTATCCGACTTTTTCAATTAGGCCATTCCAAACAAAAAAGGCTCTACCAGCTACTTACGTACCACTATATTTATGTATGTATTTTATTGTTAATTTCGAGTTTAATTAATCAATTGAATTATGTGCACTGATATAAAAACTGCCATGTATGTATGTATTACATATATGTACCTTGTGTAGCATTTATTGTACTTTTAACTTACATGATTTATTGTATTATTCTATTTTTACTCTCCTGTTTTTTCTCATGCTCTACCACGTCTTTTTTGCGGCCTTGGAGGGTGGTATGTGGGATGTTTAATTGTTTAAAGATTTGTTAAGAATGAACTGTTTGATAAAATGTTAAAAAATAATGTAAAATTATAAACTGTTAAAATTATAGAAAATGTTACAAAAATGTTGTAGATATGTTAATTGTTCGAGTTGCTTGACGTAACTAACTAAAAATATGTAAAATTGATCGAGCCGATCGGCGCCGCATATTCGGCAAAAATGTAAAATATAGGTTACACGCGCCGGTCGCCTCAAGCCTAGTTAAAACAATGTACTTTGACCGTACACAAAGGTTGCCTGGAAGAGATCGCTACAAGCAATAAGGCCACCTTTGCGCACTCAATCTATATGTTTGTTATCTGTTGTTTTTATGTTCATTTTGTGTGCTATAAAGTGTCTTTACATAACTACAGTCCAGAAGACAAACTATCTTTCGTTGAAATTAGGGCGAACCTACACCCAATATCCATTGACTCGTGAACCAGAAAAATGTCTCCAGCCCGCCTAGTTCGGCATTATGATTCGTTTTTCCGTCATCTTCTAGTAATGAATAATTCAGCCCATGAGCCGACGTTTTTCTGTGTGACTTTCTCGCGTTTTGAGCCTTACCGTGGCAGGTCTAGACAGAAAAAAAGATGAAAAATTGCTTGATGTGGGTGATTTTGATTTAGTATTGATTGCATTCGAATGGCTTTATAACACTGAAAAATGCAACAGAACGGAAACCCAGAAATGACATCGTTGACAACCTACATACAAGACTTACTTATAATACAATCAATCTACCTATCACAGTTTCCTCTAGCCACATTAAGTTGGCAAGCATACTAAACAATTTTTCTAATGGAGCATTTAATTTTATTGACAGCATTTAAAAAAATTAAAATAATAGTTCTAATTAAGAATAGAATAGAATATACTTTATTGCACACAAGGATATAGCTTGAAAATACAGAAGATAGATAAAAGGGTGTACAGAAGGGCCTTATTGCTAAGGTAGCAATTTCTTCCAGGCAACCTTAGGGTACAAGAAAACTTTATTGGAACTGTGGGACGATAGATGGCTCCAGGTGTACTTCGTGGATTCTTTGTTTTAAATCCTTTTATGGCCCTGGGTGACTCGCCGGATTTCTTTGGATCCACGAATCGTCAACGCCATCTATCGAAGTTTTATGAACTATTTCATTTTTTAATTAGGTAGTTGTCGGAAAATCCCCCATTGGATGATATAAAAGCGTGTAGGCCTGCCAAAAGCATGAACAATCCGGTCGAAGCGCCAGTCGTGTTTTTTTTACTAAAATAGTTTATCTAAGAATAATTACTTCTTCAACAGCCTCCATGGTTTTGATCCAGAGGTTTAAACTTCGATTCCCGGTAGGAACATTGATAAAATTACGTTATGAGACGTTATGAGATGAGTTATTTCATTGCACGAAAATTTCGAAATTTGTTTCGAAAGGCATGTTACACCGCTGCACCACACATATAAAAGTAGCAGCACTGAGAAAAAACATCTGTCAGAACTCTGGACCATAATAATGTAGGAAGAAGAAGAGGCGCGTCTGTCTTTGTGAATGCATGTATGTAATAATGTCTCCACGATAAGAATGAATAAAATAAAATCGTGTACAAAGAAAGGAAGTCAAAACTTTGCTGCGGGCTGGACTTGAACCTGTACCATATTTTGTAAGAGCTGAAGAAACTTTGGTCCTCTTTTTATATTTCTTTTATCTTCTGAGAAAAAGCACACCACTTCACAAGTAAGTATTATCTTGGCGGTAAATTCTTGAGAAAATAGTTGACGTAATTTTTGCAACTAGTATAAAATATTCGAAGAATACTTAAATACCATATCAAAAACTTTAATAAAGCTATTGTTTGAAAAAGACCTAAAATTCATTTATTACGAATCTTCGCATGGAAACAATAAATCAGAGCTTAATAACATTTTCTCGTGCGAAAGAAAAATCTTTTTGTGATTTCTAGTAATAAATCTAGCGAAAGTAAAAATTAGATTATCTAGAAATTATTATTATTAATTGTACACTTCTTGCTTTAATAATTAATCAAATTATTGTCAGACTGTAAGAAATTGAAATGTATTTTCTAGATTATATCAGCCTCTTTATTATAGAACGATACGTGACACCATAGGTAGTCTATATTTTCTTTGGTGACACATAGAAATAGAAATAGAAATGTATTTATTTGTACAGATTTTTGGTACATTAACATGGTGTTATAAATAAATTTGAATCACAAAAATCTGCCCATTACAGGGCGTACAAATATAACCAATTACTAAAATATACCTAGATCCACAACAATATTATTAAAAAAATTATATATGTATAAAAAACTAATAAAATAAAATGTCAATTATTAAATGTTACATACATAGTTTCCATTTTTACGTGAGTGTTTCCGTTTTGAAAAATCATTCTTGGGCCCCTTTTTTAACTCGCGTATCTCACGTCTCGGAATATGTACCAAATCAAGAAAATTACAACCAACAGAAGAGTTTATCATTTAGCGACGTAACCAAGTAGATTTTACATATAATCAAAGAATTAAAATCACCGAAAATCGCCCTTCAAAATTTGCAAATCTGTTTTCTCAATATTTTCAGCGACAACAACATATTATTTTTTTGTATTTTTTGTAATACCTAAACGGCGAAACCAGCTAGTTTTTTAATTCGTTCTATATTTTTCCCAAAAAAGAGAAAAGAGTTCAAGAAAAACTCGTTTTTCGCACGATTCCTGCGCAGTGTCGGACGTAACCTCCGTGAAGCATCGCACGCTAATATGAACGTTATTTCAGTATTGCGTCGGTTGAACTTTCAACTAAAGAACAGCGTTGAGTTAAATAATAAATTAGTTAAATAATAATATCAGCTTCCGTGGTCTAACAGTAGACTATTTGTTTCTCATTTCCAGAAGTCCTGGGTTCGACTCCTGGTGGGGTGGGACTTCTTCAATACGACCGGGTTCGATTTCTGAACTGTCTATGAGTTTCTTTTTTAATCTATTGATGATGTTTTTCTTGTTACTAAAATCGATGAAATGGTTCCTAAGAACAGATCTTCGTATGTCATTATAACTGACCGATCTACTCGTAAATGTTACACCCTAGGGTACTAGTACCTCCCTTACTCCACTACTGAAAACTGGTACAAATTGGCTGAAATGTGGCGGAAGTGTACTGAGAAGTGGCCGGAAGTGGCTGAATCTAACAGGAATTTATTCGCCTGACGTGTGCACTGCAGCGAAAAATCTATCGAAATATCTTCGGAACATTCTGAGTGATATTTGTATATAATCGATATTTTTTTTGCCTTTACTAGAAATGTTGTAAGAGTAGTCATTGTCTGATGTTTTGAAAGATAGATATTATGAGGATCTGACACCAGCCTAATTAATCCACTGAAAAATGAACAAGCCTTAGTCGACCACGCTCGCCCATTACAGTTGCAGGCTCGTCGACTTCACACGCAACCGTTGAAATTCTCCGTAGTAATGTGCGTGCATGCAGGTTTCTTCACGATGTTCTTCTATGACATAAACCCGTCAAATAAACGTAAAAAAAATAATGTTCAAACGCTTTTGTCTCCGACGATAAGAAATCCATGAAAAACACTCCTTACACAGCAGAGTCGGAAAACAGTGTATCCAATAACAATAACATTACTGCTGTGGACAGACCCAATTAACCTCAAGAGCCATTTCCATATGGTTACGAGTATAACCACGGTTATAACTGTACAGGCAGGCGATTAAACAAACAGTTCCTTGAACAAAAGTGAGGCAATCGTAGGGCAATTAAGGCTACAATACTTACGGGTGCTGTCGGAATTGCTTTCTTAGGCTGCGCCTTAAAGGCTCGTTTAGATGAGACAGTAAAGGTATGATTCCGATGTTTGCAGCAGCACGACACGTCCACGTATGTAATTTAGATTTGAAGTACGGCTCCGTCGGTGGTCTAGTGTCTAGGGCCGCTGCCTTCCCTCCGGGAGACGCGGGTTCGATCCCCACCACATACCAATATGTTTTCGAATCGTTTATTCGACGCTCTTACGGTGAAGGAAAACATCGTGATGAAACCTGCACACTCCTGCGAAGAAATTCAAAGGTTGTGTGTGAAGTCGACCAATCCGCACTGGGCCGGCGTAGTTTACTAAGGCCTAATCGCCCTAATTCAGGGTTTGCTCGAGCCCCTCGGTGGGGACGTATATGAGCTGTTGATGATGACACAAGGTGCAGAAGCACTCGCCCACGAAACTCTACAAGCATCCCGTCTATTACATTTTTAAATTGGTATCCTAATCGTCCCTACATGGTAATTTCTTAACCCCGTTACCGGATTTCTACCTACACAACGCAACCTCCAGAAAAGTCCCAAATAGGTAGTTCAATGATTCTTTTTTATACTGTTAAATACACAGCCGGCAGCCGGGGGAGCAGCTAGTGTTTGAGCCCCTTGAGCACGTTTCACGACAGATAAGTAATCTAAAACTACAAGAACTTTGACTCTCTACCTACTATCCTATACCAGATAACAATAGAGCAATTCTAGTCCGCTACAAACGCAGCAGGAACGCGTTAGCTCCAAGCTGAGGGCGAGGCCACGCTCTGTTGTCTACGAAAATTACTTTGTTATGCTCCGCGGGCCCTTAACTTCGAACTTACGGTGTACGTACGGTGCATTGATTGTAGAGTGCGATCTGTCCCACAGGTGAGCAATAGGCCACTATTTGGGACTAAGAAGTCTGTGGATAATATGATGGATAAACCGATTTAAAAAATGGAGTAAGAAAATGAGGCCTTTGTTATGTATGCTCGTCTGATTTTAAAATCCAAAACTGGCTTAGATCTAACGATAGATCCACGAAAAAGGCAAACTTTTCAAAGGATCTTGTTCGAAGGTTTTTTTTTGAAAACTTTAAAAAAATCTGGTTTTACTAGGAATTAAAAGTGGAGGTGTATTCAAAATTAAAAAAGTCTTAATTTCCACACTTCAAAATTGTTTTGTTTGTATCTCAGTAATAGATTTGATAAACAGTTGGATAAAAGAAAAAAATATTGCTCTGACTCAGATCTTTGTAAGTAAAATTCGAGGTCGAAATAGAAAGAAAATCCAACCAGCCCATAATGTTTTATAACACCTTTTGACCTTTCTCAATGACACTACTTTCGATTGATGGTGGCCCGGTGTCAATCTGTCCAGCCGTTTGGTAAATGGTCGACCATTACCCCTTATCCTTTGACTTCTAGACCAAATTTTTTTTCCGTTTCAGTCTGAATTATTAGCTTGAACAGAAATCGAACGCTTTGTATCTTTTTCAGATAAAAATATTGAAATTAAAACATTAAGTTTTAATTAAAGACACTTGCGCTACAAGACACAAAACTTGGTAATAATAAAATAGTTGTACGATTGGATTGTAGGATTGGACAAAATGTCAGTAGAGTCCTTTAACCGTAACGTGCCTGCCAAAATACGGAAAATGATCTACATTTTGTATTCATAGTGATTACATCTTTTTCTAAATATTATCATGTTATTATCAGAACTGGACTCAAGAGAAAAGTAAGGATTTCTTTGTTCAGCACTGGACCTAACAATTCTTTAAAAATACAATAACCATTAAAAATATTACATTACCCAAGATAACAATCGTACAATAATTATTACTGTTATGTTATTGTAAGCGCTTAGATCAAATTGTCATTTCTACCAAAACGTTTCATAATAACTCAATTATACTAATATTAGTTTAGGATTGTAATTTTCGTTGTGTAATTTTGTGAACAGCTACGCGTAAATGTAATTCCGTACCAAAGATGAATAAAATAAAAACAACATTATAAAGAAATACTATAAGGTCCTTTTAAGGGCTCTTGAAGTACGGCTTCAATACTCTATGGCCTCATACATCTTATCGTTAGGTTCATTCATCAAAATCAGCCCCGTGGTTTAAATAAGTACTATGGGTAGGTAATTGGACGAATTTCTAATCTACAAGTAACACAGAATCAGTATATCTTTGGAATATGCGTTCATAAAATTGATAAAAGTTATAAAAAAACAAGTAACATTTGCCATGGTCTGACGAGCGCTTGACAATCATTCTGGACACAGAAATTACACACATAAAAAAGTAAAGCCAAGTTAAGCTTTTTTTAATTGAGGTTCCGTTGCATTGCAGAACTTAATGAACCTATCAATACCGACAAACCACACTTGGTTTAAATAAATAAGATTTAAAAAAACAACAAGAAATACCAGATTTTTTTAAAGTTCTATTTTAAATAAAATTACTCATTAAAAATAGATTTAATGAATAATAAGGGATCGGACAGTTCCTATATTTACCATATTTTATGAATTATTTTTAAAATATAGATTAGTAGCAGACGATTCGCGAAGAAAAAAACAGAATCGGTTGATAAACGAATTTACAGTTATTTTTTAAAGTTTCAATATATCTGCCTCTTTCAAAAACGATTTTTTGTATGGAGATTATATGGCCGTGTGGTGACGGCAGAGTAGAATACATTTGTCACCAACCCTTACTCTTCCCGTGGGTGTCGTAAGACGCGACTTAGGGACTACACATTGAACAGGGAACGGGCAGCAGCGCTCTCTGATACAGTAAACTTTTAATCTGCGATCTCCAACCCGCCTGCCAAGCGAGGAGATTATGGCAAAACCCTCCACTTGAGTGGAGGAGGCTCATAGTCCAGCAGTGGACTGTAACGGGCCGTTGATGTTGATGAGTCCGATCCCCTATTATAGGTATCATATTATGATCCTTTAAAATAGTGTCAGCTAATTTATTTATACTTTGTATATAGGTCCCCAACGAGGGGCTCAAGCTAACCCTGAAGTAGGGCGACCAGACCATAGTCGACCACCCCTGGCCCAGTGCGGGTTCGTATAGGTTTATTCATTTTAAAAATACCATAACAAAAAAATTGTCTGAACCTGAAATTAAAGTAGTTTTTATAAACCTTTAAAAAAAGTAAACCGGACCCCAAATCTCACGCTTTGATATCTCTAATTTACATCAAATTTGTACAAAAGAAATCATATTCTTTTGATTTGTAAGACTACTTTCGTTTCAAAATTGTAGCCCATCCTTAGACGACTCATTTAATATTCAGCTTTATTCGTAAATAATCAAAGCTGAAAGTTGAACAAAGTGCTTAAAACCATTGTAGCGTGAAGGAATGAATGTGTACACCATGCCAGTGCGCCGCGATAGTAAAGTAGTTTAAGGTTAAACATCAGCTGCTGCACTAGCGCCACCAACAGAAATAAATCATTTACTTAATGTCAGTGACTTCGATCGAAATTATTATGTATTTAACGACAATAGAAGGGTTACAAGTATATTTTAGTTATTGTTTTACAGTCGTAAATATAATTAATAAGTTATGTAAGTCGTAACTGTTTAAAGTGGCCATTCTTGGCAGTTACGGCCGATTGATTTATTTCAATTGGTGTACTAAAGATGTATAAGTCGCCTAGTACAAACGTAAGCACTACTTGTAGATAGTCTATTTTTTGTATTGTTTTTTCTTCTTGTAAATTGTTGTCGTTAATAAAGAATATTATATTGTGGATAGAACTAATCACAGGAGAAGTGGCAGGAAGCTCTAGAGCGAACCTGTAGATTATGCTTTTCTTTTCGTGTATGTATTGTCAAGTTTTCGGTAAATCAAGCTTTTAGTGGCTAAGAATTTTATTATGTCACAATAACATTATTTATTATGATGCTATACGATGAGCTCGCTTTGGAGGTCGTTGAAATAATCTAAAACAATCTCTTTTACTGTATATCTTCTAACTCTTCAACATCAACGGCCCGTTACAGTCCACTGCTGGATTATGAGCCTCCTCCACTTAAGTGGAGGGTTTGCCATAATCTCCACGCTTGGCAATCTTCTAACTCTTAACCTATCTTAATAGTGCTAAATAAATAAATAATAGGATCCACATGACAGCAATAATGAAGACATTAGCAAGCCAGTACGAAGGCGAGAGACTAGACTAGACCAGGAGGCGTTCTAGCTATTGATAAAATTATTTAACTGGCATTGTTTACTGGCATAGTGAAGACGTACGTCAGCACTCTGAGAACTGCGTTCTGGAACCATAATAGTAGTATAAATGGGCGAATCAAGAAGTCAAATTAGCTGTTAAAATAAACAAAAATGGCGTCACTTAAATACAAGTTGACATTTTGTGGGAATTCACAGTGAATGTACCCATTTTGATAGTTATTACTAAATTTACTGAGGTATTTTTAAGGTTTTTGGCCTTCGTTCGAAGTCAATCTTACGCCTCATTTGGTTTATAGGCTTTTTATAGTAAATAAAGTTAAGTGTTTGTGATAATAAAATCGGGAAATGGGGAAAATCTTAGTAAATAAAGCGAGCGTAGCCGCGGGCGGACCGCTAATTGCACAAATATATTTTCACATTTATAATGTAAGTGTGATGTGATAAAGTTTATTCAAATTCCATTAGAATTTCCCTCCCTGTTTAACAATTCCTCTAAGCTTTGATTGTCTGTCAGCATGTTCCTGTTTTCTTACTTAAGTAGTTATTTATCTTTGTATATAAGTATATATCATTGTATACATATTTATATAGTATATTATGTAGTTGTATTATTTATTTATGTAGCTATATTGACATATTATGTATGTAGGTATATATGTATGCCCTAAGTATAAGTAGTTTGTTTATGTAACTTTGATTATTAGTATTAAATAGCTTATCCTATTCTGTTTTTCTTGTGTGCACCGTCCCATAGTTACAATGAAGTTTTCTTGTACACTAAGGTTGCCTGGAAGAAATTGCTACCTTAGCAATAAGGCCGCCTATCTGTACACCCTTTTATCTATCTTCTGTACTTTCAAGCTATATCCTTGTGTGCAATAAAGTATATTCTATTCTATTCTATTCTAGAATTGGGGCATCACCTGAGCATCAATATTCCGGACGTCACCCTTATAAAAAATCGCAGCTTCATATAGAATTTATTGCAGGGACCCCAGTTTTATTGAGCTTTAATACCGCTCGCTTATAACGTGAAAAGGTTCTTTATTATTTTAAAGTAAAATTTTATAATGCATGTTTGCACTGCTTTTTTTTTTTTTGTTTTTTTTTTTTGTTTTGTTGTCTTGTCTATGTATGTGATTTTACTGAACTTAACCTGCAAAAATTGTATCTGAATTTGCTTCTTGTCAATCGTTACATACCTATGTTATTCGTAAAACACGTGATGAACTCCTTAGCGTGCCTTCCGAACCGCAGAAAAGATAGAAATAAATGTCCTTAGGAGCTGTCCACTCGCGACACCAGTCTACTCGTGACCATGGAGCGTGCAACCGTTCCGAAATGTCGACGTAACAATATTAAATATAACCGGGGTAACAAACCCGCAAATGACGACTGAAAGATACAGATAAGATACTATTTTGATATATTAATTCTGTGGTTTGGTTTAGCGCGGTAAAAGAGAAAAAATACTAAAGATTTATTTAGGGTATAAATAAATATAAATTAAATATGTGGGGACATCTTCACACACGGCCATCTGATCCCAAACTAAGCAGAGCTTGTACTACGGGTACCAGACAGCTGATATACATTACACAAATAGATAAATACATACTTATATAGATAAACAACAACCAGACACAAGGCAAATATGTTCATCACACAAATGTTTGCCCTGGGCGGGATTCGAACCCGCGACCCTGTGCGTCGGAGGCAGATACACTACCACCTGGGCTACGGAGCCGTCAACGAAAAACGAGCTTTTCAGAAAATCAATTTTCTAGGCTTACTGGACTGGATACTCTAGACTTTTATCTGTCAGTCACTAAAATAAATCCCAAGTTACCCTTTACCTCAGAAGAAAAAATCGCAAGCAAAATTAAATTCTTTTGCGTCGAAAAGGCTTTAGCGCTAAAAATCTCGCATTGCCAATGAAACTCAATTTATCGAAATAACCGGATTAATCTGGGCATTCGTAAAAATAAATTTATTAAAAAAACAACCCTTCCTTTGGTCCCGACATATTTTATGAACGAGCTGTCAGTTTCCAATATTCCATTTTGAGACGAAAGGCGGTTATCGCGTTGGAAAAACAAAATAAAAACGTTTATAGGCTAGCGCGGTTAGTTTTAAATGTTAGGGTTCTGTGATCATTTTAGATTTTATCTACATGATTCATCGTCATAATCATTAGAGTTCTTAGAGCAGCGGCGACAGATTTTAAAATAGACTTTTGACATGGTTCGTATAAAAACTATTTCAGTATAAAATTGCCAGGACAAATGTCTTTCGAGAGTATACGGATCATCTGTCTTCGGACATTTAAATGATTCAGCTTGCAATGCTAACCAAACTTTCAAGAACCTTCATCATCACAACCGAACATGACAAAGACTGAATTGTTAGACATCCTTGGGGGTGGCCTTTATCCAGGAGTCAACTGACTGAAGGATCTCCACAACGACCGATCCTGCACCGCCCACATCCAACATCTGACCTTCACCTGCCAAACGGTCTACCTTCAAGAACCAGGGAATCCTAACTGACCACAAATAAAAGACAATCACAGTGTCAGACCAGAATAGTTTATAAATTCGCGGCATTTTATTGAACCACGACTATTTTGATAGGAAGCCATTTTGTTTTAGCTCTTTTAGGCGCGGTTTATACAGAAGAGACGTGGCGAGGACGTAGGACGGTTGTGGATAGTCAAAGTAAAATAAATAAAAAATAAACATGTGGGGACATCTCACACACGGCCATCTAATCCCAAACTAAGCAAAGCTTGTGCTATGGATATTAGACAGCTGATATACATTACTTAAATAAGATACATACTTATATAGATAAACAACATCCAGACACAAGGCAAACACAAGTGCTCATCACACGAATGTTTGCTCGGAGCGGGATTCAAACCCGCGACCCTGTGCTTCGAAGGCAGGCGTATTAGAAAGAAAGAAAGAAAACAGGCTACGGACGGAGCCGTCAAGTAACACAATACAAACCTTAATTAGTACGTAGCATTATTATATTGCGTACTATCCGTCACTGTCACACTTCTAGTATGTTTGTTTATTGTTTTCAGAATGTAAAAATAAGTTTTCGATAAGTCGAACCTTGAATTCATGTTTCTTCAACGCTCTTCGGAAAACTGCACACTCCTGAAAGGAATTTAAAAGTAGGCTTAAGCCCCTCGATGGAGATGGATATTAACTGACAAGATAAGAACAAAGTACCTGTATACCACTTTGTCATCATCATCATGTCATCATTAATAGTAAACCTGTTGTTTTTTTTTTGGCACTATTAGACTTTGTGCCAGTGTCAAGTCGAGGTAGGGAAACTGAACGCGAATAAGCAGCCCTTAAAAAAATAAGGATAAAAGATTTGATACTCTCCATCAAAATGATTGACACAAACAATCATACTGATGAGACGTAATCCAGTTTGTCTGTCCGTCATAATCACTGACGTCTATCATAGTAATTCGCTGGACTAAATATCCATACGAAATGACGATTGCGTTTTTTGAAAGTTCCTGTTAATATTTATATTTATTTCAATTAACCGTTTGTGTTGTTCTTTGCGTTTTAACAAATGGAATATTTCTCACTCTTCTCCCGTCTTGTAAAGGAAGATTGGTTCTTCTTCACATTTTTTCAAGATGCTCGTACAAGCGTGTGTTCTATTAAATTATACACCGTGAAATTGCATTGGTTTATTTTCGTTTAAGGGAGTGTTCACTGTTAAGTCCATTAAACTGGACAACTTTCCCTAAGGAACATGGGCTATAAAATGATGGATGGAAAAAATGGATCGTTCATACAAAACTGCACGGCCAGCTAAAGGATTTACTATGGGGGAAGCATCTTTTTTTTCATTTGACAGACTATGTTCCCTAGGGATTTTAACGAAAATCAACCAATGTAATTTCACGGTGTATAGCTTCGTTGACGTGTTGACGACCAGGTTAGATAATAATAATATAATAATTTATTTATTTCAGAGAGTATGTTACAATTATATAATTATTTTATGAAATTAAAAATTAAGAAATTTAAAATCATTATTTATTAATATAATTAATTAATTCAAATGTCACAGGTACCTACATAATGTTAAAGTTGAGGGATAAGGAAACATTATTTTGTCAGTTGAGGTATGGAAACATTTCAAACAGTTAAAACAGTAATTAGCTGAGCACCATATCTGTCTGAGCATATTACTATGTCATTCCCGGTACAGGGAATCCTAGACAGTGAGTATTCAGTCCAGCTTTCTAATAAAATAAGGTCAGTGGTCATAATCCTTTATTTGATGTTACCCGCAACACGCGGTGTCGGCAAAACGGGTATTACAGGACTTACGTGTGACGTCAGCCACAAAGCCTTTGCAAATTGTAATTAATTAAAAACACACTGACACCGATGTACGAGTAAGTTAAAAAAAATTGACGTGTTATTAATAATAACTGCGGAAAAAAATATATTTTTTATTATCTTTTTTATCTTCTTGTGTGTCTTTCGACATTATCCTGGTTTTAAAAGGTAAATATGCCAAAAATGGGCATATTTAACACGGGAAATAAGTACCGTTCCAGCTATTATCATCATTATCACACAAATATCATATTATTATAAATATTGTGATACTATGTTTGGAATTTCGGATGTTTAGATATATTTTGTTTAATATTTTATATTTTTATTGAACGAATTTGGATGAAATTAGGAAAGGAGATAGCTTGTACCCTGGACAACACACAGGATGGGAAAAAATCTTTCTCAACGCAAACGTAGCTGTGGGCGGGCAGCGAGTAGAAAAAAAATGATAATATGTATTAAGAAAAAAAGTGAAATCATGAACGGACTACTTACTACTCAATTTTTATACTCACACTCCTCAAACACACCACGCATTCCATACATTGTCATAGATTTTTTTATTTTTCTATTTAATTATTTTAGTTGCGCTGTATTGATGACCGAGAGGACCTGGAGTCCTAAAATACAGGCCTTGGTGTAGGAAATAGGGTTATGAGCCAAAGAAAACTTTATATTATTTAGCTTTAATAATTAGTATATTATTTTATAACTTATTTAGCACTGGGAAGATATTACACGACCTTTACTAACGCAGTAGAAAATCCGAATGTGAACAGACAGAACTGCCAGACAGAACGAAAGATAATTTGGCGGTTCGTTCACTCATTCACTCACCTTCACTCATTCATACAATAACTGCTATAGTCAAATCAGATTTCATATTTACAACCAATGATATTATAAGTAAAAAGACATAGATAGGTCACTTACAAGGCAAACGGTGTTTTAACATGGCACAAAACTTACACAAGGACGGCAAATCTAAGCATTAGTGCGAAAAAGAGACAAAGCGACGCGTGACCAAGTTCAGGTTGGCTAATTAGCCAACTTTTGGTGTGCCGCTTTTTGAGCGCGTATGACTTATCTACGCCTCTTTACCTAGTATATCAATGTTTACAACAGTTGAATTATAACTCATTTAAAATAAACATGAGCTAAGATTAATTTTTGTATAAATTAATAACCATAAATTCAACACTTGGCTTAGTTTAGGCTCCAGATGCCCCACAAACAATCTTATTAATTGTTATTTGTGCAGTAGTTAAGTTACAGATGTACCTCTCTGCTTGTTTGTGGAGTGAAATAAACACAATTTCTATTATTTATTTTTAATTTAAAATTTAGAACCGATCTAGCGCAATGTACTGTACTATGGGGGTGTAACACAGATAAGGATTGCAGCACACGAAGGCAGCAACGATGAGCAGCTTGATCACTCTAATGGGGAATATCCAACGAATTATCTATATTATCTAATAGTCTAGAAGAGTAACCGTCTAACAAAGCCCGCTAAAACATGGCACCTAATAATTTTGACAGACGACGACAGACAGGCAGATGATGTTGCTGCTGTACATTGAAGCTTACTTTCGACGTTCTTACAAACCGAGTCATATAAAACATCATTGTACCGCGTATTCGAATGTCGTATGGAATGGTTTTGCTTTCTTTGGTATTCATTTGGTGGGGTCAAGTTTGAAACGTAGTTACCCTTCTAAACTATAGATAATTCGTTGGGAATATCCTATATCACGATAATAACAGCACGGGCTTGCATTTAGTTCATATTTATTCTACTCTAAATCTTATATATTTTCACATCCTCACGAATCTGAAGATTAGTTTCTAGTAATCTTTGTTTCATGCTTTTACTACATCAAACGGAATCTCTAAACTGCCAGCAGCATCTAAGCAACCACAAAGTAAGCGCGGAGTTTCCAACATGAGCATTGAGCATGCATACTCCACAGTACCATATATACTCTATTGTATAGAAGATGCAACAAAATGCATTCCTTAATAATGACACATGGAAACAGCAGCTGCACACTGCACAAAGGGAGGCTGAAAGCTCTGAAAGCCAGTTTAGTACTGTAGTTTAGTGGGATAGTGGAGAGGACAGTACTTGCCTTAGTAACCCGGTTAGCGCACTGGCCTATTTCGTCGACTGTGTGTGGTAAGGGCTGCCTATATTCGGAAAATATCATATCGCGTAATAATCATCATCGCGTGGGTTGTAAGGTCGACAACCGACCTCACAAAGCCTGGTGTCAGTGTTATAGAGCCGCCAAAGGCCACTGACTTGGCTGATGTAACGACTAGATAGTATCCGGTACCAATGGTTTAACGTGCCTTCCGAAGCACGGAATCGTCTTTCTTTTCGGACAATCAGGTGATTCAGCCTGCAATGTCCTAAACAAACTGGGGAAAGTCTCACAAAGAGATTTTTATGTTTTAAGATTTTCGTGGTTTAACATCCGAAAATTGTGACGTTTAGTGTAAAGGGATTTTTGCTTGACAGTGTCCCCACCGGGAATTGAACCCGGAACCTCCGTAATGGGCGTCGAAATCTCACCACTCGGCCACGGATGCTGTCGGAAAATATAATAAAGAGGTTCTTCTTGGGGTATAGACCGAGCAAGGCTTTACTTATGAATATTGATTAGGTAAGTAGGAAAAAGTTTTTGTAACTTATTTTATTTAGTGTTTTCTTTTTTATTATATGATCCCATGCTAAGAATAATTATTATACTCATACCACCACGTTACATAGAAGGGCAAGAACGATACTTAATACGTTTCGTATTCGCATGAAATTATACTTAGGTTTTAACATTTTAATATAAAAAGCTTTCCGCCCGCGGCTTCGCTCAAAATCTTACAATTTTCCCATTGGAGAATATCTTATGTGTAATCTTAGGTACACACTATCTTAATTCTAAATTTTATTCAAATCCGTTCAGTAGTTGAGACGTGAAAGCGGACCGAACATCCAAACATACTTTCATCATCAACGGCCCGTTACAGTCCACTGCTGGACTATGAGCCTCCTCCACTTAAGTGTTTGGTTTTGCCATAATCTCCACGTTAGGCAGCCGGGTTGGAGATCGCAGATTAAAAGGTTACTGTATCAGAGAGCGCTGCTGCCCGTTCCCTGTTCAATGTGTAGTCCTTAAGTCGCCTCTTACGACACCCACGGGAAGAGTAGGGATTAGTGACAAATGTATTCTACTCTGCCGTCACCACACGGCAAAACTGCCGTTTCCAAACATACTTTCACATTTATAATATTAGTGGTTGTTTCCAACAGTTGGCAACCCTACGTGATTGTGAAGTTGTGCCGGTTTGGAATGTTTGTTAGATTTGCAGAGGACTTTTACCCGACGGCTATAAGCCATGGAGAGTATACGACAGTAAACATATATTTCAAATAACAAAGAAAATGTATGGCATAAAAAAAACTACGATTCACACTCGTGACGTGAGTCAATTAAACTTGACATTTTGTCCAGAAATGTTATCTTTGAAAGATTTTTCTAATGTTATTTGAAACAAAGTACTTAAATTGTATTTAATATATTTTGTTGAGATTAACAGAACCCAGAAATATATTTTGTGGTTCTTCGAAGGAACCCTTAAGCCCTCGAAGAACCACAAAATATATTTAACACTGTATAACATGGTACAAGCTGGTACAAGGTATTGCCTATTCTCAAGTCCAGGTCGTAAAAGCCGACTTAGGAAACGACATTTTGTTAAGGGATCTACACTAACTATAAAAATAATGGTTCCAATCATGTCCGAACTTTAAAAAGCTGCGCTATAAAAATAATAGATTGAAATAAACCCTAGTTAACGCTATTTTTAATGCCTTTAACTACGAATTTCAGGGGCAAGTATTTTGTTTATTGAGTTATTTTTAATTTACGTATACCCTTTAAATCTTGGCCCTCTGTCAAATGCACTCATACCTATCTAACCTACAAAGGCTCCCCACATCTCAGCCATTGTCCATATTATAAGGGATAATAATATGCCTTTGATCTAAGTGTACCACTATGAATCTGTCATGCCTGATGCTATAATAAAACCAATCGGTATTGAACAGCGGCCATCATATCCTATTGATATCGGATACAACCACAACAACTTACGTTAAACATTTCCAAAATAATCTTACCTATGATTCCGTATGTGTTATTGGTGTGGGCAGATCAATGTATGCTGGTTTTTTGTATTAGGGTGCTATGAAAGAAAGCATCCTTTTCTGAACGTCGTGGGCGGTCTTCGACTGTATATTACACTTGATCGCTTTATGATTTTGATAAAGTGTTTCTGGAAATATTTGGGCACACTATCATTTCTGAAATAGATCGCTAACAGCGATAAGGATGCCTTTGTGCGCGTTTTGTTAGTAAGATTTTTTGTGTGTATGTATAATTTATGTGTAATTTACCTATTGTCTTACTATAGAATAAAATGTTCTCTCGTTTAACATTCACAGTACTAAATTATATTACATTTTCTCAAAAAGAAATTCTTGCATTTGCATGAACATTTTTTCAGAAAATAAAAAATATAGAGCACAACTCCTCGTGTTCTGGCATAGAACAATAACAAAATAATCAATGGATGATGATGATGAATGGAAATATTGGGAAGAGATAGATTGCTTAAGGAATACACTGTTTCAAAAAGAATTGCAATGATTTTTAAACGCAAAGGAATAGGGTCGATTTTTTTTAAGTAGCGTGATTTCAAAAGTATAAAATTTGAGTTCGATTTTTGCAATTTTCCCCTCAAAAGAGAGAAAATCTAGTTTCTTAGTTTCTAGCTATAAATTGCAACAATTCGAATAGTCAAGTCATAGACTGCGCCGAATTTCGTCCAACAGCTAGAAATTAATAGTCCCATCATAGCAATCCAATCCTAAAAACTGCAGACCGTGAAGTCTCGTAATAAATCTGGCGTTTCTGCTCGATGCACTAAAACGTGGAAAAATCTGCGCGCGAGTGGAAACAAAACGAACCACTACAGCGACAATTCTGTAAGGGCACAGAGCATGAAAACAGGGAGATATGACTACGTGCCGCTTTACGATTGAACTCAAAAATACAGAAAATTTCAGTAAATCGTAATATTAGAAAGCACTCGGTCGATTCGATGCAGTCGTAACAAGTTGTTCCGCCCAAAATTTTACAGATGCCATAAATAGGTAAATAAATTACTTTAAAATAAAACGTTAAGGAGTTAAATAAACGCAAAAATATACTTATTATGATATGATTATGGTATTCGACCAAGTGCTACCAAGGTGATTTTAATGACGACATATTCCACTATCAGTTTATAGTACAGTCCAAACGCAAGACTGAGTAGGTTCCTGCGGTATGTACTCCTAAATAAATAAATAAATATATGGGGAAATCTCACACACGGGCATCTAATCCCAAACTAAGCAAAGCTTGTACTATGGGTATTAGACAGCTGATATACATTACTTAAATAGATAAATACATACTTATATAGGTAAACAACAAACACAAGTGCTCATCACACGAATGTTTGCCCTGGGCGGGATTCAAACCACGACCCGATTCGAAGGCAGGCGTGCTACCAAATACCCCTTTTCGATACGCGAGACTTCATTAGGACGTCGATATAGCGAGTTCTGTTACGTCTCATATCATCCCTCACGCACCACGAAACTACCGCTGGAACCTGTTAGCACTATCACTGTACCAATAAATTATAATCCTGCGGCATATCTCCCTGTGTTCCTTACATCTGTGTGTAAGACCGACGCGGTCGTATCTCAAAAGTTTGGCTTGAAGCCAGTTATGAACGACAATCCGACCGGAGGGTTTTTGGAAAAAAGTCGGGAATTCGCGATGTTCACGGTGGATTCGGAAAACTACTGAAATGTTCGGAGAAAGTCGGGGATACAGTAGCTAGGGTATCTCGTTCTAAAGGCGGCGGTTGAAGCTCACCACGTACCAAAGTGTTTTCGAATTTTCAATTACTTTCAACCCAGAATCTACGAAGTATACCGAATCTAAGCTCAACAATGTTGTCAGAGGGGCTCGAGCCTACCCTGCATTAGGGCGATTAGGCCTTAGTCGACCACGCAGGCCTAGTGTGGGATGGTCGACTTCACACGCAACCTTTGAATATCTTCACAGGAGTGTGCATTCATCACGATGTTTTCCTTCACCGTAAGAGCGTCGAATAAACGCACATATGAATTCAATCAACCCGAAATGGACCAGTCTAAGACCTGATCGCTCTAATTTTGAAATCGTGCTCCTCGGTGGGAATGTGATGAGCTTAAAATTGTTAATACAATAAATAGTTCTTCATAGGCTAGTCAAGCCAGTCGCTCACAAATGTTTATTAGGTTGGGTAATATCTTAGAGGTTAAAGATTAAAGGCACTTAAAAAAAATTAAAGGTAAGCTTGATTTGTTTTTGTCAAAGCTACCTAATAATAACCCACGAACGAAAGAAGGCTGTCTATGGTAGCACAATTATAATGTTTACATATAAAGAGACCGCTCGGCTCTTTAGAACATCATTAGCAAACGCATTTTCTGCCTATTATCATCAAAGAGATGCATACAATAGGGACCTTACTTGAGTACACACTGAAACAGGATGTGCTGAAAATAGAGAACATTACTGAAATAACGAATCCGTTAGTCGACCAACCCGCACTGGGCCAGCGTGGTCGACTAAGGCCTGGTCGCTCTAATTCAAGGTAGGCTCGAGCCCCTTGGTGGGGACGTATTATGAGCTGTTGATGAACAAATCCTTACTAAAGTAAGTTTACTAGCCTAAGGTTATATCTTCTGAACCTATTTTGATGCAACTTTTTACATAATTAGTTAGTAGAGTAGTAGACACTTAAAAACAGACATAAACTACTTTCTACCGCAGGAGAAAAATATTATTCCCACAGTATAATTGCATGAAAAACGAGAGTAGAACATCTAGCTTTAATATAAATAAACAATTTGTATAAATTAATGTATATTCCGCCTTAAAATTATGTATTTATATTCTTTGATTTTGAAACTGGACACCCTGTAGCTACGCATTGTATTGTACCTATACATACCTATGTGCAAGTGTTTTGTATGGCATGTATGTACCTATATGTGTCTCGGTAGGTACATCAAAGTTAATTTGAGTGTTTTGGGGCGTGTAATTCGCAAAGGGTTTGTACGTACGACTGTCAAGTCTGTTACTAACTAACCGTGACGGGTTTGTCTAATAACTATAGATGTGTTAGTTTCACGTGATAGACAAAAATAGTGAAAGGTTTACATAACTAGGTCTTAGCCGCGAATTTAACGTTCTTGGTCTTTGCTTCTGCATATAGCAATTTAGCCAGTAATCAGCTTATCATGGGTGGGTATGAAATAGAAATATATAAGGTACTAGATTAGAAAACGGACGCGAAAGATATTTCTTGACTGTTAATGGAAACATGTACTCTTCACACTTACTTATAGATACGTTTTCAAACGTCTTGAGTCATTGAATGTAATGCTAAAGATATGATTGACATCTAGTTTACTTGCAATTTATATACTTATTTATTCTGCATAGTTTAGTTGTAATTTTTGTATGAGAGAATTATTGTTGTTTTAGAATTAAGTTCTTCGGACACAAGTTGAATTTGTTATCGAGTAATAAATAATAATAATAATAATAATCATTAAAATTATTGGTTAGATTTTTTTAATCACAACTCACTGATCCATGCTAAATAATAATAAAAAGATAATCTAAGTAAAATTAAGTCACTACATATTATAAGATTTATATCAGCCAACATTTTATAGTGTACTAGCCAACCCGGCAGACGTTGTCCTGCCATTTTTCCCAACACCTACCCTACTCCTACTCTGCGCAATTTTCTTTTTTTTTTTAATGGAAGAACCTTCTATGAATTATTAGAAAACATTTTAAAAAACGATGAATGAAATAGGTAAAGCCGTTCTCAAGTTAAAGCGTGACCAGGAGAAATAGGGGTTCATTTTTATATATACGTGTTACAAAAAATACCAAAAAAAAGAATATTCTTCATCACAGGCATTTAATTAAAATTTTCCCATCTCTAGTGTCATTTGACACCTAAAATATAGACTATCGATTCTCAGAAAGGAAAAGTATTTGTGTACACCATTTGTGCCTACATTTTTAAAAGAGATGTACTTGTATCAATTTATGTTAGAAAACATTTTCTTTTTTGCCTTAATTATCTTGTTTACGTATTTACAAACATAAATATTATTTTGAAATATTTAGTTCATTATTTCATTAATTTATTATTTCATAACAATTATTTAACAAAGCTTTTTTATTTGTAGTTTTTTCATTTTGAAATTAATTGTTCTAATGTGAATGTTATGGTACAAGTAGTACGTAAACATTTTTAACACGTATGTATTTTTTCTAACACGTTGTATATATATAGATAGATAGATTACATGTTTCGTCCGATTTTATAGCTGTCAAACTCGAAGCTAATACTCGCACTGTTTAATCACAAAGTAGTTAAAGCGGCGCGGAGCAACCCTTTTTATTATATTTTGTGTTAACATAACATCGTGTCAGCACACATCCGCAGTTTGTTATAATCTAACGTAACCATGATTGGACCATTGTTTGATGAACTGATTATTATGACATTATTTTGATTCGTCACAGCCGGAAAGTAAAATGGTACTTTAATGAGTTAATTTTGCATTGTACCGTTATTTTTACAACGGTATTTCGAACTAAAATTACTCTCCATTCGTCATAGAAGTGAAATTATAGCCCCTATAAATAGTGTAAAAAGTGTACAAATAGTCTACTGCATAACAATTTTCCCCTACTCTTCCCGTGGGTAGACAGATAAACGACAAAATTGGCGATTAAATATCAATTTAGAGGTGGCCATCTTTATTTTTCATTTGACAACTTATGTAGGTATCACGCCGCCGCCGTGTGCTGACGGCAGAGTAGAATACATTTGCCACCAACCCCTACTCTTCCCGTGGGTGTCGTAAGAGGCGACTTAGGGACTACACATTGAACAGGGAACGGGCAGCAGCGCTCTCTGATACAGTAACCTTTTAATCTGCGATCTCCAACCCGCCTGCCAAGCGTGGAGATTATGGCAAAACCCTCCACTTAAGTGGAGGAGGCTCTTAGTCCAGCAGTGGACTGTAACGGGCCGTTGATGTTGATGATGATAGCAATCTCTTCCAGGTTGATTCAATCATATTCAGAAACAAATCTTTATATTAAGTAATTACAAGTTGATCATTATAAAGTAATTTTATGTAACAACATATTGATGCTAAACAACTAGTCCGATTTTGATACAATAAAACAAGAAGAAATCCGAAAAGCTAAAAAAATACATAGATTACCCTTTACCACAGGAAAACGTCTTCTACTCTTATCCCACGGGAAAATTTAAAATTACATTCACGGTCTAAGTTAAACGGCGAGATCGAAATAAGGCAGCGAGCACACGTTAATATCGCCAACACTTTCCGAACGCTGCAGGATAAGGCGGTGTACACACGGGCGATGTCGTATTGTTTACAAGATAGATAGAAGCTGGAATAAAAATACTGGATTTCCCTAGAGGTGTACCGATCGTATACAGAACCATATAAATGAATTTTGGCGATGTTACGGCATAGACGAAAGTATTAATAGAAGAGCGAAGCTAGTAAAGAGGTGTCAAATTTTATTCCTGCAGTTATGAAGAAGCATACTTGCCGGAAGTTTAGATCCTAGCTTCCGACTCCTATTACATCAACAGCTCATATACGTCCCCACCGAGGGGTCGAGCCTACCCTGAATTAGAGCGATTAGGCCTTAGTCGAACACGCTGGCCCAGTGCGGGTTGGTCGACTTCACACACAGCAACCTTTGATTTTCTTCGCAGGAGTGTGCAGGTTTCATCACGATGTTTTCCTTCACCGTAAGAGCGTTGAATAAACGTACACATGAATTAGAAATTCGAAAACACAAAGGTACGTGGGTGGCAGGGATCGAACCCGCGTCTCCCGGACAGGCGGCAGTGCGGCCCTAACCACTAGATCACCGACGACCGCTCTAACTATTACACGATAATATAATTATTATGTTATGTATGGCACCTTTGGCTATATATTATTTGACAAAAAAAGAAAAGCAAAAGATACGGCGACAGATGTCGAGTTTCTTCGGTAAGTTCTTCTCCACAGAGACCGCACAATGTGTAGTAAAGTCACAAAAAAAATGTAATGACGTAACTAAGAGATACATCTCATCCGCACGCAGAGAAAAATCTGGTTGCATGTGCGAGCAAAAACGTAAATCTAACAAGAACTTTTCATTTCATTTCGGGGGCAGATAGGAAGAATAATTCCTATCTGCCCCCGAAATAATTAATTATTTTTATTTTTATTGAATAAATCATGTGGCCCGATTCTTTTTAAATTAAGCAACCTCTATTTCATGACATATTTTTATTTAGGACATTTTGTATTCAAATAAAAAAATCGCTATACTCGTTTCTCAATAGTAAACTGTAGTCGATGTAGAACGCGATATTGCGAGATAGATCCGCGCATGGACTTGCAAAGGATTTTTTTATAAAACTGGAAACGGAACGAACTATCGTTTTTAAGGTTCCGGTGCGAAAACGTTATCTTTAGTTTTATATTTTCATAGTGCTAAAATAAGTTACTTTTCGGGAAATAACAACATCTATTGATACCAAAATTGAAAGAATTACACTCGGCTTTCAATACGGATGTTCAAGATTCGAAACCCGGAGGAAACACTACCAAAACAAAAATATCAATAACACACAGCTCACGTCCCCACCGAGGAGCTCGAGCCTACCCTGCATTAGGGCGATTAGGCCTTAGTCGACCACGCTGGCCCAGTGCGGGTTGGTCGACTTCACACACAACCTTTGAATTTCTTCGCAGGAGTGTGCAGGTTTCATCACGATATTTTCCTTCACCATAAGAGCGTCGAATAAACGTACATATGAATTCGGAATTCGAAAACACATCGGTACGTGGTGGGGATCGAACCCACGTCTCCCGGACGGGAGGCAGCGGCCCTAGCCACTAGACCACCGACGCCTTCTCCTTAGTGTCCGAAAAAACATCACATACAAAAAAATGAAATCAAGAAGTAAAAAAGATAAAATATATGAGCCAAGTCAGGTTTTTTTAACGGGAAAATAAATTCGAAATAGCATACGAAGGTAGCTATATTATACACCACACCACCACCGGCACCTTCTGGGCAAACTCGTTCCATCATCGACCACATCTCGTCCCTGGCGGACCTGATTGTGGTCAAGAGTAAGCCCATCAACTAATAAAAAAAAAAAAAAAAACCCTTGGAACACTTATTCCACTTGCACTTGGCCGTTTTTTACTTTTAACATTTGCCCTCGATCCAAAACAAACCTAGCTTCCGGCAGCAATGTTCCAGGAATCTAGAAATATAATAGGTTTTTTTTTTATATACCGATGTCGGAACGGAAAATTCTCGGTATTGTTTTTCGACAAACGGATGAGTAAAAATATAGTTGTTTAAATTAAAAAATATTGTGGAACGAACGTGGAATTTGTTCAGTTTCATAGGCTGAACTTTCCGTGCTTCGGAAGGCACGTTATGCCGTTAGTCCCGGCTACTATATTATAGTCGTTACATGAGCTATGTCTGTGGCCTTTGTCGGCAGGTCTATACCTATAACACTGACACCAGTTAAAAGTTGTGTTGTGACTTTTAATCACCAGAGAGAAAAAGCTACTAAAAACAAAGTACCTTTAGAAAAAAGCGCCAATTTATCTCCAGCGTTCAAAGCGCTAACTACTTTCGGTATGAGGAGGAGAGTCAGCAAAAACAAAATGCAGCGGAATCCATAAATTCACGCCGTTAACAACTTTTTGTGCTTTTTCCGCTGACGCTACCGACTTATTGAGATGTCCACCGCAAGGTTGTTTTTCATTATCTATTCTAGATTATTTCAGGCTTTCACACGGAATGGTTAGAAACGCTAGCTTAAAACTCGCTTAAGGTTAAACGCCAGCTTCAGTAACGCCACCAATTAAAATAAATCATTTACTTATTGTCAGTGACTTCGATCAAAGCTATTGTGTTTAACGACAATAGAAGGATTACAATTGAATTTTAGTTAATGTATTATAGTCCTAAATATAATCAATAGGTTATGTAAGTCGTAACTGTTAAAAGTGGGGAAATATTTTTTATATAGATACATATTTAAAAGTGGGAATAATATGTGTAAAATTTTAGCTTTGAATGAATGAATCAATGGTTTCAACAATATGGTATAATTCGAAGGTTTGAATGAAATACTTATATTACGTTGTTTTTGAACATGATGATAACGAGGAGAGACCTTGGAATTTTGAATTTAACCAGTTTTATTAACTAACGGCGTAAGTAATAGTTAAATAAATAAAAGACGAATAAAATAAAGCGGTTTAAAAATTAAAACTGCTGCGTTTTTTAATCCTCGTGTATAAACAATTAGCGGGTGCATCGCTCGTGTGCAGCTAAATGATATTGGTTTTTGTGTTGGGAGTTTTAAATGCAATACTATGTGAAATTTACTATAGATCATACCTATAGTGTGGTGTGACTCACATGGTGTAATATAGTAAATAGACGATATAGAAAGAAGTAATGTCTGGATCGTAATTAGTGCAACGACGTGGTTACTGTCTGCCCTTTTCGGAATAGAGGCATGAATTTATGTAAGTACAAGCGGTCCGCCCGCGGCTACGCTCGCGTTATGTAAGATTTTCCCGTGGGAATAAGACTTTTTCCCGTATAAAGTACCTATCATATGAGTTAATCTAGGTTACAAACTATCTCCATTCCAAATTTCATAGTTTTATGCGTGAAAGAGTAAGAAACCAACTTTCGCGTATGAACTCATGCTTTTAGATAAATGATGCTCTGTCTACCCATTTAGGAATGCACGTATGATAAGATGAATGTGTATCGGTGTAAACATAAAGCACCCTATCTAGTAGTATTTCAACAGTAGCAACCCCAGGGAGGGAGTCAACCCAGTTTAGTTAGTCGAGAACGGCGGGAGTGAACTTTCTGGAAACTTTTTTTTTTTTTTGACAAACCGTACTTATTAGAAATTCGAAAACATGTTGGTACGTGGTGAGTTTCGATCCAGTGCTATTTTTTTTATATTTAATGCAAAACAATTTGTATTGTTTGCTTGTGCATACTTTATTGATAACTAACATATAGAAGACAATAATTGTCAATAATATACTAAAATACTAACTAAAAAAAAAAATTGTTTTAATTTAGTATTTTTAAGAAAAGAATGGAAGCACCTGTATTTCCCTTTTTAAGCTCAAATAAAAACGAAGTGTAGTTATTTAATCCCTTGGACAAAGAAACATTGTAATTTATCTAACTCTTGTACAAAACTACCAAGAACACAGTGAGTAACAGTGACTGATGTACTAGGTACGACTGTTACTGCTAGTTACGGTTACGATCCAAGTTTAGTACAATTAACGAACTGGGACGTTGCTACTTTGTCGCTGTTACTTTGATACTAGAAATAAAGGTACAAAGTATGAAATAGATGCAGTTGATAAAATACTAGCTGTTTTTTTTAATGCACCTTGAAATTTAACCCTTCGGTGCCGTAAGGAAGAGTAATAAATAGTAACTAGATCTGTAGGCCGCACGGTTTTTATTTTAATTATAGGGTAGTTTTTTTATCCTATTTTCCCTGGGGAAAGTTGGTCAGTTTCATGAACTTTTAAATTTCAAAATGTACAGCTTGGCAAAAAAGAATTAGGAAAAAATGAGGGCGCTTCTATCGCACTTGTGGCCATCTCGTAGTCAAATAGGAAAGGAAAAATTACTTGATTTATAAAATATTGTAAAATTAACGAATAACAATCAACATGGCATACCAATGGGATAATGAAAAGCAACCCAGCATGAATGGCAGCAAACTAAATATTTAGTTCCACCTGTCACCGCGCCAAACACTTTTTTGCCAAGCTGTAGTTAGTATTGTGATTCATAATCATCATCATCATCATTTCAGCCTGTTAAAGTCCACTGCTGAACATAGGCCTCTCCAATCCGGTCCATAGCCACCTGCATCCAACGAGACCCAGCGATCCTCACCAGGTCGTCGTTCCATTTCGTAGGTGGCCGTCCCACACTGCGCTTGCCAGTACGTGGTCTCTATTCAAGGACTTTCTGGCCCCATCGGCCATCCGATCTTCGTTCTGCATAATCCTGGAAGACCCCGTCAGGGTCATTCCTCTCCCGCGCGCTTCTCGCCATGGCAACGTCCTAGGCCGAGGTCCGTGCCCCCAAGTGGGCGCCCTTAGGCTGTTGCTATTAATACTAGGGGTAAGAGCCTTCCGCTCCCCCAAAAGTCCGGTTACGCTTGATACGTCGATTTTGCGACACAAGAATTAGGTCCATGTCAAAAAAAAAAAAAGCGCTATGCTGCCTGCCCATTGCCACTTCAGCTTGCTTATCCTACGGGCTATGTCAGCAACTTTGGTTCTTCTACGGATCTCCTCATTTCTGACTCGATCTAGTATTGTGATTACGAGTGTCTATATAGTAAGGAAAACTATTAGAAATGATATCGCTCCGAGCCCGTCTGAGAGCGCCCCCAGATACGTTGTCATAAATTTCCTAAGGGGTACGAGCCTTCTGCTCCCCCGCAAGTCCGCGCCCACTATATTACCACTCTGGTATAAATAGTGATTAGGTCCGTCAATGAAAAAAAAAAGAAATGATATCGATATTGTTGAACATTTATGTGTATTTAAATTACATGTTTATGGTATATGACGTTTGTCCGTGCCAGTTTCTGCAGGGCTCACGGAAGATCAGCGCCGTAGTCTACCTTGCTAGGCTACGGCTTTTGCTGAGTGAGGCCCTTTTTGTCTGGGTGTCGCAACACAGGGGCAATTTTGTAAGTATGTTGTTTTTGTATTACCATTTCATTTCTGTAAGTGTTTTGTGTCGTGGTGTCCTACAAATAAATGTTCTGATGTTTGTTCTTTGTTAGTGATGCGAACAATGTAGGCAAGAACTCTTACACTACACAAATTGTTTTTCTAAGAAAACCAACTCAATGATGCCAATAAATTACACATCAAGCCGATTTCGTAGAAAATCGTACATATAAAACAAATTATCAACAGCTCATATACGTCCCCACCAAGGGGCACGAGCCTGCCCTGAATTAGGGCGATTAGGCCTTAATCGACCACGCTGGCCCAGTGCGGATCGGTCGACTTCACACACAACCTTTGATATTCTTCGCGGGAGTGTGCAGGTTTCAACACGATGTTTTCCTTCACCGTAAGAGCGTCGAATAAGCGTACATATGAATTCGAAATTCGCATAGGTACGTGGTGGGGATGAACCTGCGTCTTCCGGACGGGAGGACCGACGCTCTTAATAAAACAAATAGATATACCTATTTCAGCCTGTTTGTATATCACAATATTGCCTTCAATAGCATTCCGTACCATAGGATCGTTGTAAATATGCTAGCAACTGTACAAATGTTTTTTTTTTGTTTTTATTTTTATTTTTTTAGACGAACTAATCGCTATTTTTTTTTTATTTTTTTTTTGACGGACCTAATCACTATTTATACCAGAGTGGTAATATAGTGGGCGCGGACTTGCGGGGGAGCAGAAGGCTCGTACCCGTTAGGAATTTTATGACAACGTATCTGGGGGCGCCCTCAGACGGGCTCGGAACTAATCGCTATTTCTACCAGAGTGGTAATATAGCGGGCGCGAACCTGCGGGGGAGCGGGAAGGCCCGAACCCCTTTGGTAAAAAAGAAAATGGGACGAACCTAGTTTACTGTGGTTTTAGGCTCAGATCGTCACTAGAATTGAGGGTATTTATATATTTTCAGCGTCCTTAACCCAAATGTAAAGTGGAAAACAAATAATAGGAGCAAATAAGTCAAAGGAGGTCGCCACGGCCCCTCTTTTTGGAAAAACAAAGTTTTTTCCTCATTGCGAGGGTCTCTGTCCGGACGGTACTCATCGGACGCCTATTACACCGGATAGAATTATGACAACCTCATAAACTAAAATATATAATAATATTCCGTAACTCATAAAATAGGATAGGTAGGATAGGACATAATTTTAATAAAGTTTAGCCAGTAAGCGATCAAACGATTCGTGTACAAAATGTATTTCTTAAGGATAAAAGAAACATATTTTGTCTGTTTCTGTGGCGGAGTACTGTCTTCCATCATCTAGACTCGACACGAAAAAAAAAAAGATTAAAACCAGCTTGTAAAAATAAACTGTATTTCAATCAGTCTAATTTCATAATTTTATTACTATTTGCAAAAAGTACATACAATGGAAAGCTTACGACAAAAAAAAATATGTTGTCCAAATGACGTCCATTACGTCTTAATCCATTTTCTAATGATATTCACACTGGGAGGTAAAGAAATGTCCCGTACATTGAACAGCGCGCGACGTAAGCAGCGAGCTGTTATTATCGAATTATTATTTTGATAATAATCTCGTACACAAAATGCGCACTGAGCTCCGGTATACGAATCCATTTCAATTAAATTTCCAATAAATTCCACGTATGACATTATATTTGTTTTTGCTATCTACCCTTATTAAGACGATTTATTGATATTTAAAAGTGCGAATATCCTTTTTGGATACCCTTTATTCACAGAGAGACAGACGCATCAAATAACTTGCAATAAAGGCCAGTTTATACTTTGACAAGTACAAGCGCGAGTTGCAAGTGTAAGTTGCAAGTGCGAGTTGCAAACAAGTACAGTTGTCAAAACAAAAGTTTCATCCTGAAAACTATACCTTAATTTATGACTTTATTATTTCTACCGGTTGTACTATTTAACCGCAAAAATGAAACTTCCTGATTATGATGATGATATCAATGAAATTGATGCTATAATACTGACTAGGCTTTGGCCTTACTGCTATGATTGAAGACTTGGCTTTGGACTTAATGCTATGATTGAAGACTTGGCTTTGGCCTTACTGCTATGATTCAAGACTTGGCTTCGGCCTTACTGCTATGATTGAAGACTTGGCTTCGGCCTTACTGTTATGATTGAAGACTTGGCTTTGGCCTTATTTCTTGAAGATTATGGAAGAAAATAAATCAGACGAGGCTGTATGGTCGTAAGATCTTTGCCTGCCAGTACGTAATGTACGGCGAAGAAAAAAAACATCTTCCTGTTGTCAAAAAGCATATTATTTATTTCCTGTTGCCAAGGAAACACTCGCACTTGCAAAAAGTAGACCGGACTTCTATTTTTAGTTGCAAGTGAACGATTAAGTTGACTTGCAACTCGCACTTGCTACTTGTCGAGGTGTAAATCGGCCTTTAACGGGCTTTTCGTTAGTCTTTTGCAAGACTAGTTGTCTGCCAGCGACTTCGCTCACGCATTTACTTAATTGTAACATTATCTAGATCATAAGCCTGGCGGCCACAATGGCCCCGATTCACACTGTCACGCTCTAATCCTTAATTTGAGTTAGTCTGTCCTTTTTACCTTTTAAAGATTGAAAGGGGACAGGAGATGGCCATTCTAATATTAGAGCTGTCAAACATCGAATTTGAACCTTATGGCCTTTATCGATTGCACAATTTTAGAGAGCACTTAAAACATGCGACTTAAAAATCTCTTAAACTGACAGCTATGGTCTTATTTTGGGTTATCATTCGTTCAAATTAATATCATTCGTTCATCACCTCTCTTTCATTGGTCATAAAAACGAAAAAGATAGCTGGATTTTAAAATTAGAATTAGAGCATGACATCCCGAATCGAGGCCAGTATCTAAAGATACAATACGGTGTAATATGCGCCTTATTCCTGCTTCCATAGAATAAACAGTCCGTTATCACCGTCTCCGATTATTATCTGCTCTGAACAGCCGACGGGGAAGGTAAACGATTTACTGCAGGAAAAAATATAAAAAAAACCTTGCGATTTTCTTTACGACTTACGACATTACTGTCTCTTTTAAAAGGTAAGGGCTGATTGAGTTATTTTACTGTTTAAATGATGATAAAATAAGGAAGCAGATTTAATTTGTATTTTTTCATCCAATCTATTCGCAAAACGATTATTGATTAGTGAAATAACGTAAAAAATAAAATAAAATAACGTGGTGGCGTTTGAACTAGGGCGTCTTCCGGACGGGAGGTAGCCGGGGCTAGCCACTGCACTGCCAACGCTTTAACTTAAAAAAGGTAATAAACAGATTTATTCTCGTAGAGCTATTTTCACATTTGTAATATTAGTTATGCGTCATATCTTCTCGTCGCCGCTACCGCAATGCCTGAAAAGCAGGGTTTAGAACCAGTGTGTCCTACCCGTTTTGACATACGGAGCCGAGACGTGGAACATGACGCTGAAGCTGGCCCACCGGCCTCAGCGAGCTATGGAAAAATCTATGCTTGGTATTTCGCTACGGGATAAAATCCGAAACGAAATCATCCGGCAGAGGACCAAGGTGGTGGATATTGTCCAGAAATGTAGCAAGCTGAAGTGGGCTGGCCACGTCTATCGCAGAACCGATGAGCGTTGGAGCAGACGGGTTCTTGAATGGAGACCACGTCTCGGGAAACGTAGTGTGGGACGCCCCCCTGCCAGGTGGACTGATGACCTGAAGAAGGTCGCTGGTGGTGGCTGGATGAGGAAAGCGGGTGATCGTGCGCTTTGGTGTACCCTTGGGGAGGCCTACGTCCAGCATTGGACTGCAATAGGCTGATTGATTGATTGATTGATTGAATATTAGTTATGAAAGAATCAGAAAACATAATAATATGCATTTCACATTACCACGACAAAATCACAAAACTAAATATTTTTTCAATGAAAAGTCGTCGAATAAGCAATAGGGTTGGCTCACTGTAATACTGGAAAATCCCATTATTTATGAACGACCAGAAATCTGGGGATGAAAAATAAAATTATAATGAGTAGTAGGATATTTTTTTATGAGTTAATTGAATTTCTCCCTTTAAGAGGGGGGTTAAAACAAAGATGATAATCTGAAATAACAAAATCATCTGACAGCATTTTAAAGTACAGTGACAGCTCAAGGACTAAACCGATTCTGATGAACAAGAAAAAAGATATAGCCAGCTCTTTACTATGTGAAAATATCCTATTCCCGCCGGAAAAACAAAATATTACATAAACCTAACCACGGGCGGAGAGCATAGTTATATGGCCAACTTCTTAAGCCACTTTTAACAGTAATTTAATTATAAAAAATAATGAACATATTGAATATGACTTCGGAGAATACAGCAGTAAGTAACACTCCTTTTGGACTTTAAAACAATCGGTTAAATAAACGAAGGGTTGCACCAATTCTACTGCAAAATCTTATTAACGATTTAAAATTACTTCCAGACGCCTGCAAAGATAGATTGCCTTTTACAATGGGTCGTCTTAACAAAACAATTTCTAATTAAGGTTAACCCTCTTAAAGTGGGGTGTTTTGAACCCTAACCGGGGTGTTTTGGACCCCAGAATCCTCCAAGCGCTTTATAGGCCATCAAAAGCAGATACGTCACAACTTTACCTGTCATAAACGTCGGAACAAACTTATGATGGCCAGATTTTAATCCCTCGTCAAGCTGATTATGGCTCTTATTCTGAAGGATTAAGGATTAGGCTAATGTTACATGATTAGGGAGTTAAGTTGGTGTAATTACTAAGGGAAATGCAGATTTATCGTATAAAATATTTTGGCTCGTTTCGGGAACTGTACTGCGTTATCTTTGTACAAGTTTTAATTAGATGTGCGTAGAGTTTTTATAGGTATTTCAACAGATAAAATAATTCCTTAACGAGAAAGTCATCAAAATGAACAACTTTCTTCAAGATATCTAATCAACATCAACGGCCCGTTACAGTCCACTGCTGGACTAAGAGCCTCCTCCTCTTAAGTGGAGGGTTTTGCCATAATCTCCATGCTTGGCAGGCGGGTTGGAGATCGCAGATTAAAAGGTTACTGTATCAGAGAGCGCTGCTACCCGTTCCCTGTTCGTTGTGTAGTCCCTAAGTCGCCTCTTACGACACCCACGGGAAGAGTAGGGGTTGGTGGCAAATGTATTCTACTCTGCCGTCACCACACGGCGGCGTGATACCTACATAAGTTGTCAAATGAAAAATAAAGATGGCCACCTCTAAATTGATATTTAAGGGCCAATTTTGTCGTTTATCTGTCTACGGTCTATATTTCAACTACTGCTGGATAAAGGTCTTCTTAAATATAACCATAACGATTGACCCTGTGCTTTCCACTCTTTGCTTACCTGTAACAAAAAACAATTACGAATGAGTACCTTAATCAAATAAGAAAATACAATTTATTATTACTATGTTAAAGGTCCATACAAGACATCGACACGCAAAGAAGAAGAACATATAATTTAACGAAATCAAGTTAAAACCTTGTCTGTTGGGGGTGTCAAATATTTGAAGCTTATCCCAATAACTTAGGAAATATTCTAAAGTAAATAAATAAATTTTAAAACCTCGGTGAATGCGGAAAAGGTACCAAAAAACCGATTTTTTATTTCTTTTTATCAAAGAAGATTTGAGTTCAACCGGTTTTCAGCGGATCTTCGCCTTTAATTCTAAAGGAACCGTCAGCTAAAAAATAATAAGCAAAGCTTTGTGGCGTTATAAAATAAGGGTTTTTTGGCGGAATTTTTAAGATGGTTGTTTAATATAGCAAAACGATAAAAAAATATTTTTCTTTGGTACGTTAAATTCTACAAATGTACGTGTATAAGCAAATAGGTTGCCTTAATGTTAATAATTTTGACATTAGTGTAAATGAAGTGAGTTGACCTAGCAAATCATGAAAATCACTCCCTAGGCTATCTTGACCACATTAAAATTAATGAGTTTAAAACAATTTTAAATTAAAAGCATTCTTCTTGTAAATTACATTGAATAAGTAGGTATTATAAATTAAGCTCTTTACTAATGATATCTTTTAAAGTAAAAAGCTTCAATGAATTTAAATTTAATGGTTTTTTGTTTAATGTGCACTTTAAATGGCACCATTTGATTTTGTCTACTATATAACTCATTAGATTTTTCATCTTATTCCATTTTTATTAACATCAAGACCCATCATAAAATACATTATTCATTCTTCATATACGTATTTCAAGTTCAATTTTTCAAATTTATTATTTAGAATATTCATGTTAACGTTTTGTAATTTCATAAAAAATATTAAAACGAATTTTAATTATAAATGGTTGGGATTTTGCTGCCACTCCTCACAGTACTCGCACCTCCGCACAATTCATCTTCAACAAACTCTGGACCATTTGTTACTGGATACAAGTCAGGGAGACAGTCAGTCAGTCAGTCAGTGCGCAAGATTCGGCGCTTATCCGTGCAGAACCATATATTATTGAGCTTAATCTTAATACGTGTTTTCATATTCAGAAGCCTATGTTCTGATCAGGACCATGGGAAATTGAAGAAGGAAATGTTGATTCTAAAAGACTCGATAGCAGATGAAAGACTTTTTTAACTGCAGTATAGATTTGGCAGTTTTAATGCAGTCAGAGTGCAGTAGATCTTCGGTAGGTGTGAAACAAAGCAAAAATGATGTCCAAAAGGTAATGTAACCGCGGGAAAATTTCTGACTGCATAATCACTCATTTAAGCTTTCCAACTACACGGGAAGGTTAGGGCGCACACTTTCGATGGCTAGTCGGTACTCGATAGTATGCCTGCCTTCGAAGCACACAGTCGCGGGTTCGAACCCCGCCCAGGGCAAATACTCGTGTTATGATCACTAGTGTTTGCCTTACTCGTGTGTATTTGTGGATGTTGTTTATCTATGCAAGTGCGTATTTATCTATTTAAGTAATATATATCAGCTGTCTGATACCCATAGATAATAATACAAACTCTGCTTAGTTATTATCAGATGGCCGTGTGTGAGATGTCCCCACATATTTAAGTTTGCATGCTCTGAAATGTAAAATGTTTGCATATGAGTGCATTTTATTCGCCAACAAACTGTATCTCTGTTTGGCGATAGATTTAAGTATGTGAATGTAAATTAAATAAACCTAAATAAATATATATATATATATATATATATATATAATATATTTACACTAATAGGGCTTATTCTCAATGTCACGCTCTAATCTCACGCGTCGATTGCACAATTTTATAGGTAGACCAGACGACTTTAAGTCATTAAAATTTCTAAAACCGCCAGCACGACCGTTCTTATTTTATTCGTTCAAAATAATATCATTCGTTCATTCGTTCTCTTTTATTACTTATTTAGACGAAAAACAAATTACGGATTAAAGCAAGTCTAAACACTTTTAGATTCTCGGAATCAGCGCCATTGTCCCAAAAACGACTCAAACCTTGAATGGCATGTGTACTGTGACCATATTTTATCAGATTTCTCAAGGCCCGATCGTCACTTGTCCGCCATTTACGGGAATATGACGGCTTCCTTCGATTGTCAACTCCTGCGCAGCTGCGAAGCGGGCGATAGTGGGTTCGATGCGCATATCAATTTCTCGATACCTTTTCAACTGCTTGTTGAATTTTTTTGTAGATTGCATGTTACTGATAATATTTAAAATAATTTTAATGTTTTTAATGATATGGGGATACTATCAAATTCACTTATAAGATTTTCCTTAGTTAGATTAGGATGCAATAACCTAATTGTACAAAAAGATGATTCCGTGTTTTGGAAGGCACGTTAAGCCGTTGATCTTGGTTTAATAGTAATCATTCCCTTGCGCCATTTCAGAAGCCTTTGGCGGCCCTAAAAGTCTGACAGGGTATGTATGGTCGGTTATCGACATAAATCATACACCTCGACCTTATAATATAGATGATATTATTATGATATGATGATTATATGCAAGTTACTTGTAATTCGCATCGAACCTGAGCCTTTCCAACTCGCAAGCCCATGTCTTACCAACGCAACCACCAGATCAACCATTCTAGTTCTACAAGTCATGCCAAGTCACGCGTCCAAAGGATTCGCGTTGCCATGGCAACTGGTTGTACTGGGGACCCTCGGGTCACTGACCTTTGCTTTGTGGTTTAGTTGGTTAGTTAGGCATCTGAGTGAGGTGGCCAGGTTCGGTTCGGTGGGATCTTTGAGGGTCAATTTTCATTGAATGAGCAACGACGAGTAATTGATACTGGATCTTATTTACTTGTAAATTGAGCTTATAGGTTCCGTAACGCAATAAAATATAGTTTAAAAAAAACACGCTTTATAAAACTAAAAAGTAAAAATTAATTCTTAATTTTTAATTATTTTAAACTTTTTAGTTTGATGTGCTTTAATAGCGTGTTTTTTAGACTATATTTTTTTTAAAATTTTTGTATTGTCACCGATTCTTGATATGAATTTGTCTGTTTAAAGTGGGTCAAAATCGAGTCCAAAGGCGTCGGTTACAAACAAACAAACAAACATAGAGGTGAAGCTATTAAAAGCGTGTTAAAAGGAACACTAGACGAATTAGAGAGGATGTGTTTAAAATGCCTCAATCAATCAATCAATCAATCAATCAACCTATTGCAGTCCACTGCTGGACGTAGGCCTCCCCAAGGGCACGCCAAAGCGCACGGTCACCCGCTTTCCTCATCCAGCCACCACCAGCGACCTTCTTCAGGTCATCAGTCCACCAGTGGCCTAATTCAGCAACATAAATAAACTGAACAACTTTTGTTCCACAACAACTTTCCAATATAAAAAAAAAAAATTGTACTTTTAGAAAAATTACCACTATTAAAAGTGACCACTTCTACAAAATGACCTCTTTTCTTATTCTTGAAACTAATTCTATAGAAGTAAATTACCGCCTTATAAGAAAAGTGGTTGGTGGGTAAACTTGATGTGGTCTTTTATAGAAGTGGACTTTTTTTAATTGTGGCCCAAAACCGACGAGGACGAACTCTTTTTTCCAGATTTATAAAAGTTGATCAACATGAACATGAAGCTACAGAATAGAGACACAGTCAGAAATAACATAGGTAATATTCTCCTAGGGAGGGACTGGAACCCTTACGATTTTAATCAACGATGTCTCGTACTCTTATTATGCTATAATTATAACGTTCGCAAACCCAACCAGCGTTGCCAGAATGTTACTTTTGTAACATTTTACGTTACTTTTGACCCTCTCATGTTACCTCCACGTTACATGACTCAATATGTTACTTTTATGTTACTTTCAGGACAGTTTATCTTTCTTTATAAAATTTGTAGTTAAGTGTTTTGTAATTTTGTATAGAGAGAGTAAAATATATGTATTTAGAGATATTTATATGCTTAGTTAGTGCACTATGATTAAGGAAAAAAACGTAATCCCTAGTAACTACTAGTTTCTAACAAAGCAGAAATTTTCTTTTACCTTAACTAGTTGCAAACCGGCGGCGCTGCGGTTTGTACGCTGCCGGAAAGGATTCGGTCAGTCAATAAATTATAAAGTTTGACAAAAGGGAAAGCAGATTTTTTTTAATGTAAAAAAGTGCCTTATTACAGTATTAATGTTATTTTCCACTAGAAAATAGGGAAATTAATGTTTCTTTTCCTGTGTAAATGTTACTTTTTAAGCTGTTTCATGTTACATTTGACTATCACTCACTGGCAACACTGAACCCAACAGGGTAACCCCATCAAGGAATCTGATAAACATATATCTATTTTAATTATCATTCTGTAAATACTTAAAACCCTAACGACTGAAAGGGTTTTTCAACGGGTAGTCCGGTCCCATCTCCACATGTAGAGGTATTTATTTCTGCTAGTTAGAATGCAATCCTTCATAAAATATAAATGTTATTTCACACAGTCTTTTGATGGATATTATGAACACTGAAATATCGCCGATGCAGGCGAGACGTCTTCTCATTATATCGGTGCGCATGAGTCGGTTAACACCGTGTGGTACGGTCGACGGCATAGGCTTTCTATACATTCTATAAACATTCAGATTAACATCCTTTATCAATAAACACATATTTAATGATGAAATGAATGATACGGACAATCAAATCAAGGCAAATTAATAACAAAACGTGTTTTTTATTTTTATGCATAACCAGATCACTGCGATGATGTGAATCATCATCAACGGCCCGTTACAGTCCACTGCTGGACTATGCGCCTCCTCCACTTAAGTGTTTGGTTTTGCCATAATCTCCACGCTTGGCAGGCGGGTTGGAGATCGCAGATTAAAAGGTTACTGTATCAGAGAGCGCTGCTGCCCGTTCCCTGTTCAATGTGTAGTCCCTAAGTCGCCTCTTACGACACCCACGGGAAGAGTAGGGGTTGGTGACTAATGTGCCGTCACCACACGGCCTGAATATGAATACTCCAGGTATACTCTTACAATTTCGTGTTAATAAATTGCGTGCAATTTCAAATAACTAACTTTGCCTATAACTGTCTTGTTTTCAATATTAAACCACAAAATAATCAAATGGTTACCTATTTACAATTAACAATTAACTTAAAATATTAAAATATTAACATATTAACTTAAAATTTACAATTAAAATACCTATTTACAATTAAGAACTATGATTTTTTCCACAGATCTTTTTTTATACAACCGGACAGCTCCTGGTTCATAAAAGTTTAATATTTAGCAACTCATTTCAGACATTTTCGAATTTGTTCAGCGGGCCAATCAATCAAAAATATTTTTATTCGAATTAAGATTTTTATAAATCATTTTTCGACGTCAAAACTATCATGGATGGCACATGGTCTCATCGCGATATATTGTTTGTTTAGGTAAACAATTACAAGAAGAATGGAATGAACGGATTGTTCATACAATCATTTTACATAATTTTATTTGTTTGCGATTAGGCACGCCCGCTAAACCAATACCAAAATGTGTAATAAAATCCGCGAGAGTTCAAAATCTTATACCAGATAATTAAGATAATGTATGACGGCTCCGTAGCCCAGGTGGTAGCGTATCTGCCTCCCACGCACAGGATCGCGGGTTCGAATCCCGCCCAGGGCAAACATTCGTGTGATGAGCACCTGTGTTAGCCTTGTGTCTGGTTGTTGTTTATCTATATAAGTATGTATTTATCTATTTTGGTAATGTATATCAGCTGTCTGGTACCCATAGTACAAGCTCTGCTTAGTTTGGGATCAGATGGCCGTGTGTGAAGATGTCCCCACATATTTATTTATTTATTTAATTGTATACAAATCTACCCTGCCACCGACTGTAACATAATGCATCACGTCGCACCGTAAAGCTTGGTACAGTCATCCATCCACGTCTCACCTCGTATGCTACTAAAAATTTGCATAGTCTGTGAATATCGCAAGATTGTGTAAAGAAATATTGAAGAAATTCTAGAAATGTCTGGAAAAGTCCATCTATCTGTTTTTACTACATCGATATGTTTGATTTGGGATCAAACATCAGATAAGAACACTGGAGACAGCTGCTTTCAAGATGCACTCTGAAGCCACGGAAATTTTGGCAAGCGACGCGTACAGCAAGAAGACGCTTTGTGGTTTTAGATTTTCTTTAATATTCTTTATATTTATATATATATATCGTTTTTATGTAGTTATGTAGTATGTAAGTACTTATTATTATGTATGTTTATTAATATGTATGTTATTGTAGGTATATATTTCATGTAGGTTATTTAGTATAGATTATTTAGTATACAACTACATTTTGTAGTTTATACGGTATACTTGCACTATTCCGCGTTACTTTATAGTCTCCTGTATCCAAAGGTTGCCTGGAAGAAATTGCTATGAAGCAATAAGGCCGCCTAACTGTACATGACTACCTGTTCTCACCTCCACTCTGTCATTTGTTATTTCTGTGTGTGCAATAAAGTATATTCATTCATTCATTCATTCATTCATTAAATGCACCGATACTTTTACCAATGACAGATTTTTTCTAAACCAGTCTAAGATACTAATACTTGATTTATTTTCGTAACACACACTAAAATGGTTAATGCAATAAAGAGGTGAGGTACAATCACACATACATATTCTTCTTCTTCTTTCGAGTCGATGGCTCGTCAAAGATTTTATATTTTATTTGCCCAGTATGCCGCCACCCTGATTGCTCCATATGTATGAGGCCTCCATAAGCTCCTCCAGGGACGCACGACACAGGACATACATACATAATATGATACATGCACACTATTTCCATATAATTAATATAGTATTAATATTTCCTCGGCTCTTTTGGGCATTCTATCTACGTTATTTCTTTATATCTGAAGTTTTACTAACAAACAATGTCTGCAACCTGATTGGATTTTTGATGTTATTTATATATTTACGAAGATCGTAACCTTGTGTACGAGTACATGTTCCTTTTGAATTTAAATAAACCTTATATCAAGTTTGTGTAGTCGAATTTGTGTAGAATAGAATGACTGGCAAGTAGATACATAATATTGTGAGTCGAAAAACTATCATAACATTTATGAGACATTTTACGGGCTTACCGCGATAATATTATCAAAAATATTATCGCGGTAAGCCCGTAACATGTTTTCTTTTTATATTATTTAAGCAGGCAAACGAGCGGACGAGCCACAGTGGTGGTAAGTGGTCATCGTCGCCCATGGACATTCGCAACACCAGGGGGGTTGCCAACGCGTTGCCAGCCTTTGAGAGCCCTATATACTCGACCCTTGAAGAACCCCATGTCAAAGCACAAATGAAACACCTCAGGGGGGAGCTTATTCCACATCCTGCAGGTACGCGAGAGGAAAGATCGCGACGCCCGTACATTTTTGGGATTCCAAGCATCCAGGACGTGAGGATGAGCCCCTGCCATTTCTCATAAATGTCATGATAATAACCGCGAAAGTTTAAAATTTGAAAAAATATAAATTTGCAGAAAAAATTGTTGTCTAAAGAAAATCTTTTACAGGATTATTTATTTAAGATATCATGTTCAAATTCAATTTTTTTAATAAATGGCGTTCCTAAATGATTTCGCCAGTATCAAATGTTGTCAGTATCAAGGATTGTGTTTATTTAGTTCGACAAGCGGGCTTCAGATATCATGTTCATTTGGCTGAAAAATCGCAAAAAATATATTAAACACTTACTTAAATACAAATCTACACTAGTTTTTTTAGTGAAATGTGATTGAACTACAACAAAATAACGAAAAATCTCATATTTCAGCCCATAAATCTGGACACTTTATTTTACAAGTTTGATTATTTTTTTTACAAATTGTCTCAATAAAACTATAGTAACAATAAAAAATATTTATTTATTTAAATTAAAAAAAATCTTCAGTTTCACGGATTGCACACAGGTTTGTCAAGGTTTGTTCTGGTAGTAGTGAAAAAAGACAGAGAAAGAGGGTAGACATATTATGTCTGCCCAAGACAAAAGTTCCGGCTAACCACCCGCAACTACTTCAGTTCTGCCGTGATCATGACTATTGCAACATAGTCGATATTTCGGTGAGCTCATTAAAAAGCTTATTTTAAACCAAAATCGTAGTAATAACCCGGTAGATGTATCTTATTCTAGAAAGGTTTGTCAGGTTATTTGTCGAAAAAGTCTTTTAGCGTTACCGACTGCCTGCTATGCTGCTGTAGGTGGAGCGTGTTTAGACTGCCGTGCTCGTAAACCCGCCTCGTAGGTGCAATAATTTCCTAGGTGACTGCGCGGCCCCCACGTCGTAGGTCGTAGGTGCGCTGTTACCAAACGCGTATGCGGCCACGGCGGGGGGCGCATGCCTGTATTATTGCGTTTTTCTTTTCAGCAGCCAAAGTGTTTAACAGGTTTATACCAGAGAACTGTGAAGTGTCGCGGATAACGATCATCAAACTCACAAGCGATCTAGCGACACCGCGATACCGATCTCAGCTGACAGCGAGCGCAATACTGTCTGACAGAGTGTCACGGGTGTCACAGTGTCACACGACACTGACACCGATATGTCGGCGCGTGTCAGTCAAACGACTAATCGGTCATGTGTTGGTTTCATTGGTTTTGGCAGCTAAAGTGGGTATTATTATGGATTAGGTGGGTTATGTAAGTGAGTTTTGTATTGATGCGTGGTCCTGGTAATAAATAAATATGTGGGGACATCTCATACACGGCCATTTGATCCCAAACTAAGCAAAGCTTGCACTATGGGTATCAGACAGCTGATATACATCACTTCTTTAGATAAATAGCCAAACAAGTGCATCACACGAATGTTTGCCCTAGGCGGGATTCGACGAGGCCGCCAACGTATGCCTGGTTTTCGATATGCAATTGGTAGCAAGATGGTTACTACGTTAAAACGGCAAGATTTGAAAAGCCGTTAAATGCTGAAAGAATAACAAACAGACACTTAGTAAAACTACAATATTTTGTGAAGTCCAAAATATTTATTCGCCCGTTTTGGTGTCTGTCTGTTAAAATCATAGTGGTGGCCATTTTATCACGTGAATAAAGGTTTTTCTGGCAATATGCAGGCCACATAGCTCGACGAACTGATAACCGATGGGGAAGACAGGTTCTCGAATGGCGACCACGGGCCGGAAGGCGTAGTGTTAGAGGCCTCCCACAAGGTGGACAGATGACTTGGTGAAAGTTGCTGGGCGCCGCCGGTGGATGCAAGATGCCTATGTTCAGCAGTGGTCGTCTTCCGGCTGAGATGATGATGATGATGATGAAAGGTTTTTCTGTGTTTCGAAAGGCATTTCTAACAACACGATTAGTCAGTCTAACCACAAGACAGACAGTACCTCGCGACGTATAGATTAGTTTTACACCCTCTTCTAACTCGTTGAATATTTCAAAACCCCGTCAACACCTAAAAACCTCAAACTTTCCCAATTGCTCAACTTAGGTCGGCGCATTAGCACTTTAGCCGCGGATTGCAACAAACACAAAATTGCAATAACCCAGGCGCCCCAGACCAACTTTACGACATTTGTCAGGGACCCCCGGAATGCCCCAGAACATTTTTCATTACAGCCAAGTTTTAGTTGGGAACTATCTTGGGCGTTATTGCAAAAGTGCTAAGGGAAATATGGAATGGACAGAAGGAAAGTGTTGTACTCGTACCTATGAGTATGACGTCTCAGAGAGGCAAGCAAGTTTTGGTCTTTGAAAATTCTAAATAGCTACTCGTCATTAGGTCACGTGGTACGCCTAAAAAACGCTGGCTGGACGTCGTGAAAGCGGATATGGAAGAGAACAATCTCACAGCTAAGGATGCCGAAGACCGGGCAAAGTGGAGAAGATTAAGTAGGAAAGCGGACCCCAGCACTAGGCCGGGAAAACGCTAGGACGAAGAAGAAGATGAAGAAGAGATACTCGTCATTAGGCGGTAGGTCTCATACTGGTATTTTTTTAATATAGAAATGTATGCAATTTCTATACTTTCTGCAGGTTATTAATTTGTTTTCATGCAGTTTAGTTTCCTCCAGTTAACAAAATCGTTAGTCCGATTTATCAATCAATTGATTTTTTTGTTAAGATCTATCGATCTGATGATGACTTTAGACGAATTAATTGCCTAATAACTAAAATTTATAGTTTTTCTATCACAAACGACATTTTTTTTAAAACAGGTAAGAAAATAGCATATAGTTAGTATTTCACTCAGTGTTTTAGCACTGTCGCATCTCCAAAAAATGATATGAAACTTACTCTTTGCCCAAACTACGTGATATAAGACGTGATAACTATCTGGAATGAGTGAGAAACTATAGTTTTGTTATTCGTCTTTGTCTCTCTTCAGCATTATTATCAGATAAGTTATTTTATTGACGAACTTTGAGCACCATTGGCGAGTATTTGGGTCCTCTGCTGATTTGAGTGCTTCTGGAGAGTATTTGAGAATGTATTAGTAGTTTTAATAATGTTGTTATACTTACTTAGATTTTTAGACGTTGAATTCGAGTGTAATGCAGGCGTCCGATGGTCAAATTGTTGTGCTTGTTTTGGAGGTATTTTAGAGTACTACCCTTTTTCTTTTTAGGAATTATTGACAAACTTTAAAATAATAATATTTTATTGCAGTCTGGAAAAACATTGATAGTATTTTTTACTCCAGTTTCAAGTTTCATGAATAATAGAAAGGTTAAAACCTAATCGAAATAAATAAATATAAAATTGTTTATGTTAACATTCGTATGCCTCAGTCAGGCGAATATGTGATACGCCCCCTTAATATGTGATATTATGTTACCATGTTTTAAACGAATTTTTTTTTTTTTTAGATATGTGGGAACATTTTCACACACGGCCAATTGATCCCAAACTATGCAGAGCCTGTACTATGAGTATCAGACAGCTGATATACATTACATAAATAGATAAATTATCAACGTATTCATATAGATAAATAACATCCAGACACAAGGCAAAAACAAGTGCTCATCACACGAATGTTTGCCCTGGACGGGATTCGAACCCGCAACCTTGTGCCTCGATGGCAGGCGTATTACCAACTAGGCTACGGAGCCGTCAACAAACTCCGGATAGGCTTTGCACGACGCCTTTCCGATCAAAACAACAATAAAATTAATCGATACTTTCAAAGCACCATCCATACACATTAAAGAAACACCCAAGCCTTCACATATCAAAAATTAATATCTCCCATATCCGGTTCGAAGGACTTGTACGGTGCGCAACAACATAAGTTAAACATGTTCAGCATAAGCTGATACGCTTCCCCTTTCTAACATTATTAATGGAGAGTCCAGTTTATACTGGCTGTCTAGAGGGGTAAGGAGAGGCGTGCGGGGGCGTGAGGGGATAATTCACTGGGCCACGCCCCGAACATGTGTTCCAAGAAATATTGTCTGATAGATACATTGTAGAGTTAGTATGGTTTATTGGAAAATCGGGACAGGAATTGGGATCATAATCTGCTGTTGGATTAAAACCTTTACACAATTGGGGGATCGGACTACTTTTTAATTTTATAAATCCAAACTTCTTAATTTCTGCTATCGAACACTAAAAGAATTTTTGCTTTTATCTTTAAAATTGGCCGAGTTATAAAGGTTTGAAATTCAAGATTAGACAGAGAGGCACAAACCCACTTGAGACGTCATTTGTTAGTAACGCCATATAATCTCCATACAAAAAATTGTTTTTGAAAGAGACAGACATATTGAAACTTTAAAAAATCACTGTAAATTAAAAGTCAACCGATTCTGTTTTTTCTTCGCGAATCGTCTATCTATATTTTAAAAATAATTCATAAAATATGGTGAACAGTCCGATCCCCTATTAACCACCAATGAAGACGTCTGTCTAAGTCGGATACATACGTAAAAAGTCTGTTGGTTTTCACACTCATGACATAACACAACAACGAATTTAAACCTGCGAAAGTCTGAAGTTCTCGAGAAATAAAAAAAAACATTTGCTTTTTCCCCCAGCAAGTCATAAAAACCGACTCAATAAGCCGAGCGCCAAATAGTACTTTTCACAAACACACACTATATTTTTGTATGTGTGTTTTTGTTCTTTATGATCTACCAGTTTCACGTGTAAGTACCACCTTAAGCTCTGCTCATCACGTAAGGAGATGAGCGTGACCGTATGAATAGAATATTACTGCACACATGATAATTACCAAATTGTCTGAAACGTAAGGCGATTTCGCTCTTAAAATCTACCTAAATTGATACCTTAGCAATAAGGCCGCCTATCTGTACACCCCTTCATCTATCTTTTGTACTTTCAAGCTATATCCTTGTGTGCAATAAAGTATATTCTATTCTATAGATAAATTCAGTTTTAGCTTTCTGTTCCTCCATCTGTTGTTATTACCACCAAGTAAAAAAAAAGACCTAATAAATAAATTACCTTCAAAATAATGAATCATGGTCACCCCACAGAAGAAAGGCTGGACCAAAATAACGGTGTCTTTGTATCCGATGTATAGGTTCGTGTTTTCATAGGACGAATATGGATACGAAGCCAAGATGTGTGGACACAGTCTTCTTAAATTCTCGAGTAGTTTTAAAAATAAATATAAGTTTTGTTTTTTCTAGAGACTAGCTGACAAACTCTGTTGTAGAAGAGCGGTACAATGTCCGATTCTCATTATAATCCCAGTGAGGTGGTCAAACAAAAATCACTTCGTATAGGAATTTTCCATAAGAAAGATAAATTCGTGCTTAATAATATGACACATTAAGCCGTTGATCCCGGCTCTACAGAAAATAGTTAGTACAATAACCATGAAGCTTTCAGCAACTCCAAAAATTTGACAAGACTGAGAGCAGGGACCAGGGTTTGTCACCATGATAGTGTGGGTTGTAAGGTCGACAACCGAGCCCACAAACCCTGGTGTCAGTGTTATAGAGCCGCCAAAGGCCACTGACTTGGCTCATGTAACGACTAGATAGTAGCCGGGACCAACGGCTTAACGTGCCTTTCGAAGCAAGGAATCATCTTCCTTTTTGGAAAATCAGGTGATTCAGCCTGTAATGTCCTAATCGAACTTGGGAAAATCTCACAAAGAGGTTTTTGCTTGATAGTGTCCCCACCGGGAATATAACCCGGAACCTCCGTAATGGTCGAAATATCGACCACTCGGAGGCTGTTTGCGAGGGTTTGTGAGGTCGGTTGTTGACCTAACAACCCATACGATACTTAGAACACGATAAGAATAAGACGACACCAGACATTAATCGCGTATTTTTAATCTTGTTCCAAGAATACTTCAAGATACTCTTAATATAACTCTTCCATGTCCCACCTCCTCAACGTCTAACGTCTACGTCCTCAACCGACCCTAAAAATAAAAATTCTTGCACAAAATTTATCTGAATTTTTCTCGCTAAAGTCGGTATTGTAGTGAGGTCACCCTGCAATCTTCACCGCCCAGGCGGCCAATACTGCGATATCCCTCCTTTTTAAAACTACCCTCACTTTATTGGACAATTTATGAGGGTATTTTAAAATATTTCCGAAACGTACGATAGGCAGGCGGTAGCGGCCGCTCAATACTAAGTTGCTGGTTGCTGTATGATACTTTTTAAAAGATTCGATTTATGTATTAGGCAGCTCATATATAGGTATACACACACATCCCCTTTGCGGGTTCGAACAAAAACAGTTTAATTTTGAAAACGGTTGGTCGTTTTGTAAAACAGCTGATTTTACAATCCATCTGCGACATCACACTAATATTATACCATATTGTATTTTTAGAAACGTGAAAATATATTTGGATGTTTAGATGTTTGGATGATTTGGATGAAATTTGGAATGGAGATAGTTTGTACCCCAGATTAAGACAGGATACTTTTTACGGGAAAAAGTCTTATTCCCGCGGGAAAATCTTACATAACACGAGCGTAGCCGCGGGCGGACAGCTAGTATGTAATAAACACGATATACTATGTCGCGATGTTTTATTCATTACTGTAAAATGTAGGTAGAACCTTAGCCTTTTCGAACACCGACGTTCATTAATTCCTTACAAACTGGTTTGGACTGGATTTTTAATTAAAAAAACAATAACCATAAAATTAACACTTCCTTCCAATCTTAATTTAATTACTAAACAAAAGCCCACAAAAAGTCCGCAATTTTGTTTCATAAAAAAATATTCAAAGACATCGTTAATGAACACGATAGATTAAATTAAGTCCATATTCTAATGAACAAAAAGCTCTTTTTCATTTAGTTACATTATCAAAAGAGCTGCCAGTTTTTTACAAGCAAAAAACAACTTTTTTTACTTTCAAAGATAATGTAATTTTATTATCATCAAAGTAGGGTTCAGTATGCTGACGGATTTCTTGCCAGATTCCCCAGTCTTGATTTACACACATAAACATACACACATTCATATAATCGCGCTCCCACTAAAACCATGTTTAGCAATATCTTTGGGTTAATATGCGGCTTTGTTTTAAAAAATCTGTGCGAGAAGTTTATATATTTTAGGTAATTAAAAGCGCACGATCTTTGAAGCGTGATAATTCTAAATTAAGCAAACGCAAGTAAATAAAGTAGAACATTTTCCGTGCTTCGAGTCTTAACAAGCGGTCCGCCCGCAGCTACGCTCGCGTTGTGTCCGAAATTCGCGTGGGAATGAGACTTTATCCCGCAAAAAGTTTCCTATGTGTTAATCCAGGGTACAAACTATCTCTATTTCAAATTTCATCACAATCCGTTCTGTAGTTTTTGCGTGAAAGAGTAACAAACATCCATCCATCCAAACATATACAAACTTTCACGTTTATAATATTAGTAAGGATTTGACAGTGTTAAGTTTATCTGGAAGATTAGAATTCTCTTACGAACACACAAAAAAAACTTAAAAAAATATATTGTTCACAAATGTTTTGCTTGTTGAAATAGTTTGAAATAACGTAAAATTTTGTCACAACTCCTAGTAAACTTACAATTAAATTAAATGAAAATACTTTTATTTTTTTAAATCCACTAAGCATGTTGCGAGGCTTCCCAGTAAGTAGTCAAGGACACTTGTAGTGGGAATGCCTCGCTCTTCCGTCTTAAGGTAACATAGTAAAAGATTATTACAGAAATCTAAAATTTATTTAATTAAATCTTAATATTAAGTTTCTTAGGAGGTGTCGTATATTAACATAATAGACTTGAAACAAAAACAAATTTTTATTTAATGTGTGAAACATATATTATAACAACTGAGAGTTGAAGTGTTAGTGAATGTTTAGGAGGGTGTAAATGAATAATATATACCATAATAGGCCTGTGTCGTAAATTTCAAAAATGGCTTATTTCGTTAGTTTAGTACCTGTATTACCCCAAAAAAATAATATTTCATGATAAAAATAATATTTAAAACACATATTTTAAGTTTTAAGAAAATATTTTTAATCTGGCGTAAAAACACAAGAAAGTGTCATGGCGTCGTGAATGACGTCACATAGTGGCAAACGATTGTGTTCACTTGTGCTGTTGTATGAAAAAGTTAACCAAGCGTCAAAACAACAATGGCGGCATACCACTATGTGACGTAATACGTTCTGATTGACGTTCACAGCGGAGGGGCCAGGGGGGGTATTTATTTGATTTTAATTTGTAAAAATAACAATAATCATTAATTTTTATGTGGAATTATTTCGGTTTTCCCTGTTTAAATATTACAATTTACGTCTAGAAACATTCATCCATTGATTTCATTGTTAGTTGACACAAGCCTATTATACATGCACTTACAACGACACAAGCATTAGGTCCATGTTAAAAAAAAAGACAATATAATGTGAACCTTTCACCAAGGAATCCTAATACAGCTCCGGGCGAGACAGTGGGACAGTGAGGTAAGTACGTGCGAAATTTATCTTCTTTTGTTTCAAGTTTGTAATTTTAGAGCATTTTTGGAGGTTTACATTTATAATATAGGAGCCCCATTTTTTAGAGGTTTTACTTGGCTGGACGAGTAGTAATTTAAGTAGATAGTTGAGATGGAAAACTTGTGAATAGCCAAATCGAACGCAAAGAATTACCGTTTATAATTTATTATAAAAATAACTAATTCCAAGCCTGAAAGTTACACTGCGCATCTTTCGCAGCAAAGTCAATTCGAATGAAACTACTTTTTGTCGGGTGATTCGAAAGTAAATTATTTCGCTCAAAGGCCGTTTGGATATTTGTAAATCGGACTTTCGTTCCGGACCCACCTTACTTACGGACCTAATTTTAGGTGTAAAACGTTGCTTTTGACCTTACCATATTATGGTCATTGTTAGTATAGCAGTTAGTATAGTATAGCAAGTGCAGTTTAAGTAAATCGCGTCCAATCTCTAGCTCCAGGCCGTTTCGGATTCCCACGCTAAGGTCTAATTTAGCAATTTATTGTTCCACGAGATCAATCAGAAATATTATAGGTTCGGACTGAGCGAACATAGAACTCGGTTACTATTATTACTTTACTTTATTCTAGTCTCAAATCAAACAAAATCAACGGCCCGTTACAGTCCACTGCTGGCCTATGAGCCTCCACCACTTAAGTGTTTGGTTTTGCCACAATCCCCACGCTTGGCAGGCGGGTTGGAGACCGCACATTAAAAGGTTACTGTATCAGAGAGCGCTGCTGCCCGTTCCCTGTTCAATGTGTAGTGTAGTCCCTAATTCGCCTCTTACGACACCCACGGGAGAACGCTGTCATAGAAAAATTGCTAAGTGTGACTGTCTGGTTAATTGTACTCGTATTCAATGGTGAATTAGCTTAAATTCAAATTCAAATATGTTTATTGCATGACACAGACAAACATTATACAATTTTGACTTAAAATTAATACAATGCCGTCATATGACGCTCCGAAGGAGCATGGCAACTAAAATTTACTTATATCTAAGTACTTAGGTCTAAAAGTAAGTATTTATTTTTATCTTTATCATTAAAGAATTCACTAACAGTATAATATGTTTTGTTTATTAGAAACTTTTTTAATTCTTTATTAAATTGTTTTGAGTTTGTCATGTTTTTTAGGCTATTGGGTATACTATTATATATTTTAATTGCCATGGAATGGGGACCTGTAGTAAATAATGTTAATTTGGAAAATTGAGTTTTTAATTGATTCTGTGTGCGATTGTTTCGTTTAGTGGTATTTATAGGTGAGTACAGTGATGGATGTTTTCTTACAAATTTACAGGCTTCCAGGATATAAATAGAAGTTAGGGTGAGAATGCCAAGACTTTTAAAATGGGGCCTACATGATTCCATACTGTCAATATTTGCTAAAATTCTTATGCATTTTTTCTGTAACGTGAAAATTTTTCTTATTTCCGTGCAATTTCCCCAGAGAATTATTCCGTAATTAAGTCTAGAGTGAGCGTAAGCATAATATGATGAAAGGGCTGTTTCGAGATTTGTTACTTTTTTTAGATGTCTGAGGGCGTAAGTAAATGAGGATAATTTGCCTGTTAGTTTATCTATGTGGGATTTCCAGTTCAGATTGGTATCGATTTCTATACCTAGCAGAGTTGCAGAGTTCACAGTTTCTAAATCAAAGTTTTTATGTTTATAGTTCAGTTGTAGAGATTGTGTTTGGTAGGGTTTAAATTCAATTATTTTAGTTTTTTTAAGATTTAATTCTAAGTTGTGGGTGTCTAGCCATTCCTCAATGTTTATTAATGTTTTCTGTAGTTTACTATTCAACTCCATTGAGTTGGAGCAGGAAAGAAGGACAGAAACATCATCAGCAAAGACAATGCACTGATCATCTATATGTTTAGATAGATTGTTTATATATACAAGGAATAAGATACAGCCAAGGACACTTCCTTGAGGGATGGAACCGGTAATAGTTATCTTGTTTGATCTGATTTTATGGATTTCTCCTGTTGTAAAGTTAGTATTTTGTATTTCGACGAATTGAGTGCGATTTTTGAGGTAAGATTGAAACCATTTATGTGATATGCCACGGATTCCAGTATTATATAAATTATCCAAAAGTAATTGGTGGTTAACTTTATCGTATGCTTTGCTCATATCGAGCAGCAGACCAACAGCATGTTTTTTTATATTTATGGTGTCGAGAATATTTTGTACATATTTATATGTGGCCAAGATTGTGGAGCGGTTTTTCCTGAACCCATTCTGATTCTCATCAAATATATTGAATTTTTCATAAAATGAATACATTCTTTTAACCATAGCCGATTCAAATATTTTAGCAGATGTTGGTAATAAAGCTATAGGACGGTAATTGTTAGGATCAGATTTTTCTCCTTTTTTAAAAACTGGTTTCACTATTGCTATTTTTAATTCGTCTGGAAATGTTCCTTCTGTAAATGACTGATTAATTAAATAAGTATATGGAATAGTTAATTCGGTCGCACATTTTTTTATTAGTGTTATTAGTGCTTATTCGATGAAAGATCAATAATTACTTTTACAACGTGTTAACTACAGGTAAACTACGCAAAATCTCTCAGGTGGTAGTTCTGCCTGCAACAACTTCTGTTGTTCAGTTTCATGGGCAAATTCACAATTAGGTATTATTTAACACATTATCTGCCTCCCGATCAGAAGGTCTAAGCAGCAAAACGTCCAACAGCGCGAAACGTCTAATGAGTAGTAAGCCTAATTAGGGAAAGGTCCATGTAGCAAAACGTCCAACTCTCAAATGGTCTGTAGTGTGACAAACAAAAAATAACAGCCTGTTTGTCACACTACTGGCATGATTACGACTGCGAGTCGGCAATAAAATAAATGATATAAAAATTACGTGCCCGATTATCCAAGATATTTTGAGATTGTTGACGATTTGCGAAATAGACGTTCAGCTATACAGACCTTTTCCTAATTAGGCTTAGTGCTCATTAGACGTTTCGCAGTATTATATTTTTTCGTACAAATTGATCAGGAAAATATAGTTTAAAATTAAAATATCTCAAAATGCTGCTTCAGAATTTTCATACTCTGGAGACTATAACTGGGGTAGTTGGCAGAAAGTTAACGGGTCAAGTGAACCGGTAAAATCAATACACATCACATTTAACTACCTAATAAACATATCTATTGAAATAGATTGCTTGAGTAACAGACTTTTGTAACTCGTAGGCGTGTATGTCGAATCTTAACCCAACAACAGTGTCAATTGTGATTGGTTTTAGAGGAGTCAACTATAACTCTGCTCACCCCTTAGGGGACAGCATTGTGATTTTCTGTAAGTATCCAACCCTTTGCCAGATTTTTATGTAATACATGTTCAAACTCTACCACCGTTAGACTCGTTTAACTAATGTCAGCTGTCAGTTGTCTCTCCACCTCATAATAATGACGTATGTACTACATATGGTACATACTATGGCACTACAATGTCTTCAATACCCCATTAGCGACCCTCTTCCAGCTATTCGTCATCCTTAGCTACAAGAAGCACCCATCTTCAATATTCTATCTATCATACTTTTAAAAATTCCCTTTTATATTTGATATTTACGATGGACCCGTCGAGGTTCTGTGTCGCAAGGAAGGAAGCAAAGACTAGCTAGGAAATTGGAAATTCATTTTTGTATTGTGAATTTTGTGTAGGGAAAAATATTGTTGGGAATAAATTGTATGCGGTAACCTTGTTTGCAGTCGGACGTAGAGATGCAGTTGTTGATTTCAACGGAACTGCAAATAAACGGAACATGGTGGAGTTTCTTTAGTTGGCGTGATGTTCATTTGTTAAAGGCCTGTAATGAGTGTACTAAATAACGAGGAACATCTTTTTTATTTTTCCTTTTCACGCCAATGTTTATCAGCAAACCGACTCAATTTGTATGACATTTTTTTTTAACTTGCTGCACAAACGTTGTTCTATTTAATTCCGTTTCAATTTAGTTTTCCTCGAATTAGCCAATTCAAGGTATTGTGGTAACTTGAACTAATTAACCAAGGGTCGTAGGTATGGTATTGGCTATTATGTAAGAAGAATACGATTAAACAGACATACGCAGTACCTACACAAAACAATCATACAGCAAAGACAATATTCATACATTTAAAGTACCGATACAAACCATGTACCATAACAAAAAAAAAAATTGTAGGTGGAGAATGAATGAATGAAATGAATTGGTGGTGGATTGTATTTGCAGATGGAGTGTTTGTATGTAGGTATGCCTTCCGATTTTTTTTTATAGATCTGTTTATACAAAGACAACATTCTTTTCGGGACATCACCAAATAGAGTACATGAAAAAATGATATAAGCCACAAAAAACAAATAAAAATATATATTCTTTTACGCAATTTAGAATTGCCACGCTTACTTTAACTTTAACATTAGGTAACTATATAACGATACATCATCGTGTAACCTTTCACAATAACCAGTAGGTAATCTCACCCGATTAGACGAACAAGTGAGTTTGAAATAGGGTTGTCAAGTTTCTATAATTTATAATGAACCCCAAAATAGGTCATCATTGTATGGATGGATGTTTGTTACTCTTTCACGCAAAAACTATTAAACGGATTGGGATAAAATTTGGAATAGAAATAGTTTGTATTCTGGGTTAACAGATAAGATACTTTTTACGGGAAAATGTCTTATTCCCACGGGAAAATCTTACACAACGCGAGCGTAGCCGCGGGCGGACCGCGCTTGTAGACAACAAAGTGCATAAAAATTGCGAGGAGTAAAAAGAACAGGGCTTTTGTTTTTACAAAGATCAAGATGTCTAACAGCAATTTTCTAAGCCACGTCTCTAAAAATGTCATTAAAAAGATTGATGAAACCAGTAGCCTATCGAGGGATAACACACATCCTCCATTCTAGTATTTATGTTCAAATTCCTACCTGCTTACATACACTTAAATTCAGGTGACATTTTATAAATGTCATAATCTGAGTATTGTATTTTGGACTTGTGAGGTCAGTCTTGTGTAACTAGCGGTCCGCCCGCGGCTACGCTCGCGTTATGCAAGGTTTTCCCGTGGGAATACGATTATTCCCGGTAAAAAGTATCCTATGTATTAATCCAGGGTACAAACTATCTCTACTCCAAATTTCATCCAAATCCGTCCAGTAGTTTAGGCGTGAAAGCCGAACAAACATCAAAACATCTAAATATCCAAATACATTTTCACATTTATAATATTAGTGCGATTTTTACATTGTTATTCATTCAAAAACTTCTGCCAAGCAGCAACCCTATTCCAATACCATTATTATATTGTATTAACCATTGACTAACAATTTTGTGATTAATGACATGGAATCAAGCTGTCTAGCCTCAAATGTTGTTATTTGGCAATATTTGCGTGGAGTGTAATGATGTGAGAAGAGTACGTTTTTAATATTAACACAATATTGTTAAAGGATCTGTCAAAATAACTTGGATCTGCGTGAAGAAATCGTGTCGTCAAAACATTGCCTAAAGTAATAACACCAAAAAATTACCGCTAGGTATTTGTGGACATAAGCATTCTTTGTGTTACGTAAAGTACATATCATAATACCGATTTTACCAGCTGCCAAATATATTTCTTAGTTTGGCAATAGGGCTGGCTACTACAAAACGTTCATTCATTCAGCCTTATGACGTCCTCTGCTGGGCATTTCTTCAATTTTTTCTAACACTAAGTACATAAAAATAATACCAGATCCCCAAGCACGACTTTCGCTGCAATAACTTATAAAAAACAGAACAGATAACAGATCATAAATAACAAACATACAAATGCGGACGTGAAAAACAAAAGAACAAACAAATAAGACGGAAAAGCTGCGCGCGCAACCGTAAAAGCTCGGAGTTAAAACTCAGAAGACAAAACTTGAACAGAGCTGGTTTTAAAGAAAGGTAAACAGTTGAGAAAAAGTTACGGATTCGTTGCATCTTGCTGCCTGGGTGATACTAGATTGATAAGCGGAGCGATCAGCGATTTCAAAGAAGGCAAACTGTGTAATGTGTTTGTAGAGAGGTTAAATCAACTTAAATTCACGTTTATGTTATACACGAAATGTCACGAAATGTATAAAAATATAATAATCATCCCCAATGAGGACTCGAGCCTACCCTGAATTAGGGTGATTAGGCCTTAGTCGACCACGCTGGCCCAGTGCGGGTTGGTCGACTTCACACACAACCTTTGAATTTATACGCAGGAGTGTGCAGGTTTCGTCACGAAATATAATATAATGTTATAATTAGTTTACTTTATTACGGACTGCGCATTCATACGATGACGGCTAAAAGTACATATTTCATAATATTTGAAACAAGGCAATAGCTCTATGCATATCTTATACGTCTATGAAATTCACTTCCGTAACGACCTTAATTAAAATCCTATTGATTATATCATTTACATCAGCATTTACTTATCATTATGTAATAAACTTATAGTCAGTGTAACATAATTTCTTTTTCTCACTCCCAATGGCTAAATATTTCGTTCGTATCTGAAGTTTATAGATTACAAGCGGTCCGCCCGAGGCTACGCTCGCGCTATGTAAGATTTTCCCGTGGGAATAAGAATTTTCCCGGTAAAAAGTATCCTTCGTGTTAATCCAGGTTAGAAACTATCTTCATTCCAAATTTCGTCCAAATCCGTCCAGTAGTTTAGGCGTGAAAGCGGAGCAAACATCCAAACATCCAAATATATTTTCACATTTATAATATTAGTTTGATGTGATTCTACCCGCTAACCGCTACGCTACCCGCTCGCTTACCAACACAACCCCACCCTAACTGGAGCCATCTCGAAGCACGTAGGTAAATCGTGATTCCTCCAACTACCATTCCCGCTTCTTATTGCACATTTATATATAAATTAGAGCAGCGCATCTGCGGCGGAGTTATGATTAAAATTTAAAATAAACACCTCCGCTGGGAGCAGATTGTTGTTTAATGTCAAAGAAGTGGTAGAGTTCTAAGAGAGAGAAGATTACGAGGATGAGAGAGCTCGGAACTTATAAAGTTGCGTTAAGAAAGGATTTTCGAAGTGGAGAGCTATCCACTTAGACGTACAGTCATCTTGTACACAGTTAGTAGAAAAGGAAGGGATTGTATAGAACAGAGGATGCGCTGGTCATTCCATCAGTAATGTTCCACAACAAAATTTAAGCCTTCTATCCTTTCTTCGTATCTAAAAATCGAAAGTCAACAGAGTTCTGAAACGCTACCTGTTATTCTTCTGAGAATGTCCATCTCTGTCCTTTTTACTTTCCTTTCAAAAAGCGAAACACTTTAACGAACAAAGGTTAGGGTTTCAATATGAGGAAATATGCAAATGAAAATTTCCTCTTTTTTGGCTTTTTTTTAGGTAGAACACGCTCGCATCTACTCCATTCTTTTACGTTATTTACTTAACACCTACGAACAATCTGAATTCATTGGTTAACAAAGGGTATAACAGCTGGACAAATATCTCATCTGGATATGTTCTCGTTGACAAACTACGTATCGCCAGTTTTAAGACATTCCACGTCAATCGCATCAAAGCTACGAATCTATTTCTCCCCACAATAGCACTATTGCCATTAGTGGACCAGGTCTCGGGAGGTCTGATACAATAAATACGTCAGTTTCCATCCGCCGGAGAGCCGGTGGTAGATGATTGGATGAAGCAATTGCTGTTCGGTTAGAGTGACCATGGGTTCGGGCGACGACATGGAAAAACTAGCAAAAGTGCTAAGTGCATATTTGGACATTGCGTGCTGAATCATCTAAAAGGGGATCGGACTACTTACTTTTTTATTTTATAAATCCGAACTTCTTAGTTTCTTCTATCGAGCTCTAAAAGAATTTTTGTTCTATCTTTAAAATTGACGGAGTTATAAAGGTTTGAAATTTAAGATTAGACAGAGAGGCACATACCCACTTGTGACCTCATTTGTTAGTAACGCCATATAATCTCCATAAAAAAAATCGTTTTTGAAAGAGACAGACATATTGAAACTTTAATAAATCACTGTAAATTCGTTTTTCAACCGATCCTGGTTTTTTCTTCGCGAATCGTCTGCTACTAATCTACATTTTAAAAATAATTCATGAAATATGGTAAATTTAGGAACAGTCCGATCCTCTATTGTCCGAAAATTCATATGCGTGTTTCGGAGTTTCGGCACATAAAAAGCTGTAGGTGCAAGCTTTTATCCTTTTTATTTTTTAACGGACCTAATCGCTCTTACTACCAGGGTGTTAATATAGCGGGGCACGGACTTGGCCCAACTTTTATCTACGGAAATAAAAAAAGGTTTAAGAATTCTGTAAAATAGACGCTTTGTAATGAGGCTTACTATAATATGCCGTGTAGTGACGGCAGAGTAGAATACATTTCTCACCAACCCCTACTCTTCCCGTGGGTGTCGTAAGAGGCGACTTAAGGACTACACATTGAACAGGGAACGGGCAGCAGCGCTCTCTGATACAGTAACCTTTTAATCTCGATCTCCAACCCGCCTGCCAAGCGTGGAGATTATGGCAAAACCTTCCACTTAAGTGGAGGAGGCTCATAGTCCAGCAGTTGACTGTAACGGGCTGTTAATGTTGATGTTACTATAAGTTAGATGATTGTTTAAATGGCAAAGAGGGTTGTTATTCGGATACTCAAGCACGGCACCACAATTTCAAAAATTCGTCAATTTTTCTTAAACTAATGCGGCTTTTTACGGGAAAAAGTCTTATTCCCACGGGAAAATATTATATAACGCGAGCGTAGCCGCAGGCGGATCGCTAGCAATAAATAAAACTAAAATAATTTATATATTATTTTATTGAAGGAGACACCTTTCTAAGCAGTATGTGGAATTCATTCATAGTAATCAAATTATAGTAACTAAGCCCAGAAGCCGCCTAAGCCTAGAAGTAGTCTAGAAGCGGGTGATCGTGCGTTTTGGCGTGCCCTTGGAGAGGCCTACGTCATGCAGTGGATTGCAATAGGCTGATTGATAGATTGATTGATTGATTGAAGCCTAGAAGGACTACTAATTGATCGAGCGAACGAAGCGAGCGAAGCGTCTCTGTTTCAGCTTGGCCAAATTTGCTTTTGTATGTCCATCTGTTTGTTTGTTTCACTCAACAGGTCGCGTTTCTCAAGCGATTCTTGTGAAATTTTGTGAGCAGGTTCGATAAATAAATAGTTTTTTTTTGTTGAGTCAGTGTTTGGAAATTTTAAAAAATGACGGAGTTATGGAGGTTGCCAGCTTACAAGGTCTACCTGTTAGGCTGCTTTCCTCTACAGGTCACATTTTTTAACCAATAAAAAGAAATAAGATAAAATAAAAATAATAACAATAATAATTTAAAAAATTTATAATATAAAATAAAATTAAGTTTAAAAAATAAAAATAAAATTAATAATTAAAAAAATCGGGGATATTTGTAGAGAAAAAATAAAAATAAATATGAAAGATATACAGACTCGCGAGGTCTACAGCTCACAGAGCCAGTAGTACTAATATTCCTAGCTTAACTGAACCTCATGGTCCCCCTACTCCTCCGTCACGCGGCCTGCGGTCACGGCTCCGCTTCATTACTGACGCTATTCCAATCATAACTACCTATGCAGGTATTGTCGGACTAACTGTAGTTTTAGCCGAATCGTACCATAACTGAGAAATTGTACGAATCTAAGATATGCCGTTTTCAGACGAGAAACGAAGGGTAAAAGGTTTAGGTAGTTGTACGTTCTAATAGGGATCGGACTTTTTTTTTTATATTTTATAAATCCAAACGTCTTAGTTTCTGCTATCGAACACTAAAATAATTTTTGCTCTATTTTGAAAGTTGACCGAGTTTAGTCATTAGTCATTAGTCATGACGGGCTGGTTTCCGCAACTCGACGTCAAATGCGCCTATTTTGCGTGTGGGTGGGAATGCGGTGTCATTCGAGCCAACCCAACTCTTCCAGGAAACCCAGTAGGCCCTTTACATTACCGGTTATCCCTGGAAGGTCCCTCGTTTGACCGAGGTATTTAGCCCTGTAGTCCGCCACTCCCGTGCACTCCATGAGGACGTGAGCGGCCGTTTCTTCTGCCTCCAAGCAGGCTCTGCAAAGGGGGCTGTCAGTAACACCTAGGACATATAGATGTTTATTAAAAGAACCATGACCAGTTATTGCTGCAGTCACCAAACGCAAGCGTGGTTTACTTAGCCGAAACAGGGTCTTAGCGAGCCTGGCACTGGGGGTTGGCAAGGCCATCTTCGCCTGTCTACACTCTTCATGGTTCGTCCAAAGAATGGCATGTTCGTTCCTAGTTGATTCTCTAAGTAATGTACGTACCATCCTGAAGGGAAGAGGGATGATAGGCTCGGGTCCGTATGCTGTTAAGCTAGAACCTCTACGAGCCAACTCATCCGCTGCATCGTTACCTCTAGATCCGCTATGTCCTTTTATCCATTGAAGGGTTACGCGGTTGTGTTGACATACCTCCATTAGTCGTTTGTGACACTCGTAGATTAGTCCCGAGTTGATGGTGTTGCTTTTTAGGGCTAGTAAGACGGCCATGCTATCCGAGAGGATTCGGATGGAGGAGTTTCTTACCATTCTCGATGCTATAGCATTAGCGGCCGTGATGATGCCCATACATTCAGCCTGAAAGACTGTGTTATGGGCACCCAGTGGAAGGGCTAGCTTGATGTTTAGGTCCTCCGAGAAGGTTCCTGAACCCGTGCCTGCCTCAGTTTTGGATCCATCGGTGAAGATTCTGAGCTCTTTAATGTCGAGCCCTTCAACCCGATGGTCCTCGTGTAATTGTATTTTGTACTTCTTATCGAAAACAAACTGTTTTGGAATCCTGTCACTGCAAGCCATTGAGATGGGGAAATTTTTGTGAACTTCCCCTAGAATGGCGGCGTGCGGGGTCCTGTTGTTTCTCCATAGTCCTAGGGTGTTAAGTCTTACCGCTGATGAGGCAGCCTCCTGCTGTATGTACAGCTGGAGTGGCGGAAGACATAACATGGCCTCCATCGCTGCCGTTGGCGTTGTCCTCATACACCCTGTGATCGCCATGCAGGCCAATCTTTGGAAGCTATGGAGTTTGCTTACCATTGTGGTTAGTTTGGTCCTGGTCCACCACACCACAGCTCCATAACAGACAAGAGGGCGGATTACCGTCACGTACAGCCAAAGAATGATGTTGGGAGAAAGTCCCCACTTTTTCCCCACCATTCTTCGGCACTGCCAGAAAGCAATACTCGCCTTCTTTAGTTTGTTGTCAATGTGGCTACTCCAGTTGAGCTTGCTATCCAGGATGATGCCCAGGTACTTCACCTCTGTTGCCAGCTGGAGTTCCGTTCCAAAGAGCTTGGGTAAAGTATACATACCAAGAGCCCTATTGTTAGTGAACATGACCATTTCCGTCTTTGTGGGGTTCACTGACAGGTCATATTCTTGACACCAGCGCTCCACGATGCGGAGAGCTGTTTGTTTGAGGCTGCACACTGTGCTGGCAAATTTGCCTGTAATGAGGATTACCAAATCGTCGGCGTATCCTATGGTGTAGTATCCATTGGCGTTAAGCTTGGTGATTAGGTCGTTAATGACCAAGTTCCATAGTAGCGGAGAGAGCACTCCTCCCTGAGGGCATCCACGTACTACCTCCGCCGACAAGGACTCACCTGCTAGTCGCACAATACGTTTGTTAAGCATGTTTGTGATCCAGTTTTTTACAACTGTAGACACACCATGCTTTGTTAGAGAGGCGCTTATGCTGCTATGTTGCGTCTTGTCGAAGGCACCTTCTATATCTATAAAAGTTCCAAGACAGATGCATTTGTTTTGAATCGCCTCTTCAATCGAGGAAACCACTGCATGAAGAGCCGATTCAGTAGATTTACCCAAACTATAAGCATGTTGATTTTTATGTAGGGGTATGTGTTGTAACGCTCCATCTCTCAGATGCCTCTCACACAATCGTTCCAGCGTTTTTAGCATGAACGAGGTGAGGCTGATCGGCCTGAAAGATTTAGCGTTAGTATAGTATAGTTGACCGAGTTATTAAGGTTTGAAATTCAAGATTAGACAGAAAGGCACATACCCACTTGTGACGTCATTTGTTAGTAACGCCATATAATCTCCATACAAAAAATCGTTTTTGAAAGAGACAGACTTATTGAAACTTTGAAAAATCACTGTAAATTCGTTTTTCAACCGATTCTGTTTTTTTCTTCGCGAATCGTCTATTACTAATCTATATTTTAAAAATAATGCTTAAAACATGGTAAATTCATAAAATATGGTGAACAGTCCGATCCCCTACTGTCATCTAATCTTTTTAACAGCCTCCGTGGCCGAGTGGTCGACCACCCGACTCGAGGTCGCCCATTTACGGAGGTTCCCGGTGGAGATACTGTCAAGCAAAAATCTCTTTGTGAGACTTTCCCCAGTTTGGTTAGGACATTGCAGGCTGAAACACTTAATTGTCCGAAAAGAAAGATGATTCCGTGCTTCGGAAGGCACGTTAAGCCGTTGGTCCCGGCTACTATCTAGTCGTTACATGAGCCAAGTCAGTGGCCTTTGGCGGCTCTATAACAGACACCAGGGTTTGATGATGAAATATCACATTATTCTTTTCTATCGTGTGGATTGTAAGGTTTACGACCAACCACACAAACCTATATCGCTGAGAAAAAAGTGTACTGGGGTAAGTCACTCTTTATAACGAGTCGACGAATTACTCTAAATTAAGTAGCAATTGTACTTATAATGAGTCCGCGTCATGCATCTAGCTCATTACGTCATGTATCTAGCTCATTACCTCATGCGTCTAGCTCATTACGTCATGCATCTAGCTCATAACGTCATGCGTCTAGCTCATTACGTCATGCATCTAGTTCATTACGTCATGCATCTAGCTCATTACGTCATGCGTCTAGCTCATTACGTCATGCGTCTAGCTCATAACGTCATGCGTCTAGCTCATTACGTCATGCATCTAGTTCATTACGTCATGCATCTAGCTCATTACGTCATGCGTCTAGCTCATTACGTCATGCGTCTAGCTCATTACGTCATGCGTCTAGCTCATTACGTCATGCGTCTAGCTCATTACGTCATGCATCTAGCTCATTACGTCATGCGTCTAGCTCATTACGTCCGTCTATCCCGTTTTTTTACGTATTTCCTAGAGCTTTGCTACTTATGTAAGGTGTACGGCTCATTAAATTTTTCTCAATAGGTGCCGCGGAAGTTCTTTTTGGTCTTTAGGTGATTCCCCCTGCAATGTTCTAACCAAAGTAGGGTCTCACAAAATGAACTGTTATAGTTACTATGTCCCCAACGGAATTTGAACTTAAAACCGTAACGAGAGGTTAATGACACGGCCTTGTGAAAAGATTTGATTCGTGCTATATCTGTTCTTCAGCCGTGTAGTGACGGCAGAGTAGAATACATTTGTCACCAACCCCTACTCTTCCCGTGGGTGTCGTAAGAGGCGACTTAGGGACTACACATTGAACAGGGAACGGGCAGCAGTGCTCTCTGATACAGTAACCTTTTAATCTGCGATCTCCAACCCGCCTGCCAAACGTGTAGATTATGGCAAAACCCTCCACTCAAGTGGAGGAGGCTCATAGTCCAGCAGTGGACTGTAACGGGCCGTTGATTTGATTTGATATCTGTTCATGGAGTCCGACAATCATTCAAAGTAGACTCGAGTCCTTCAGCATATAATAAAGACAGTATCAAAACAAAAAATCACAGAACAGATATCAATAACACTTTCCACAACAACCAATCTTTAAAAACAGCATTAAACCATTATAATTCCTTTGTTAACTCCAGAAGCAATTATATGCGAGTATTATGATAATATCATAGCGATCACGACTAAGATAAAATCACGAGCTGATCACGATTCTTTGGCCAATGGCTGAGTCCATCAGCAACTACCTTAATGGCCTAGAAGAACTAGGAAGAGGATATTAGTGTGAGAATTTTTGATGCGGTATTTTATGACAAGGTTTAGCCATATATGTGCTTATGGCACGTAAGTTAGGGAGAACTTAAAAATGGCGACTGTTTTTGCCGTAGCTGTAGCAGGTTCTGGGGGTGGCTAAAATTTATTAAGTTGGGTTTTTGATATGAAGAAGAAGAATACTTGTACAGGATTGCCAGATCATCATCATCATCATCATCATCAACAGCTCATATACTAGGGGCTCGAGCTTACCCTGGATTAGGGCGATTAGGCTTTAGCTGACTACGCTGGCCCAGTGCAGGTTGGTCGACTTTACACGCAATCTTTGAATTTCTTCGTAGGAGTGTGCAGGTTTCATCACGATGTTTTCCTTCACCGTAAGAGCGTCGAATAAACGTACATATGAATTCGAAAACACATTGGTACGTGGTGGGGATCGAAACCGCGTCTCCCGGACTGGAGGCAGCGGTTCTAGCCACTAGACCACCGAGCAACGCTCTCTGTCAGATGATATAGCATAATTTGATCTCCCGTCCTCAACTGTATGGCTTCTTCTCAACGACTCCTTCTGCTGTATGCACCTACGTAATTTTTATGTTGATTATTATTTTTGTTATAGATAAGTAATTCAAAACAAAACATTTTCATAATGTAAAACAAAGAACTTACTTGGAAAAACTGCAGCGCAACTAAAAATTAATAAAACAAACTCGTTGTTCCCTTAAAAAGTATCCCATGTGTTAATCCAGGGTACAAACTATCTCTATTCCAAATTTCACTCCAACCCGTTCAGTAGTTTTTGCGTGAAAGAGTAACAAACATCCATACAAACAAACTTTCGCGTTTATAATATAAGTAAGGATATTTACCGCATCTTGAACACCTGTCTTCTTACATCGAGTGCAATGCGGTGAATTCGATACCGCCACTAATGGAGGTGTTGCAACAGACATGCAGACTGATCTACCTGTTATATATAATCTACGTACCTAGGTACCTACTTCAATTAGTTAATTTACCGTCTAAGAAAATTTTCCACCCTACCAAATAAGTACAAGATTGCATTTTGGACACATTTATGTTATTCTTAGTTTATGAACCAGAGAGTAGATAAAATTTCTTATGCGCACGGGAAAAATAAAAAACCATAGGATAGTGACTGGCGGCTATTTACTCCATTTATTTCCACTAAAACTTTAATTACTTCCGAATAACAAAACTAGTTGAACTACACAACATTCCAATCCAACGATTTCGTTATTTTCAATCGTGAAATATCAATCCTTTATAGAATGGGCGGCAATCCAATACTTTCTTCAAAGTCAAAATCAAAATAATTTATTTCCATAGGATGTTATTACATCACTTAGATCCATCATTACATTTTTTTGGGTGAGTTCACTAACACAATGGCGGAATCTGTGGAGAAGAGTCCAATAGGATTGTCGGGTCTCTTTTTGTCAAAACGGCAGTATGTTATTCCCAATTGGACGCTTCTCCGAGCCCACCGTGCTGTGAAAAGCCGAGTTTCACTTGGCACGGTTACATTGTATTTTTATACGCTAGTTATTCGAATTTTCCATATAGGAAAGGTAGGTCTTACATTATTTGCATGCGGCTACACCGGCTATTCAATAAATTTCAAAGTGTTGTGTAAAATTATCGTTAAGACAAGAAATATTCTGATACATACTAAATAAAGAATTGATTACCAAAATTTCCGTTACTGGTTATATTTCTAGTATTTTTTTAAGGAGTAAAAAAATTTTTTTCTGTGTTGAAAACTTAGTCGAACAAACGCACTAGTAGTTACTGAACAATAACTCGGTATATAAGGAATAAATAAGGAACATTCTAGAATCTGGATGTTTTCTACAGTAGATACCTGACACTGACCTGTGTTATTTTAGCAAGCTGGACTGAATATCGAAGACGTCAAAATGAAGCACTTAATTATCGCAATTTTGGCGCTGATAGCATTGTCAGCGTCCAAGAAAGAATTTTCTCCAGCATGAGACAAAAGGCTCTAGTAAGAGACTAGTTGGTAATAGGCTGGCCTAAGAAGCTGGGAGTTGCGGGTTCGAATCCCGTCCAAGGAGTTTGTGTGTATTTTTTTATTTTTATTTATTGCAAGGTAAGTACAATTAACTGGACCTAATCGCTATTTCTATCAAAGTTGTAATACTTGGGAATTATTAAGCAAGACGTACAAATGCCAGATACGCGCACGAAACAATAGTACGACACGACCATAATAAAATAAAAAAAATAAGTTTATTCCAGTTTCAAAAATATTCGACGAGTAGGGAGCGAATATTCGAATAGCAGTCCGGTCAAAGAACTAAATAATTATACGAGTATTAAGGTCAGTGATGCAGAAATATTTTATTTTCTCAAAGCAAAAAGCTTCGGAATTTCTTTGTTTTTTTTTCCTTTGTTAAGTATATTTTGTTAACATCTAACAGAAACATAGTTTCAGTAACATTTTGCATTACTCAGGATAAAGTAAGGAATTTCAAAAGCGGAAAAGAGGAAATTCATAGAAGTGAACAGGAAAGGAATTTAAGAATGTAAGTAACAAAGGAATTAAATTGAATTCATTATACACGCTTTATGGAATAATTCTGAGTAATTTGTTTGATCTAAATAAATATTGTTGTACTTATATGCAATTATTACTCAAATTCCCGTGGTAAAAGTTATATAGGTTTTTGTCAAACTATCTTTGTACCATGTTTAATCCAAATCGGTTCAGTAGAAAAACCGAAAATTACAAAAGACACACTTTCGCATGGATTATGAAAGTTTCGGTGGCTGCCTTCTGTTTGGTAAGCCAGGGTTCGACACCAATCCCCTATACCCTGTCTCAGATATCATCAACGGCCTGTTTCAGTTCACTGCTGGACTACGAGCCTCATCCACTTAAGTGTTTGGTTTTGCCATAATCTCCACGCTTGGCAGGCGGGTTGGAGATCGCAGATTAAAAGGTTACTGTATCAGAGAGCGCTGCTGCCCGTTCCCTGTTCAATGTGTAGTCCCTAAGTCGCCTCTTACGACACCCACGGGAAGAGTAGGGGTTGGTGACAAATGTATTCTACTCTGCCGTCACCACACGGCTCGTTTTGTTTCAGATAACATTGGAATAATCTTTTATAGGATACATTTCCAGACATGTGTCAATCTCGATTAGCTGACAAGTGTGAATCACGAATAACCTTTTTTCTGCCATACATATTTTTTGTTTTTTCTTGTCAATATTATTTGAAATGAAGTATAGTGTTTTCAAATTTCGAACCTATCTTTGCACTGTTCTTTCGTGTGTGCAATAAAATATATTCTATTCTAGAACTGAGTTTTCCTTACCACAGACCTTGTTCACACTCGAGAGCGTACGACCTGCAAAATGCTCTTGTTTGTGAATCGGTGAAATTAAGTGTGCAACCTGCTTTATACGTTCGAAATTCGAATGCATTGCCAAATTCTTTGATGTATGGTTGAGCAGGCGCATATTGAATGGGAAATAACGATGCTGAAGTTTTGAGTTAGTGCTCTGAAAATAATCACACTTACATACCTTTACATTTAGATGTTTGGATGTTCGGTTTTACGTCTTAACTACTGAACGGATTGGGATGAAATTTGGAAAGGAGATAGTTTATTACCTGGATTAACACACTGGATACTTTTTACGGGAAATGTCTTATTCCCACGGGAAAATATTACAAAACGCGAGTGCAGCCGTGGGCGTTAAGCTAGTAAAGTATAAAAAGACGTTTAAGATGGGCTTTCAGAAGACAAATACCTTTTGAATAGTTATAAAATGCCTAAACACGATAATATTGAAAATCAAAAACAAAATTAAGCATTATAGACAGATGATAGGTACTATAGGTACTGTAAGGATCGGCCTCCTTATTACTGGCTGTTTTTTTTCATATTTCTTTCTAAAGTTTAGTAAACTTTGAATTGCGAATTGATCTTTTTTTGTTTACGCGTGATCTTATTGATAGCGGTATTATAGGTACCTCAATATGATCTGTTGTTTACTCTGTGGGTTATCTTAATAAATAAATAAATAAAATTAAACAGTGCTGAAAGCTCAAACAATAAATGCGATGATTAAATATTATTTTATTATTTATTTATTTGAGTTGAGTGTGTTTTGTGTGCGAAAAGGCGAACCAATAAAATTAATGTACCCTCTTTTGCGCGTAGTTTTTACTAAGATAACAAAACTAAGATAGATAGATAGATAATTCATTTATCTCCATTTGATCACAAGTAACAATAACTTTTTAAAATACGTTACATAATACAAGATGAAAGTGAACGTGAGTACAGTCGGGTGGAGTAACAGGTGAAGGTTGTCTAGGTTAGTGTTGTGACCTCTCCAGCACTTCGCTAGGCTTAATCCGAACTGACAGCTGTAAACATAGTTCTAGCTGTATGTAATTGGCTATTTGTTTTAGAACTCAAAGTAAAGCCTAATATTTGTTATATTATGTTAGACTTTCAGACTACCCGCGATGTTTTACATTTCTTCTGTGGGAATAACATTTTTTTTCCATATAGATAATGCTTTTGTGCTAATCCAGTGACGATCTATCTACCTAAATGCAAAATTTCATTCATATCAGTCCTGCCGTTTAGGCGTGATAGCAACAAACAAATATCCTCATATTTATTTATTTATTTAGGAGGAGCTCAGTGATATACCTATACACACGTACAGTAGAATTTCATCATCAACAGCTCATATACGTCCTCACCGAAGGGCTGGAGCCTACCCTGGAGTAGGGCGATTAGGCCTTAGTCGACTATGCTACCCCAGTGCGGGTTGGTCGACTTAACACGCAACCATTGAATTTCTTCGCAGGAGTGTGCAGGTTTCATCACGATGTTTTCCTTCACCGTAAGAGCGTCGAATTAACGTACATATGAATTCGAAATTCGAAAACACATTGGTACGTGGTGGGTATCGAACCCGCGTCTCCCGGATGGGAGGCAGCGGCCCTAGCCACTAGACCACCGACGCAGTAGAATTTATATCATCTCTATTTCCAAAACTTAAAGGACCCAACAAACCGCGAAATTATATCCGAAACTAAACAAATAAACATCGTGCAGATAAAATAAAGCTTCCTGCACACATGGATCAATCAATCACTGGTCCCCGGGCTATCGGGAACCCTTAAACTTCAGCAGCCGCGGTCTGGCCTCATCCATCCACCGGTAATATCCTCTGTCTTCAAGCCGACGACGATTTGTCATGCGGTACCCCAAAACGTGGACGAAGGGAAGGTTAAGGGAGCGAGTGTTGGAGGAGTCAAAGTTGACATATTGTGTAGTAAATTTATTTTGTTATCAGCTCATATAACATTGTCCCTAGCGAGAATATCAGCTCGATTAGGGCGCGCAGCGCAGCCCTGACACAGGTTAAGTTCGAATTCGCCCTATACTTTATTTTTCCTTCGCATAGCTGCATCCTTTGTGGTGCATAAATAAATACATACATAAATAAATACTATTAATAAACTGCAAACTATATTCTTTCTTAAATACAAAACGATACATTTTATTATTGAACGAAACGATACTTACGTGTTTGTCCCTATACTTCCTTCTACTATACTTAAGTATAATTTTTCATCGAAAATATTAACAAGATAAAATTTACCAGTGGTATTGTATTGTGCCCCTAATAATGTTAACTCTATTATGAATTTCAGGCTTCGTCACAGAATATAAATGGTATTAGGCGCTTCGAAAGAAAAATCTAAAATCCGTTTAATGCTCGCTCCTATAAACCCCTTTCAGTTCTGCGACAATTGATCGTGGGCGAGTGTGCAATGGGAAATTAAAAGAGCTATTCCACTGGAGATTGACACTTCCCAACAGATTATTTCCTCTAAGGCCCTTGAAAAAGGAAAATACTTACCTAGGGCGGTAAGTGGCTCATGTCAGTTTTATTAGATTCGCTGTATGATGAGATGGAAATTTGAAGGTCTTCTCAAATGGTATGGAAGGGAATAAATAAGCAGTTTACTTCCACAAAATGTAAAAATACTTAAATAAAATAGTATTTCCTTTTGCTTAAATTGTTTGCTTTCCAATGTACTTACCTAATGTATTGTTATTCTGTCTGACTGCATGTTCACCGGCGTTGTGTTCGGTTTTTCCCATAGGAAATGAAGTGGTTTATCCCATGAGAATAACATTTTGTTGCATCTACAGACATAAATCTATCACTATTATGGTAGGTATGTATGCAAAATATCATAGATTGTTAAATGTTTGAATGATATATATAAGGTACTTTATTTTACACAGCCACAAACAACATCAGCTCATATACGTCCCCACCGAGGGGCTCCCGCCTACCCTGAGTTAGGGTAAATAGGCCTTAGTCGACCAAGCTGGCCCATTGCGGGGTCGACTTCACACACAACCTTTGAATTTCTTCGCAGGAGTGCCGGTTTCATCACAATGTTTTCCTTCACCGTAAGAGCGTCGAATAAACGTACCTATGAATTCTAAATTCGAAAACACATTGGTAAGTGGTGGGGATCGAACTCGCGTCTTCCGGACGGAAGGCCCTCGCCACTAGACCAACGACGCTCTCTAGCACAAATTATCGTACACAGACACAAATTAACAAATTATTACAAGAAAGTGAGACAAACGGTTATTGCCGATATAGCAATTTCTTCCAGGCAAACAAACAAACACACGTTTTTATTAAAATTCTGATATGATTTTCCCCATATTATTATTTTACCCAAAAACTAACCAAAAACCATCTAAACCCGCTAACAACCCGATTTCCATTCAATATATCAAAAAGTCCACGAAACCATTTCAAACAGAAAAAACACGGTGAAAAACACATTTTTCCTAAAGCTTCCTTGATGCAAATATAAAAGGAAGTGCGCAGAACATTTATAAGAGTGGAAGGGAAAGGAGTAATTTATCAAAAGCGCTTTTTTAGTGGCCCGAGTCTCTTATCGCTTATGAAGTAAGACCAAGTCATCCTCTTTTCAGGCAGACATTTTAGCGAGAAAATCTGACGCGGTTGTAAATGACTCGCTTCAGTCTATCTTGGTTCTAGGATTCCTCAGGATGAATTAATATTATTGCTAAGCACGCGTGGTCGACTAAGGCCTAATCACCCTAATTCAGCGTAGGCTCGAGCCCCTCGGTGGGGACGTATATGAGCTATTGATGAAAAGCACGCTAAGGTTGCCTATAATGTTGACGTCATATTAACTTAATAGAAAACAAGCAAGAACGAATTTCGGCGCTGCCACTGCTATGCGCTCCGTGGTGTAGTTGGTAAGCACGTGGGCTGCGTATAGGCCGAAGTTCGTGGGTTCAAGTCCCGCCGGAAGGTTTACGTTTTTGGTTGTTTCCTATGAATCTAAAAATATTTATTGCTTAGTCATTTTTAGATGTATATGTAGATTAGAGCGGAGGCGGGCGACAAAAGTGTTTTATGCACTAGAGACGCGATCTAACCCCGTTACGCACCTAGTGAATTTTTGAAATCACAAACGAGATCCTTAATTAATATTATGAAACGAAAAAATAAAAATTTTGTCGATGTTGGACAGGGCTCGAACCTGAATCTCCTTGGCTAATCGGGCCAGAAACAGGCGCATTACTAATTATGCCACCAAGCTCTGTGAAAGGTCGACGACATTGACAATGTTTTTTTTTTACTTTAATGCTGAGTGCATTACAGCTCCATTCAGACGCGTGAAAAAAAATGCATAAGAAAAGTGTGCAAAAAAAATTGTAAGGAAACTTCATCAACAGCTCATATACGTCTCCCACCAAGGGGCTCGAGCCTACCCTGAATTAGAGCGATTAGGCCTTAGTCGACCACGCTGCCCCAGTGCGGGTTGGTCGACTTCACACACAACCTTTGAATTTCTTCGCAGAAGTGTGCAGGTTTCATCACGATGTTTTCCTTCACCGTAAGAGCGTCGAATAAACGTACACATGAATTCCAAATTCGAAAACAAATTGGTACGTGGTCCCCCCGGACGGGTGGCGGCGGCCCTAACCACTAGACCACCGACGCTCTCCGCACGCTAAGGTATTTAAGAGTAGTATTTTAAGATATGCATGAAGAAACTTGCATACTCTAAAATACTTTGTTTTATGTACAGACGTCCTGGATTCGCAGCCATTTTGTGAACACAGACGGCGGAACTCTTTATAAATTCGGGTACGTCTCGCATTGACCCCGTCTTTTTTGATGAAAATGCTTATATTGAAAAGGGTTTGAAAATTCAGTTTTATTCAACGTAAAATATGGCCGGTCTTTTGAAGATGACCTGATTTCAGTCAACATTATTTTTTTGTAGATTATCACCATTTCAAATCAAATCAACGGCCCGTTAGGGCCAGTCCACACAGCGATATTTCACCGCGCGATATTTTTTCTCGCGGAATATATTCCGTGCTCGAAATTACGCCTAGTACGCACCACGGATAAAATTCCGCGCGGTTTTTGTCAGTTCGATGCAGCTTCCGGCTGAGACGGACGTGATGGACGTCAGAAAAATTTTGATTTATCTGCTGTTACGGCGGCGACGTAATAGAAGACGTATAAGTCATGATTACTGGATTCACCCATTTACGGCCTTGAGACCTATGAAAGGATTTTTCTACTTAAAACATCAAGAGCTACGAAAATACAGTAGAAAGTTTTTCAAATATTATAGAATGAGTAAATGAGAAAGAATGAGATAATTTACTACGATTAGTTGGTCCAGCTATTACATATCAAGATACGAATTGGAGAAAAGCAATTTCACGAATTGGAGAAAAGCAATTTCACTACCGAGCATCTTGCCACTACCGTTGCCAGTGCACGACTGAGCGAAACGCGCGAATTTTTTTCCGCAGTGCGGCCACTGTTATACTACTTCATATTGCACAAAACTTCCGCGCGGAAATAAATCCGCTTAAATTTGCATCAGATCACAGATTTTTTTTCCGCGCGGAATTTTTACCGCCAGTGCGGATACTTATATAAGATTCAATGTGTTACAGAATTACGATAAAAAACCGCGCGGTGAAAAATCCGCAGTGCGGACAGGGCCTTACAGTCCACTGCTGGACTATGATCCTCCTCCACTTAAGTGGAGGGTTTTGCCATAATCTCCACGCTTGGCAGGCGGGTTGGAGATCGCAGATTAAAAGATTACTGTATCAGAGAGCGCTGCTGCCCGTTCCCTGTTCAATGTGTAGTCCCTAAGTCGCCTCTTACGACACCCACGGGAAAAGTAGAGTTTGATGACAAATGTATTCTACTCTGCCGTCACCACACGGCTCTCTTTATTAGCAGTGTTTTTTCAAATCATGAGTTTTTTTTAATTAAGTTTCAGTTAACATTACAAGTAAAAAAAGAAATACAATTCAGCAACAGCTTATAGTATGTTACATTTTGTTTTCACCAAACTATACAACAAGCTTAGCGTGCGGTCGAAAGTATCACATTTTTACGTTTTTGTTTATCTAATCAAAACAAGCCTTTATCTTGTTTATTTTCTCAACCACCAACAATCTATACATCATTCAATTAAACTAAAACAAACCTTCGACAAACTCCGTAGAATTCAGTTACTTCCTGAAAATCTCTACTACCGACTCAATCTTGGTACTTGAGACGTTCCCAGTACCGAGATGTCTTGATACTCGAGACGTAGAGTACTTCTACTTCTACCGACCTGCACTGTCGATGTCAACTTTGGGAGTATTCTAGTGCCCTTCAAACAGTACTTATATCTCTATCCGCGACAAGACAAGACTATTGGACAAGAATCAAGATGGAGCTATTCGTTGAAGATTTCAAATGTGGAAGACTTCATTTTTTATGCACGTAATGACGTAATGGCTAGAAATTTTAATAAAAAATAATAAGAAAAATAATTTGAATAAGAAACAATTTAGAGAGGAGACAAAAATAATTTACTACTCTAGAAATATTGGTATTCAAAATATTTGTTTTATACTACATATCTAGTCTTTATCTAGTAAATAGATCGTTTTTTTTTTTAGATTGTGTCAATCTGTGGGTAAGTTTGACCGTCTAACTAAGTCCGTTAGTTAAGATACGTTCTAACATATATATTTTATGGTATAAGTAATAATTATGCACAGAGTAGATAATAGTGATGAAGATATTGAGATTAGAAATTTCGAAAAGACATACATGACTAAACTCACTTCTATCTCTAGAATCCTGAGGTGATTCACCTCGAGACATTCAAGGCATCCTCCGTGCGACAATTAATGACAGCCGCGCGTCTGCAACTAACGGCCGTCAAAGTGGGAATGCAGACGGGCGACAAATAAACGCAGATACATGGACGAAGAGGCTAAAGGTCGGACCGTGAGGTGTTTGGTTTGTTAAGTGTTGCGTGTAAAGAAACTTGTGTTAAGGAGATGATCTATTTATTATTATAAAGAAAAATAAGTCCATTATGCTTAAATATAAAAAAATGGAGTATAGGCCTGTTGTGTCGTTTTTTCAAATGTTATTGTATTTTTGTTAGGTATCTATTATTATATACAATAAATGGTCAAATAATAATTTGAAATAAACTAAATAAATGGAAAGCAGTCATGACCACACTTTCCCGTGTTAAAATCCTTATTTTTATCTTCCTAATATTAGGTCCTTACATATGAAATTGGCGTTTTGTCGTACTGGCCACTTTGATCACAAATTTCTCCTATTTGGTTAGGAATTCGAAATTCAAATTTATACAGCTATTTCCACATGTAGTTGTGTTTCGTAAACCGTCATTCATTTGTTTTTTTACTTATCTTTTTTCTGTTTGCATCGCTCGATTTACAAAATGGAAAATTTGAAATATCGCGTTATTTACGAGTACGAGTTCCACCGTGGCACCAGTGCTGCGGAAACGGCTCGAAGGGTTAATGATGTGTATGGCGGTTGTGTCGCAAAAGAAAACACAGTGCGTTTTTGGTTCCAACGTTTTCGTTCTGAAAATTTCGACCTGCAAAACAAGCCCCGTGGACGGCCGGAGACCCAAGTTGATAATGAAGCATTGAAGGCTATTGTGGAAGCGGATCCATCGCAAACCACGTCCGAGTTAGCTGCAGGCTTCGGTGTTAGTGATAAAACTGTTTTAATCCACTTGAAGCAAATTGGGAAGATTAAAAAACTTGAAAGGTGGGTTCCTCACGAATTGAGTGAAGCAAACCGGCAAACGCGCGTCAACTGCTGCGTTACATTACTTGACCGGCACAATAACGAAGGGATTTTAAATCGAATCATTACCTGTGATGAAAAGTGGATTCTCTACGATAATCGGAAGCGCTCATCGCAATGGCTGGACCCTGGCAAGCCAGCCAAAGCCTGCTCCAAGCGAAAATTGACCAATAAAAAGTTACTTGTAAGCGTTTGGTGGACTAGCGCCGGTGTCGTTCATTACAGTTTTCTCAAATCTGGCCAGACGATTACGGCAGATGACTATTGTCAGCAATTGCAAACCATGATGGAAAAGCTAGCTGGTAAACAACCGAGGCTGGTCAATCGCTCTACGCCACTGCTGCTTCACGACAACGCTAGACCACACACTGCACAACAGACGGCTAGCAAATTAGAAGAGCTTCAATTGGAATGTCTAAGGCATCCACCGTACTCCCCGGACCTTGCTCCAACAGATTACCATTTTTTTCGAAATTTGGATAACTTCTTGCAAGGGAAAAAATTCAACTCAGATGGGGCAGTCCAAATCGCCTTCAAAGATTTTATTGATTCCCGTCCGAATGGTTTTTTTAGTAAAGGGATCAATGAACTACCTATGAGATGGCAAAAGTGCATAGATTACAATGGCTCATACTTTGATTAAATAAATATACTATATAAAAATTTTTCGACTTTTTGTTCCTCCCATACAAAACGCCAATTTCATATGTAAGGACCTAATATTATAAATGCGAAAGTAACTATCTATCTGTCAGTTTTGCTTTGACGGCTAATTTGCTGAACCGACTTTGATGAAATTTTGGACAAATACAGTTTGGTTACTGCGGGAAAATGCCTTATTCACCACCACCAAAAAAATAACTTCAAAATTTTTACGGACCGCTGTTCCAATTTACAAAACTTTGGATTTAAATTTCGAATCGCTCTGCCCCTTAACGCTTGCGCAAAACGGCTCAGCACGTCTCACGTCCGCGCCATTAATCCTAGCTTATTGTTGTACACTTACTGCAGCGGACGACCGTACACACGGCTACATGTGCACGTGTGCCTTATAGTAAAGGAGTAACTGTCCTGTCTCAATACATTTTCAGCTAACTGAAAGGAAGATTTTTGAAGATTTCAGTTTAATAATGTCCCTTTTTCAAAACGCCTCCTATTACAAAGAGTCCCTAGTAAATAGAGGCAGTCTATATTCTTGTTCTTCATCATCGTGCGAGTTGTAAACGTGTAAGGTCGTCAACCGACCTCAGAAACCTTGGTGTCAGTGGTATAGAGTCGCCACCAACTCGGCTCGTGTAACGACTGCTTCCGCTAAAGCCCTATTTTACTTTCAGAATGTCAATAATGTACTTAATGAAATGAAATAATAATTTATTTGTTCAAAAAGGTTTACAAAAGATAGTGCACTAGTCGTTGCACTAAGATACCTTGTATTGCAAGGGCTGGTTCCTTCCATGATGTTCTTACATACTAGACTAAAGAATAACGTCGCTGACATCACGTGTTACCTAGTTATAGTTTTTATAAATATGTATGTTAGTTTTTTTTTTTTTTTATATGGGCCTCTGTTTACATATTTAAGACCTTTATGTAAATATTGCCTGAAATAAATTATTTATTTATTTATTTATTATTATTTATTATAACAACAGTGCTGTCCATATTTACACCTTAAATACAATGAGGCCAATATAATTTATATGTGTATGATTATATGTAAGTGTGTGTGTGTGTACGTGTGAGTTTCTGTTTTCGTGTGCGAGGTAATCAAAGCATACTTTTCCCCCCAAATTAAATAGATAGCTAATATTGGTAAACAATCTACAGCTAAATTTACTACATCTAGTCCTTATCTCTGAGTTTGCTACGCTAAGCCATAAGAAATAAAAAGTGTTTAGTATAATCGATCTTTATGAATGACTAGCGGTCCGCCCGCGGCTACGCTCGCGTTGTTAAGATTTTCCCACGGGAATAAGACTTTTTTCCGTAAAAAGTATCCTATGTGTTAATCTAGAGTACAATCAACGGCGCGTTACAGTCCACTGCTGGACTATGAGCCTCCTCCACTTAAGTGGAGGGTTTTGCCATAATCTCCACGCTTGGCAGGCGGGTTGGAGATCGCAGATTAAAAGGTTACTGTATCAGAGAGCACTGCTGCCCGTTCTCTGTTCAATGTGTAGTTCCTACGTCGCCTCTTACGACAACCACGGGAAGAGTTGGGGTTGGTGACAAATGTAATCTACTTTGCCGTCACCACACGGCTCAATATCTCTTTTACAAATTTCATCCCAATCCGTTCAGCAGTCTTTGCGTGAAAGAGTAACAGACATCCATAGTCCATACATACATATCGCGTATATAATATAAGTAAGGGTAAGGATTAATATAATCATCTAAAATAAAAACAAAAACTGCTTGGCCAAAAAATTATAGCCAGTGTTACTCGGTGTTTTGTAAGGATTGTAACGATACTACACACACCCAAATCTTTTCAGGCATTTAGAAGTCATGGTGAAATATATAAACACATGAACACTGAAGAACACATAACACTCCGTTTTGAGTTGACGTGTGAATAGGTAACCTAGTGATAAATCTTAGTTTTCCAGATCATTGGAAAAGCCGTTCTTCTCCACAGAGGGCGTACACTGGTAGTGAGCGTGCCATCCATGATAGCTTTGACATCGAAAAATGATTTGTAAAAATCTTAATTCGAATAAGATATTTTTGATTTGATTTGATTTGCCCTTCCATCCCACATGAATATTTACATGATCTTAAAACGTGTAACTGAAGTGTGGTTGACTGTAGAGTTGGATAGAGTATTTAAAGGATTGTATGGCCTTGACGAAAGGTATACAATGGTATTTTGTATGGCTTTGTCGAAGTTTCGACCACATGCTTTTGTATGGGTGTTATTAATCAATGTTTTGATGAAAATGTATTTGTAGGGTTTTATAGCGTGACTGATTACGGAGAGCGTCAGTGGTGCATTTGTGGAATGGTTAGGTTTTGACTTCTATGGTAGCGGTTCGAATCCCAGCTACTACATACATTCGCCAATAAGACGTTTAGGCAAGGTCCACTGATCCTTACTTTTTGTTTCATTAACAGCTCATATACGTCCCCACCGAGGCGCTCGAACCTACCCTGGATTAAGGCGATTGGGCCTTAGACGACCACGCGCCAGTGCGGGTTGGTCAACTTCACAAACAACCTTTGAATTTCTTCGCAGGAACACTCCACACGGTCGTTATATGAGCTGATGACGAGACCTTATAAGGACCAGTTGAGAGGCGGAAGTACTGCCAACCCTAAATCATTATCTTGAATGGTAACATATTACCTAACTACCTACAGGTTTCCCCATCACTTGAAAACACTTGTAAGTACACCTGAGTGTACGTACAACCTAGCTACATGTGTTTCATTTGACACAATATGGGCCCCACTCAGACTTTAAGGTCTCAGTGCATTTTGGTCACAAGTTGAATTTGAGTGAGTGAGTGAGTTGATTGGTGACAGGAATGTAATGTGTAATGTGTCACGTAAAATTATTGCTTATTATTGTTCAGTCAGATCATGTACTGGTTTTGATATTCTGGGCAGTAAGTAGTAAAAACAGGTATTTTCATATTCAAAAGATTTTTATCCTGATATTTCTTGTTTATCCGTTCTCGTTCTCGATCCAGTTCTCGTTTACGATCCCGTTCTCTCTCATTATCCTGATATCAACATCCCGTTCAAGTTCACGATCCCATTCCAGTTCACAATCAAGATAACGGTCCCGTTCTCGTTCACGATCCCGTTTTCATTCACGATCCCGTTCCCGACTCCGTACCAGTTCCCAATCCAGTCCTCGTTCACGATTCCGTTCTCGGTCACGATTCCGTACTCGTTACCAATCCCGTCCTCGTTCACGAACCAGATCTCCTTCACGATTCCGTACTCGTTCCCAATCCCGTTCTCGTTCACGACTCCGTACCCGTTACCAATCCCGGCCTCGTTCACGAACCAGATCTCCTTCACGATTCCGTACTTGTTCCCAATCCCGTCCTCGTTCACGAACCCGATCTCCTTCACGATTCCGTTCTCTTTCATTATCCCGTTCAAGTTGACGATCCCGTTTTCATTCATCGCATTCTTGTTCCCGATCCCGTGCTCTTTCCTACGCTAGATTTCCAATTCGAGGATTTGGCACAGTGGTGCAGTGGCATATTGGTTATATTGGTTGGCCACAACTCCGATATCACCACCACCACATTACATTAGTGTAGTGAGGTGTCACATATTCACTATGTCCGTGAATAAGTAAGTAAACAGGCTTAACCTTTCATCAATTTATGACCAATCAATACCAGGGCCAAATCAGACCCGTCCTCTCAGACTTAGGGAGGGACAAGCACTCTCTTGGTCCGCATTCGTGCGTGAGTGCTTGGAGGGATGGAGTGAGATTGACGAGGATTCGTATTGCTGGCGAGGCTCCTGTACAGTCAACATCAAGACGACCTACTCAAGTACCCAAACATAACGGAAAACGGGTAACCGACGCTGACGTTGCTTACCTGTGATTCATGTCTGTGTAAGACAGATCGACCTGGAAATGTGACAATAAGGAAGAAAAAATATCGTAACTATAATGAATACCTATTAATGTGTAAGTCACAGCAGCGAAAAGGCACGACTCAGCATAATGACAACCTCAGCGGAGGCGCAGGCGCTCGGCGTTTTGAAGGTAAGTACTCTAAAAACAAATTATGCAATCATTATCGATCCACTGCATTAGGATTAAGGCTACGTCACAACGGTGCAGTTGACACGCAGTCAGAGTGCAGTCGTTTACTACTTTTTAGGATTCCGTAGCCAAATGACAAAAACAGAAACCTTATAACTTCGTGCTGTGTATTAAACATATTTTTATAGAGACTACTAATCTAAGACTTCATAGATGTTTTTTTTTAATACAGTTTCAAATTTATTTTCAAAACTGTCTTCTTTATTTTTTTTATTTAAGTATTGTACTGATGAATTTCTAGAAAAACAGACATCGAAGTAACTATAGATATTGGGTACCATTAACCAAGGAGAACTATGAAACTTAACCGCAAAAACAAACACATTAACGTTTTTTTTATTTTCCGCTCCAAACCAGATATTTCTTCCAAGACAGTTACCTAGATAAATCACTTTACACTGAACGTCTTGTAGGAAAATAGAGGACTGACACGGGTTGAAAAACGGCAATCGATTGCGAACAGATCGCGGTTTGTTCGTGAAGGTATTACTCAATGGAAAAACGTGATGATATCTTCTCAATAACCTTCTTTGCGCGATCAGGGATGAAACAAAATATTTAGACAGGGACGCATTGAGAGTTCAAAAGAATTTTAAAATTAATAATCTACTTACACGTAAAGAAAAAAAATAACAATCACAAATCCAGTTACTTGACTTGACGGTAAATAAACGTGTATAAACACCAATATTATTGGCATATGTAAATATTATTATCCCGGGCAAGGAATAAACCTCAGACCTTTACATGAAAGGAAGGTAAGTATTCATACTCTTATTTGATGTTTTTAGGGTTCCGTAGTAAAAAAGGAACCCTTATAGTTTCGGTCTATCCGTCTGTCTGTCTGTCTGTCCGCGGCTTAGCTCAGAGACTCTTTGTACCAGAAGGCTGTAATTTGGCATGGATATACAATATGAATCATGCCGACAAAGCTGAAGAATAAAATCTTAAAAAAAAATTCTTTAGCGTTCCTCTGGTACACGTCAAGAGGGGGTTATTTTTTTTTTTTACGATTACCTTATAGTGTGAGGTATCGTTGGATAGGTCTTTTAAAACCAATGGGGGTTTGCTAAGACCATTTTTCGATGCTAGTGTAAGTTTTAGAAATATTCCGTTTTAAAGTGCTTATTTTTGTTAGAGTCAAGTTTCCCCCCCTCTACCAGCGAAACCGTTGTATATGGAAACGTGAAAAAAATCATGGTAGTAGTGAATATGATGAATTTAAAAGAAAAACTATCAACATCAAGTAGGCTTTACAGGTTATCGAATAATAGACCAACTTATAAAAAGTACTAGTACAAGTAAGAAATTTGGTACTACAAATATCATAGAAAAATATTTTGATGAATTTTAGAAGGCTGTAATTTGGCATGGACATACATATTAATTATGCTGTCAAAGCAAAAGAATAAAATCTTAAAAAAAAATTTTTTTTGGGTTCCTCTGGTACACGTGTGAAGTGGGGGTTATTTTTTAAATTCACGATTACCTTATGGTGTGAGGTATTGTTAGATAGGGTTTAAAAAATACTATTTTTCGATGCTAGTTTACGTTTCAGAAATATTTTAAGTGCTTATTTTTGTTAGAGTCAAGTTTCCCCCCCCCCCCCCTAACAGCGAAACCGTTGTATTTGGAAATGTGAAAAAGTTCACGGTAGTAATGTATATGATGAACTTCAGTTTACTATAACTTTAACTTAGTTATAGTATTTAGTTTTCATCGCCCTGTGTAGGTGGGCCCGTTTTTATTATATACATAAATACTAGCGGTCCGCCTGTATCCTATGTGTTATATCAGGGTACAAACTATCTCTATTCTAAATTTAATCCACGAAAGAGTAAAAAACAACCATCCATACATCCCTACTTACAAAATTTCGGGTTTATAATATAAATAAGGAAAATTTTTATCATTACTTATTAGCTCTGTGTGCTAACTTCTGCATATTAGGCAACTACGGAACCCTACACTTTGCGTGGTCCGACACGTGCTTGGCCTGTTATTTATGTTATGTAGTAGATACTTATTATTATCTTAAAAGAAAACGTCTTTTTCTCGAAAGAACAAACTAATAACAGTAGGCAGGTAAAGAATAAGTTACTCACATTATATTATTATGTTTTAGTTTTATGTGCTGGATCAAATTTTATCAAATTATTTAATCATAGATTGGATCGGAAACTAAATACCTCTCTGCCAAGTTCTTATTTCCCGCCCAAATGAATAATGGCTGCCCCATTCGGCACGTGTTCAGCGATAGTTGTAAATGACTCGCCAAGAATCGCAAGATGGCGGCCATTAATAAAAACTAAAATAAAACAAAATGGCCGCCGGCCGGTCGCGCCGATCCTGTAGATAACAGATTTGTCTTTAGCCGCTAATGGAGGGCAGGAATGTATTGTAAGTGGTAAGTATAATTTATTCTTGTTAGTAGCCTGGAGTTGTTCTGTATTTTTTATACTTGTGGTATTTTGCAAGTAAAAGCGTTAGTACATTCAACGTCACTATTCGGTCATATCGGACAGAGGGCAAACGCGATCAGTTATAATAAAAAAATATCATCTACGGGCCGTTACAGTCCACTGCTAGACTATGAGCCTCCTCCACTTAAGTGGAGGGTTTTGCCATAATCTCCACGCTTGGCAGGCGGGTTGGAGATCGCAGATTAAAAGGTTACTGTATCAGAGAGCGCTGCTGCCCGTTCCCTGTTCAATGTGTAGTCCCTAAGTCGCCTCTTACGACACCCACGAGAAGAGTAGGGGTTGGTGACAAATGTATTCTACTCTGCCGTCACCACACGGCCAAAAAATAATATCATCACACTAGTATTATAAATGTGAAAATACGTATATTTGGATGTTTGGGTGTTTAAATATTTGGATGTTTGTTCCGCTTTCACGCTTAAACTACAAAACAGTTTTGGATTGAAATGGAGATAGTTTGTACCCTGTGGAATAACACCACAGAATACTTTTAAAGGGAAAAGTCTTATTTCCACGGGAAAAAATTCACACAATGCGAGCGTAGCCTACTCTACTTACCTATCCCGCTAATTCTCATTTCACCTTTTACCAGAAGCCTCTACTAACACTTTTGTTAGTTGACATTGTTTTGTCCGATGCAATGAAGAACACACACACACACGGACAGACAAAATTCGCGTTCGCAACCGAACAATCGGAGACAATTTCCAACCTTCGCCGACCAAAGACTATAAATCGTTTTCTAATCTACTAAAGCCACTCTCCGGGCTATTTTTCAAAACAGTTCTCATTCTAGATTAAACAGACTTCGCAATATGCTGGCCAATAGCATTGACCAATAAATCTTTCGGTTGGCTTCTCATTTATACCAACTATGTTAAGGTGGTTGCACACTGAATCGGGGCAACGAGGTTGTTTTGGAGAATAGGGTTGCGAGTTGATAAAGTTTTCTTTATTGTTATTGTGAATGTGCGAAATTAATTGGCTTTGAACGTTTACAGTCATCTTATTTTTGTCTATAATATCTTATCATGTTCTTGAATGTTCAATACTTGCTGCAAATAACAAGGCGTCGGGCATGCGAATATAAGAAAACTTTACTTTTTCATGAAAACCCAAAAACAAATTAACAAATCTTCACTAAAAAAAATATTAAGTGGTCATTGAACTTACAACCCACGTGACAAGAAGAATTAATATTAAAATGAGTCTCACTTCATCCAAAAAACGACACAGTGCACATACCGTAAGGTGAAAGTAAAAAAATACGATTCTTGTATCGAAAACACTACTATTTTTTCATTTTCTCTGCCTAATAGTCACATAACCCCAATGCCCCGTAACCCCACACGCCCTACACGAGTGTAGAAGGGCCTTTCATCTGACCGTTTATTTCTCCAACTACCGCCCATCGTTCACTTATTTATTAGCTGGATTCCAGCTTAGCCGCCGATGCAACTCAGCTAAATGCTGACTAGCTGCAGCTTGCAGTTGAGTTTCCTTTGTTATGCACTCATAACTCTTAACTTACAGTTTGTTTCTAACTTTTAATAAGGAAGTAGTTTGTTTTATAATTAATTTTGTTCTAGAACTAATACTTTGAGTTGGTAATGCAAATAGGATCTTATTTGTTTTAGGATTGGCTGCTAAGTTATTCGTAAGTACTTATCTAAAATTGTGTTTAAATATTATTATTTCCTTTGTGGTATCGCCAAATGTCAAGTTATACTCAGCTTATTTTAATGGAAGCTTCTGGATTGCTGGCTGATTACTGTTTCTGAACATATTCATTTAAAAAGCACCTAATTTTTGACTCCACTATTTGTACTATAAATTCTCCACGAGGTCAAACTGTAAGTTATTAATTCCTTTGATAGTATGATAATGTTTACTTACATATTTTTCAATACTGATGACCCCCAATCATAAATTGACATATTATTCAGCTTCTTACCTGAAAATAAAAATACATTTATTAGTTAACTACTTCGTATGGTAATACAAGGGTATCGTTGGATATCTAGAAACACCGCCAAGTTCGCAAAACAAAAAGGCGACGACACACCAGTGTGTTATATTACACGAACCATTACGAGCCACTGAGGCTAATTGTCACTGTCACGCTCTAATCCTTAAATTAAGTTAGTCCATCCTTTTTACCTTTTAAAGATTGAAAAGGGACAGGAGATGGCCATCCTAATATTAGAGCTGTCAAACATCGAATTTGAACCTTATGCCGTGTCGATTGCACAATTTTAGAGAGCGCTTAAAACATGATATTTTTAAAATCTCTTAAACTGACAGCTACGCCCTTATTTTATTATTCGTTCAAGTTAATATCATTCGTTCATCACCTCTCTTTCATTGGAAAAGGATAGCTGGATTTTAAAATTAGAATCAGAGCATGACGGCCCGAATCGAGGCCACTTTCAACCCCCCCAATCTTAAAATCTATTGGACCTACACATATTTATAACATGAGCAATGCTAATGAGATGATTTCTGATTCTCACATACATTTGACACTCATACAAAAGTTGGTAGAACAATCGTACAAATATTCATGAAAACTCAGCTCAAGTGAGATTTATATGCTTTCGTTCGAGTGAAACTTCCAACGATAATGTTTCTGACAGTTAGACATGAATATTTCACTCCGAGTACATTCCGCTGCAGGCAAGCCTATGACTTTGTAATAAAGATACTCTTTGCCTGTTGTTGACTGTACACTTGACTAACTCGTAATCTTTTTACACATCTATGATATAATATGTGTCCTTTTTATTACGGAGTTTCCGGGTTCAATTCTCAGTGGGGACACTGTTAAGCAAAAATCTCTTCGTGAGAGTTTGGTTAGGACATTGCAGGCTGAATCACCTGATTGTCTGAAAAGAAAGATGATTCCGTGCTTCGGAAGGCACGTTAAGCCGTTGAACCCGGCTACTATTTAGTCGTTACATGAGACATAACAGTGGCCTTTGGCGGCTCTATAACACTGACACCAGGGTTTGTGAGGTCGGTTGTCGACCTTACAACCCACACGATGATGATGATGTCTATTCGTGTGGTCCTAAATATACGCAGACTCTCTCATCTCAAATAACAGCGAGTAAATAAATAAAAAAAAAAAACAACCCGACAACGCTATTCACATACCTGTCAAACGCATAAAACCTACTAGAATACCATTTCACCCAGTTTTTGAATCGAATATCTGCAGTGCTCATGAAATATGACGTCACTCGTTCGGAATTGAAATCTGTCCGCCATTGGACAATGGGCAGTGGACGGGTCGTCAAAATTGGACGGTGCGACCAAATATTTATAGCGTCCGACATTTTTTGTGTTCAATAGAACCTGGGGTTGTGTGTTTGAGGCCCGTTTCTCGGTCGATGTATTTTTACGCTTTTTGAAAAATGTGGGTTATGACGATTTTGAGTATAATATGCCTGCTACAAAATTCATACTTTCATTCAAAATAATTCTAAAATTTATGCATTAGAAATTAAATAATCTATCTGTTCGGCTTTCACGAGTGGACGGGTATAGTGAGTAAACTACCGAACCGATTTTGGTAAAATTCTGTACGATGATTCGCCTTATTTTGTCTGAGAAACTGCGGTAAAAAGTAGTCTCCTGAGGTGTCATACTATCTTTGTATACAATTTCATCAAAATCGGTTCAATATATATATATACAACGTGTTACAAAAAATACCAAAAAAAAAGAATATTTTTATCAAAGGCATTTAATTAAAATTTTCCCGTCTCTAGTGATCAGCTGCGTCAAAGAATATTCGGACCAGATATGTAATTTTAGGTCAATGTGCCTATTTTTACCGCTATGGTTAAAAATGTTTACGTACTACTTGGACCATAACATTCACATTAGAACTATTAATTTCAAAATGAAAAAACTACAAATAAATAAAAAAGCTTTGTTAAATCATTGTTACGAAATAATAAATTAATGAAATAATGAACTAAATATTTCAAAATAATATTTATGTTTGTAAATACGTAAACAAGACAATTAAGGCAAAAAAGAAAATGTTTTCTAACATAAATTGATACAAGTACATCTCTTTTAAAAATGTAGGCACAAATGGGGTACAAATACTTTTCCGTTCTGATAATCGATAGTCTATATTTTAGGTGTCAAATGACACTAGAGATGGGAAAATTTTAATTAAATGCCTGTGATGAAGAATATTCTTTTTTTTGGTATTTTTGTAACACGTTGTATATATATATAACCATATTTATACACTGTTAAAAGAGTGTTGAATGAATGAATGAATGAATGAATGAATGAATATACTAGTATTAGTGTACTAGTGTACTAGTATTAGGCGTAAAAGGTTTCGACAGGTTAAATCTAGCTTTTATTCAGTCCCGACAACATTTTTTATATTAGTATTTTCCAGATAAGATGTCAATCCCTTTAAAAAAAATCCTATCCGTTTAACTAAATTTTCTACAAAAAAGACGTCTCGTTCTAGACAAAAAGACTCAGTCTTTGGATAAAATACAAACATGCACAAACAATATCCTTTTTACTAGGCACAATCAAACAAATGGCTCTTTTAGTAGAAGACCGCCACGATTGTCGGTCCCAAAGGTACTAAGAGCCGCTATATCAATCGGCGGCTCACAGCTCAATGCTATCGCCGATAGAATTGCTAACTCGAAATTTGGGACCTTCAATAAAGGAGGAGATACACCGAACGAAACTGAATGCATAAACCAGCCTGTGTCAGCATAAAGATAAAGATATTTTATTTGCGATAGATATGGTAGATACAAAGATGTTAGTATGATTCCTGATTAAAAATGTAGCATATATCTAGCCTAAGTTTAAAGCATGCAAATGTCCATTTACTTACAAACTAGTACAATTCTGACATAATTCAATTTTATGGTCAATAAATTCTTTTATAAGTAAGGGAGTAAAAAGTGTGCTACATTAGCCAAGATCTTACAACTTTTTTTTTAAGAGTAAGGTTGTCTGGAAGAAATTGCTACTATAGCAACAAGGTCGCCTGTCTGTACACTCTATGATGGCTTTACACGCACAACGAACGATTGTACTTTTGCCAGTACATGCGGCACTTTCAGTTTGACAGCGCCTTTCTTTCGTAGCAAGTCGGTTATCAACTTAACAACTCACACAATTAAAAAGGAGAAGGATGATATTTATTGTAATGCGAGCTACCGTTCAGAGCGCAAAAAGTGTTTTAATAAACTCTATGTCACTCTCCGGCGTTGGCTCTTAAATAGAAACAAAAATCATTTACAATGGGGGAATTCCCGACAGCCAATTAAAAAAAATAGTTCATAAAACTTCGATAGATGGCGTTGACGATTCGTGGATCCGAAGAAATCTGGCGAGTCACCCAGGGAAAGGATTTAAAAAAAGAATCCACGAAGTACTTACACACTTACACCTGGCGCCATCGATCGTCTTAAATAGAATTATAATTTTTATTTTTTAAAGAGCTGTCAGAAAATCCCCCATTTGATTTTTCAGGGATGCCATGAAAGTAAAATAATTATGCTCGCTTTGAAATTAGACAGGATCTCGCACACATAGAACGTACAATAAGATGATCGCCAATTACTAATTAGTTGATTTTTCCGATTCGAAATATTTTCATGCCCTGCAGTAATAAATACGAGTAATAAGCTACTGCATTTTTTATCGTGGAAATAAAGAAAATTGAGATACCCGGTGCAACCCGACCCTAAGTTAACTGCCCGTTAACCCGGGGCCGTTTCCTCCGCAAACTAGCGTTTTTATACCTGGATTAACACCCCATAGCCGTTAACTGCCATGTTTTATTCATATGCATGTGTGGGTGCGTAATTATGTTAATGTGTGCGTCTTCCTGTAATCTTAATCTGTGGGCTCCATTCGGCGCTAAATTGTTTTTTTAGGGTTCCGTACTTAACGGTGCCAAAGTAAGCCTCCGCTGTCCACTGTCCGTCCGTTCGTCTACACGTCCTGTCTGTCTGTCGGGTACGAGCCTCATACCAATGTGTTTTCTAATTTCGTACTACGAGGTGGGGATCGAACCCGCGTCTCCCGGACGGGTGGCAGCGGCCCTAGCCACTAGACCACCGACGCTCTCAATATTTGTTTTACCTGTGAAACAGAATCTAAACTCAAACTGACCTTTCAATATATTCAAACAGTCTAACGAATCAAAAACGCAGTACAAATAAAAACTCAACAAGAAAAACGAAACAAAGAAAAAAAAATACGAAAATAATCTTGACGGGTCCAAAATTAGCATGAGGCCGTTATTCTCAAAATTCGTCGACAATTCAATCAACGCATGCAGATTTGTTTTCAGAGGAAATTGTAAGTAATTTCACTGGAATCCAGGGTAGGATTCGAAAAAAAATATACTTATAAAACCGATATTTGACGTTTCATCTTTCACCACCTGATGGAAGTCAAATCCACCCGATTCACTTTCATCAGGCATCGTTAATTGTTCATCGCGATGAATGATAAATGAAGCGTGTAAACAGCCGCGGCAGTCATTTATTCATTTGTTTAGTGTTTCTTTTTGGTGTAATGTATGGTGTAATACATATATAGAAATAATAATATAATATTTTTAACGCTATGAATCATTTCAGAAATAACGATTCTAGATCAAGAAATTTCCACACGCACTACCTATTGCCGCCACACACATCGAAAAATGCTTTCACTTTACATTTGCGTCTAAACACATGAACTCGTTCACTGTTCATCATTCACTGCCTTTCATCGAAAATGAATCACTTTGGATGAACCGTGTAATATCGCCTTTACAAATACAGAAAAGTTAGCTTTATAGGAATAAAATCTTATGGAAATATACGAAAATTAACATAATTCATAATTTTTTGATATTTCAACACATGTATGCGCTCGGCATAATTATTTAATTTAACCTTGATCGCAAAAAATATTATCATCAATAATTCTAAATCGAAAAATTATTAAGTTGTCGATCTTGGACAGGAATCGAACAGGCGCATTTTACCAATTATACTACCAAGCTCTGTGAAAGGTGAGGAAAATTTGTCACTGCTTTGTAAGTGCATTACATTATCATCTCCTGTCCCGCTGCATGACCACCGTCGATAAAATAAACCGCGCGATATATAAAGTGACCGCCAAAGTATCAAAGTTTATGTCGCGCGAAGATAAGAACTACGTTACGTTATGTTTTATGTCGTGCGGTTTATTTAAACGTACAACACACGTATCGAAGCCCATTCTGCTACAGAGTGAACAGGACTTCACAGAGTGCTTCAGATTGCAAACTGAAACCACACTTAGCCAACATACAACAAAAGTCACATTATAATAAAATTTAAAAAAAGTAAATATGAATAAAAAACGTTTATGTAAACGAAAAAAACTAAATATCCTGAGTACGTCTCTGAACACTCAGTTGGTCCAAAAGCATCCAAAAGAGAAAATATTTAAATTTTGGAATTATTCTTGAATTAGGGATTATGGACGAAAATAGCATTTGTCTAAAACCAGATCGAATAAAGTTTTATTTTTATACGAAATGAAACAAGATGGCCACCTACTTGTTGAGAATTGTACAAACAAAAGATTAGACAAATGTGTTTATTGGCAACACTGTCTAATTTTCAGTCAATCAGTGTTGCCACTTTCTGTGTACAATTCTTACACAATACAAATATACCTAGTCAGGTCATAAATTCTGTCACATGTTTAATATAAAATAATTGAAACAAGTTTATTCATTATGTAACCATTTATATACCAAAATGAACTTAACAAAACATAGATTCTTATGACACTAAAGTTTATTCAAAATGACCTCCGTGATTTTGAATACAGGCCTTCAATCTGCGCGGCCAGTCGTCTATCGCAGCACGAACGAGGTCCATGTCAATATCGGCGGCTGCCTTAATCAAGGATGTCTTGAGTGACTCCAAATTGGGATGAGGCTTTGAGCACGCCTTTTCCTCCATGTGTTGCCATATCTTGTAATCTAGCGGATTCAAATCTGGACTGGAGGAGGGCCAGTCTTCGTGCCGGATGAAGTCGATTTCACGCGCCGCCAGCCAGTCTTGTGTGCTCTTCGCTCTATGAGCTGGCGCCGAATCTTGTTGGAATACCCAGTGCCTGTTATTGAACATGGTATGAGAAACAGGTTCCACAAGGTTCGTCAGGACTGTATTTTGATACACAACTGCATTCGTTTTTACACCTTTCTCACAAAAATGTACCTCTGTTAAGCCCCAATAAGACACTCCCAACCATACCATGAGCGAGGATGGAAAATGACCTCGTTGGACACGCGGAATACGGTTGCTCGCTTCTTCACTACTGTGTGCGTACACCTTATCATTTTGTTTGTTGTAGCTCTCTTCTACGGTAAAAATTTTTTCATCCGAAAAAAGAATTTCCCGATATTTTTTTCCCGCGTACCGCTTCAACAAAGCGCGGCATCTCTTCAGTCTCAGGTCCATTAGACGAGCATTCAAATGATGTCCTGTTTTTCTTCGATATGCCCGAAGCCCTAAGTCTTCATTTAACACCCTTTTCACCGTGGTTCTGCTTAATCCCATCTGAAGGGCCAACAGTTTCTGCTTACGTTTGGGATTTCTTTGAATTCGCGCCTTCACAGCTTTTATCACTGCTGGAGTCCTAACAGACCGAGGGCGACCACTTCTTGACCTGTCATCTACACTAGAGTCTTCATTGTATCGTTTGATGGTACGATAAACGAATCTTTTGGTTATATTCAAATTTTTCAGTATGTCAAAAATTTGAATTGGCGCGTAACCGCAACGATGCAACGCAATAACTGCAACACGGTCTTCTTTAAGCGTCCACTCCATATTTAAAAATGAGTAAAATTCTAAAAGTATACATTTTTATTTTCATGAACAATTCGAAATTCGAATTCAATAAACTTTTTTGTGGCCAGCATTCTAAAAGAAAAGTTTTTACTGTGTGACAATACTTATGACCTGACTAAGTATATACTGTATGTATAGGTCCCTTTATAATAATACCTATGTACTTATTAATTAAATATTTAAGCCCTATTTTTTTTTTTTTCAAGAAAATGTTGACAATCATTTTCCCGTAAACAAAACATTTGTCAAAAAATTTACGGTATTTGAGAATCACGCAATATGAATTTGAAAAAAAAAAGCAAATTAAAAAGATTTTCATTTTAAAAGGTTGACGATCTCTCAACTTTCACAGATTATGAACCTTTGCAAAAATAATTCCAGATATTAAAAAGTTTTAGGTTTGAATTTCAAAGCGTTCTCGTCTCTTTGAAACATGATAAACATAAAACTTATTATGGTAATAATTATTTTAATTTTGGAAAAAAAAAATTAACTTACGCGTAAATAAAAATTAAATGCATTAATTTTTAGAGTAATCAAAAAGCTGCTGCACAATTTATTTTCCTTTGCTAGAAAAATTATCACGAAATATACAGATAGTGCGTACCTGTGCTATCATCAATGGCCCGTTACAGTCCACTGCTGGTCTATGAGCCTCCTCCACTCAAGTGGAGGGTTTTGCCATAATCTCCACGCTTGGCAGGCGGGTTGGAGATCGCAGATTAAAAGGTTACTGTATCAGAGAGCGCTGCTGCCCGTTCCCTGTTCAATGTGTAGTCCCTAAGTCGCCTCTTACGACACCCACGGGAGGAGTAGGGGTTGGTGACAAATGTATTCTACTTTGCCGTCACCACACCTGTGCTATGCATTCTTATATAAAAAAAATATCTAAAAGTAAAAGAAACCTATGAAAAATCATGAAATACGCTTATAAAGATCTGATGTAGATACGTCCTCGTAACTTTGTATGTGCAGTTTTGGATTAAGGTAAAAGGCAATAACCAACAAAATAAGGTTTTCATCTTAAATTCATAAACGCATAAAGTTTTATGAATCCTGTTACGCAAACAAGATGGAATTTTCGGCAACAAACGTTTAAAAATGACACCAGAGCAAGTTGATACATGTTTTAAAATCTACTAAGTTGTTTTTTTAAGGATGTTTACACATTACACGCGTTAAAACACTCAAAATGCTAATATTATTAATGCTAAATTATTTGTAATACGAGTATTATATTGGTTTGTCATTCTTTTACGCAGCTACAAACTAAAGAAATAATAGGTATTTTTTTTGTTTTTATCACGAGATGATAAAAACGCAGGCGAAACCGCGGGTGAACAACTAGTAATACATTTTTGGATTCAACAAAAGTTGCTTTTATTGTGCAAACAGTTACTTAGAAACAGATATTAGTCTATTTCGCTCAAGAAACAACTCAACCGGAGTAATATAATTTTAAAGCTATATTTTTTATTCATCTCAAAATGTTACAATTAGGAGTATTCTTTAGATTTCTTTTATAGTAACAAACAGATAAATTTCCTTAGAATACGCTGAGCGTGTCAAGACACCATAAGTACTCACCTAATACACATAAAAAAACACAAATACGCATTATCATATTACCAACCAGCACTTAACAAAGTTTCGTTACTTTTCTTTTTCCTGTAACATGTTTTCTGTTGTTGTACACGCAACCTTAAACATTTTTTTTGTTGAGGCTTATAATGGCACGTAAAAAAGATTGTTATATGAGAAAAACTCCATTCAAGAGTGGGTAAAAACTGGCGTATGATTTCACAGAATGCGCAATTTTGTGGTTACACTCTTTCGCCTTGCGACCGTTGTTTTGGAGTGATTTTATTTTTTGTCTTTCCTTTTTCGTGAGGAATATTAAAAGTGACAGGTTGGAAGGTGAAAGGGTGTTTCAAAGTATTCCTACATTTTCAAGTAATGAGACGTGACACTGTGTAGGCGAATGTAACTGAAATGTTTATATTCAAATCAAAGTAAGACATAACGAGGTTATGTTAAAAAAAGTAATACCTGCCTACGTTATGCCACATTAGATTGAACTTTATTTTGAATAATAGGGGATCGGACTACTTTTTTAATTTTATAAATCCAAACTTCTTAGTTTCTGCTATCGAACACTAAAATAATTTTTGCTCTATCTTTAAAATTGACCGAGTTATAAAGGTTTGAAATTCAAGATTAGACAGAGAGGCACATACCCACTTGTAACGTCATTTGTTAGTAACGCCATATATCTCCATACAAAATATCGTTTTTGAAAGAGTTTTTCAACATTCGTTTTTTTTCTTCGCGAATCCTCTGCCTAATCTATATTTAAAAAATAATTAATAACATATGGTAAATTCATAAAATATGGGAACTTGAGCTCTATATCATAATAAGACTACATCGATTTGGCTAGGCCATTTTTATAGAAATCTATCACATCATACATGTGTGTGTATGTTATAAAATGCAAACATGTGTTTGTACTACAACTCAGCAATGGATTGGGGACATTTTTTCGACAAAGGTTTCTTTTTACCGCAGGAAAAATCAAAACAATGCAGACGGACAGCTAATCGTTAATATTGAATTTCAAAATCAGAAATCACTAGCCTATGACAAAGATACAAAAAATAGATGGACAACTCTTCAATAATAAAGGAAACGTTTCAAAAATTAAAAATATAGCAGCACTTAGAAACTCAACCTCATAATCTACTTTCCAAAATGGCGTCTGAATCCATTCCAGTCAACTCTTTAGCCGGATTCGGCCTCGCAGCGTCATCTTCATACAATATTAGCGAGAATATAACACTGTAACTGCCGCTTTCGGAGCAGATTCCTGTCGGCGACAGTGTTAAATTGCAAGGGTATTTCGACCAACCCTTACCCTCTGGCTAGTAGGGACGGGACAGAAAGAAATTTTCGGGATTTTAAAATATCTAAAAATAAATAAAATGCGTTTAAAAATGTTGAAAAACGAGCTGTAAGATTTTAACTTGTTAGAAATATATAAATCTTAACGAAGATTTATTTCAATGCAAATTAAATAAATATCTATAAAACAATAAATAGTAATTTTAATATTATGTCGGTTCCCGTCATGAAGAGTTAGTAAGTACGATTTATAATATAAATGTTATTAAAAATATTATATTATCCAGATTGTCTGCTTTATTACGCTTTGTGACGCATAAAATGCACTTCATTATCAACAGCTCCTATACGTCCCCACCGAGGGGCTCATAGTAGACCACGCTGGCCCAGTGCGGATTGATCGACTTCACACCTTTAAATTTCTTCGCAGGAGTGTGTAGGTTTCTTCACGATGTTTGCCTTCAATTTAAGAGCGTCGAAAACCCATTAGTACGTGGTGGGGATCGAACCCACGTCTCCCGGACGGATGACAGCGGCCCTAGCTACTACGCAACCGGCGCTCTGCACGTTTAACACTCACTACTTTACACTCGCAAAATAATTGAGTTTATGTGCCTTCAAAAACAATTAGACTGATTATGATGTTATTTTAAAGCCAAACCGTACGTTTTTTTAAATTTTAGTAAGTTTTGTACAAAATGAAATACCTCATACTATTATACTAGTATACTATTGTACATATTCTTATACTATTATAGTATTACGCTAAAAATAATCTCGAAATCCTATAACTCCTAGCTTCAAATTTAGTTTAAAGTTTAAGTTTTATATCTCTGGGTCTGATAACCTAAAATTAATTTGTGCATAATTTTGTAATATGGGTTTTTACGACTACCTTGTTATTTCAAGTCTGAGTTTTAGTAGGTTAAAGTTTTACATTAATTCATTTTCTCTTACATAGGAAGCAGTAGAAAAAAAAGAATACTTCTGATCAGAAGTGCGATAACCCAAGCTAATAAACATGATAATTTCCTCTCCCTTTTCCCGATTCGTCCCAACACTAGAACGTAACTTGAGTAGCGATAAGGCTTTAATTAAGTTTTGAATTTGGAAGCATTACGTTACGACAGAAGGTACTAACTTACTTTACTTACAGGCATTTCAGAGATGCTTTCTCTTTATTGAGATAATTCGTTTTAAATCACACTATACTCGTATTATAAATGTGAAAATATATTTGGGTGTTTAGATGTTTGGATGTTTGTTCCGCTTTCACGCCTAAACTACTCGACGGATTTGGACGAAATTTGGAATGAAGATAGTTTGTACCCTAGATTAACACATAGGATACTTTTTACGGGAAAAAGTCGTATTCCCACTGGAGGATCTTACATTACGCGAGCGTAGCCGCGGGCGGAGAGCTATAGTATTAAATTAATTAGGCGAATGTGAATTTGCCTAGTTATAATTATTAAAGTCATAGATAAGAGTTGAGTCAAGTCAGAATGACTTTTGGCGGCTTGCAAAATAACATGGCTATTCAAGCTGGCTTGTCTGGCATGAATTCTGTAAGAATTCACTCCATCATCATCATCATCATCGTGTGGGTTGTAAGGTCGACATCCGACTTCACAAACCCTGGTGTCAGTGTTATAGTGCCGCCAAAGGCCACTGACTTGGCTCGTGTAACGACTAGATAGTAGCCGGGACCAAAACGGCTTAACGCGCCTTCCGAAGCACGGAATCATCTTTCCTTTCGGGGAAAGTCTCACACAGAGATTTTTGCTTGACAGTGTCCCCACCGGGAATCGAACGCAGAACCTCCGTAATGGCGTCGACATCTCGACCACTCGGCCACGGAGGCTGTAAATACTCTAAAACCATAACAATACAAATCTCACCCAAAGTTATGTTTGGTACGCAGACCAAACAAAATTAGATCTAAATACCATGAATTACAAGGACGTATTTGGACTGACACAATCAAGCAGCAAATAATAATATTTCACACACAAAGACCGTCCAAGATCTGTCCACGTGGAAATATTGCACGGTTGAGGAGAGAAACGTCGTAGCTCAAAAAATATAGTTTTATAACAAAAAAATACAGTTGGCAGGTTTCACACAACACGCTCGAAATAACGTAAATTTTAGAATGACAATTTTTCTTGACGTTTAGAACAATTTTGTGACTTTAGAATAGAATATACTTTGTACGTTAGTCAACTGTAGATTTAAAGCAAAAATATCGCCTGCATTCCAGTGGCAATAATTGTTGAACGAGACTCAACATGCAGACAGACATGCTTGCATGTTGTTATCAACTAGTTAAATTTATAACCAGACCGACTAGCCCAGTCAAAACTATAATTTCCAATATGCGAGTACTTTTATGTTAAAATAAAAATAGATGACATAACATATCTCTAGAAATTCAAGAAAAATGCATACGTATCCAAAACACTTTTCCAAAGTAATCATGCAGTAAAAAAAATTGGCATATTTTTTTCAAATTTCAAGTTACACCGTTTTACCAGTAGGCCTGTGTGTGTGAAAATAAACGTTTTGTTATCTAAATAGCTGGTAATGCGAGCGTAGGACGCTTCCCTTAGCAGTGGGGAATGTGTCTGATGATGGAAACCTGCCCTTAAACAGGGACGGACTAAGGTTATTTCCTTAAATATAATAATATGCATAGTTACGAATTTTTTTCCTTCAAATGTAAGTAATTTATATTTGGTTTGAAAAATGCTCGGAAGATATCTCAATAAGGCTTCTGTAAGCGTACCTATTGTTGTTTGCAATGAAACATAATATTCTTATCTTTATAATTAGATAAGTATCATAGTATACCATACGTACGTATCACGGAATCAAAACACGCAAGTCACAACCCTACTTATATACAGGGTGTAAGGAAAAGTCTCATTATCGTTTAAACCACATAACGTGTTAGTGATGTGCAACTCACACACACACACACACACACATTTATATATTTGTCTGTAACTACATTAAGTACTTACCTGACCAACTGCAACAAGAATGTTATGTAATATAGTATACATTCCCAGGGAAGAGGTTGATATCCCACAACACAGGGAATCCTAGTGTAGGTATCAGTGCGCAACCTGGCTTATTGTCACTTTAGTTGCCAATAATGATTTTTGTATTTAAAAAAAAAAACAACTTTTACTATGGGGCCAACACTGTTACTCAACAAAAAAATCAGCTTTTTTAAATTTTTTTCAATCAGTTTTTCTTTTGTTGAGTTATAGAGTTGGTCCCACAGTAAAAGTTGTTGCACATCGCTAACACGTTATGTGGTTTAAAGGATAGTGAGACTTTTCCTTACATCCTGTATATGTCAAACTGACAGTTTGTAGTGACTTGACATTAGGGTTTGTCCCCTTCAAGACACATTGAACTAGTACGTAGTTTTGTGATTAACTAATTTAACTAGTGTGGTTAGTAAGAGAAAAGTTTTCATGAATGATTTAAGTTTTTTTTTAATCCATGTTTTATTTCAAATTAAACTAATCGATCATAGTATTCCATATTGTAAAAAAGAAGCTGATATCCCTACTCTTCTTATTTTTATCGCGAGGGTTGTAAGGTTAACGACCGGTACAACACTATTTCTTTCAAAACATTGAAGCTAAATATATTATAATAGGGTATCGCACTACCTATTTTTAATTTTATAAATCCAAACTTAGCTATCGAATCCTAAAAGAATTTTTGCTCTATCTTTAAAATTCACTGAGTTATAAAAGTTTGAAATTCAAGATTAGACGGAGAGGCACATACCCACTTATGACGTCACTTGCTAGTAACGCCATCTCCATACAAAAAATATTTTTTGAAACCTTTAAAAATCACTGTAAATTCGTTTTTCAACCGATTCTCTTTTATTCTTCGCGAATCGTCTGCTACTAATCTATATTAAAAAAAAAAAAAACAAAAAATATGGTAAATTTAGGAACAGTCCGATCCCCTATTATTCAATCAAACGCTGGAAATATTTATATTTAATAATTATTAATTCAAACACTGGAGTATTTTAAACTCTCTTCTTTTTCTTATTCCATTCGTGAAACTTGACATTGCATTATTAACGATAACACGATATTCCTATTACTCAACACAAAGAAAATTCAAAACATTAACAAAAAAACAATAAATCACAATTAAAACTAGTAAAATACGTTTTAAAACTAAAGAAGTAACGAAGATGGAAGATTGTAAAGTTGCGGAATCATCCAATACTCATTCATTTGAATGTTGCCTGGAGTAATTTGATTAAGAGCGAGTAGTCGGTATAGGGTTGAGAAAAACGGGTTTGAAGATAACAGTGACAAAAAATAACAGCTATGCCATCACATCACTGTGATAACTAACAGCATCAGTTAAGTGCCCAAGACATAATATAATACTTGTTGAATGATTCTAGAAATAACTCCCTTGTGCAAGATGCACCTTGTCTGCACTCATTCTACCAAATATTAAAAAATATACATATCAACAAAACTCTGCTCCTAAATTATTATTTATTATTGAATGTATAAAAATATACATCAAACAGCATACAATTTTTGGTAAGAATTATTATAGGTAGTATCTAGTAAACGATTAAAATCCAAGTATGCACTTTTTTAAAGTTATCCACTGTTTTTTTGGTAGTTCCATAACTGTCGCAGGAACAGAAATAACAGCTTACTTACTAAGATAACTAGCACAGCCCTAGAGAGAAAGAATTGCTTTGTCATTCATTAGTGCAAGCGATTTATGAGAAAAAAAATGATTCTTTGTTTAATTTTTAAATGTAATTGAACGATTTAACTATTACTAAGGTATAATTTAAATGCAAGCTTTTAGTGCAGATGTCTCTTTAGCCTTTTAGTAAACTTTTATGTAACGATCTATGTATTTTAAGTACCTACTCCTATTTGTATGTAGTTTATTATAGGAAACCAGCCACCAACCCGCTCCGCTCTTACTCTTTTTTATTGGTTTTCTTAACCAAAGGTAAGGTTGTCTGGAAGAAATTGCTACCTTAGCAAGGCCGCCTAATTGACTCAACTAAATGTAAAAATGAAATTGTCACAATTTTCGGGTTTGTTACCACGGATTTAATATTGTTACCTCGATATTTCGGAACGGTTGCACGCTCCATGGTCACGAGTAGACTGGTGAGGCGAGTGGACAGCTCCTAGGATAGACATATCTGTCTACCCTCTTTCGGACGCGGCGACTACCCTCACGTTGATTGTTCGAACCACTACTATTGTCACTCACTTGTTTTTCACGGCACACAATACTCACTGTGTCTATACGCGACTTTGAAGTTGGACCATTTTTACGGTGATATACGTTTAACACTGGGTTCCATGCACCGGACAGTTTGAAACCATCTTCACGATTAAAGTAGTGAACGTTTAGTGCAGTGAAGAACCACGAAAATCTTAAAACATATATTGTAAAAAAGAATTCTAAATGTAACTGTAAATGGTGTTAATAAAGTATATGCGTACAGAACCTAGTCTACAACAGAATAAATTATTACTAAAATAATCAACACAAAAAAAAACCTAACTTGTGTAACCGAGATCAAGTTCACAAAGTGCAAAATTATTATAAAATTTCAGACAAAGCGAAAGTTTTAGTTCGCTCTAACTTTTAGAACCTAAGTAATCAATGATTTTCGAACTTCTTTTGTGAAATGTAAAACCGAATTTTAAAGCTTGAGACTACATTTAATAATGAAACATTTTACTCCGAAAAACGCCGAGCTACTTAAACAATGTTTTAGAAATCGACTGATTAATACTTAAACAGTCGATTACATTCACTGTTCACCAAGAAATAATAGACCGATTAAATATGATATATACCTTACTATATATTCTTTATTGCAACAGTACACTATACAGAAATGATATTATTAATAGCTGTAGCAAAGGCGAGCTTATCTCTAAAGAGAGATCTCTTCCAGCCAACCATTGTGTTGTGTGAGACACTTAATTAAAGTGTGATGACAAGAACGTGCACTAGAATTTGACATACTTAATTAATACATACATACATACATGCCAATAGACTACATAAATACATTTATATATGCCTACCCAAATATAATAAACATATACCTACTCAATATGTAAATACTACAATATACTTACATAAACTTATGATAACTGAGAGATGAAGCTCTTTTACTCTTTTTTTAAAAGAGTGGGTAGTTGGTTACTTGTGTTTTTTTATAAATTTTTGTATACTGTTATTTGACTATTTGGGGGGAAAACAGCACTAAATGCTACATTATCACAGCTTCCCAATCTTTTACGTCAAAACTTTTTTCTCTACCTCCAATTTACGACTACCTTCACTCCTCCGGTCGATGAACTATTAAAAAAACACTCGATTGATTATAATCGATTCGTTAAAAAATGTATTAAGTGGCAGTAAGAGGTGGCGGCAGACATAATGTCTAAAGTGACAATTGTTGATCGCCGATGTACATTTGAAGAATGTTAGTGTCAATTGGGCCCAGTTTGGAGAGTGGTTGTCAAACTTTAAAAATACTTATAAGATGTGTGTGTAAATATTTGAAAAAAATAAAGAAATGTCTCTAGTAACTAGTAATAACATCTAGTAATAGTAAGTAAATAGACATTCAATCGATTCTAACAAATTTAATAAAGAATCAAGGTAAATGATGGCAGTTACACCGACCACCCCTGCTAGTGGTACGGGAGACGCGGGTTCGATCCCCACCACGTACCAATGTGTTTTCGAATTTCGAATTCATATGTACGTTTATTCGTCGCTCTTACGGTGAAGGAAAACATCGTGATGAAACACTCCTGCGAAGAAATTCAAAGGTTGTGTGTGAAGTTGACAAATCCGCATTGGGCCAGCGTGGTCGACTAAGCCCTGATCGGCGTAATTCAGGGTAGGCTCAAGCCCCTCGGTAGGGACGTATATGAGCTGTTGATGAATTACATGCATAAAATTACGCTTGTATTTACAAAAATGTTACCTAAAATGGTACCTCCCAAGAAGCACACGCTCTCTTTTACTCCTTTTAAAACTGTTAAGAAAAGAACATTATTTAGTTTGTTGGCTAGTCAGTCATACAACTTATTTTGTGATCGACTAATATTTCTCCATCTTCATTGCTTATTCGAAGAAAGTAATGTTACAGCTTTCAAATAATGTCTGCAGTAACTTTGGATTTCTGTCGCCTAAAGTATTTATGTATTTGCCTTTGACTTGGGCAAACAATATATTTTGCAGACACCTAGGGTCACATTCTAAGCCAATTTAGTCCGCGAAAATAAGAATTTACTGAAAAACTTGCATTAGTCAGCTGATTTAATTTATGTTTTGAGATAAAGTGCAAAATAGTGTTATTTTAAAAAAGAGTCATAAAATAAATTGCTAACGATTAGGCCTATTTTTCGTGATTGCATGCGACTTTATTTTTTAAACAGCAAATAGCCTTCGTGGTATAGTGGGCAGAGCGTTTATCTTTTGATCCGGAGGTCTAGGTTCAAATCTTGATGGAGAGACTGTAAATTTGTCTTGTGAGACTGACTCCAGCTAGATAAGGATAATGCAGGCTGAATCAGCTGATTGGTTGAAAAGTAAAAGAGTATCCTATGTGTTAATCCAGGTTACAAACTATCTCCATTCCAAATTTCATCCAAATCCGTTAAGTACTTTAAGCGTGAAGGCGGAACAAACATCCAAATATATTTTCACATTTATAATATTAGTGTGATAGCGGCTAACCTGGTGAAATCTAAATAGGCTGAGGACCCAGGCTGGTCGAAGCAAAGATAACCTGTGTCGGTGGGGGTACTCAAGTAGCACAGACGCCAGCTGTGAATGTGGAGAACCCTTGCAAACCATGGTACACCTCACTAACTGTCCCGCGTGCCCGAGTCTACTTTAGTTACTTTCATAGTCTAATGACCTATGGTATTCTATTGTGGGGTCACGCTGCGAATGCTAATAGTATATTTATTCTGCAGAAACGGGCTGTTCGTGCAATTTATAGATTAGGGCCTAGAGTGTCACTGAGGGAAAAGTTTAAAGAATTCAATATTCTGATATTTGTGTCTCAATATATCTATGACAATCTTGTGTATGTAAAACGAAATATGAGTAATTTTCAGAAGTACAGTGATAGACACAATTTTAATACTAGAAATAAAGACAAGTTGGTTGCTTATGTCAGCCGACTACATAAAATTAGTAATTCTTTTAAAGGCAATTGTATACGCTATTACAATAAGGTCCCTACTGATATTAAAAACTTGCCTTTAGACAAGTTTAAAATAATTATAAAACAGAAATTGTATAAAAAAGGTTACTATAGGATATCTGATTACTTAGAGGACAGATGTCCATGGGAATAGATTGCTTGAGTAGCAGGCCTTTTCGATATTTAATTAGCCTTAATTTTGTGATATTTTAATTTTTTATTTAAAAAAGGAAACGCAAAAGATGCGAAGACTGTGGAGTTTCTTCGGTGAGCTCTTCTCCAAAGATTCCGCCATTGTGTTAGTGAACTCACCCAAAAAAATGTAATGACGGATCTAAGTGATGTAATAACATCCTATGGAAATAAATTAATTTGGCTTTGACTTTGACTTTTGACCACCTGCTCGCGTGAGGACTTCAACATCAACGGCCCGTTACAGTCCACTGCTGGACTATGAGCCTCCTCCACTTAAGTGGAGGGTTTTGCCATAATCTCCACGCTTGGCAGGCGGGTTGTAGATCGCAGATTAAAAGGTTACTGTATCAGAGAGCGCTGCTGCCCATTCCCTGTTCAATGTGTAGTCCCTAAGTCGCCTCTTACGACACCCACAGGAAGAGTAGGGGATAGTGACAAATGTATTCTACTCTGCCGTCACCACACGGCAATGGACTTACTTGTCAGTAGCCAGAAGTCTACCTCGGTAGCCGCTTTCTGGGCAAGTAAGATTTAGACCGTGTTCTTGCCGACACGAAAGAAGAAGAAGTGTGATAAACGCTGCTGTTTAACAAGAAGATCTGTATGTACCAAAAGTTTGAGAACAGCTGGGAGGGGCCGTCAAACGACATGTCAGTAGTGATTGGACAGAATTGACCCGCTGTCTCTTCTCAATCGGGCGAGTTCATCACCCTCTTATCTTGTAGTAAAAAAAAAGACAAAACCAGCTTCTAGGGTTAGGGCCGCTGCCTTCGATGCACACCACGTACCTATGTGTTTTCGAATTTCGAATTCATATGTACGTTTATTCGACGCTGCTCTTACGGTGAAGGAAAACATCGTGATGAAACCTGCACACTCCCGCGAAGAAATTCTGATTGTGTGTCGACCAACCCGTCTAATTCAGGGTAGGCTCGAGCCCATTGTTTGGATTGCCCAAAAAAGGTAATTCTGTGCTTCAGAAGGCATGTTAAACCGTTGGTCCCGGTGGTAGGTACTATCTATCGGATAGTCGATATACGAGCCATGTCAGTAACCAAAATGTTAGAGGTTAGTTATTGATCTTACATCCCACACTAAGAAAAAGAAGTGTTTTGGTACCGATACCAAATTACTTTTCTATATGTACCTAAAGTGTTTGTAATATGAGAGAAAACTATAATCTTGGAGTTTATTACGACCTTACAAGTAATTTAGGTGCTAGTAGGGTTACCACGTGACGTTAAATCTCATATTATGTTGGCCCAATGGTTGGCCCATATACTTTTATGATCCAATTTATTACTTATTGATGTCCAATGTATTGTTTATGGCCATTTTACGAGCTGTAACATTAGTTTTGATGATGGGGGGAGTTTTTGAAACAATTTTTATTATTAACCGAAGAAATTTTTACAGTGTATTCTTCAGAAAAAAATACTAAAGTTTTATAGTAATCGCCAATTGCTTTGTCCTATCTTACTTAGCCTGTGTTGGGAAAATACCTCGAATCCCTCTTTTCTTCTCACCCTTTTAGGTCCAGAGCATCGCTAAGACAGGTTTTAAAATAACTGCTTAGCTCGACCTTTTAAGATCAATAAAACTAGTTATAAACATCATCATGTACGTAAGTAAGGTCGGTGACCATCCTTACTAGATAATAAAACGTGCCTTCCGAAGCACGGAATCATCTTATTTTTCGGACAATCTACTAGGGAGGGACTGCTTTTTATAGCTTAATCTTGTCTAACAAAATCTTCAACCGGATTGAAACACAAGTTTCGGATCTAAATTCAAATGTCTGCTAAAATATGTAGATACTAACTCTTTAAGTTAAAAAATGGACATTATTAGTTACAACGTTTTAAGGCATTATAAGTTAAATTTACTGTCAAAAACCTTCCTAAATGTTTATATATTGCAATTAAAAATTAAGTGAATGGCAAATTCATGTAAAATCAACAATAATAGTGATGGGAAACGAAACCAATATTGATTTTATCGATACATAAAGAATAATTTATTAGGTCTGAAATAACATTGCATTTTTTTTTTCCTTTGCGATTTAACTAGATCATTATAAATAACATGATTAGTATAATGTAAGAAAAAAAAACTGGGATTTTAAGTTGCCAGCCTATGTTGAATTAACCCCAATTCCCTTAGTCACCTAGTACAAAGAACACCCACTGGAAGATATGGGTCTTCTTCACAACCGACCCCACAAACCTTAGTGTCGGTCTCATAAAGCCACCAAAGATAGACAAGGTTCGCGTTCTCGCGTAACGACTACTAGCAACCGGGACGGCCTAACGTGCATTCCGAAGCACCGAAGCACGGAATTATATCTCTTTTCGGACAATCAGGAGATTCAGCACGCAATGTTCTACCTAACCAAACTTTGGAAAGTCACACAATCAGTTTTTTTGACAGTGTTCCCACCGGGATTCAGACCGGGCATCTCCGTCGACTGGAGTCACGGAAGCTGTTTACCCTTAAACCAGGAATCTTCAGCCAAGCCACTTAATTTAGTATAATTTTCCATTCTAAAATCAAGCCTAATCTAGCAAGCCGCCATCTTCATTATACACCATAAACTTTTCACTCGGCATCGGAACAGCTCGGCTCGGCTTGAAACATAAAATATACAACTACCCACGAACTAGTTGACTATTAATGTGAAGCTGAGAGTTGCGAGTTTGTGCGAAGAATTAATTTATCATTTACTGGAGTTTCTGAAGTTTTTAGAAGTTGGTGACGTAATTGTTGAAGATTTTATGGAAACTGTCTAATTAACTTTCGTCGCAAAGATACTAATGAGCAAAGTAACAAAACCAGACCACCAGACTATAACCCAGAGTAGACGAAAGACCTTTGCTCGAGTTATTGCATTAAATCTAGAAATCACTAGCCTATGTCCTTTGGTACCAATTTATTTTTGTACCACATTTCATCAAAATCGGTTCTGTAATTTAACCGAGAAAAGCGCATAATAAAAACAAAGTTACTTTTGCGTTTATAATAATGTTATGAAGTGATGTCTATGTCCAGGGAATCCCCAATTTTACACATAATATAGTAATATAAACAATACATACTAAAGTAATCAAATCTTAAATTCAACGATGCAATCCAAATCATTAAAAATCTTGAAGATAAAACGTCAATAAAAATTATACAAGACTAAAAAGAAAGTTTGCCAAACATAAAGCGAAATATAAAAGCTTTGTCCGTTTGTATGCTTCAGGCAAGCAGGCTTTGGATTAAGCCCTACAACATTGAGAAACCTAATTTGAGGCGAGTATAAAAGTTTATCAAGTAGGTTCATTACCATTCTAGAATAATTTAGGCTTATTTCGCGATATAATTTGGAATGCTAATATGTTTTTGAACACACTTATATCTAAATTTGAGAAATTTACATGAAAATGTAGGTATGGTGTGTATTTTATTCAACTCTATCTAAAATATTACGAACACGAATACAATCAAATCTGTCTGCCCATTATTATAAGATTTTAGATAACTCTAGATAGGATGTATTGTTATTAAAAAGTTGTTATTTATCCTTCTTACACTCAAGAACATGTGGCCTTAATTGCAGATTCATTCGAAATAATGTAAAAAGAATGTATGCGGAAAGTGATTAGCATGTTTTTACAAAACACTAAGCTCTGACTGAAAACATGTTACAACAAAACTAAATCTACGCCACAGATTACAAATAGTTATTCCTACTCGTTTATTTCAACCACAGTACTCGTAGTACTTCAAAAACGAATTAACGACATATATTTTAACCGGCCTGTCACATACAGTAAAGTAAAAACAATTAATCCAATAAAAGTTGGCTCAAAAGCCAATTTAGGTAAAACAATAGACTAAAACGCTCCACAATACAAACATATTCAGATTTAAGAGCAGTTTGAAATAACACGACGTATTCGAAAAAAGGCAAAACCGACAACATTTTTATTAACTCGTCAACATAATTATAATTTTATTCTGTAACTATACTTAGTGTCAAAGAAGACAGAACATATCTATTCACTCACACCTTGAAGACGCCAAGATGTTACGATTCTTGAAGAACAGACGTGAGGATTAGGGATATCGTTTAACTCCTTAGCGATACGCAAAAAAAATGTGCAACTTAGCATTTGGTTAGACTACCGAACATTTTAAATGGTCGAGTTACGAATAGTGCCACCAGCACACCTCATATCTACGGTTATCGTATTAACTTGGCGATTAAAGGATCTGGGTTTAAATTCACAAATTATTTAAATAATTTTTATTTGTTAAACATGTGTGAAAACCTAAGCTCCGCTCACACATTTAGGGATAAAATTGTAATTTCATGTATGTAGTCTAAATTCATATTATTAAACTTCAAACTTGTGAGCTACTGCCAATACCAACCAAACAGGAACACGGTTCACAATTTTACGGGTGATAAAACCCGACAGATTATGAACTCTGCAGCTTTGTTCACAATTTGACGATTTGACATCGATGGTTGCAGTTCACGATTTTTCGTCAGTTTATAATATCGCGAGACAGATTATAAACTAACGACATTCACAATCTAACGGTTACTATATACAACAATCAGAACAGACCTGTTGTTTCAGTGTTGGTTAAACAACGATAGCTTGATATTTGAAATGGATGTCACACTCACTCACACGAGTTCCGCGAACAATTATCCAGCATTCAATTGTGGTTGAAAATGGAAATAACGGCACATAATATTCTGTTTTTTAATATTTGAATTTTATAATCCCTTGTTCGTATTAATATCAAAAGGCGGTAATAAACTGTATCTTGCGATACTAATACTTAATGATAGCCGTCTGTTCGAAACCTTGCTCACATGGATTTTAGATTTTACTCTGGAAATTGATAATAATTTCGCGAAGTAAGTAGTTTACAGGGTATCATAAGAGACAAACAACTAACAGTGAAGATTTACAGAATATAAAACCTATCAAAAAATTAAGCTTGTTACGTACTTATATCTACGTACCTCTCGTAAGCCTAACTTGCAGGTCATCGAACGCGCACTCGACGACACGGCAATTAAATGTGACTTGAGCTGACCTAATTTTATTGATTTAGTTGCACATTTATAATATAAGTTTTTATTCACTTTTTGATATAGCGTGCCTCACTTCGGACGCCTTCTAAATTTCGTTATTAAGTAATTTACTGTAATCATATTATTATATATCTGAATATATATCCATCTTTCGTTGTCTTACTTTACCTCCACTGTAGCCACCTTATATATTTAACTTCAAAATTTACCGAAACTACAAACAGAGTTTCTATCGGTATCGATAAATCACTAACACTAATTTTCCCAACACTATCGACGCGGAACTATGCTAATGCCGATAGTTGATTTGCATAGAACAAATCTTTGGTCACCGATTATTGTTATGGGCGATCAATTAATATAAAGTACCCTAAGGGGGGTCTAGTTGGCAAGACATTCATATGGGAAATGTAGGTAAAACCGCCGACGAATCCTGTAGCATTTGAATTTGAATTATTTACCGGTTACCGTTATCTTGAAAGGCATGTAGGTTCAGTCACAGTACCATCGAGCCCCTCGATGGCGACGTATATGACCTGTTTATATGATAATGATAGTAAAACATATGTAAATTACTAGCTGTCTGTTGCTATGCTGCTGATGAATTTTCCGTTTATAAAACCACAGCTAATACTAAAAGCGCCACCTATGAACGCGGAAAGAGATACATTATCGTTCCGTGAGATGACGTCAGATGGTGCTGGTAGTTATAGCGATCTTACTTAGGTTATGTTTCATTGGGTTAAGACATCTATCCGCGTTAAAAAATAGCCTATGATAGTCCATGGGTACCAATCATAATTTCATGAAAATCGGTTTAGTAGTTTAGTCGTGAAAAAGTAACAGACAGACAGACAGACAGACAGACAGCTATGAGTATGACAGACAGATAAAGTTACCACAAATTACGTATAGCCGCGGCGCGCTTTTTTATTTTGTGAAGTTACTTTCCAATTTTAAAATATTAGAAAGTACCTGTAATGTCGTATTATGTAGATAACATTAAGACCTTATGTCGGTTCTTATAATATAAAGCCCACAGGTGTAATGGCCCTATACATAATCAGAAACTACGCACGGCCAACCCCGTTCTTATACATAAATAACGAAGTTAAAGAATATGCTTATCAATTCACTAAGTCTATAAAAAACCAAGCAGAATGAGCTTACTTCAAAAACATAAAGGTTTCAGTACAATGGTAACCTTTTCCATAAAAGTTTTATCAGAAGCTTCGTTATCTTGCAATTATCTTATTTCGAAGATAACTTGCGGAGTTTGAGCGTCGCACTTACTCTGGCCTTGTGCGGACAATTAATGTGAGTTTTAAGTATATTTTTATACAATACTTACTACCTCTATTTGTTTAACTTAAACATGGGTCCATTAGCGACCATCTTGAATTATGTTAACGAGAGAAAAAGTAAGGTTGATATTTATAAAGTTTTAATCTGTATGGGTGGTTTCCTCGCGTTGGGTACGGGCTGCGGCATTTATAGTAATTTGAAATGAGCCTATTGACTATGCTTATGCGCCTTACGGGATGAGCAGAATTTTAGATGTGATTCAAGTCATAGACTGACAAAGGGCTGCCAGATACAAAATTAAGTGTAAATAAAGCGGCTAAGAAAGAAAGCTTATTTCATTTTATAATATCAATCAATCAGCCTATTGCAGTCCACTGCTGGACTGCTGCCTCCCCAAGGGCACGCCAAAGCGCACGATCACGCGCTTTCCTCATCCAGCCACCACCAGCCACCAGCGACCTTCCTCAGGTCATCAGTCCACCTGGCAGGGGGGCGTCCCACACTACGTTTCCCGAGACGTGGTCTCCATTCGAGAATCCGTCTGCTCCAACGCTCATCGGTAAATAATGCGAACAAAACAAAAAATCTTAAAACACACACACACACTCACTCATCTCACCACATCATCATCTCATCACACTCATCACTCATCTCATCTCTCATCACTCTCACACTTAACCAAAACAGAGGCCTTAAAGATCACTATACCTCATAAACATGTAACTTGAACCCACCAATTAGAGCTTCCAGCAATAGCAAATTGTTGCTATGAAGTTATAAACAATTCAGACTAGACACCACTTCAATTTTAGCTCAAAACGCGGCTAGATACCATCTTTCAATTACATTCTATTAGATAGATACTAGTTTGGAAGCCACTCGTGATTTATGACCTGAATGAATTACGCCTTGTAGAAACTGGTTTTGTTTTAGTTTACCCGAGAACGTGAAGATAAAAGGAGGTTCAGGATTGTTTCAAGAACTTTGTACTTGGTCATCATCATCGTCATCGTCGTGTGGGTTGTAAGGTCGACAACCGACCTCACAAACCCTGGTGTCAGTGTTATAGAGCCGCCAAAGGCCACTGACTTGGCTCATGTAACGACTAGATAGTAGCCGGGACCAACGGCTTAGCGTGCCTTTCGAAGCACGGAATCATTTTCGGACAATGCAGGTGATTCAGCCTGCAATGTCCTAAACAAACTGGAGAAAGATTCACAAAGAGATTTTTGCTTGACAGTGTCCCCCCACCGGGAATCGAACCCGGAACCTCGACCACTCAGCCACGGAAGCTGTTTGTCCTTGGTATGGTTTATGAACGCTAGACGTTGTTGAAGTTTTACAGAGCATTTACAAAGTGAGATAGAGAAAGAGAGAAATATGTTATATTCACGGATGTTATATTCACTGTCAGGGCTCATAAAGCGTTGCAAGACCAACACTTCACACAAAATATCACACTAATATTATAAACGTGAAAATATATTTGGATGATTGGATGTTTGTTCCGCCTTCACGCTTAAAGTACTCAACGGATTTGGATTTGGGATGGAGATAGATAGTACCCTGGATTAACACATAGGATACTTTTTACGGGAAAATTTCTTATTCCCACGGGAAAATCTTACACAACGAGAGCGTAGCCGCGGGAGGATTGCTAGTGTATAATAATTTGGCTAAGCTCGCGTTATGTAAGATTTTCCCGTGGGAATAAGACTATTTCCCGTATAAAGTATTCTATGTTTATCTAGAGTACAAACTATCTCCATTCCAAAGTTCATCCAAATCCGTTCAGTAGTTAAGGCGTGAAAGCGGAACAAACATCCAACATCTAAACATCAAATATATTTACTCATTTATAATATTTGTGGGATTTGCTATAAGAACAGTTAAGAATAGAATAGTAGAATATTCTTGATTGCACACAAGGATATAGCTTGAAAGTACAGAAGATAGATAAAAGGGTGTACAGATAGGCGGCCTTATTGCTAAGGTAGCAATTTCTTCCAGGCAACCTTAGGGTACAAGGAAACTTAATTGGAACTGTGGGACGGTGCACACAAGAAAAACAGAATAGGATAAGCTATTTAATCTATTAATCAAAGTTACATAAACAAACTACAATATTTTATTATACTTAGGGCGTACAAACCTACATATTAAGTTTTTTTAAGTTAAGTTAGACGTACAAATAAACACGATAACGTAAAACGGTAAAACACTCTCTTGACCATTTTTAAAATATTTCCAAATCGAATATCTATCACATCCCACGTTCACTATCAATATTAAGTAATACAAGCATCTACATTCTCTACCAGGCAATCTTTACTATGAATATTCATGTGAGCAATAGTAAGTTATAGATTTATAGCAGCGTCATAGAGCTAGGAAGATTTATTACAACCATGAAAGTTGTTTAAAACAACGATGGAAAATTTTGAATCAGAATTTTAATAAAAGACTGATACAAACATTTCTAGTTACATAAAAATTGACATCTGAAGCTAATTATAATTTTAAAATTGAGTGATAATATTGTTCCATATTATTATTTTATTATAATACGGAGTCAATCCGTGCATCAGCTGTTTTCTAATACATTATACATACGTACTAGTGTTAGTTTTACAATCGATAGTAAAACGCCAAAAACATGTACCCAATCGATAGGCCTATCGATATTATCGATATTTTTTTAGTGCAATACTATTGATAAGCAGCAATACTATCGATATTGAAATAAAGATCACTATCGATAGTACAAACCTATCGATAGTATCGTTTTTACTTAAAATATCGATAGTATATCGATAGGCTATCGATATTGGACAATCGAGCAGCAACACTAATATCTACTACATAAGATCACGCTTCTATCCCCAAAGGGGTGAACAGAGCTTCAATAGATTTCAAGGAACACACAAAAACTACGTCTCGCAATATAAAATGTTGATATTTTTTAAATAAAGATAAAAATAAATCTATTTTATGTCTTAATTCCATTATAGGTTTTTGAATGCTTTGAAAACCATAATACAGTAATTAATACAATAAACATTCAAATTCATTAAGAAATTCTCGCTTTACCTGTAATTTAATTAATTAGTAATCTGCCAGAAATTAATTGATTTGTATATTAATTAAATGAACGAACGGAATATTTGTTTTTATTAATGATAGCCGACAAATTACTGTTTCATCGCAGAAATACACAAATTACGAAAACTTGTCTTAATTCCAAATCGATCAAAAAATTTCAAATCATCAAGTGAATGAATTCACTTTATAACAAACTATTACGAGCCAACAGTAACTGTTCTTTCTGCCTAGTATTAAGCAGCTGCATAGCAATTACTTCCAGGCAACCATTAGACACAAGAAACTTCTTAGACTTACACGGGATAATATTAAATAAATATACAAGTAAATTGATGTGTTCTGAATTTTTGTTCGTGTTAAAAGATATTAATAATAAATTTCTAAAGAAATTAATTAAAAATTAACGCCCGACTCAAGTCACGGTCGGAAAGGTACACTCAAATAATCACGTCTTAAACAACATAATAAAATTAATTAATTAAATTATTAAAATTTAAATCGAAATGGGAATTTTATTCATTCCGCCATTGGATTGTAGAAATTCCGCTTCGTTCGCGCAAACTCTAAATTCAACGAGGATTTCATTTAAATTTAACTCCTTTCTTAGTTTTAATTTTGCGACAGTCTGCGGCGTGCTGTACGGACGGACACAGATAAAGGTACACCCTTGAGGCCTTTGTGATAGAGTTCAACATTTCTTACTATTTTTAAAAATAGTTTTTAATGTCGAGTAGAATTGAATAGGTAAATATAAAACCGCAGACAAATTAAAAATCACTAATTTCTCTTAAAAAATGAGAAAGTGATAAATGACGTTTGTTAGTCTTTTCTAAACTGAATACGGCATATTATCAGGAAAAACATTGCTAAAACTAGAGAAATTTTGAAAAATTACTCATGCGTAGGACTAAATAAATAGCGCTTTTACAATCAAATACATACATTAACAACACGCTATGTCACTAACTATTTATCATCAACAGCTCATATACGTCCCCACAGAGGGGCTCAAGCCTACCCTGAATTACGGTGATTAGATCTTAGTCGACCACGCTGGCCCAGTGCGGGTTGGTCGATTTAACACACAACCTTTGAATTTCTTCGCAGGAGTGTGCAGATTTCATCACCGTAAGAGCGTCGAATAAACGTAATATAAATTCGAAATTCGAAAACACATTGGTACGTGGTAGCGATCGAACCCGCGTCTCCCGGGCAGCGCGGCCCTAACCACTAGACCACCGACGCTATAATATTTCTTCGTTTAGTTTAGAGAAATTAATACAGTTTTTTTTAATAAGTTCTACGAAATACCTAGCTCTATGAACTTCAATCTGGACAATAAATTAATTTGTAATATATATATATGAACAGTGTGTGTTTAGGGAACGTTAATTGATAATTATTAAAAAGATATTCATTTGATATTCGAAATCATCATCAACATCGCAATCATCAGCCTATTGCAGTCCACAGCTGGACGTGGGCCTCCCCAAGGGCACGCCAAAGCGCACGATCACCCGCTTTCCTCACCCAGCCACCACCAGCGACCTTCCTCAGGTCATCAGTCCACCTGGCAGGGGGGCGTCCCACACTACGTTCCCCGAGGCGGCGTGGTGAAATATTCGATATTCGAAATTTCCGATTTTATTCGATATGTTTTTTTAAGATTTATAGTGTGAAATATAAGTCCAATTTACATTTGTATGGAAAATGGTAAAATAAAATTAAAAAACACTACGAGACTGTCCCCAGTTTGGTTAGGACTCTGCGGGCTGCATCACCTGCTTGACCGAAAAGTAAAATTATTCCTTGCTTCTGAAGGCACGGTAAGCCAAGTCGTTACATCTCCAAGACCATCTCCATAACTCAAACACCAGGACCACCCACCAGGATACCACCACCACACCACACCACACACACCACTGACCACACACCCACCACCCACCAAGGTATGTGAGATCGGTCATTGACCTAACACTACACCCCATAAAGTAATAATAATATGAAAAGTTTGCAGCATTGTCAATCTAGAGAGCAGCTTGACTAACCAAGTTGTCAGAGTTTTCGTGTCGGCCATTTAAAGTGTTTCACGTACCTTCCGAAGTACGGAAGACATTCTAAATAATAACCTCTAACGGACACCCATTTGGCGACGTGTAGTAGCTCAACTAACATAATCGCTAGAGATACGAAGTTACAGCGTCGGTTTTGGTACAAATATCGTGTTCATAACTCATTATGCGCAAGCGACTACACTCTGACAGTGTTGTAGATCACACACTTCCGCTGCTTCCTTGCGAGACACAGTGTCGTAGAGAATGACGGACTATGTACTTATGTACTAAAGTCAACCTATAATTAACAGCCTCCGTGGTCGAGCATCCTATTTTCATTACGGAGGTTCCAAGTTGAGAGGGTCGGTGGTCTAGTGGCTAGGGCCGCTGCCTTCCGTCCGGGAGACGCGGGTTCGATCCCCACCATGATTCATCAAAGTATTTTTCTATGAGATTTTGTAGTACCACATTTCTTACTTGTACAAGTCCATTTTATAAGTTGGTCTATTATTCGATAACCTGTATAAAGCCTACTTGATGTTGATAGTTTTCTTTTTAAATTCATCATAATTATACATTACCACCGTGATTTTTTTCACACCTTCAAATACAATGGTTTCGCTGGTAGGGGTAAAAATAAGCACTTTAAAACGTTTTTTTTCTGAAACGTACACGCATCGCAAAAATTGTTATAATAATACCCGATTATTTTTAAAAAATCTATCCAACGATACCTCACACCATAAGATAGCAGTGAATAAAAAAAAAATAACCCTCACTTCACGTGTACCAGAGGAAATATTTCATTCTTCAGCTTTGTCGGCGTAATTAATATCCATGCCAAATTATAGCCTTCTAGTAATAAGAGTCGGACAGATTAGACGGTTAGACGGACATGGTGAAACTATAAGGGTTCCTTTTTAACTACGGAACCCTAAAAATGCGGCATCGGGCTGAAGACTTGGGCACAGACTCGAGTGTATTCAAAATACTCAGACTTATTTAACTTATTGTAGTTTGCAGCCCCCATCATCAGTATTCCCCGACACGTAAGGAAGCCGGGGCAAAGCGGCACACTTGATAAATAGCTGGCATTACAACAATATTGGGTTACAAACTCAGCCTTTTGTCACCGTATTACCTGGTGGTATTGAATAGGTCCAATTTTCCCCGCATCCCCTATCGGAGATTGCGTTATTGGGCTATTACTTTAAGGGGCTCCCAGTCAATGGCCTTGAACACTAGCGTCAATACAGTAAAAAATCTTATTACTAAATCGAGGAATTCTTTGACTGAATAAAACATGTTTTATTACTAAATATAAAAACTAGTTTGTTAAAATTGTATTTAAAAAAATACGAATACCTTCAATAAAATATAAAGGGGTACATTATATTTACAGAGTTGGAGCTAAAACCGGCTAACTTGCTATATAAAATAATATTTTCTTATTGATTGATTTTACACACACAATGTTTTCTATCAGGTCGACCCGGTGGTGGGAGGAAAAGTGATGGAATTCAACAAGTTGCAAAATAGATAAGTCAAATCAATCAAATCAACGGCCCACTGCTGGACTCTGAGCCTCCTCCACTTAAGTGGAGGAGGCTCATAGTCCAGCAGTGGACTGTAACGGGCCGTTGATGGTGATGTTGATAGGCATGAGGCATTAAACTTCGTAGGTTGTATTTATACCCTTTATGTACAATAAATCTGGAAGAATCATCATCAATAGCTCATAATAGATGCTCAAAATAGATTGATTGACTTAATTTGATGATAAAAACTCGTAGTCATCAACAGCTCATATACATCCCCACCGAGGGGCTCGAGCCTACCCTGAATTAGACCGATTAGGCCTTAGTCGACCACGCTGGCCAAGTGAGGGTTGGTCGACTTCACACACAACCTTTGAATTTCTTCGCAGGATTGTGCAGGTTTCATCACGATGTTTTCCTTCACCGTAAGACCGTCGAATAAACGTACATGAATTCGAAATTCGAAAACACATTGGTACGTGGTGGGGATCGAACCCGGGTCTCCCGGACGGAAGGCAGCGGCCTTAGCCACTAGACCACTGACGCTCTCGCTCGATGAGTAGTAATCATACTGATAATTTCCCAAGTCGCTTTTTTATGTTGGTTACATTTTTAGTTACCTATATTAGTATGAGAACTATAAGCAGGTTTCAGGTATAATTTAAATCCGGTACAATCCAGTTTTTGGGCCAGGTGATAAATGTACCTGCTATCAGCTCACAGTCGATTAAACATGAGATTTATCCGATTGGTTCAGTTAAATAATTTATTTCCAAAGCCGAACGCTTGTTATTAAGACTAAAATTACTTCAAATAGATTGTTATAAAACAAATAACTAGGAAATGGGTTTAAATATAGCGGTCTCAAAGGAAAACTAGTTTTCGCATGTTTTAGAAATATTTTGATGAATGTTAACTGAACAATTTACTAGTAATAAGTTACAATTTGATATACATTGCGTAGCCAATTCGCCTAAATTGTAAACCCTTATCGTTTTCTCTAATTGTCTACGCAATATGTACGTTGAATTGTACTTGTAATTTGTAACTTGAAGCTTCGTGAAACGGCCCCCAGATAGCCTATACAACCACGGAACCCTACACTTTGCGTGGCCTGACACGTGCTTGGTCGGTTACTTATTTATTGAACTCGATGAATATATACTATCTTGATAAATATGAAGGGAAATAATGAGAAAATAAAAAAAATTGTTAGAAATAATTCCGACAATAGGGGTTCGGTCTACTTATTTTATTTAATAAATCTTAACTTCTTAGTTTCTGCTATCGAACACTAAAAGAATTATTGGTCTATCTTTAAAATTTGCCGACTTACAAAGGTTTGAAATTCAAGATTAGACAGAGAGGCACATACCCACTTGTGACGTCATTTGTTAGTAACGCCATATAATCTCCATACAAAAAATCGTTTTTGAAAGAGACAGACATATTGAAACTTTAAAAAATCATTGTAAATTAGTTTTTCAACCGATTCTGTGTTTTTCTTCGCGAATCGTCTGATATTTTAAAAATATTTTTTTAAAATATGGTAAATTCGTAAAATATGGTGAACAGTCCGATCCCCTATTTGTTCACTTAAAAGTAATTAAAATTTATTTATTTATTTATTTATTTATTTATTTACGGAAAACATACAGCTTACATGACGCATAAGACAATAACATTTGAAACATTACATTAGCCAATTAAGTTTTCACTAATTATTGATACAAGACATTGGGTAAAAAACAATGGAGGATACAAAATGAAATTATAAAAATTTAGAAGAATTTTACGCCTGATAATTTAAAAATTTTAAAATAAAGATGCTACCTATCTGTAATCTAAATACTACTTGATTTGTTTGATGGTGGAAACAAATTTAGGAAACTTAAGATGGAAGATATCAACATCTTTGAATTTAGTGTTATAAGAATTGCATGCTCGTCGGATGAAGCGGTTTTTAGCGTAGTTGGTACGCGAACGCGGCAATGCGAAGGTTGCTCGAGTTGATAGACGAAGGTTGGCTCTTGGACAGTTAAGAGAGACCATGCTGAGGAGGTAAGGAGATTCAACTAAGTTATGTAAGATTTTATAAAGAAAAACGACATCCCTGTGCTCACGACGCACTTCCAAGCTATGCAGCAAGTTAAGGGGAATATTTTTAAATTTGTACTTTAAACGCTTCAGAAATTTATTCTGGATTTTCTCCAACGCAGTTCTATGAACAGAATATTGTGGATTCCAAACCGTAGATGCATAATCAAGATGAGATCTTACAAGAGAGTTATAAAGTACAAGCAAAGTTTCAACTTTTTTAAATTCAGTACTTTGTCTAAAGACAAAACCTAACATCCTGAAGGCCTTGGACGCAATTTTTTCAATGTGCGATTTAAACAATAATTTGTCATCCAAGTACACACCCAGATCTCGCACCTCGTTTACTCTTATGAGCTGTTTGTTATACAGTGTATAGCTATAAGAAGTTTGGTTCTTTTTTCTGCTAAAAGAAATAGTACAACATTTATCAACATTAAGAACTAATTTATTGTGCAAACAGTATTCGCCAAACCGATCCAAGTCCTTTTGTAAATTAATGCTATCCTGATTAGATCTAATAATTTGGAAGCACTTAGTATCGTCTGCGAATAATAAGGCATTGGAGAAATGGAAACATTTTAAAACATCATTAATAAAAATATTAAAAAGCAGGGGCCCGAGATGCGAGCCTTGGGGAACCCCTGAGGTCACAGGTATGAATGCGGAGGTAAAACCCTTCACGGCAACAGCCTGGGTTCTGTTCCTAAGATAGGACTCGAGCCATCGGAGCAAGTCACCGTGTATACCGATTTCTTCCAATTTCCTAATTAATAAACAATGAGAAATGAGACTTACTATGTCCTACCCCCCTCTTGATGTCGTTCTTACTATAGTATTATAATACCACCTGCGCTTTTCAACATGATCTTCTTTCATCTTATAGGTACATACCTGAAACAAGAAAAAAAACCATTATTAAATACTGAACAATTATTGAAATTATAAATACGTAATCACCAATTTAAATATTTAATTATGATACTCGTAGTCAATGATAATGATACATAGTCGCGTATCATTTTTCAAAAACATTGTCAAAGAGTCTTCCGCAAACAAAACTGTACATTATAAATCACTTTTTAAATGTTCATATGAAGTATATGTATTCCTAAAGCTTTTAAGTCAGTCGGTGTGTTTGTGCGTCGTAAAGTAAACAAACTCGGTTTGCAAACCCTCGCAGGAGTAATGTGACTGTGTTGAGAGATTCATATACAATCATTCAAAAAAGCACTGGAGAAGGTATGTTATGTCACATACAGTTTTAGACCGCAGACGCATGAAAATTTCAACTGCATTATGGGTAGGCTCAAGCCCCTCGGTGGGGACGTATATGAGCTGTTGATGAAGGTTGTAATGCAGTCAGAATTGTAGTTCGCTTACAGTCGATTAAGTTCTTGTAACTGCATCTTAGCTGCACCAAGACAGCATCACAATGGATGAGTTAGAATGAAGAGTGCAACTAATTAGAATACAACTTTCAATGCACTTATACTCTGACCACACCCTGCCCTACTGCAATTATGCAGCTGGACTGTAGTTCCAATGCTGTGCGTCTACATAGACCTCAGAATGTATAGATCCTACACTGTCCAAGTCTGATACAATAATTATGTCCACTGCTAACGTCAAGCCCAAGTGGTAGGTCAACCTAAATAAAGATTTCCATAAATACTTAAGATCGAACCCGCAACCATACGTTTTGATGGTAGCGACATGACCAGTCGTATTTTAAATCTTCTTACATCCTCATAAAAGGTATCAGATATTCGGAAAAACAGTAGAAAGGAAAAAAATAACAGATTCATATGCAAAAACGTTAGGTTCGCGCATATCGGGGGTAGTATGAAAGGGGAGTAGTCCTGTCGCCTGTAGACTGTTTTAATTGACAAAAAGGTTGCCGCTACTCCTTTAACAGTTTAATTGTTACTAATACAGACAGACAGAGGCTCTTAAAAGTTAAATTTAACGAGCGAGAATTTAAACTAATTACAATTTTACTTCCTTATTCAACAACAACAAATAATAATATCATATTATATGAACGGTCTTTACGGCCTTCAAATAGATTTATAATGTGCAATCATAGAAGTCAGAATCAGAGAAGTGTTATTTTTTTTTTTCAATTCTATTTATTTCAAAATTCAGTGTACACTGTATGACTCTAACAATTTCCAAAGTGTGTTTTCTATCTAACTTCAATCAATTCCAATGCTATTTGTATCTAGTAGCGCATGTTCTGCAATAATTTTAAAGCGGAAAGCGCCAGATTGTTTCGTTATTAAAGTATCCTCGGTCGACGGTGCTAAGTCCACCGGGAACAGAGGTGTGTCTGGGTTGAATTTCTCCAGTTCACCCCTTTTGTTTTTTTTTGTTCTTTCGTGATAATAATGTGAGGTAGCTACGGAGTATTTTTAGACTCTTTCGGCTTTCGGTAAGTGATACTGTGGTAGAAAGGCTTAGCAAAAGGGATAGAAAAAAAAATAAAACAGTTGATAGCGGAAATAGGTTTTGTTTGGCAAGGTTTTTGAGTCAAAACTTTACTTAAGTATTGGCAAACTAGTGGCTAGTCTCTAGTGGCTTGACTCCATCAAGCAGCCGCATGACCTGGACTTGTTTTTCATCATCATCACCAGCTCATATACATCCCCACTGAGGGGCTCGAACCTACCCGAAATTAAGGCGATTAGGCCTTAGTCAACCACGCTGGCCCAGTGCGGGTTGGTTGACTTCACACACCACCTTTGAGTTTCTTCGCAGGAGTGTGCAGGTTTCATCACGATGTTTTCCTTCACCGTAAGACCGTCGAATAAACGTACATTATTAATTTGTATGTAATACAGAATGAATATACTAAGTCTAATTTTGTCTATTGTATTATATTGGCGTACTTACTAACTATATATAATATATAAGTAACTATTCGGTTTTTACTAACATATCAAACCTTTCATCTTATACCTACATATAACTTCTATTATTTATTTTGTTTGCATGCATTAGACATTATTATTTAATTAGTATGTGTGTACACTACCATATATATATATATATAGATATATATAATATTATATAGTATAGAATGTATCAGCGTTTCTTTATACAACATTAATTTTATGTGATACGATCAATTTTACTTGTCGCCGCGTCCGTGTTTCTTTGGGTTGTGGCTGAAAATCAGCGATATCTGCTCTCCTGAGTATGTATCTTGGCTGAGCTACGACCTTTTTGCGCTGCTGCAGCACACATGCATAACCTGGTGTGTCAGGTTATGATACTTTTAGTAATAGGTTTAATTTTGTTTTCTTATGTATGTGTCTGCAGTACAGAAATAAATTCTTTATCTATCTATCTATCTAATTCGAAATTTGAAAACACATTGGTATGTTATGGGAGCGGCCCTAGCCGCTAGACAAATGACGTTCTTTTTTTTCGACTTGTTTTTATGACTACCATATTTGATAGCATTCAGGACAACGGCTGCCTTCTACACCACGGAAGAAGCTGAAGTGTTTGTGGGCTGGCCACGTCTGTCGCAGAACCGATGAGCGTTGGAGCAGACGGGTTCTCGAATGGAGACCGCGTCTCGGGAAACGTAGTGTGGGACGCCCCCATGCCAGGTGGACTCATGACCTGAAGAAGGTCGCTTGGTGGTGGCTGGATGAGGAAAGCGGGTGATGGTGCGCTTTAGCGTGCCCTTGGGGAGGCCTACGTCCAGCAGTGAACTGCAATAGGCTGATTGATTGATTGATTTATTGTATTTATATAGTGAGCAGTCTCAGGAAATACCGTGGGTACTCCTAGTTAATAGAGAGAGGGGACTTCAAAATCATGAAGAATGCACCACACAGAAGCGACAAACCCTCACATATTTTCGACCAATTTATTACCAAAACCACAAACCATTCCCATTCTTTTAACCCAAGACATAGGAGTTAAAATCCCTTACAAAACTGGAGCCCACATGGGAAATTTACCGCCACCATAAGCCAGACGATTTGATGTGAAAAATGGGGCCGATCTTTATTCATAGTCGTGGTCAGATGGGGTATAATGTTTTGGAAAACCATAAAACTGAAAGGTGCTGAAAAAAGGTACGTATAGGTGAAAAAAAATACCCACATTTAGGTATATATTATACAAAGATATACTACAAATTAATCAGTGAAATTACGGGCTTATTTATAGATATTGCAGATCTGGCTAGGACAAAAATAGGCGCCCGACAATGGTTTTCACTTAGAGCGTCTTCCGTGTTTCGTATAGCACGTTTAACTTACTGGTTTCAGGTTTTCAGGAAAAATATATTACTCGTACTATTTTTTAGGTGGACTGATGACTTGAGGAAGGTCGCTGGTGGTGGCTGGATGAGGAAAGCGGGTGATCGTGCGCTTTGAGGCGTGCCCTTGGGGGCAGCAGTGGACTGCAATAAGCAGATTGATGGATTGATTGACTATTTTTTAGATGTTTATTATTGTATGGCGTAGAAAAGGTATTTTATAATAATAATAATAATAATGAATAAATAAATATGTGGGAACATCTTCACACACGGCCATCTGATCCCAAACTAAGCAGAGCTTGTACTATAGTTACCAGACAGCTGATATACATTACATAAATAGATAAATACATACATATATAGATAAACAAAAACTAGACACAAGGCAAACACAAGTGCTCATCACACAAATGTTTGCCCTGGGCGGGATTCGAACCCGCGACCCTGTGTCGGAGGCAGATACACTACCACCTGGGCTACGGAGCCGACAAAATTTTATGATAGACGTATAAGTTCGCGTATAAGAGATCTGTTTAGTGTTATCAAAGACACGGTAAATAAAAACGCGTTTTCTAGCTTTATTTGGCAAAAAACTGTCCTTAAAAGCAACGGCCCAGCAACACAAAAGACATTTTACGAACAAGATGGATGCATTTATACAATAAGTCCTGCGACATTATTACTTAATACGCAATCAGGCAGACGGACCCCCTTTCTGACCCCCATGCCCCCCAGGACCCCCCTAATTGCTGTCCCGGACAATGGCGACGCAAATGATTCGAAAAATTACCTACTCTTCCGCAGGCGAATCTTGTCAGGGCTCATTATTAAGATGTTAGAAAGAAATAGTGTTGCAAACCTTTTTTATAATATTAGTTCCTTACTAATTATAAACGCGAAAGTTTGTAAGTATGGATAAAATGGTTGTTTGTTATTCTTTCACTCAAAAACTACTGAACGGATTGGGATGAAATTCGGTTTGTTTTACGGGAAAAAGTTTTATCCCACGGGAAAATCTTACGCTAGTAGGAAATAAATAAAAAGATTTATGTTTCATATTTCAGATTTGTAACAACGTAAGATGATGTACAAAACAATTTACTATTATGTAGATTATATTCCAAACTAGCCGTTTCATTTCATCTTCGAAGTAAACTTTTTTTAGCACATATACAAAGAAATCGATAGACGCGTTCAAAATGCCTGGAAGAGCTACTGGTCCATGAAGGAGCAAATGAAGGGAAACCTTCCTCTGTCGCTAAAACGGAAACTTGTCGACATGTGTATCTTGCCCGTCCTTACCTACGGAGCACAAACATGGTCTCTGACGGAAGCACAAGAGTCCAAACTCAAGGTTTGCCAACGCGCCATGGAGCGTAGCATACTGGGAGTGAAAAGAGTAGACCGTATTCGGAACACAGTACTACGCTCCAAAACAGGCACAAGACGTTGGAAAGAAGTCCGCGAAACTGAAATGGGACTGGGCTGGGCATGTCTACCGCATGCACCCGGATAGGTGGTCTAGGATAGCCACGGAATGGGTGCCGGAGGATGGTCGCCGCCGTCGAGGTCGACCACGAAGACGATGGCGAGATGACTTGGACCGATTTCTGAAGGGCTGGCATCGAGAGACCCAAGATCGGGAGGAATGGCGAGAGCGAGGGGAGGCCTTTGCCCAGCAGTGGGACACACAAGAGGCTACTTAAAAAAAAATATATAAATGAAAAATTCGATAACTCCGCATCAAAGCGGCGTAAATCAAGATAAAAATGGACCATTTTTTTGTTAGACTTCCCGCATGATAACTGTGAACCGCATCCAAATATACAGACACACAAACACAAATCCTTACTAATATTATAAACGCGAAAGTTTGTATGTATGGATGTTTGTTACTGTCACGCAAAAACTATTGAACGGATTGGGATGAAATTTGGAATAGAGATAGTTTGCATCCTGGATTATATGGGAAAAGGTCTTATTCCCACGGGAAATCTTACACAACGCGAGCGTAGCCGCGGGCGGACCGCAAGTTCTAACATGATAATTACCATGAAATTTTGCACAGAGACCTCCTTGATTTTAGGCGACCACTAAAAATATATCAATAGGGAATAAGCATAAAAATATTAGTTTTTTCATTGTTCATCTGAAAGTATGCAACAATAGATTACTGACAGTCAAAACAGAATCGAAATTGATCAAAAAACAAACTTGATACAACATAATTAAGATAAGATCCACACGCGACATTTGTGCCATTGAATCACATTCTACCTCTTTTGCATCTCGACAATATTATATCATCAACTCACTTCTATATAATTCATTAACAGTTACAAATTAATAAATTACACAAATACGAAATAAAAAGAAAAATGGAAAATTGGCTGCTAAACCTTAGTTATTCACAAACTGAGGATTTACTAACTAAATAACATATTCAATATTATTTTACTACACATGACCCCCCACATACATACATACATACATATTATATATACACAAATAAATAGGTACACAAACACAAATACATTCACCCTACTAACATCTTAACACATTATTTTCCCCCTACCGTTTTTGCTTCCTTTGTGTTTTTGAATTTGGTTTGTTGTCACACGATTGATCACGTTTTGAGAATTACTGATACCTAAGATACAGGTTTTTACCTAGTTTAGGAATCAGGATTTCCACTATCTTATATTCCATTTTCAACGTGCCACCTAACTCACTTTTTCTAGTTTCTAAGATAATCAAAATTGTTTCTTTGGTTAATAAAGATATTATTATTATTATTATTATAATTAAACAAATATATCTATCCCTCTTACGAAAACTTTCTAAAATTATCTATGGCATATGTCACGTCGGATCTCTCTGCCTAACGATCAACTTTGAAGCCCTACAACTTTGTTTCTGAGCAAGATATTTGAAAAATTATTTTTTTTGTGTTTATCTGGTACTTGAAAAATTTCGATTAATGAATTAAATAAAAATGTGCATATTCCCTATAATTGTTTCATAAGACGCTAATGAGAAATCTTATCGAGCATACTAACTAGTATTTTTTTTTTATTACAGAATTAACAGCTCGATATCTGTGTAAATACACTTCCCCTCCCCCCCACATCACTTCATAACCTGCCGGGCTGCAGTCCGATCTTCAAATTCAATCCCGCAGATGCAAATGAGATGTCCAGATTTGGTATTCAGATTGTCTCCACACCACTGACGTGTTCAAAAGTACACTGGACGGGTGACGGACGATGTATTTTTGTTATTTTACGTCGTCTAGTTGAAAGAAATTATTTGTTATTGAGGTCGATTTCAATTTGATAGATTTAATTAGATAAATGAAGGGTACCTTATTTATTTATTATGGAGAAACAACAGCTGATAGCGTATACAGTAATTTGAACAAATACAGGTAGTTAGTAACACTATCTCCTTAAAAATTTCTCGTTAAGATATCACACAATTAAATAAAGAGGAAACACAGGGAAAAAACATGTCTAGTCCGTTTTTTTTTTACAAAAATGGGATTTATACCTCATAATGACGTAGTGTTCTCAATGAACTACTATTTTCCGCTTTTATTATAGATGTAAATATTAATATATCTTTTATATTTCACTTTAAAAAATCCTATACACGAAAATAACACATTAATTACATCGTTCCAAACTTTCAAAACGCGATATCTCATAAAGTTACTTTTGTAACTGGACATGTTTTTTCCCTGTACCCTTCAAATGCTACTAACATTAAGAAACTTAATGATCGGTGTTTATTTGCATATTATATCAAATCTTAAGGCGCTGGAATGAGCTAAATGCGCATCATATTCGGTTGCCGCTGGCAAAAAGTATACAACAGATCACGCCAGAATTAAAATGTATTATTATTGAGCATATTTCCTACAAGTTTGTTGTTTCCAAAACACGATTTCGTAAACTTTTCTCGATGGAAAATGAGTCCAAACTCAGCTCTCAACGGCCATCATTCTTTAGTCAATACGACTAATATGTGAAGAGTTTTTAGTAAAAGTTATTAAAATAAATTGATAATGCGTTTCTCCATTTGGCCGTTGTTTCCGATTTTTTAATTAAGTAATTAGTTTTTACACAATTTCGTTTCGTTGTATTTCACAACTTGTATTCAGCGGCGCGCGCTCACACCATTATTTGCATCTCTCTTACTTGTACCGAGACCGACAGTGAACAATTAGACATCAAAACATAATATGATACGAATTTGTCCATAAACGATATTCACTGTCTTGACACTGAAGTCCATCAAAAATTACAGAAATTAAAAACTCATAAGGCATAGTAACAAGACAACACTTTTGATCAATCTATAAAAAATCTTTAAAATTTCCCCTAATGTTTATAAAGGCCCAACAGATCTAGAAAGCTAAGCGACACCGGTATTCTAATATCATTGCATCGCACCAAGCAATTCTGTTTAATGACTAGTCTGCGTTTATTCGAACGATTTGGAAATAGAACCCTCAGTTGACTTAGTTAATCGTGCGCAGATGAAGTTTCGAATTTCAAAAATGTATTCGATTTAAAATAGGAACACGAAAGTAGCTTTAAAATCTTTCAAAGGGTGGCTAGTGAGAAAAGATCATGTTGTGCTTTTGTTAAAACTTGATGTTGACAATTTTAAAGGAAACAAATAAGACAACAGCTTGTGTAAAATACTGAAAGTGTCTGCCTTTGCGTAAGAGTTCTGTAAATAATTTATACATATATTGATTTATCAAAGTTAATAAGTACATCATCATCAATCGTCATCAACAGCTCATATACGTCCCCACCGAGCGGCTCGAACCTACCCTGAACTAGGGCGGTTAGGCCTTAGTCGACTACGCTGCTGGACCAGTGCGGGTTGGTCGTTCACACACAACATTTGAATTTCTTCGCAGGAGTGTGCAGGTTTCATTACGATGTTTTCCTTCACCGTAAGAGCGTCGAATAAATATACATATGGATTCGAAATTCGAAAAACACATTAGTATGGCATCGAACCCGCGTCTCCCGGACGGGAGGCAGCGGCCCTAGCCACTAGACCGCAAACAAAACGAGCTTATATTGTCAAATCTATAGTTAAAAGGCAAAAACAAAAAAAATATATCCTATTCCATTCTAAAAACAATGTAGAATCAGGAAAATCTCACGTAGTTCAACATGGTTTCAAAACCCTAAAAACAGTATGTAAAGTTTTGGGCTTAATATCAGGTTTAGGTTCAGTACTAACTTTAATACTAAGCCAGATTAAACTAGTAAATCCAATGTTCACTGCGAGCCAAACCATTCCGAAATCAACCTTAATCACAACACCATAGCTTATAATTCTATTTTATACTTGCAAGAGCCTTACCAGTTACACATGATTGAGCGCAGGTCAGGGGTCGAACCTGCGACCTCTCCTTTCACTGCTTGCGTAACTCCCGATATTGATAAAGACTCACGTACAATCATATTTATATGTTATGTTATATCATCGCCTTGTATGTACTTCGCAATTTGAACTAGTTGTTTGTAAAGTAAATAATTGTAGTAATGTGCTGTAGTCACGTTCTAATATCCCTTGTGGGGTGAGCAGAGATGCAGGACTTAACTGAAATTAAACTTCGTCAATAAAGAGAAGAGTTCTTCTTTACTGCGTGGGTTGTGAGGTCGACAACCAACCTCACAAACCCTGATGTCAGTGTTATAGAGTTGCCAAAGGCCACCGACATGGCTCGTGTAGCGACTACTCCTGTGGATAGAAGTCAGGACTTATGGCTTAACATGCCTTCCAAAGCACGGAGTCATCTTTCTTTTCGGACAATGAGGTGCCTGCTGCAATGTCCTAACCAAACTGGAGAAAGTCTCACAAAAGACATGTTTTGTTTGAAAGTATCTCCACCAGGGTTTGAATCTGGAACCACCGTAAAGTGAACATAGTGCCAACGGCTTAACGTGCCTTTTAAAGCACAGAAGACGCTACAAATGAAAACCAGGTCTGCTCAACTTCAGTAATTGCACAAAATAAATTCCCGCACAAAATGTTGATGTTAAAAACACAGTATTTGGTTGGCACCAAACCCAAGACTTTTAGATTGAAATCCCGCACTCGCCAACCTCACCGGCTGTTCTTGTTGGAGGGCGCATGCGTAACTGCTATATTAAGAGTTCGGTTGCTATGTTACTTTTATAACATGTCTGTCTGGTTCTATTCTTTTATTCGACTTACATCCGTTGTCCAAACAACACCACTCGATCCTCTGTTATTCTAAATTCTCATAGGTCATGGCCCAGATGACGAAGTTTTCCGTCCAAAAACTCTCCGGCCTAGACAACTTCTCGTCATGGATGTTTTCCACAAAAATGATGTTATTACGTGAAAAGTTATTTTCGTGTACGTCAACACCTCCTGATCCAAAAGACTCCTCCAACAGTTCTTTATTCTGTCATCTAATTAATGTTTTAGACATAAAATTGCCCACAAAAGATAAATTATTGTTGTATAACATAATTAGGTAACCGACCCAAAAGTTATTTCATCCCGCGACTCAAAATAACTTATTAATAACTCAAATAAAACCTTTACGGAACCCTCGCCCTGTCATTTGGGGATCCGCAAGAAAAACACACAGATAAAACTTTTGGGGTCATAATTTGGAAAGTCAAGAAAGTATGGGTTAATTAATATCGTCAGGTTATATTATTTTTCTGATTTTTAATGACAGTAAGGCCCATGGTCCTATCATCATAATCTTCGTCGTGTGGGTTGTAAGGTCAACAACCGACCATACAAATCAGTGCTATAGAGCCGCCATAGGCCACTGACTTGGCTCGAGTAACGACTAGATCATAGTAGCCGGGACCAACGGCTTAACGTGCCTTCCAAAGCACGAAATCATTTTTCTTTACGGCCAATCAGGTGATTCAGCCTGCAATGTCCTGTAACCTAACCTAACCAAACTGGGGAAAGTCTCACATAGAGATTATTGGTTGACAGTGTCCCCACTGGAAATCGAACCCGGAACCTCCGTTATGGGCGACGAAATCTCGACCACTCGGCCACGGAAGCTGCTATGGTCCTATTAATAGTACTAATTATAAAACTTGGCCAGGTGAACTTTTAATACAGACTTTACATATGTCAAGCAAGTGTCCTCTAGATGAGACATCAATAAAATATCTCCTCGACTTTCTGATTAGTCTAAGATACATTTCAAAAGTATTGTCTAATGTAACTTATCCAAGCTTCAGAAAATTAAGTAAGTACTACAAGTAGAACAGTGGGCAAACAACATAAACTGAAATTACTCTGATCTTTAGAATGGATTAAAAGATTCCCGAGGGAAACACATGTTCCCCTGAGAAAAGCAGCTTAATCCTCTTAATTTTTGTTTAAATACTGGTAATATTCACTGAGGAGATGCTTACTGAAACTTTTTCAGCTTAACTCGTATAATCGTGCAATCACTGCCAGCTCACGTCGACTGGGCGGTCAAATAACCAGATATTGAATACGTGTGGTTGATCCAAAGTGCTGCTAACTTCGGGAAAGATGCTGGTAGTCAGAGCCGTAGTTAGGAAATCCTTGGTCCCTTAGGGACCTGCCTCTTATCCATAGAGATTAAAAGGGGACCTCTGTTCTTTAGTCGAAAGAACGGCGCGGGTCTTCAATCAACATTTCTGAAAGTCCCGAGATTTCAATATTTGCCAATAGATCGATGTCGTTACAAGCTTGAAAATATAAACAACATACATTTATCAATAAAGTAGTGACACACCTAACCTCAGCCATCCTAACTCATCATCATCATCATCATTTCAGCCTGTTAAAGTCCACTGCTGAACATAGGCCTCTTCAATCGCACTCCAGCGCGACCGGTCCATAGCCACCTGCATCCAACGCGATCCTCACCAGGTCGTCGGTCCATCTCGTAGGTGGCCGTCCCACACTGCGCTTGCCAGTACGTGGTCTCCATTCAAGGACTTTTTTGCCCCATCGGCCACCCGATCTTCATTTGCCTGCCCATTGCCACTTCAGCTTCCATCCTAACTCATTTTAGTTTTAATATTAGATAGACTTGGCCTTCAATGGAATCTAATAGTTTAATCACAAGCGTGCAAAAAAATTAACTAAATTAAAAATACGTTCTTAAAACAAACAGTCATAGTAATATCCTATCATGGTATTTTTTCCCGCGTTGGTCCCGGCTACTACCTAGTCGTTACACGAGCCATGTCAGTGGCCTTTGGTGGCTCTATAACACTGATACCCTGGTTTGTGAGGTCGGTTGTCGACTTTACAACCCACACCATGATGATGATGATGGTATTTTTAGTAGTCGATACAAAAACAAACGGTTTTATTGTGTGGCCCAAACTACTTGGACAATTTACACCTAAATTCGGCCCTGTCGTCGCCTTGAGGAGTGCAATATGTAATATTGGGGATTTGCAAAACTGACTTCGGAGATTTGCGGAAAATCTAGGTTTAATACTTCGAACTGAGAACTTTTTTGAAATGAAAAGTCGAAACTATGTAATAGACATACACTACATAGACTGCCTGTGATGCAAATGATTGCCTATGACTTCGACGCTCTTACGGTGAAGGAAAACAACGCGATGAAACCTGCACACTCATTCAAAGGTTGTGTGTGTAGTCTACCAACCCGCACCGGGCCAGCGTCGTCGACTAAGGCCTAATCGCACTAATTCAGGGTAGGCTAGTGTTGTTGCTGATGATGATGCAAAGTAGCCTATGTGCGTCCCTTAGTACCATAAGACCGAATTGTTTTAGAAAAAGAAATAAAACCGGCTTCTACTTATCTATCTACAAACTTAAACTAAAAAGAAGAAAATATCAATTATAGGTTTTTTGTTGATGCTCTCAAAAAGCATTGAATCAAATTTAATAAAACTGATAAGGATGACAAAATAATAAAAAAAAAAAAAATAAAAAAAAAAAAATCCATAGGATGTTATTTCATCACTTAGATCCTTACATTTTTTTGGGTGAGTTCACTAACACAATGGCGGAATCTGTGGAGAAGAGCTCACCGAAGAAACTACCTAATCTATCTAACAAAAAAAAAACATCAAAATCAATTCATAACTGGCCGAATAATCACGTAACAAACATACAAAACATACAGTCGAATTGAGAACCTTCGCCTTTTCTGAAGTCGGTTAAAAATTGTTTTCTTTTTTACTGAGTAAATGTCATCAAAATTGGGTTCAGTAGTTTAGCCGCAAAAGGGAAGTTACTTTTGCAAATACGGATATAAGTGAAATTATTTTACGACAGTAGAAATCCCAAATCCATGAGCAGTACAAGACAGTAACATTCCTAACAATTTGGTTCATTTTAAATTGCAAATTGAAACTGTCTCAGTTTATCATCGTCTGTGTAAATTGATTAATATCTAAACGAACTCTGGCACTCTAGCAACATTGAATTCAAAGAAATATTAATTCAAAATGTTACCTTTTCTTTCGTAAAAATGTCAGCAAGATATAAGTACATGACTAATTACAAAACTAAAGTAAAGAATTATTGCACAAAAAAGGAACATAAAATCAATGAGCAAGAGTGGTCTTATAGCTTGTTGGTGGTATCATCATCAACAGCTCATATACGTCCCCACCGAGGGGCTCAAATCTCCCCTGAATTAGGGTCAGGCTTTAGTTGACCACCCAAGCTCAATGTGGGTGCGTCGACATCACACACACCTTTGAATTTCTTCACAGGAATATACAGATTTCTCCACGATGTTTTCCTTCACCGTATGAGCTGTTGATGATGATGATGAAGAGCGTCGAAGAAACGGAATATCTTTTACTTTATTGGTGTCATTGAGCATATAGGTCGGTGGTATAGTGGCTATAGGGCCGTTGGCTGTCCGAGAAATGCCTGTTCGAATTCCGAATTGAAGGATTTTTTTTTTGACGCCGTCGCGCGAATGAAGGGAAACGTCGTATAAAAAATAGGGTCTAGGGCCCGTTTCACGAAGCAACAAGTTACAATTTGATATTCATTGCGTAGCCAATTCGCCTAAACCGTAAGCCGTCGTAAGCAGTAGTAATCCTTACTTCACAGAATCCTCTGTAATCTCAAAGGTCACACCCCTGGTTGTTAGTAACCTAAACTCAGTTAAATCAAATAAGCTACAAAATTAATCTTATTTGGATTGGCTTTCAAAGGGGTCCCACGATTAGTTATATAATAATTAAATGATGTTGCTTGTGAGGGATTTTTTATAGTTTTATTAGTCAAGAAAAAATATACAATAGAAAAGCAATCGTCAAAAATTGTTAATACATGTCAGTCAAAAATACCTCCCCGGGTCATACCCGCCGCAAAGGTGCCCATGACACTCGCTGCGTTGCCACGTTGTATGGCAATGGACAACCTTTGCACCAGATAGGAACCGGAGCGGGCGTCAAACCCCCTCTCTCTGAGTCTGCTATTTTTAATTGGGTAGATGGAAACTTGTGGCATCGACTGTCATGATTAATTTAGAAAACAGGGGAAATGGCTAATACTCAAATAATCTTCGCTTATTTTGTCAAAGTAGTTTAACAGCATGGAGTCGATGGTTCGAACTCTTTCACGTTCCATTATTATTCCAAATTAATATACTCATAAGAACGAAGCATTTCCTTTTGCCGAATAATCTAAATTTGCTGGTTGTTAGTTTTTACTTTGTTTAAATGTTCTCGTATTTTTTTTATTATTTGTTAATTTTGTAAAGTCTAACAAATGTGCTAGGTAATTTTTTTATAAGGCAATAAAAATATATTATTATTATTTGTTATTAACGATTAATTAACGAAGAAAACCTCGTGAGGCGACACAGAAAACCACAATTACACATCACATCACATCACACTAATAAGTCTCACACTAATATTATAACTTGTAAAAGTTTGTTTGAATGTTTGTTTAGCTTTCACGCCTAAACTACTGAACGGATAGTTATAGTTTTATCTAATCGTCTACGCAATGTACGTCGAATTGTACTTGTAATTTGTAACTTGTAGCTTCGTGAAACGGCCCCAAAGTCGTCCTTATTTAGGACCTGAATTTTAATACAAGTTTTATCCCGGGAACTGTGTTGCCATATTTAACACGTTAGGTTAGTATTTAACTCAAAAATACTTGCATTATATATCATTTGACTCATACAGTGTTGAAGTTCACCTTGTAACCAAATTTGAAATATCACCGACATTAGCATAGAATATAATGATCCAAGATACTAGTTCCGACACCCACTGGGTCATTGTTGTTATGAACTTGTAGATTTGCCTACAGATACCTAGAATGTATTATGAAATTCTACGGAGCAGTTAAGTAGGTGATATGATTGATCCAAACTACGCGAAAGTCGTGCAAATAGGGGATCGGACTGTTCACCATATTTTATGAATTTACCATATTTTATGAATTATTTTTAAAATATAGATTAGTAGCAGACGATTCGCGAAGAAAAAAACAGAATCGGTTGAAATTGCTACCAGGGGCCCGTTTCACGAAGCAATAATTTACTAGTAACAAGTTACAATTTGATATTCATTGCGTAGCTAATTCGCCAAAACTGGAAGCCCTTATCGTTTCACCTCATTGTCTACGCAATGTACATCAAATTGTACTTGTAATTTTAACTTGTAGCTTCGTGAAACGCCCCCCAGGGGTAAAGCCAGGGGTAAAGTCGGTCCGGCGCGGCCCCGATTGTGATTACTCTAGTTTCGCAGAAGAATCACATGCATTTTTTTACTCTATTGAAAGATTCTCTAACTCTCACTTAGTTGACCGTGTCTCGTGTCTCTGTGCGATTGCACGGGAAAGCAAAATACGATCAAAGTTTTTGCGGGATAGATGCCTCGTTTCTCGGCGGCGGCGGGGCATCTATCCTAACGTAATTTACATGGAATAGGCAACTATCCGCTATATGGGGTAGATGTCCCAAAAAATAGAAGTCTGCAAAAATCTCTAATACTCTGGAAATATTAAAGATAATTAATGTTTTTTAATTTTCATTTTGTAAATTAAGTCTCTTATTTGCCTTGTACGGCTTCCACGGAAAGACACGGGTAATGCCGAGAACCACCCTGGAAGATTATCAGGTCATTTGTATAAATTTATTATAATATCATTGGAACTAATCAAGCATGCAAAATTACAATGACTTAAGTAGAAAGGAAGTGTGTCAAAAATTACTTGCAAGTTTTGATTACGGACAGACAGACACCGGACAAGTTTTTTTTTTTTTATAAATTAAGCGTAAACTCTTGACCTCCATTTAGCCCGAAGGAGAGATGAGGCCTACGCTGGAGCGAGTTTACTCATGAGAAGCCTATACTCGCACTTTGAAGAGGTTAGGGTTGTATGTATTCAGAAATACAGAGGCCGGCAGGGCATTCCATTCCTTGGCTGTGTGTGCGCATTATAAAGGAGGAACCGAAACGAGTAGTAAAACTAAATAGAAATTGTAATAAAAATTATATACTTATTACTTTGAAAAAAGATCCATATAATCTATTTCAAAAGTCTCGATACCAAATAAGGTTACAACTTGTACGTAATACGTAATGTCTCCATTTTGGAGACTACAAAAAAAAAACTAAAAACTAAACTATTAAATCCTCTTACGTTACACAAGGTAGGGTATTATTATCCTTTGTAATGATTCAATGAGGAGAAAATTTTGTCTTTCTTGAATGAAGTACTCGTAGGTACCTACCTAAATGGAATTACGTTAATTGCATATTCTATAGTATTACATAATATAGTAAATATCCGATACATGCATGAGCGATGTTAGAAGCTTTTTGGCGGCACCATAACTCTGACACCAGGCTATTTGAGGTCGGTTGTTGACCTCAAACCTTGGACAACCTCAATGTGTTTGAACCAATAACAATAAAATAAGCGCTCGGGAAGAATACGATAGTACCAACTAAAGTTCACCTATTTAGGAATAAGCGCGAAAATATTAGGTACGAATGCGTATGTAAAAAAAAACATAATTTAATAATGCCATAGATTATAACAAATATACGGATTTACACGGGAATAAATCAGCAGATCATCATCAACATCATCCCTTCGTTCGCATATTGTAAGGTCGATAACCGACCTCACAAACCCTGGTGTCAATGTTATAGAACTGCCAAAGACGACTGACTTTGACTTGGTGTCATTAAAGTATTGTATTGTATTTTAAAGATTGATAGCGCGAGGGCTTCAAAACCCACTCTATTTGTTTACCCAATCTACCTGGGTAAATACCTAAATACCTAATATTTACCCGGGTGGGAAGAATGGGTATTTACCCACCGCCCATCTCTAATGCTAATATTATCATATAAAAACAATGAATTGATCTTTTAGTGCTGCCAGCGCTGAAGGCTTCGTACCATTCATCTTTAGTCATTGGAACCATAGCAAACATGTGTATAGGCCAAACGTCTTTCGATAAACCTTTCTGATACTTATGTTTTATGATCTTTAATGCGGCTGCGTGAAAAATGTCGACGTGGTGTTCAAAGGTCCTAAATATACCTTTCCCGCCTTTTACAGTATTAACATATGTTTCGGACCATTCAGGCTCTTTAACAAAAATAACACCATTCTTATTGAGAGCGGCGCGGCATCTTATTAGCAGACCGATTGCCGCTTCATCTCCTAGATACATTAGAACTCCCTCAATCCAAACAACGTCATAATTCCTCTCTGGTTTGAAATCTTGAAGTGCAGTCCTGTATAGAAGTCCAAGTTTTTCATGATTATCTGTGCCTATCGCATCAAGAGCAACATTGGCGATATTCTCATTCTGTTCAACGAGATCAACTTGGTCGAAAATTTTTACTAGTATATTTTTAGACACTCTGCCGATACCAGCGCCGGCGTCCAATACCCTTTTTGTTCCTGGAGGATTGTCCATTGATAGAATTTCCTTAATGAAGGCTAAGGATCCTTGCAAATCTACTTCGGAGGCATTACCACCATAGAATATCCTTGTATCAAATGGACCATCACCAGAAAAATTGTCCTGTATAATGTCATAAAATGTTTTGTTAACAACAAGCCAATCTGCGGCAGACACCAGCGTACATGTAATAAGCATAACATAAACGTAATATGATGTGGTCATTCTCTATTTTTTCTTTACTGTATTTAAATCTCTATCAGTTAATAAATAAACTAGTAAGATAATTTACGATATCAATTCAATTCAATTCACAAGCACAGATGATATTTAAATAAATAAATGATAGTGTGAAAGAAACTGTCAAAAATTGACTTGCAAAAAGGCACAAACCCAGAAGATATGACAGGTCAGGCAATGGCCAGGCTCGTGAGAAAAATCTGCAGGTTATAAACTCAAAGAAGGGAAGGGAAAATATTTCACTGAAGACTATATGAATAAGGAAAAAAAATGAAGACGACGACGGCTGCATGGCGTATATGCCTTTGCCTGCTCCAGAAAGGGGCGAAACGAACTAAAATATTAAGAAGGAGAAGAACAATAACCTATTTTTAAGTACTTTTCATAAATAAATGTATTGTATAGGTATTTTTATGATACGGATTGAAACGATTGAAAGGATTTATACCTGACTGTCTTAAATTACGGAAGACCATTAAATCACACTAATATTATAAATGTAAAAATATATTTGGATGTTTAGATGTTTGGATGTTTGTTCCGCTTTCACGCCTAAACTACTGGACGGATTTGGATGAAATTTGGAATGAAGATAGTTTGTTATACCTTGGATTAACACATAGGTTACTTTTTACCGGGAAAAGTCGGAATAACCAAATCTTACATAACGCGAGCGTAGCCGCGGGCGGACCGCTAGTCTTACATAATATTTTGTAACTTCGTTATTTTTTTACATTATTGTTCAAAATGTGATCAACTGAATAAAAGTTAATTTTCATGGTCTTCCTTTAATTTGTAGACTGAAATTACATGTTCCTATAATATAGTAGCCCATGTCAGGTTTATGATTCACTTTTCTGATCAGAATCATAAAAAAAGATATAGGGTAAAGGGTACAATGATTGGCCCCTTTAGCATAGTTTTGACTTTGACCTCAAGTTTCTCTGAATATTGACAAAAGATTGACTGCTGAGTATTAAAGTATTGTTCCGAAAGGATTTAAGAATATTTTGAACATTAATTTATAGACTAAACCTTCGTGATTGAATGCATTTTTATAAAATTTTGCAATGAACACCCAAAAGTAATCCTTATCAACGGCCCGTTACAGTCCACTGCTGGACTATGAGCCTCCTCCACTGGAGGGTTTTGCCATAATCTCCACGCTTGGCAGGCGGGTTGGAGATCACAGATTAAAAGGTTACTGTATCAGAGAGCGCTGCTGCCCGTTCCCTGTTCAATGTGGAAGAGTAGGGGTTGGTAACAAATGTATTAAAAGTATTTTTAGTGTCAGTCTCAAAGAGCTATTAGAGGACAGTTAAAATAACGCACAGTAAAGTCCTTTTATAGACATTTTCTAAGGAAATTTTACAGTGTAATAAAATGGCGGTTTCTTTACCACTAGCCGGAGATAAGCACGGAATCATCTTTTTTTGGGACAAATTTAAATGTCCTAACCAAACTGGGGAAAGTCTTACAAAGAGATTTTAGCTTGACAGTATCCTCACCGGGAATCGTACCAAGCAGATGAAATTCTAGTAACTACAAACCTACTACTTACTACCAAACTATTTTAAATTGCAAATGGCGGATGATATCAAAACACCGTCTGGTTTAAATATCCATTCAAAATTATTTACTCCAAATTAATGTAAATAAGACACCTCGGCTCAAGAACATCTTAAGAATACTTGAGTCCCTTTCAGACGTACTCAAGCTTAGACAGTGTCTCGGAACACAGTGATTGAGTCAATCATTAGCTTGAAATATTACAAGAAGATATTCAATTACGAGTAATTAACCGACATCACAAACTCTGGTGATAGAGCCGCCAAAGGGCACTGATATGGTAGTGTATCGACTACTTCATCTTTTTTTTTTACGTTTGTTGATAGTTATAGCCAAGACGTGTATATCGAAATCCTAACGTCCCCGCGGGCTAACGAACTGAGTTAGGAATTCCAAGTGACGTACTGCAGTAGGATTTCTAAGTTGAGACAGATGTCCATGGGAATAGATTGTTTGAGTAGCAGGCTTTTTCGATATATAATAAGCATTAATTTTGTAATTGACAATATTTTATTTAAAAAAGGAAACGCAAACGATGCGACGACTGTGAAGTTTCTTCGGTGAGCTCTTTTCCACAGATTCCGCTATTGTGTTAGTGAACTCACCCAAAAAAATGTAATGACGGATCTAAGTGATGTAATAGCATCCTATGGAAATAAATATTTTTTTACTTTGACTTGACTTTGACTTTCATACGCACTTAAATGTACTAGGAACCCTTACCCTACTGCCTACAAATAACCCGATCCCGAGACCTAGTCGTAGGGCTAACCACTCAACAGTTTCTCTCCCCCCTTGCACACACGCACTCACACACACCCTCTCACACTCACACACTCACACTCACCCTCTCATACGTATACCATATCTAATAAATGTGTAATATATGTAAATTTATATATATGTATATGGATGTCATATGTATAATGTCTTATATATAAAATGTGTATGTACCTGGGCTGATTGATAACTGGCCGAAACGACGAACTTAAAAAAATTATACGCAAAAAAAAAAATATTACATTATATTTTGGCATCTTTTTGAAAATAGAACGCCAAATTTGAATTTAATCGAACTGGTGGAATTTGTTTGATAGGACGTAGAACTTTCTCTGTCGTAAATTTTCTTAACAATGGAAAGGAACGAAATTCGTGCGGTGATAAAGTTTTACGTTTTAAAACAGAAAACAGCAACCCAGATTAAAACCAAGCTAGACAGTGTTTTAGGTAATTCTGCTCCTGCATTGAGTACAATTCACACCTGGGTAACTGATTTTAAACGTGGAAGACAGAGCTGCGAAGACGCCCACAGGTCTGGCCTTCCAAATGAAGTCACGAATCCGGACATGATCAAAAAAATTTACAAAATTGTATTGAATGATCGGCGCTTGAAGTTACGAGAGATAGCAGAGATGGTGAGCATTTCATCTGAATGCGTTTTTAATATTTTGCACCAACATTTGGGAATGAAAAAGCTTTGCGCGCGATGGGTGCCGCGGTTGCTCACTGTTGACCAAAAGCAACGTCGAGTGGACGATTCATCGGAGTGTTTGGCGCTGTTTAACCGAGATCCTAACGAGTTTTCGCGGCGTTATGTAACAGTCGATGAAACCTGGATACATCATTATACTCCCGAGACAAAAGAACAATCTAAGCAGTGGACTGAGAGCGGAAGACCTGCGCCGAAGAAAGCAAAAACGGTTTTGTCGGCCGGCAAAGTGATGGCGACTGTTTTTTGGGATGCTCGAGGGATTATTTTAGTGGATTATCTGCAAAAAGGAAAAACAATAAATGGAGAGTACTACGCAAGCTTGCTGCAAAAATTAAGTGAAGAAATCCAGAAAAAACGACCACATTTGGCCAAGAAAAAAGTTTTGTTCCACCATGACAACGCACCTGCACACACGTCAATGGTTGCAGTCGCCAAACTCCATGAATTGCGGTTCGAATTGCTACCGCATCCACCCTATTCCCCGGATCTGGCCCCGTGTGACTTCCACTTATTCCCAAACCTGAAGAAATGGTTAGGTGGCCAGAGATTTTCATCAAATGAAGAAGTCATTGTTGCCGTGGACGAGTATTTTGAGGGGTTGGAGAAAACATTTTATCAAACTGGTGTAACGGCATTGGAGAAGCGCTGGACTAAATGCATCGAGGTAGAAGGAAACTACGTTGAGAAATAAATTTATTTTAAATAGATTTTTAAAGTTTTTCTTTGTCGTTTCGGAAACTTATCAATCAGTATATTTATATTTATGGATAACATACTTTTAATTATTATACTTCAAATCGTCCCTTTAACCTCCATTCAGACGTATATCCCTGAAGTTTTTGGGGTGGGTCCTGGAGACCTGTAATACAGGTTCGTCCTAGCTCAGGCTCCAGTGTCCCACTACATAATTATAAGGTGTTCTAAATTAAGTAACGTACCAATGTAAAAACCATGTAATGAGGAGAAATAAATATTTTTATTATAATTATTATTATTATTGGCTTTTCTCTCCTTACAGAGGTAATTCACACGGGCCTTAGCCAAGTGTGATAGGGTCTGATGACGGGGCTGTGATGACAGAAGTTGTAAGGAATTTCCTTACAATGCGGCAGGTGTTCAAGATCACGGCTTTTTGCAGAGAATTTATAATTTTTTCGGGGATATTGATGGTTTTTAGGCTTTTTTTTAGTGTTTTAGGTACGACTCCGGTGGACGAGTGAACTATGGGGACTATATGAACAGTACTGACTTTCCATTGAGTTTGTATCTCAATGGCTACATCTCGATACTTGGTAAGCTTTTCGGTGATGGTGGATTGAATGTTATGTGTATTTGGGATGGCTATATCAATTATGTAAACTGTTCTACTCTGTTTATCGTGAATCGTGATGTCTGGTCTATTGAAATGTATTGTTTTATCAGTCAGTATCGTCCTGTCCCAATAAATTTTGATTTTGCTGTCTTCTAATACTTGCCGGTTTATATTTGTAGTAAGGTTGAGATTTTTCTATTAATTTAAATGAATGTGCAAGGTATTGATGAACTATAGCAGCAACTTGATCGTGTCGGTGTTTATAGTCGGTCTGTACTAAATTTTTACATGCTCCTGTTATATGCTGTATCGTTTCCGATGAACTATTGCAATGTCTACAAAGGTCTGTCTGTCTGTCTAGTTCTTTTGTGATGTGTTTCCTATAGTTTTTGGTTGAAATTACTTGGTCTTGTATAGCTAGCATGAAAGCCTCGGTTTCTGGAAACAGAATGCCGTATCTGAGCCATGCGTTCGACGCGTCTTTGTCGACATATTCTTGGCTTAGATCAGCAAGATGTCTCCCGTGTAGAGACTTTTGCGCCCAGCTAGCTATTTTATTTTACAAAAAACAAAACAAAAAAGTATTTATTCAGCTAAACATATTCAATTTAGTACAATGCACACTGATTCTCACACTAGGATACCCTGTGTTGTGAGTAATCAGCCCCTTCCTTGGGACAAATTGGGACAGATTGTTTACACTGAACAATTAAAATCTAAAAGCAATAAAACTAAATTAATTACATAAACATAAACATAAGTGATGATGATATGTGATGCATGATGGTGTGTGTGTGTGTGTGTGTGTGTCTGTGTATATAGGTATGTATGTATGTAGGGGTGTGGGTGTATGAGGGAGGGTGTGTGTATGTGTGATTCAGTGTGGGGATTACTTTATTATTTCCAACAACATTTCTGTTTCGTCATAGTTTAAGCTAAGTAATAATTTTTTTATTTGTTTCTTGCAGATTGATTTGGTCAGGTGTGCTATTTTTAGTTTTTTATTAATTTTTTGATATATGTATGGTCCAGTAAATTCATACGACTTATTTGCAAACACTGTTTTTGAGTTTTTATGTTTCCATTTTAGGTCTCGCAATGATCTGTTACAGGTAATTGCACTTTGTAAAATTTTCTTGGGATATCAATTCTTCGTTAGGTTGTCTTATTCTATTGTGTAAGTTAAGAGGTGTAAGTTTCTGGTCGATGTCGCAGGCGAACCGATGCAGTAAAGATGTTTGAGATTTGCTGTGAAAATAAATTTTGAGTGTGGTTATTTGTGAGTTATGTAGATTTTTTATATCAATCAATCCTCTTCCTCCTTCCTTGCGTTGTAACGTAAGTCGTTCTGTACAGGATTTGGGATGGTGTTTTCTGTACTTAGTGAGACTGGTGTTGATTATACGTTGAAGTTTTATTAAATCTGTTTTGGACCAATTAATAATGCCAAATAATAATTATTATTATTACTGCAGTACGTCACCATCTGAGACGTATTGAAGTAGTTTTTACGCGTGTTTATCGTTTGGAAATCTTAACTCAGTTCGTTTTAGCCCGCGGGGACGGCGACGGCTTGTTCCCAGTAAGCTTTCGATAAACGCAGCCAGGACCCACGGTGCTTTTAAAGAAAAAAACATCTTTATTTTTTGACAATATTCAGCTTGCAATATCCTAACCAAATTGAGAAAAGTCTCGCTGAGATTTTTGTTTGACAGAGTCCCCACCGGGAATCGAACCCGGAACGTCCGTAATCAAAGTCCTTTTCGCGCGATCATTCAGCTACGGAGGCTGTTGGTGGTGTGATTGTATTATTTATCAAATGGGAGTTGTGTTTTCAATAAATATGCCACACACACTGATCAGCGAATATCGATTCACCCACGAAGTTTCTAGATTTTGTTATTAGGTATTATTGTTCTAAAATCCACTGAATCCGTTGTTGTTTTTTATACCAACTGTTTCCTACATGTGGAGGCTTGTAATTAGCTCTTGTGTCATCTATACAGATACATTCATTGTAAATTTTAGCTGTAAACTTCCCAAACAAAATAAAATTAAATTAAATGTAATAATATAGTTTTGGTAAGTAAGTACATAGTAAGATAGGTAAATGCTTAACATGGTACCAATTCAAAACAATAGCAATACAGCATAATTATTGTCATAATCATGTGTAGCCAAGTGTAACCAAATTACAATGTAGGTATCTACAGTCACATACAAAAGTCGAGTATGTCAAACAAATAAAATAAAATAACTATTATCTTTCTTGAACTCGCGTTAACTAATCGTTCCTGGCAAAACAAAAATTAAAAGTTTATAAAATTTAATAAACCTACAACAATTTTAAAACTTTCTTCAGTAAATAAAATAATACTCACGGAGTTAATAAGAGTTATTTCAGATACAAATTACATGTGCACATTTTTGTCGTACTTTTATTATAATTAAATTAGTTTCCATAGATTATTATATAATAAATATCAAGCTCATTTTATTGGCTCTTCATATCACTAAGATTCTCTTGTCCTGAATAGACAATAGAAACGGTTTATCAATCTTTAATTATTACGTGGACTTTTGTACGCGACTGTACACTATCGTACATGAATTTAATTAAAGGGACAAGGGAATTGTTAGTGAGATTAATATCCTCTAAGGTTTCGTAATGCCGATCAGAGGTCCATGTACGAAGATATTGGAGAGGGATGTGGTGTTGTCCTAAGTGCAGGTAAAGGTTTTTTCTTTATTATTTATTACCTAACAGCCTCCGTGGCCGAGTGGTCGAGATTTCGACGCCCATTACGAAGGTTCCGGGTACGATTCCCGGTGGGGACACTGTCAAGCAAAAAATCTCCCCAGTTCGGTTAGCACTTCGAAAGACGCCCGGCTACTATCTAGTCGCTACACGAGCCATGTCAGTGGCCTTCGGCGGCTCTATAACACTGACACCAGGGTTTGTGAGGTCGGTTGTCGCCCTTACAACCCACACGATGATAATGATGACCTACCTACGACCTCACTATTATTTGACGCTCTTACTGTAAATGCAAACATCTCGTGAGCAACTTGCACACTTCTGCGAAAAAAACAAAGGTGGTGTGTGAAGTTGATCAACACGCTGAAGTGGGCCAGCGTGGTCGACTGAGGCCTGATCGCGCTTATACAGGGTAGGCTCGAGCCCCTCGGTGGGGACGTCTTATGAGCTGTTGATGACGTCCTCAGTGCATGCAGTGTAGTAATCAGTAATATGTAAGTATAGTATTTAGATCATTATTCTTACAGACTTCGTCTGTATCCGATTTTTCATGAAACCTTTTTAATTCTTGCAAGTGAAGTGAAATTAACTCTATTAATTCCTCCCGTCGACTGAGTGATCTATTAAAAGTGAGAGAGTGCTATAAACCTTTGTATGAATATATTAAAATGACTGTGCAAAAACTCTAACATATAAAGTGTTACATTGTTACATACACAAAAAAGATTTGGTCTAAAGGTCTTAGTAACCGGACCATAAAACTTCCCAAAAAAAAGATAGCATAATTGGAAAAATGAATTGTTTTAAATCCAGCTGTCCCAACAGACGTTGTCCTTTCCTATGAGGCATACAATGGCAAAATTAGCAGCTCAACGCGCTTTAGATGAAAGTTCAACCGACGCACTACAGAAATAACGTTTATATTAGCGTGCGATGCTTTACGGTAGTTACGTCCGACACTGCGCAGGAATCGTGCGAAAAACTCTTTTTTTTTAAACTTTTTTCTTGAACAACCTATGATTAATTATTTTTTTTGCACGGATGAAAGATAAATGATTTTAAACAGCTCGACTTAATGGCGTTTTTGGTATAGTATTTAATGTTTTTAATAAAAATCAGTCTGCGCAAATTAAAGGTTATATATCCAAGTTTAATATATATGTTTTCTGGAATTTTCTGCTTGCTCGTTAACGAGCCTTAGGCCTTCAAAAACTGCAAGTTGGCATGGGTAGGACCACGGAATATAAAACAATCCGTGGGTAGGACCTTTCCTTGTTCCTAGGGTAGGACCCTTAACTATGAATATTGAATGTCAAACGACCGACAGTTATGTTGCATTAGAAAAGTTGGTCGTTAGGTTTTCTTAAATTTTCTTATTTTGATCATCTCAAAGAAAGTGGTTCGAAAGATGACCAAGGATTTTCAGTGTGCAACAACACTCACACTTATATAATAAATAACATTATGGCATCAATTGTTTTCGTAAAACTTTTTTTTAACCCGGCAATTATGTCATATCCATTTCCAACACCTTCGTATTCCGTTTTTCGTGCTTCAAAGCGTGTGCTTTGATATGCGATACGCTACACTGAACTGCGTTGGGATACACTCAGGTACACGGCGATATTAAATTTCTCACTGAAATATTCCTAGTTAATATTGGCTGGGTACTTGATGTGTGAATTCGTAAGTAAAACGTGTATAAACGTAATATATTATAGCACACAATTTAAATATTTACACACAAAAAAGTAATCAGTAAGTAATAAATAAAAACAGGTTTATTAATTTGAGAAAGCCGTGTGGTGACGGCAGAGTAGCATACATTTGTCACCAACCCAACCAACTCTTCCCGTGGGTGTCGTAAGAGGCGACTTAGGGAGGGAACGGGCAGCAGCGCTCTCTGATACAGTAACCTTTTAATCTGCGATCTCCAACCCGCCTGCGAAGTGTGGAGATTATGGCAAAACCCTCCACTTAAGTGGAGGAGGCTCATAGTCCAGCAGTGGACTGTAACGGGCCGTTGATTTTTTATTTTGAAGCAGGCAATCGAGCGGACGAGCCACAGTGGTGGTAAGTGGTCATCTTCGCCCATGGACATTCGCACCACCAGGGGAATTGCCAACGCGTTGCCAGCCTTTGAGAGCCCTGTATACTGAATGCCTGCCTTTTGAATTCTTCCAGTCAACCAGTCATTATTCAAAGGAACATCATAAAAAAATAAAATAAAAAATTTAATGGAACATTTTGAGTTATTCCGATCTGATCCCAAAAACTTATTCTTGCTTGACGCACTATAATATACCAGCTAAGTACTGGACCTCTCATTACTTACATTTTGTAGGTGTGTAGATGGGCCTAATTGGAGAGTAATGAAACAACCAAATGCTGAATTAATACTAAATATTTATTGACAATACGTGCGCATATATTGTTACAGTATAGGTAAAGTAAAAGAATAAGAATAAGAATAAGAATAAGAATAATCTTTATTTGTGTTACATTGACAAGAAAGTTAGTGCAGACATGTTTAGCTAATGTTTAGTAGCATGCAAATATCACACAGGTTATTAAGTATTAATCAAGAAATTCCTTAACACTATAGTAGTTTTGTTTCTTAAGCCATTCATATAGTTTTCTTTTAAATAAAGTCAAATTAAGAGATTTATATTCATTAGGTATTTTGTTATAAATTCGAACACACATAGTCAAAGAATTTTTAAAGTATTTTGCACTCTTTGGTACCATATCCAAAACTAATCTGTAAATATCTCTTCTTGCTCTGGAATTTACATCACAAGCTCTTTTAAATAGTGCGCTATGCTTTCTTACAAACAATCCTATTTCCAGTATATAAAGTGAGGGTAATGGTAACAATCCAAGTCTGACAAATAGTGGCCTGCATGACTCATGTGGTGGAATGCCACATATTGCTCTTATACATTTTTTTTGGCTAGAAAAAACTCTTTTCAGGCAGTCACAGTTTCCATTACCCCAAAGAATAAGCCCGTAACGGAGCACAGATTCAACGTATGCATGATATGCAGTAACCGCGGTTTCAATATTAGTAATACGCTTTATTTGTTTTAGGGCATATACAAATTTATTAACTTTTTTCGAGACATACTGTAAGTGGGGTACCCAATTTAAAGTGCGGTCAATATTAACACCTAAAAATTTTGTTTCATAGACTTCATTAATTATTATGTCATTGTATTTTACATTCAAGTCAAAAGTATTATTAGATTGATTAGATTTATTAAATTGCATATAATTAGATTTGTTTAAATTAATTTTTAACTTATTCATGTCAAGCCATTCAATTACAGTTTTAATTGTATTATTAATGTCAAGTTCATGGTCCTTAATTGTTTTATTTTTCTTGTCAGTTGTAACAATAATAGATATATCGTCAGCAAATAATACGCATTTATGGTTTGTTATTTCAATAATGTCATTAATATATAATAGGAATAAAATTGGTCCCAAAACGCTACCTTGCGGAACTCCGTATTTAATAGCAGTGTAGTTTGACGAATAGGTGGTCATCTCTTTATTTTCATTAATTTTTGAAATAGTCACGCATTGTTGTCTATCTTTAAGGTACGTTAACATCCATTGATGTGCCACGCGTAAAAACGCTTACTCGCTATTATACCTACACTACACCTCCCCCGAAGGGTTAAAATAAAATAAATTGTACAATTTTATTTTATTTTCTTATCTAAGTATAAAAATTTTTAAAAAAAAATTAACATAATCCCAATCTTAGTATCTAATTAAAAAAAAAACACCGATTTTCAAATATAAATCGTGTTTAAAATTACGCTATAAATGGTTTAGTGCGGTTCTTATGCACCACTTCTTCTTTACCATTTTTCAAAATCTTAACATTACAACCCAAATCTTTTAAAACTAAATATGGTCCTAAATATAAGTTGTCTAATTTATTCCCAGTTTCATTCTTAACAAGTAAATAATCATTTTCTTTATAAGTAACCGGGTTAACATAAGTATCATACCTGTTCTTTCTCTTTTGCTTACTCATCTTTAAATTGTTTTGAGCATCCTTGTGGGCTAACTGTAGCCTGTATTTTAACTCTAATGGGTAACTGTCGTAGTTGTACAGAGGATCTACGAAATCAGAGTTTAAGTTATTAGGCATTAAACAGGTCTTACCAAAAACAAGTTCGTGCGGCGTGTACTGCGTTTCGCTGTGCACCGTGTTGTTATATGCAAACGACCAATAGGGAAGCCAACTACTCCAGCTGTCTGTTTGATTCTGGCAATTAATTCTTAAATACGCACCCATAGTCTTGTGGCTGTTTTCCAATGCTCCGATCGATTCGTGATGGTAGGCTGTAGAAGTTAACTGGTTGATCTTGAGTAGTTCACATACTTGCTTCATGGTACTAGAAATAAACTCCTTTCCTCGATCTGTAGCGATTTCACGAGGAATTCCGTACCTTAAAACGAAGTTGTCCACAAATGCTCGAGCTACACTTACCGAATCATTCGACTGCAATGGGTACGCCTCTACAAATTTTGAAAGTTCACATTGTAATGTGAGAATGTAGTTGTAATTACTATTGTCTGTAGGCAAGGGTCCAACTATGTCTAAATATATTATATAATTGGCAGTAGTTGTTATTTCCATTGGCTGTTTAGTTTGAACCGAATATTTTTGTTTTTGGCAAAGGTCACATTTTGAAACAAAGTTTTTCACATCCTTCTCCATACTTGACCAAAAATAAAACTTTTTAATATTATTCAACATTCGCCTGATACCCGCGTGGCCACTTGTGGGTAAAAGGTGAAAGTCGTTAATAATAACACGTCTGTCATCAATGTTATTTATCCTTTGTATATCTCTTAAAACACATATTCGTGGTCCGGACCAATCTTTATATTTATTTATCTCTCCTACTATTTGTGCAATAAAACCTTTGTTATTTTCGTTCCTTATTATGCATATTTCATTTAACTTTAACTTCTGGCAAAACATCGACAAATCTCTCACCAACACGTCTCGCGTAGTTGACGATCGAGATTGGTTGTCTAAGTAAATGCAGAATCTACTTGGAACATAACTATAACTTTTATATTTATCTACAACACATCCGTCTTTTTCCAACTTACTCATCACTTTCTTATCATCAATCAAAACCAATTCCACCAAATTCTTCGGTTTTTTAATAATGTCCACTACTCGAGGTTGATCAGGCCTTGAGTTTTGGTAAATATTATTATCGAACGTAGAATTTGCACTATCACTCGAATTACATGCTTGCATCTTTCTCGCTTGAGCTCTCGTCATTATATTTACTACACGTTCATTCAATTGTTTCAAGTCCTCTGACGTCATCCGAATGCGAGACAGCGCGTCTGCTGCTGAGTTTGCGCTTCCTTTTAAATATTCAATTTCGTAATTATATTCTTCTAACTGCAATCTAAACTTCAACAATCTGCTTGATGGGTCACGCATGCCAAATAAGTAAACCAAAGGTCGGTGATCTGTCTGAATTTTGAATTTTCTACCGTACAAATAAGGTCGAAAGTATTTAACGCTCCATACTATTGCTAAGAGTTCCTTTTCAATAGTTGGATAATTCAATTCGGCCTTATTTAAACCTCGACTAGCGTATGCAATAGGTAGACCGTTGCTGTTACATAATACGGATCCTATCGCTATTCCAGACGCATCAGTTTGCAAAATAAAATTATTGTCTGCTACAAAATTCGGATATTGCAAAACAGGCGGTTGTATTAATGCTGTTTTTAATTGTTGAAATGAATTTTCGCAATCTTCTGTCCAAACAAATGACGCGTTTTTGCAACATAATCTATTGAGTGAGTATGCTTTTTCTGCAAAGTTAGATACAAACTTGCGATAATAATTGGCGAATGCAACGAATCGTTTTACGTCATCAGAATCTTGTGGTCTTGGATAGTTTTCCAAAACTTTTGTTTTTTCCGGGTCTGGCAAAATTCCTTTTTCCGACACCACATGTCCGAGATATAAAATTTGTTTTTTTAGAAAAGTACATTTAGCTGGGTTTAACTTGAGATTAACCTGACGAAGTCTTAAAAATATATCCATTAAATTTTGATTGTGTGACGCTAAATTTCGACCAAAACAAACCAAATCATCTTGATAAACTAAACATTGTTCATAATTTAGACCGGACATTGCAACAGTTATCATCCTAGAAAATGCATTAGGACTCGTTTTCAGGCCCATCGGTAGTCGTGTCATCTGATACTGATTTTTACTAGTGGTAAATGCTGTGTATGGTCTACTATCTTTATGTAAATTGATCTGATAAAATCCTTGAAACAAATCTAAATGTGAAAAATATACTGCTCCTGAAAGTGAGTCTAATATATCTGTGATGTTCGGTAAAGGGAATTTGTCATCCTGAATATGCTCGTTTAATTTTCGATAATCTATTACGATTCGCCACTTTTTAACACCAGCTTTATCTAACTTCTTGGGCACCAGTAATAGAGGACTTGACCAAGCACTCCGTGTTTCCTCTATTATGCCGTCTGCTAACATCTGTTCTATTTGTTTATCTATCTCGGCTTTTTGACTATGCGGCAAACGAAACGGTTTAACATAAACTGGACTGGTGTGCGGTTTTAATTCGATTGACTGCTCATAAAGCGATGTGGTACCTAATTTGTCTCCTGGAAGATGGAAAACGTCAGGGAACTTAGCACAAATACTTTCAATAGACATTCTCTCCTCTTCACTCATATCATTTAATTGCAACAATTTCAATAGCTGTTTCACTCTTTCCGCATTCATATAGGGTCTTTCAAACTTACATACATCGTAATCGTTCAACTTGGTTATGTTCAAACTAAAATAATTCAAATCTACGTCTCTTTCTCGCGTGTTCATAATTTTGACTGGTATTTTTTCATTTTTTGGGCTAGCTATTGCACTAGCTACGAAAACCCCTTCACACAACTCTTGTGCGTTTATAACACAGTCATAATCAATGCTTGTACTCAAATAATGTATAGATTCACAGCGAGCTGGTACATTTAAATAATGAGAACTGTTTTTAAAAAAATAATCAAAATGTATCCTCATGAAATTTCCATTTTTTGTAGCTAAATCCAAAGTGTTTACTTCAAAATCTAATTTTGCTCGGTATTTAGTGAAAAAGTCCTGTCCTATTATTCCGTCTGTTCTACATGGCAAATATTTAAATACATAAAATTTATGTTCAAATTCTTCTCCGTTGTAAGTTAATGTTAAATAAACAAATCCTTCCGAACAGACCTTTCCTCCTATTCCGTTTACAATAAGGGTTTGTTTATGAATTTGTGATTGATAATTTTGTATTGCATCTAGTTTTATTACCGAAATGGAAGCCCCTGTATCTATTAGCCAATCATGTTTGTATTTTCCTAAGTAAAGTGACACTTTGTTCAAGCAATTACAAATGTTTATGTATTTACGCTCGAAAAAAATGAGTCAGCTCCGGTGTTTCGTCATTTTCTGATGGAACCGTGTCACGTTCCGCATCGTTTGACATAAAATGCACATTTCTATAATTAGAATTCTTGCGTGGAAAATTACCATACCTACCTCGTGAAACATTTCTACGGTTTGACATCTGAGGCCGTGGTTGAGGGTGGCTTGGGGGATAGAAATTGCGGTTAAAAGTTTGTACCTGATTTCTCTGGTAGTAACCCCTACCACGTATTGAACCGTAACTCCCACGATGACCTCGGTATAGATTGTACCGTCCGCGAAACCTGTTAGGGAAGAAGTTACCTCGACTTTGTTGCCGATTCATCCCCATGACGTCAGCTGTCCCTGGCGACGATACGCTATCTTCTTCCTTGGCGGCTTGGATCGCGTCTTTTAGCGAAGAAAAATCCCGTGCTGTAATTATAGTGCTAAGCCTACGATTTCGCAACCCGTCGGCAAAGCGCTTTATAGCGGCTTTTTCATTTAATGGTCTCAAAATTTTATACGCTTCTGTGTTGCCTTGTGCTTGCGAAACCGTAAGATTAACGAACAATTCAGATAACTCCTTACCAAAGTCCTCCACTGATTTTTCATTCTGCCTCGTGTTGTGCATCTGCGCTTGGATGGCTGTTGCAGATTTCTGTGGCAAAAGATGTTTTCGCATATCCTGTGTTAACTCTTTGACAGTCCCGTAAGAATTTTCTAATTTCAATTTCGCTGACTGAGACAGGCGAGTTTTCAGAACAAAGGAAATTAAACTTGTTTGACTACTCGCGTCGATCGTTGAGCTATAGTATTCTATCGTATCAATTAATGTCTTTGTCCCCTCTTCTGTATCAGTCATCGAAGGCAATAAACCCAAAGCAACTTTAACATCAAATTTATCCATGGTGGACATGGTGTTGTTTTCCTCTGATCTAGAAGTGTCCCCTTGACTATAATTTTTGGAGCAGAGAGTTTGTATTTCTCGGTATATTTTTTCTGTTTTACCCCTCAATTCATTTATTTCTAAAGCAACTTGACTACTTAGTTCATCTTTTTCTATTTGCTCCCTTACTTTTTTAATTATGCTGTTATACCGCTCTATCAAACTTTCTGCTTCATTTAAAATTAATTTTAATTTTTCTGGCGTTCTTCTATCATAACTTAATTTTACTAACTTGTCTTTAACTACTTGTATATGTTCATAGATATGACGCAACTCTAATGCCATTACCTATTTCAACTTAAAGAAAAATTACTTTGCCTTACTCAATAAAATATACTATAGGTATGTATGTATTCTACTATTTCATTGAAACAATGTTGTTTTAGAAGGCCTGTTAATAATAAAAAAATATGTCTAGGTATATTATTCTAATAAATGTCTCTTAGTCGATAAAATCGGACCGCAATACGACAAGTGTAGGTAACGCATGGCCGGTTGGATCAATTCACACTCGCGATTTTTAAGTAATTTGATGCACTGGGTTAGTACTTACAGTTTTCCAACACTTTTTATCACGTTCACTTTTTCCTGTTCAAAAAAATGCTAAAGCTTGTAACGTCCTGAAATGAAAAATCCTGAGTAATCCTCTTCTCCTAGTTCACTGGGAAGCCTCCGGGAATTCATTCAGTTGCGACGTGAGGTTGTCGACATCCGTATACGACACGCGGCTCCCTGTTATGATGAAAGGAACGTTGAAGTCCATACAGCGCTATCTGGTTGGCCATCCCGTCACGGTGGCATCTCTTGTACGGCCTAATCAATCCGTACGCTCCTGCTATGGCCACAAGCACGCAAACCACGATCAGCAAAATCTTCATTACGGTTATATCCTGTTTGAAATCCGACACGGCAGCATTCGTACTTCCCAGGGCAGGGCAGTTTGGGTGATGAAGACGTCCTCCTTTTCCACTTTGGACTAACACATTTTTGCGTATTTGTTGTAGAAAAACTGTTTTTAATTTACTTGCAAAACATTTTTAAATTACGCAACTGAACGTCAGATATTCCCAAAAGGCTTACCACAGCATGGCATGGGTCGCCATGTGTAGATGGGCCTAATTGGAGAGTAATGAAACAACCAAATGCTGAATTAATACTAAATATTTATTGACAATACGTGCGCATATATTGTTACAGTATAGGTAAAGTAAAAACGCTTACTCGCTATTATACCTACACTACATAGGCAAATAGGGGTCAAGACAAATGGCCTGACACGTGGTTCGACATTTTGCTTAAACAGTGTCTGCATAGAAAGTGCAAATTATTATGCAGTATGTAGAGATAATGACTGTCAAAGTTAAACATACATAATCGATTTTCTTACAATATCAATAATCATAAATACCCACAAATTCAAACGAGATGACCTTTCGTAATGGCGTCTAATGATCGAATAGTTGATTCGCGTGTACGAATTTCCAGTCGAATGTTGCAAACCGATTGCGTGGATCGTGACAAATCGCCCGCTCGGTTGCTAGTCTGACCTGTTGAACTCGACCAAAGGGAAGGTCTCAAATGCTCCAAAGATATTTAGTAATTTCTAATTTAATTTCAATATTGATATGGTCACTATAAGATGTTGTTAGGTTAGCTAATTACGTAATAATTTAAGACAGAAGGACCCTTAAGTAGGGACTGAATAAATTAACCGACTTGGTATTACATGGATCTCACAAATTTTCACGGTAGAAAAGTTGAGTTGCGAGACTTGGTTTTTTTACTAGTTATGTTTTTGATGACTTTAGTAATTTCTAAATTAATTTCAATACCTTGGCCTTTGACACACAAAATCGGTGGACAGAATTAAAAGTTTAAAGGCTAGAGCTATTCGGTGGATATCCTATATTATGAACTGACAACAAAAACAACAAAAATTATTATAAAATGTGTCCGACCCGAAATAAAAACGGCTTTCAAATAAAAAAAGATGCATCGAAATATTTTTTAATGTATTTTATGAACTGTTTAATTAAGACAAATTACAATATGCCCGGTGAAAAAAAACCGAATATTTTTTGGCTACATATTTTTGAACTCGGAAGTATGATGGAATGAAAACTTTAAAGATTCTCAAAAACATTTGCCTCACATCGAAACAGCCAAAAAAATTATCAATAACAGAACATCCATATAACATGTATGTATGGACTGATTAAGTTTTACGGTATATCTGACCAATAGTTTTAACCGCATGGTTACAACCCAGATCTAATACTAACGTTCGATTACGAAATCGATGTGAGAATCGAATGAAATGAAGACTCTTGTCTGGACATGTGCATTGTTGTGTAACAAATTAACAATGTACCACTCGGTATGGTATGGTACAATCGTATGGTCACATACACGAGGTGATAATAGAAAAAAGTCGTGATGATCTGTCAACAATGACACGTTTGTTTGGACGCTGTGCTTTGTGATTATAGTCGGTTAAATCAAAAGATTAAATTGTAGTTAAACCGACTGCGGAAAGAGAGGAACAGTTTATAAAGTCTTAAGACTTTTTCTCGTAAAAAGTATCCTATATGTTAAACCAGCGCCTAAGATGCGCACGAAGACAAAAAGTCTCTCTACGCTCATTTCTATACTTAGGAAGAATAGAGAGCCAAGTCTACGTGGGCTAACATGCCAATTGAAGACAAAAATAGAGAAACTTGTCTTTTTTCTTTGTTTTATTCTTTTGTCTTCTATCCCTAACATGCGCACTCAGTATTTGTCTCAGAGGAACAAAAGACGATCGCTATTTTTGTCTATTTTTGACGTTTGGATCAAGAGAACATGTCTTCAACATATTGAGTTGAAGACAATGAAGAATTTGGCAGCAAAGTTAAGTTATGTTTTATTAATTTCCGCAACGTGAATCATACTTTATACGCATAAAATAAGTGAAGTACATCTTAATTTTCGTGTACCTATGCAGCGCGAGATGAAAGAGAGCAAAAATGATACAAATCTACAAGGTGGCGGCAGCGCGCTAGTATGTGATATTGGCGGAATTGTGGCTACACAAAAGCCAAGCCACAAAAAAAAAAGTCATTGCGAATTACCGGGAATACATACTTTTATTGATTCATTATTATTATTAAGAGTTGTGTGTATTGTGAATAATTGTGTAAGGAGTTATTGTGTAAATTACTTACACTTTCAAAGTAATTTAAGTGTAATAAGTGTATATTCTTCGAAGACTTCGGAGTCTCAAAAAAGAAGACAAATTTTCTCTTCTCTTCCGAGAGTTTTGTCTACAAATTGTGCGCATCTTAGGCCTGCAGGGTACAAACTATCTACATTCCAAATTTCATCCAAATCCGTTGAGTACTTTAAGCGTGAAGGAGGAACAAAAATCCTAACATCAAAATATCCAAATATACTTTCACATTTATAATATTACTTATGATGTCCATACATAGGCCTGGAAGAAAAGCTGCGAAGTTTTAGAAGTCTCCGAAAAATCTGCGCCGTCAAGCATTATCATATCATAGATCTGTATCTATAATGTAGCTAGTTTTTTGCCCGCGATTTTGTATGTGTGGTTTTCGATTTTATTCCGTAGGCATGAGATGTTTATAAAGATGTGAATCAAAATGTTATGTACCTGTATTGTTTTTGTGAAATGTTTTATATTGTGTGCCGTAAATAAATGTATTCTTATTATTCTTATTCCAAAATATTTAAGTTATTTACTTTTAAAACAACGGAGTTTAATATGTTTTCAACCCTGCCCTTTTCCTCCCTTGGGAGAATATTTCAAACACCCTTCAGAGTCATAGACCAAGCTACTTTATTTACATGTTTCACTTAGTAGTTTCAGCCTAATTTATAAACCTGTACAAAAGATCAGAGATGCTGTTAGGAAATCCGTCTTTGGTAACCTAATGAGCAATGTGCCTTATGCAGCTGACCAACCAAGATTTAGCAACCTGCGCGTACGCATCTAGTAAATCACTCAGTAAACTTGCTTGATATTTGTGGGAATGGCGCACCCTATTAAGATGACGTCATTTCTTCAACATGTGGGTTTAAAGTCGACATGGTTCGGGTAGCGACTATTTCCTTAGAAAGCAATCTTTTCAGACAATCAGGTTAGACTGCAATGTCCTTTGCAAACTGGAGAAAGTCTTATGAAGCCTTTTTTTATTTTGACCGAGCGAGCGAAGCGGCTCCGTTTCAGCTTGGCCAAAATTGCTTTTGTATGTCCATCTGTATGTTTGTTCCACTCTACAGGGCCCTGATTTTGCTAAATTTCAGAATGTCAAATGGCTTTATTAGGCTATACGGCGAATATGGACAAGATTCACTGATGTTTTTATACGTAGTCATAAAATTAAAATGGTTAGGAACTTCAATGTATCGCGACCTTGTCACGTCTATTTCACGCTTGATTGAAATCATTTCAACGGGATCCTTATTCTGGAAACAGGAATACGTAACCATTTTCTCTGTCCTGCTTGTCTTGTATTGTAGCGACAAAGACAAACAAAATCAATTCCGAACATAAAACAATGATTCCGATATCGTAAATAAAATTCGATTTTCATAGACTAAAGATGCAATAGTTAATTTCGTTCATTCAATGAAGTAATATTTAAGGTCTACTCAGACACTTTAAAACGCCTAACTAAGACATTAACATTTTATTATTTTAATATTGTTTCCATCCCCGACTAGATTTTTAGACTACAGTATTTTTAATTATACAAACTTAACATATTTAACTTGCAATATTTCGAATGCTTCTTCCGTGAGGCAAGTGTATCTGCATCATGGTTTGCTCGCTTTAATATTGTAACTGAATTTAGAACCAAATCTTGAACCAATTCCCTCTCAATTTTTGACGTTCGAATATTATTCTAATTATTTTTATTAAAGTTTATATAGCCGTGATAGCAGCAGAGTCGATGCCTTTGAAAAGTGGTGTTTGCGTAGACTGCTTTACGCATACCATGAACTGGCATGAGGACGAACGCCACTATACTCCAAGGGTTAAAAATAATTATGCGGTTTTCCAAAATATGCTAAGAACAGCATTAAAGTAAAAGTCGTTTACAGATTTCGTCAATATTTCACAGAGCTGTTCTTCTTTGTCTTCACCACTATCCCACTTTAGGTGGGGTCGGCTCTCCGTATCCTTCGGCGCTATGACAATCTGGATGAAGTGAAAATATCCGTGGGATTTTATTTCGTTTTGAATTGCACTCTCATTTATTTTGAGTACCTACTGTTAATTCTCTTTTGCTTGAGATTTTCTTGTTATTTTGTCTAACCGTAGCATGAAGTACGTTGAAATTGGCAAAGTCTAAGGCATGAATTTATATACTTTAAAAAAAAACTCGCAATACAAATGAACTCTTTGCTTGCCATATTAATGACTATTGGTCTAAAAATCGTCAGCACTATCTTTGTACACTTTTAAATACATCTCCACGAAAACGCCTAATTGTTTTTGTATCCGGAGAAAATACAATGTGAGGAGACCTTTACTTAATATTGATATACTTATTATGAAAAGGAACTCTTTTCTACATAAGAAACACGCATAAGCAAAATGTCACGATCATGTCATGAATGCTTCGCTACGATGCGCGTCAATAATCTTTGTTAAATCTTCTTTTCCTTTCCTATCCCCATCCTGTATCCTCTCCGACACGTGACATTGGCGGAATTGTGAATACACAAAAGCCACAAAAAAAAAAAAACTAAAAACGCATTGCAAAAAAACGTACACGAGTAAAACTAAGAAAAACAATAACAATACAATGGAAGATGGTAATAGTCGCAGCACAGTAACATTGGAGCAAATGAACGCATTGCTTACATACTTGGAAGATCATCGCAGCCTGGTTTTGATAATCTGTATCTCTTTATAAATTGATTATCGTCCAGCTCAAAAGCCCAGTGAATTTTTCTTGTCTGCAAGTTCACGTGTCGCGCATGCGACTTATCAACTGCATCGGCTCTTTGAAGTAAATTAAATTGCGCCAGAAACATTTTCAACTAACTTTTTCTAATATTTAGAGGACCAAGGTAGTTGATATCATCCAGAAGTGTAGCAAACTGAAGTGGCAGTGGGCTGGCCACGTCTGTCGCAGAACCGATGAGCGTTGGAGCAGACGGGTTCTCGAATGGAGGCCACGTCTCGGGAAACGTGTGTGGGTGCCTTGCCAGGTGGACTGATGACCTGAGGAAGGTCGCTGGTGGTGGCTGGATGAGGAAAGCGGGTCATCGTGCACTTTGGCGTGCCCTTGGGGAGGCCTATGTCCAGCAGTGGACTGCTATAGGCTGCATTTAAAAAAAAACAATTAAAAAATCATGTGATCCAATTTGGACCAAGTGGGCGCGGACTAGAAGGAAAAAAGAACTTGGATGCATTTGAACTCCTAGTCAAGTTTGTTGTGTGTGATTGCTTATAAAAAAACCGATGATGGTCAATAAATTCATCCATCAACTCCATTTTGTAGTTTCATAGCATAAAATGGCAAAATAAGCATTTTTTAAAATAAGCTTTGACCCCACCCCCACAATCCTTCCTGCCACAAAACTATACTACATAATTATACTATATTTTTGTACTTGCTATAAAAAATAAATATTTTTGAATTTGTGTTATACATGTTTTTGTTTTAACGCTAACAATAAAAATTTTAAAGTTTATTCGTTTATTGTGGTTGTTTAAACTATTGAATTATTTTTACAAGTAAGATCTAAAGATACTATCATCATCATCTTAAAAAAAAATCATTTAGTATAGTGCAATATAATTATTATAAATGGCGCCACTCATCTATTAGAAATTACAAATATTATATTTTTATTAAGTGTCCGACAAGTAACCTTCAATAAGCTGGTCCGATTCGTACTTGGCCTGTTTTTATTGGTAGTCCCATAGGCTTAGTTTTTTTTTTTACATATTATATCTATGGGTGGTCCTACAATTTTTATTTGTGATTGTCAGTTGATCCAAACAGTTTGTTTAAAAAGTATCCTACCAGCCTAGGTTTTTCTTGTATATAAAACGACCTATGTGTTTTAAATGAGTTGAAGTTCCTAACTATAGCCACTTTTTGGCTTTACCGTCAGACCCAGGCTATAATTTTTTATACAAGTCGACGTTATGTTTATGAATTGAAAAGTTCCTATAGGCGCTTTCCAGCTGCTACATGCTACATCGGTCTCTAGACACTATCTAAGTTTATTCATAGTATCAGTCGAGGCAAATCGAGCACAAATACGTCAAGGTTGTGTTAAGTAAAGAAGTTCCTATGACCACCTTTCAGCTTCATCATCAGACCCTGGACACCATCTAAGACTCCTAAGACAATCCAATTTGTCATGACACATCCAATGAGCCCTTGCTTGGTTATTTTTTATACTATGTAGTTGGGTACTTTACATGGCTACCTATTTCCTCCTTTTACTAGTAAAAGTCACATTTAGAAAAGCAGTCGCCGTAGCCGAAATCGGCATGGAAGTTATATACGAGGTATATGGCTACCTTCTTCTTACCTGGCTACCTTTTTACAATCTGGAGACTACAAAAATGATATTCCTGGGGCGGGAGCCTAATGATCTGTCTTACAGGTTTTCCTAGTACGGACACCAGGCTCTCACATCGCAATAGGCTGTATTAGATAACGTTTTTAGCAAGTTAACTATTTTGGGAGAGCAAATATTTTTTTATTATTATTATGACTATTTTTAGACAATAAACAATTAACCAGAAAGCTGATCTAAAACGCGTGTTGGAAATAAAAGCGTTAAATAATTAAACTTTATTTCTATATATTTCTACTGACAACCCTACTAAAACACCGAATATTTATCAATAAATGAAAAGATACTCTAATACAAAGAGATATGTGCCGTTTTGTATTTTCTTTGGCGAAAGCTTTACGACTTGTTATATTCAAACAAATGAATGACCTTGTGAAATTCCTCGTGTCATTTCTGCATTTGATTGAAATGCAGAAATGTAGTAATTTCAGTTTTCGACAGAAATTTGGTTCTTATTCTGGAAATTTCAATCAAAATTGAATGAAAGATTGACGAATCCTTCAAACGACTTCGTACACACACACATATGCAAAATTTAAAACGTAATACACTGATGTTCTCTAAGCAGAATGTTTTCTAGTCGTGAATTCAATACGCAATTTACGATATCTTTTCCGCGTTTTGTCGCCGATACAAAATTTGGGACCCAATGACATAAGAAATTAGTGCGATCGGGCCCCAGGTCGCAGATCTCAACCGATTCTCGTGAAATTTTGTGAAGGTTCGATAAATACTTACATAGAATTTTTTTTCGAGTCAGTTTTTGGAAATTTAAAAGAAATACGGAGTTAATAGGATCAATAAGGAAAAATACTCGCGATGTTTACTTCAAGTTCCGGGATTTGAACCAGAAACTTCGGTAATGAGAGTCAAACACTCGACCGCTCGGCCATGGAAGCTATAGATTTAGCAAGCTGCGCATGCGGCCAGTAAATCACTCACTATACTTGCTTGCTTGCCTGGGAATGGCGCACCCTGTTATGATGACGTCACTTGATCTTTGCTATGCAAAATGCAACACGGTGCATGCGCAGGCACGCACTGCACTAAGTTGTATGTAAATCATGGGAGCTCGCGCTTTGTATGGAAAACAAAATAGGTACAATACAAATATTCTGCAACAAAAATAGAAATAGTACTTTACAAGTTTATTGACACCAAAAAAATATAAATGAAAAAAGACAAGAAAAGGAAAGAAAATATGAAGTTGAAGGAGTAATGAGCGACCTTATTGCTAGGCTAGCCATCTCTTCCAACACTTCCAAGCAAGTTTAGCTTATTGATACGAAGATATAGATTTGTCCTATTTCTTTTATCAGCCGTGAAATTTAACTAGTTAATTTTTGATAAATGGAGTGTTAAGCCCATTAAACTGAACAACTTTCCCCAAGGAACATGGGCTGTAAAACGACAAAAAAAGAATTCCCGTTCATACAAAATCGCGCGGCCAACTGATCGATTTACTATGGGGGAAGCAATATCTTTTAAATTTGCCAGCCAATGTTTTCGTTAAATACAGAAATCCAGAAGAGTGCACCACCTAGTCAAAATCATCTAGAAAATGTTTTCCGTGCACATATTATTATAATTCCGTGCGAATGAATGAATGAATGAATATTTATTTCCCAAGAATAAAAGTAAGAAGCAAAAGCAGCAGTCGTACTTACAGTGTTGCATAGTAAGTATAAATTTGAAATCATCATCATCGTGTGGGTTGTAAGGTCGACAACGGACCTCACAAACCCTGGTGTCAGTGTTAGAGAGCCGCCAAAGGCCACTGACATGGCTCGTGTAACGACTAGATAGTATCCGGGAACAACGGCTTAACGTGCCTTCCGAAGCACAATTAGGTGATTCAGCCTGCAATGTCCTAACTAAACAGGGGAAAGCCTCACAAAGAGATTTTTGCTTGACAGTGTCCCCACCGGGAATCGTACCCGGAACCTCCATAATGGGCGTCGAAATCTCGACCACTCGGCCACGGAGGCTGTTAATAAGGCAATTTGAAATTGAATTAATATCTTTGACTTGTATTGTATGGCCAATGAACTTAACACAAACAGTAAAATGAAAGCAAATTCTCAACTAAAACGTTCTTAATTATAAAAAGCTACCCAAGGCTCCGATTCTGGCATTTAAAAATTACCACAGCATTTTTAGTCGCCCGCTGATTACAGAGGTCAAACATCACTTGCTGGCTGACTAGCACGACTGGCATGCCACTTGGAGCCAGTGAAGCCAATGGCCTTGCCAGCACTTGTGCATGTTAAGACAATCCGACACTATTGTTCGAAAATATATAAGTGTTGCGTAAATTAGTTCTGCGAAAAGTGTGGACTTGGGATATTTAGAAAAGATTTAAAAAAATATATAGGTAACGTTGGTGTTATGTTTCCACAGAAGGAGAATTGAGCTTGCCCTGAATTAGGGCTATAGCTGCCACGACAGGACTTTGGCCGCACAATGATCGATAGTAGTTTGAAGATGGTGAAGATGAGGTAGAAGATGTAGTTTTAGAGAGGTAGCGCGGCAGAAGAAAACAGGGTTCAGTCCAGATAGTTGCACACACGGTTTATTAGTATAAGAAATTAACGTAACACTTAAAAAATTTACTTTTAAATAAAATCAATAAAATACGGTTAATAAGATGATCACAGTCTGACGACTTGAGGTGGAATGAGGAATTTTTGATGAAAATGACAGAACCGAAACGGATGGATTCGAAATTTGAAAATGAATGATGAGAAGAATTTCAATTTCGTACTTAAAAGTACTGAATTGCCAGAAACAAAATAAATGAAGAAGGTAGGATAGCTAGCAGAACTGCGATAGGTTTTAGTCAACCACACTGGCCCAGTATCTTCGATTTTTTGGGCAGGCATGTGCAGGACTCCTCACTCATAAGAGAACACAACCTTTTATTGCAGAAATAAAATTAAGGGTAGCAAGAAATATGATAATATGTGCCTTAAATATTTTTAGAAATTGCTTATCTAACATTAGTGCTTATATACTCACCGGCACATCTAACCGCCCACCCTTGTATTTCGGGTTAATTTTAAACTCCTCTTATTGTTATACATTACAATTGATTTATTGATAATTTTACGATAAATTAAACACACTTAAATAAACGTTAAATTAACTACTTTTTAACTAACATCAGCTGTAACTAATAGAATTATAAAGAATCACGAGTATTCCCTGAATTGAAGGGTGGGCGGTTAGTTGTGCCGGTGAGTGTATTTACCAATTTAAAAAAAAATTACGTAGTATACATAAAGGTCTTAAAAAAATGGTAATGGTAAGCCATTACCATTTTTTTACTACCTTACCTATACTGAAAAAAGAGTCTCGACTAAGTAATTATATATAAAATATTATTAATAAAATATAATTATATAAAATACTGCAAAAATATTGACTTACAATGTCTTACCTTCGCAACATTATTAGTTCTAATTCTTGTCACACTTATCACAAAAAAATTACCCGCAATGAAAACTTTTCGATCAGCACGCAATAAAATTCGCCAAGTCCATACTCTTCGTGTCAGCCCACTAATGTAGTTGACCTTTTAACAAAATAGTATAAGCATAACTAAGAATTGGGGTCGCACGCAGATACTATCAAACGCATGGGTATTGGGTTCGAGACAATGCGTGTCATTGATGAGCTTTAAAAGCTTCCATTGTTAAAAACGTGTTAAGAACTATTAGAATTAATTGATTTGGCGATTAGAACTTTACCATAGATAAGATTTTTTAGAAATAAAGCTGGTTTTTTTTTTCATGGCCAGGTTTGTGTAACACGTAAATATTTTCGATATTTTACGCCATGAAATATTTACATATTCAATGCTAAGTCCTTACTAATATTATAAACGCGGACGTTTGTAAGTATGGATGTATGTTTGTTACTCTTTCGCGCAAAAACTACTGGACGGATTGGGATGGAGTTTGGAATAAAGATAGTTTGTAGCCTGGATTAACACAGGACACTTTTTACAGGAAAAAGTCTTATTCCCTCGGGAAAATCTTATACAATGCGAGCGAGCTGCGGGTGGACCGCTAGTGCACTATAAATCTGGTTTTAAGGTACTTTCTAAAACTACATTATTTTATCTTATCGATGTCCGACCTCACAAACCCTGGTGTCAGAGTTATGAAGCCGCCAAAGGCTACTGACACGGCTCATGTCAATAATTAAACTAAATTTTAACTCAAAAACAAAACAAAACTAGATTGTTTTAAAAGCCACAATACCACAAGATAATCCTTCAGACACCGCATAACGGAATCTGCAACAGTTCAAATTTCGTTCAAAAAAGGAACCCGCGCGTTCTTCTTTCGAAAAATATTCCGCGTTCAAAATGCTATGCCGCCCCCGATTGGAGGATCGCGACGTGATCTGAATCCAGCCGGCCGCAATAAAAAGCTGGCCAGTAAGTCTGAGCTTCATGTGGTTCGATATTTGAAAAAAGTTAAGTTTCGTTTTTACGGTAAGAGCGATTAATATAAACTGCCAGTGACAAAATCGTAATTATAATTAAATTCCATTAATCCAACGATTTTTGACGCATTATTTGTGAAGTGATGGAGTAGTATTCCTGATGAGTAACCAAGGATTTTCCATTTTGAAGTCCTACTTTCTCTATGAAGGTTCGTCATTGCGTTCAAAAGCTACCCAAACCGCGAGATAACATGTGACTACACTATCAATGAGTCAGGTTGGGTGAACTTAGCATGTTCCATGCAAATAACCGTATGTACACACTTGTATTGAATAAACAATATGTAGGCAAACCGCAGACAAACATTACAATAACTGACACATGCAGCTTTCTATATTTCTGATAAAAGCTGAATCATACCTAGAAGATTTTCCTCGATGGACGAATCTTATCCTTTAAACTATAATAACATTTTAAACTGAATTAATCATCAACTTATCGTGTTTTGGTAAGGTCAACGACCGACCTTACAAACGCTGGTGTAGAGTTAACATTTTAGAGTTGACATGCTTCCGTAGATACCTGGGCTGATTGATAACTGGCCGAAACGACGAACTTAAAAAAATTATACGCAAAAAAAATATATTACATTATATTTTGGCATCTTTTTGAAAATAGAACGCCAAATTTGAATTTAATCGAACTGGTGGAATTTGTTTGATAGGACGTAGAACTTTCTCTGTCGTAAATTTTCTTAACAATGGAAAGAAACGAAATTCGTGCGGTGATAAAGTTTTACGTTTTAAAACAGAAAACAGCAACCCAGATTAAAACCAAGCTAGACAGTGTTTTAGGTAATTCTGCTCCTGCATTGAGTACAATTCACACCTGGGTAACTGATTTTAAACGTGGAAGACAGAGCTGCGAAGACGCCCACAGGTCTGGCCGTCCAAATGAAGTCACGAATCCGGACATGACCAAAAAAATTCACTAAATTGTATTGAATGATCGGCGCTTGAAGTTGCGAGAGATAGCAGAGATGGTGAGCATTTCATCTGAACGCGTTTTTAATATTTTGCACCAACATTTGGGAATGAAAAAGCTTTGCGCGCGATGGGTGCCGCGTTTGCTCACTGTTGACCAAAAGCAACGTCGAGTGGACGATTCATCGGAGTGTTTGGCGCTGTTTAACCGAGATCCTAACGAGTTTTCGCGGCGTTATGTAACAGTCGATGAAACCTGGATACATCATTATACTCCCGAGACAAAAGAACAATCTAAGCAGTGGACTGAGAGCGGAAGACCTGCGCCGAAGAAAGCAAAAACGGTTTTGTCGGCCGGCAAAGTGATGGCGACTGTTTTTTGGGATGCTCGAGGGATTATTTTAGTGGATTATCTGCAAAAAGGAAAAACAATAAATGGAGAGTACTACGCAAGCTTGCTGCAAAAATTAAGTGAAGAAATCCAGAAAAAACGACCACATTTGGCCAAGAAAAAAGTTTTGTTCCACCATGACAACGCACCTGCACACACGTCAATGGTTGCAGTCGCCAAACTCCATGAATTGCGGTTCGAATTGCTACCGCATCCACCCTATTCCCCGGATCTGGCCCCGTGTGACTTCCACTTATTCCCAAACCTGAAGAAATGGTTAGGTGGCCAGAGATTTTCATCAAATGAAGAAGTCATTGTTGCCGTGGACGAGTATTTTGAGGGGTTGGAGAAAACATTTTATCAAACTGGTGTAACGGCATTGGAGAAGCGCTGGACTAAATGCATCGAGGTAGACAACTACGTTGATAAATAAATTTATTTTAAATAGATTTTTAAAGTTTTTCTTTATCGTTTCGGAAACTTATCAATCAGCTACAGTTGATCTACATTCTAAAGAAGCTGTCTGCCAGGCTACAATATCCTAACCCTAACTTCTAACTAGTTCTAACCAGATTAGGGACAGTTTCAGAAATTTGCTAGGTCTTTTGACAATGTCCCGACCGATATTCGAACCCACATCTACCGTAACACGAGTTAAACACGACCGTGTGAGACACGATAAATATGAAACAATAACAAAGGTCGAGTCATCAGGCGGCCTTCAACAAAAGTGATAATCTCATCCAGGCAACCTTTATGTAAACAAAACCTAATAAAAAAGAGAAAGAGAAGAGAGAGAGGGCAGAGACAATGACGTAAGAAAAAAAAAACTTTGTACGTTATAAAAAAACACGAGTTTTGACTATTTGAAAAGATAAATTCCTGTATTATATGTTCGATCGATAAGCTTTTACTTTCTCATATGAATAACCGTAAAAGACGTAACGAAATCGCATAGCAATCAATTTATTATGAAAGAATAACAATAAAACAAAACTGTATGACTTTACGAGTATATTGGGCACTCAACCTGTTCGATCATAGCGTAGATCATAGATCATTTATAGTCATGGCCATAACCATAACAATCTATTTAATCACTGTTTTTGTATGAATTTAGACGCACACGCATTTTCATTACGTTTCAGAATTCCTTCTGAAATATAATCGGCTTGTTTGTAGGAAGGATACGAGGATATAAGGATACGAGGGCCTGCATCTTCTTGGCTTCAGTCTTATTTACAAAATAGACACCAATGTGTAGAAATAACTGGAATGAATAGTCTTAATGTCTCTTCGACTTATCGTTCTAGCTCGAGACCTATTAAGTTTGGCGTTCCACAGGGTAGCGTTTTGGGGCCGCTTTTATTTTTATTTTATATTAATGACTTGCCTAGCATAACCAAACACCAATGTATATTATTTGCCGATGACATTTCCGTTATAGTTAAGTGTGATAAAAATAATTTTGACAATGATTATGAACATGACATTAATAGTACAATTGAATGTATAATTGAATGGTTAAAAATAAATAATTTGAGTGTTAATCTGACTAAAACGAAATATGTAAAATTTAATGTAAAAGGACGTAAAGAAATCAACCTAAACCTACAATATGATGGAATAGCGATAGAAAGAGCACAGAATATGTCATTCTTGGGAATCACAATGAATACCAGCCTGAACTTCACTAGCCATGTTGAAAAAGTTTGTCATAAAATAAATAGATTTGTTTACGTTCTTGGACGACTGACACGAATCACGTCTCTAAGTGTGACTTTAAGTGCGTACTCTGAAACCAGCCGATTGTGAACTACTAATCCTTATTTTATTTTCCTTTATTTGTTCAAAAAAAAGTATTACAGTCTATAATTATGACACGCTTCAAAAAAACCTTGGAAGGTTTATGCATGAAGCGAGGTATGCTATCTCGCTGCAGATATATAGGTAGATAAACAAAAATATGAAATTTTAATGGCCGTTGTTGCACCTGGCACTTTGCAAATGGATCACAATTTTAATGTAATAATTATAAAGCGAAAAATGAAAAAAGAAATTAACAACAAACGACAACAGACGTTATCTGTAACAATAATAATCTACATAATTTTAAAACCAAGAACGGTTTGATTTGTACGGGTTCAAACCGACACTCCGCATTCAGAAGTCTGCGACACAACCGTTACACCGCCGACGGTTTTGACTGACAACAGTATCAGCGGCGATCTAAAGCGCAAGACCCGGTAACTGGCGCGTCGTTAATCAGGCGTGTCTGTGTGTCTGTCTGTCACCGCGCGTTGTACTGTGGACGCGGCCATTACTCATGAGGGCTATTCTGTTGTGTTGTTAGTTTGTGTTTTAAAAAGAAAAATAAATAAAAATGCATTTTGCTGTTACCATACAAAGTAATTTTGCTAAAGTACCAAACGATTTGGTAGTCAAATGATTTTCTTTAGGGCGATTTGGCCTTGTTTAGTTGGTCACGCTGACCCAGTGCGGGTTGTGAACCAAGAATCACACACCATCTTTTCTTCGCAAGTATGCGCCGATTGGATTACTATGATATTGTTCTGTTTTGAAATAAATTTGAAAACACATTTGTGTGGAAAATCGAAAAACGACCGCTTTCTGAACGGAGACCTCGGACTCTACCGATAAGAGTTCTATTAAAAAAAAAAACAATACGAAATGTTTACCATCAACACTGCTACGAATATCCGATCTTATTCCTATTTAAACTAATTTACGATATTTTTTTCAATAAATCAAGAATTCCTTACAAAATATTCCGCCATTTTATTATTATAAAACTTCCGCAATCTTAAATCACTCACATTTTAAGTATCTACTTACCATTTTCTCGCCTAAATTTTCGATTAACGATATTATTCTTTTCGCAACATATATTTTTTTACCAAATCGCGTTCTTATTAGCAGTAAATACTGTTTCGCTTTTGTTCTTACCTTCGTTTTTCCTGCGCCATTTTGGTACGTCTTTTTACCGAATTTATGTACCATTATAATCTTTTCTTCCCGAGAGTATGTTGTTGTAAATACAACGATACCATCTTTGAGTTAATCTCGAGGCTGTAACTATTGTTATCTTAAAAAAAAATATATAAATGCCGCACCCAATGTTCACTGTTATTGTATTCTGGTCTGAAGATTTGATATACCGTTAAGCTTTAGCCTGGTTTCAAGATTATTTTAGTAGTTCTCATGGTATTGTTAGTGCTTACATTATAATTGCATATAGTTGATATGATATCAAGTAAGCAAAGCGTTGTCAGTATAATAGCTTTGTTATAAGAGTTTGTTTAGATCGAAGATAAATCAAAAAACTAAAATCAAAATACATATTTTTGTAACAACTTCGGTACATGGCATTACACTTGAAACTTTACCAAAGGAACGGTGACCATTACTGACGTTTTACAGTACCTTAGTGTTTTAGGCATAATTTATTTATAAAGCTCCGTGTTGGTTTGAATTGCCTCGAATTGTACATCTAGTCAAAATTCAACAGTCTTATAAATTTTCGTTTGATTTTAAACCATAATATCGTGTTGTAGTTAGACGTTACTAGTTAGTTAAAATTAAAAATCCTAAATCATCAACATACAAAATTCAATCATTGCTGGGTTGGCTAGAAGAAATTGTTCAAAGCAATAAGGCCGCCTATCGCCTAGGCGCCGTTTTAAATGTGCTATAATTTTGTAATTGTTTCTGTGCGCAATAAAGAATTTGTATTATATTGTAAAAATATATAATAAAATCTCAATGAAAAAATATAAAAAATGCGTGTAATTGCAGAATACCCCACCATACACTGCTGATGGTAACAAACGGTCGGTCTGGTCGGAGTTGGCACTTCAAAATCGCGACTGCATGCATTAGGCAATTACTATAACTGGTTAAAACTGGTTTGAACGTGTAGTGTTTTTTTAAAACTACTATATATATTTTATATATATATATATGTGTGCACGGGTATTTGCGTAGTACATAACTCATTATGTAACGGATATTAGTTTTAAATACAGGGTGTAAGTAAGAGACAAGTCCATTTTCCATCATGTACATCTACGGTGCATTCATCACATTAATTACTGAACTTTTTTTCGCGTGGAAATTTATCTTGCATTGATATAACATATCAACTCAATTCACGGTATTACCACAAAGTAGTGTAAAGCTTCGCGGGACCCCAGGTTACTCGAGAAGTAATTTCAAACGCACATCGTCATTTATATATAGCACAAAAAACTAAAAGACAGTACAAAGAACAATTTACTGGCAGCATCATGGTCGGAATTATAAGAAATTAAAGAGGGCGAAGACGAAGGTCAAATCCTTTAGTACAACAGAGGTGCTTATTACAAGTACCAATTCCCATCATCTTTACAACTACAAGAATTCCATCCCCAAACCTTAATACATACTAAAGTTATACAAGCATAAAGCTGTGTACACACTTGCTACCGGCGATAAGGCACGGACTACCCTCAAACTTTAATTAATTGGCCCATATGCCTCTCGAGCGGGGAAAAAACGTGTGGACGTGACTTTGCCCCGATGAGGGGTGGCTACCGCAGATGATACTGTAGTGTAATATACCTATTATACGTCTAGGGCGGTAATGCAAGGAACAGTTTATGAGTGCTCGGTGAAATACATTAATGGTCAAGATGATTCTGAGCTTCGGAAGCCACGTTAAGCTTTTGGTTCCACCAACTATTATCTATAGAAAATATTAGTTCATCAACATCAACATCAACGGCCCGTTACAGTCCACTGCTGGACTATGAGCCTCCTCTACTCTAGTGGAGGGTTTTGCCATAATCTCCACGCTTGGCAGGCGGGTTGGAGATCGCAGATTAAAAGGTTACTGTATCAGAGAGCGCTGCTGCCCGTTCCCTGTTCAATGTGTAGTCCCTAAGTCGCCTCTTACGACACCCACGGGAAGAGTAGGGGTTGGTGATAAATGTATTCTACTCTGCCGTCACCACACGGCATAATATTAGTTACAAGAGCCATATCTGAAGCCATAACTCTTACACCAAGGGTGAGGTCGGTCGTTAACCTTACCTTATAATCCACACGAAGAATATTCAAGGCCACCACTCTTAATCACGTGTACTTTTGTATTAGTTATGTGACGTGCAAACCCATTTTTGTGAACTAATAATGTGCTAATGTGACGATCTGACGCGAGTTGCAGGGAGAGACTGCGGAAAGCACATGCCAGCACGATGTGGAAAAATATGGAAGAGACCTAATACTCAGCATTGGGTAGAGAGAAGAAGAAGAGAAGAAGAATGTGCTAATAATGACATTACTAAGTGAGACCAAAATATCCTTTTCAATTCCCTTTATATTTTTCAATAACTCAACATCCCACTTCTGATAACAACGTAAAGAACGACGGTGGCCAACTCGTAAAGAACAACGGGTCCCCGTGCCAAACCGTATTTGTCTCTGTAAACGAATGGCCCAGACGGAGTTTCCCAGCACGTCCGGCAGGGGGTGTGAGCTGTTTGTCAGATTGTCAGCGCTTCTAACGGTCCCAGGTTCGGTCCCGTTTTGACCCTCATTAGATAAATAATTAAGTACACACCGAAACCACTTGACAGAATTTCCATCATACAAAAGTATTCTTTTCAAATTACAAAAAATACTCGGTAATGTGACCATCCGTTTAGGAGCTACGTAAGATGACACCGACAGACAGATAAACTAAAATACTTCTTTATTGTTAAAACGTTTGCATAGCTAAAGTCTTCTTTTTCTTCATAGTGTGGGTTGTAAGGTCGACAACCCACCTCACAAACCCTGGTGTCAGTGTTATACCCGCCAAAGATCACTCACATGGCTAGTGTAACGACTAGATAGTAGCCGGGACCAACAACAGCTTAAAGTGCCTTCCGAAGCACGGAATCATCTTTGTTTTCGGAAAATCAGGTGTTTCAGCCTGCAAAGTCCTAATAAAACTGAAGAAAGTCTCGCAAAGAGATTTCTGCTTGACAGTGTCCCCACCGAGAATCAAACCCGGAACCTCCGTAAAGTTTTTTTGTTAAATCCACTTTGTTGTCCACTGTTACTTACACGAATTAGACAGCGGCAGCGTCACGAGTAGATTTTTATCGGTACAGCACAACTGTTAGTTTTTTCGCGTCAAGATTCCCCGTTTTTGCCTTTCCTGCTATATATAACCGTGTACTTAAACACTGTGATATTAAACTTTCCACAGTTTCACAGGCAAAGTCCACTATCCATAAATGGCTTCAGACATTAGATTATAATTCTACAGAAAACTTATTAACACCCTAGATCACTATTTCATTTTATTACTAAATTTCTTGTTTATTACTTTAATTTTATTATTTATTTAGTAAGCTGATTTTAGTTTCTCACCACAGCCACTTTTTTTTATAATTTTTTCTCAAAAAGAAATAATCTACTCGGATCAGTTCCGATATTTAATTGTAATTTGGTTTCCCAAGATACAGGCTGTGCCTAGTTTGGATACGATAAGTAACTTAGTATTTAAGTAATCTCTTTGTACTAGAGTCTAAGTTTTCAGATAAATAAACTGCTTTTTTCATTTTCATTTTTTTCATTTTCATTTTTCATTTTTTATTCACATTCATATCTTGCATCCATTCCTAAGGTTGTAACGGGAATAAACCTACGAAATACAGACGAGCTCACCTGAACAGAAGTTTCCGAAGTTTCCGAAGGTGTTAGCGATAGTTTCCATGTTTCAAATACCGCCATTTTGAATATTGGTGATGTTAACAGTTGTTCCGCTATTGATGGCAGCTTGGAGACTCCGTGCCGCGTATTTTTCTTGGCTATTTGGACAACTTGTAAAATACTAGCTGTCTGTGTACTATTAGAGGTTGAGGGTGAAGTTGACCAACCCGCACTGGGCTAGCGTGGTAGACTAAGGCCTGATCGACCTTATTAATGGTAGGCTCGAGCCCCTCGGTGGGGACGTGTATGAGCCGTTGATGATGTACCTTTTGAAGCACGAAAGACGTATAAATCAATCTATGTTAACCTCTAACGGTCTTCTATACGTGATCTGGCCAGCTATGTATGTATAAGAGGTATATTGGTTACTAACGAGACAATCATTACTTTTTTCACTATTTATATTATGTATAAGGCAAACGTCGAGCGTGACGAACGTTGAGCGTCGGTGGTCTAGTGGTTAGGGCCGCTGCCTCCCGTCCGGGAAACGCGGGTTCAATCCCCCCCGCGTACCAATATACAAGTATATTCATTCAATATATAAGTATATTCATTCATTCATTCATTCATTCATTCAATATATTTTCCAATTTCGAATTCATATGTACGTTTATTCGACGCTCTTATACGGTGAAGGAAAACATCGTGATGAAACCTGCACACTCCTGCAAGAAAATCAAAGGTTGTGTGTGAAGTTGACCAACTCGCACTGGGCCAGCGTGGTTGAGTTGACGAAGGCTTAATCGCTCTAAATCAGGGTAGGTAGGGTAGGCTCGAGTATATGAGCAGTTGATGATGATGATGATGAGGCATACAATCAGAAAGTAGTGGTTGGGCTACATAACAAAATATTTTTTCACACAAATAACCTTCTAATCAAAACAGTACTCCAAAGCTCATACTCACTCAATACAGTTTTTGTTTCAAACCACTGACCGCAAAAAAATTGTGCATTATAGTTAAGGTTCACTTCCAAATTCTGCGGCAAATCGAATTCAGCTTACTGTATCAATGTTAATAATAAATAAATACAAACGGGAGTTCTTGACGAGTTAACGTTTGAGTGATCACTATAAAACGCTTTACAGGCTTTTCCGCAGTAAATTTTTATTTTGCTAAAAAACTAATCGGTTCAACTAGTAAAATGCCTTTTGTAGATTTGTTTGAGGCTTAAGTAAAGTTGTTCTGTTACATAAACCCAAAAGGACCCGAGAGGAATTTGATAAAACGTCGAGACATCGGCTATTTTCCATGTTACTGTAACAACAATAAGTTAAAAAATTTCATTTTATTGAACCCTGAGCGTCGCATCGCTAGTCGCAGTGATCGAAACGGCAGCTTAACTAAGAACAACGCGCATTGAAACAATATAGTACAAGTAACGGTTCGATCATTAGCCCGGGCAATATTTTTGGCGGCAAAACCTTGTTATAGTATACTGCTTGTCATCATTTGTGCGGAGATTTCAAATTTTTGAACGTGTGGTGTGAAGAGAACGATTAAAGCGATAAATTCGAAAGGATTATGTTATGTAAAGAAAGTTATCCTTTAGTCCAAATCTCGATTTTCATCATCATCGTCATCATTTCAGCCAGAAGACGTCCACTGCTGAACATAAGCCTCCCCATAGGTTTCCACCGTGAACGGTCCTGCGCTACTCGCATCCACCGGCGCCCAGCAACTTTCACCAATTCATCTGTCCACCTGTCCATCTTGATTTTAACCAAAATTTAAATTATAGTTAACAAATGTCGGATTCGCCAATTGAATAATAATTTAAAGATTTTACAAGTGTATGGTACAAATGCTACGACAGATAAGATAATTTTAGATCAGATTCTTATAATGAAACATCTAAAAAAAAAACAGCTCCATATATAATGATTCTACTTCAAAAGTATCTAGCACAGTGTAAAAACTAAAAAGCAGGCTGTAAAAAAACCAGAGAAGTGAACGTTTTTCTGCTGCTGCTGGTGCAATAATAATTTCAAAAACACACCTGTCAAGCAGAGAGTAACTAACCTGCTGAACACCCAGTCTCTCCTAACTTCCACCACCCCCCAAGTCCAGCAGATGGAGATTAATGTCCCCTGCCTCCAGTAACTCAGTGCCTACCTCACTAATGCGATAATCTTGTACCCCTCTACCCCGCTGTACACAAAACAATGGCCGCCTTGCCCGCTCCAAGTTTATAAATTGTCACGCAATCGTTGTCAGCATTCGAAATTTGAATTTGAATAATGGTGCGTTATTGTGGTTTTATGGTGCGTAGGCGTAGGTTTTGACTCTTCTGTGTGAGTTTTGAACTGATGATTTAGTTACTTGTGTCAAATTACGTACCTAGTTTTGATTTAGTTTAAATAATATGTTGAAATATTACTGTCTTCGGAATGTGCTATGGTTAGAAGGGCCATTTTTAATTAACTCCCAAGGCAAAAAGAGAGGGGTGTTATAAGTTTAACATGTCTGTCTGTGTATCTGTCTGTGGTATCGTAGCTCCAAAACGGTTTAACCGATTTTTGTTTAGTTTTTTTTTTGTCATAGATAATTTTATCCCGAGTGTGCTTAGCCATGTTTCATGTTCTGTTCAAAGCTTACGTTAATAAGTTTGCCCAGTGCGGATCGATCGATCACAATATATCTATTTCGGTTTAGGCTTTTTTTTTAATTCGATATAAATAAAACTTTAGGATAGTTTCTTTAACCATTTTTACAACCTGTGTAAAAAAATAACCTATTTTATTGATCTGATAAATTGCACAGCATTTATCAATAACGGTTGCTACGAAAGTCACTAAATTCTTATCATCCGTCAATAACCTGGCATAAGTTCAAATATGATAGGAAGTACTTAGAAAAGATATTGAAAAACATGTTCCATGTGGGAAGAACCTAGTTTTTTATTTATACTGAAAGCCTACTTCTTCTTCTCCAAACACACCCTAGCATTCAATATAGATTTCACAGTTGAAAAGACTACCACAAAAAAATTTGGTTAACTAATCTCAAATAGATCATGGATCAATTTAACGCTCGAGTAAACACAGTTGATCTAAGCACTATGAATCCATAGCAATCACGATTGAGAACCGCCATGCGTGAACACAATGCACCAATGACCTCAGAGGGAATATAAAAATGAACGAGAATGTATGTGGGTGATTGGAATCCAGTCATTGGTTTTGATGAGTGTGTCACACGCCTTATCGTTATCGGTGAAAAAATAAAGTGTACCCACGCTTATGAAATATGTTTAGAATTTTAGTTTTTACAGTTTCAATTTCCATTACACTTAATGAGTATCTTTAAAATGTGCGCTATAAAAGATTTCAATAAACATAAAACGGAACCCTTTATAAGTCGATTATTTGTTTTTACCCAACTTTCCATGAAATTAATTCGGTTCTTTTTTAGATAGATAGATAGCTCATTTATTTGCCAACAAACAGTACACATAACAAAATTACATACAAAGGAGACATACTTAAGCTTACCTACCACAACGCGATGCAATTGTATGTATACTGTGCTGGCAAAAAGGTTCTAACTCAGCAATATGTCGCAGCCGGGCTACGACACTGATCATTCTGCCAGAACCCAGGGTACAGTCGGCGCGTGCTTTTTATTTTTTCATGTACATAGTTTCCCTAGTTTAAAAAGAATAACTTGACACTGCACTGGCACATAGTTCAACTAGTGCCATAAAAAATAATAATAAAACGAAAAAGGGCGTATGTGTCAATGCATTTTGTTAATTGGACTACGAATAGAGAAGAAAAATTTAGTTTCTTACATTAATCTTAAAAAAAATATTATTTTAATCTTAAAAAAAACTACATAAATAAGTTGTCGGTGGAGTAGATAGAGGCAAGGCTCACTCGTCCTAGAGGCGGCTTAACATGCCTTACGAAGCACGGAATCATCTTTCTTTGCGGACAATCAGGTGATTCAGTCTGTAATGTCCTAATTAGACTCCCCAGTCTACAGTCTCATAAAGACATTGTTGATCGGTGTCTCCGCCGGGAACCCGGAACTTCTATAATGAAACTCGAACGTTCTACCGCACGGAGGCTGTTGATATGATGAAGAACACAACGAAAGCTTTGAGATGCAAGTCAATAAACGTCATAGCAGAAGCACATACAATGCCTGAGTCATGGCATCGCTCGCTATGATTCAATCCTAAAGGAATGCCCATTGACCCAAAGAGCACCGGTCCCAATTTATAAGCATGACAGAGATTTTAGATGATCGACTTCTTGTGTGGCTTGATATGGACTATGGAAGAAATTTTGCAGTGTAAAATGACGTAAGTGCACGGTGTAAATGCAACGGATTTTTTTTCCAACAAAATAACGCAACACCTTTCCGGTCAGAACATGAAACTTCGCCCGCTTTGGAAGAAACAGCAATTAGGTAAAAAAAAAAAACTGATTAACTGATTTTTAAGCCTTTTATTACAAATTGACTCGATTTGTAAACACATATTATAATTATCTTTTATGCCTTTTATTTTCTTTTTATTTTATTGTTTAGAGTAGCAGGCTTTTTCAATATATAATTAGCATTAATTTTGTAATTGACAATATTTTATTTAAAAAAGGAAACGCAAAAGATGCGACGACTGTGGAGTTTCTTCGGTGAGCTCTTCTCCACAGATTCCGCCATTGTGTTAGTGAACTCACCCAAAAAAATGTAATGACGGATCTAAGTGATGTAATAACATCCTATGGACATAAATAATATTTGATTTGATTTGATGAATTGATAAAAATACAACTCATTACTACTCACATCCGAAGTACAAAACGATTTGAGCAGCCATGGAAATTCTTAAAACTTACCTGAAAAAGAAAAGAAACGCTGAATTAGTCAATGTCAAAATACGATAACAAAAAAAAAACATGTTGTATTCCCAAGATCCTTAATAAGGTGATCACGCTGTGTAGTTGTACCACCAAGACAGTACATCATCAACAGCTCATATACGTCCCCACCGAGGGCCTCGAGCCTACCCTGAATTAGGGCGATTGGGCCTTAGTCGACCACGCTGGCCCAGTGCGGGTTGGTCGACAGTACATATGAGGATTCAATCAACTGTGACCAAAACAATTTACTTACCGATGGACATTTTCATTACGTCACAGTCGAAGTGCAAGTCAAATAGTCCCAGTTCCGGCGCCGAACCTGCGTCCGGCAGTCGGCTAATCCGACCCAGATTGAATGTGCAATATTTAGGTGTAGACTATAGGGTCGGGTTTCACAGGACGGGGGCGGTCTCCTTTACTTAGTAGGCAGATACCCTACAGAAAAATTAAAACAACCCAGTACTCGTATGAACACGACTGATTATTTTGCACCCTCACACCAAGATTAGGAAACCTTAGAAAATTGAGGTTGCTTTTTGGCCAAGAACCTACGATTACGATTTCCCCGAATTACTTACTGCTGAATATCTTTACAGCCCAATTAACTTTTTGAACGTTTTTGATATCCTTGCTTTAGCTACCTATATTCTGCATGATTAACTACTAAAGTCGTTAATGATATAAAAAACCTTTAACATATTCTTGCATCTATTGTGACTCGGCTCTAAACCCCACTCGGGGCTAAAAACCCCGCAGCGGGAAAGCGCTGTTTCAATTTTGATAAGGCTGCACTTTGACCGCCACAAAGCGCGGCGGTTAATGAAAAGTCTTTGGACCATACAGGATTACATATCCAACGTACGTGTATGTAATGTATGGAACGGCAGAAGTGGAAATTTCAGAGGCCAGAGGATGTAAATATACACGTTAGATAAATACAGACGCACACCTATAAACCGGACTTGCCGCTATATTATCACTATGGTAGAAACAGCGATTTTTTTATTTTTTTATTTATGGTTTCGGCTGATTTGCAATTTAGAAATAGCGATTAGATCTGATGTAAAAAAACACACGCTAACTATATCAGGTGGTAGCCAAGACTATAAAAAATACGAATTTAAAACCCGATCAATAAAGATAGAGAATTCTTTTACTTCGAAGTGAGACTGTACAAAATAATTTTCATTAAAAATTATAAAAAATACAAACCAAACACCGTAAAAACAGGTCACTATGTTTTTGAAAAATAACCTTTAAATAAAAAGAAACGTTTACTAAGTATTATAATAAAGCAACCACATATTTTCAATGAAAATATAATCGCTCTGTACAGTCAAGTTCAGAAAAGAGTCATACTTAATTAAAAAACTATATTCGCACGTATGAATATTACGAAAGAAGCCCAGATCATATTTGAGTGTCTTTGTAGTAAGCTCGATAGTAAGATGTAGATGCTAGCTCTGTCTAAACGCACAAATATTATCACATTTGGATGTTTGTTCCGCTATCACGCCTTAACTCGCATTTGGATGAAGTTTGGAATGGATATAGTTTGTAACCTGGATTAACGCATAGAATACTTTTCACGAGAAAAGGTCTTATTCCTACGGGAAAATCTTACCCAACGCGAGCGTAGCCACGGGCGGACCGTTAGTTGTAAAATAAAAATGTTTTTTTTTTGCTTTACGCAAGTTGGAATAGATCATTTTTGAAATTATAAAAAACAAAGAAAGAATTTTTCAAAATTATACAGACCGATTAATAAAAACAAGTAAGTAAATAGCTTTTAATTTCTGAATGGGATCATGTCCGTGACTGTACATAGAATGAGTAAAATACTCCATTCCAGTTCAAAAGAACGATTTTTTACGATTGCGGTGGGAACGGCCGATCGTAAAGCGCGGTTTTTTATGATCGCGAACGCTGTCACACCGACGTGTAACGTTAACGTTCGTTATGGTGTGTTGGATGGGTAGTTGATAGAAACTTTCTTTTAACGGACTAATCGCTACTACCAAAGTGGTAATACAGCGGGCACGGACTTGTATGGAAACTACTTATAGGTATGGTATAGGCAGGGTCGATCAGCCCAACCAACCCCGTTGGCAGAGTTTTAAAGTCGTCAAATCTTCTTCATGACCTTAATCTATGACTGTATGAAAAATAAATAAGTTCATACTATCTATCCAGGTAGGAAATAAACCACAAAATTATTGGACTCTAAACTTATAATTAATCATATTATTACGTTTTTATACAAACACTAATTAAAACTAGGGAATTTATATGGCAGGAATAGTATTTTGCTATTTGAAAAATTACCAACTTTAACCTTATTTCAAAATTGAAGATAAAATTGAAAGATATTACAACATTACTATTAATTTGTACGATATAAAACTTAGAATCTGCGATTTTATCGGTCCTCTCGCTTTTCTACCCTCTGAATTTTTCCTTTCTTTAATTAATTTCGTTACTAAGTTAAAATTTGCATAAATAGTACATTACTGCCGCGGCCGCAAAATTAGTTTTTGATGGACGAGGGCGCGTTTAAAGTCCGAGTCGCAGGCGAGGACTTTTATTGTGTACGAGTCCAGCAAGAGTTATTGCGGCCGAGGCTAGAATAGTGCTTTTCTCTAAAATATGCGAGGAAATTAGAAAATACAAAAAATATTGTTTTAGGTACCTTGGATTTAGATGTCTTCTTGTAAACTTATAAATTCTAATTGTTTAACCTTTATTTTAACTTCTTGAATCATTCATTGTTATAATATTTCCCTAATTCAGAGATTAGTTAACTTCGTCATGATAAATAAGTAAGAAAATAGTACGATACAAATAAGAGACGAAAATTACAAACCGCCATATTGCATGCTTTTCTTTTTTTTGTTCTATGCCAGTGTCATACAGAGCATACAGCCAACTCCAATCCCTACGATTCGTGTACGATTCATATAAAAATTGAATTTACTTGAATTTAGAACATAAGAGTATGCTGTAAAAAGACTCAAATACATTGAAATTTCTAGACGAAAGTTACTTTGCTGGCCTAGGCCATTTGAGAGCACATTGCTGGCCGCTGTTTTGTATGGGGAAATGTTTCGTCCAAAAATGAATTACTTCGCGTACTGTTTTTTGGCAGTAATGATCACATTTTCGAGCGTGTCGGAGAAAACGATATTGTTTTCCAACACAAGCATAATATAAAAAATATTTCAGCTTTTAAATCTACGAATTATATCTTCAGTTTGATACGCTACGGTGTAACAGGCGGTCGCCAAATCGCAGTAAGCTCTAATAATTAGGTTTATTGGAGTACACTTACTCAGGTTTTGTACCGAAAACATTGCGTGCGCACCTCGAGCATTTACGATCGCGAGTGTACTTACATTAAACGTTAAACTGTTTTAACAGATGTTAAATTAAAAATAGAATACTTACTGGCTGAATTTATGGACGAATGTTTTATGAACTGAAAAGAACTGCAAGAATTACCAACGTGGCCGTGTGGTGACGGCAGAGATAGCCGTGTGGTGACGGCAGAGTAGAATACATTTGTCACCAACCCCTACTCTTCCCGTGGGTGTCGTAAAAGGCCACTTAGGGACTACACATTGAACGGGCAGCAGCGCTCTCTGATACAGTAATCTTTTAATCTGTGATCTCCAACCCGCCTGCAAAGCGTAGAAAACCCTCCACTTGAGTGGAGGAGGCTCATAGTCCAGCAATGGACTGTAACGGGCCGTTGATGATGATGTTGATGCGGCTGCCCAAAAATAGGAGTAGAGTGTTCTGATTCACACATTGAGAAACAAAGATCTCTTTGCGAGACTTTCCTCAGTTTGATAGGGACATTGTAATTTTAATCATCTGACTGCTTCGTCTTCTCCGAATATCGCCGACTTCGTGCTTCGGAAGGCACGTTAAGCCGTGTATCCAAGCTGCTACAAGTATCTACGGAAATAGCCGTTACACGAACCATGTCAGAGGCCTTTGGCGGCTCTATAACGCTCACACACGCCAGGGTTTCTGAGGTCGGTTGTCGACTTTTTGGGAAGATTAAAATCTGGACAAATAAAAGCCTTGTTAAACCTTATTTTGCTTCATAGATTTTCATACTCAATTCCTACCAAAAATACCTATATACCAGGCACATGATAATCGACGATGGTATCAGCTGTTATGACGTCACAAATTGTCCGCCAGCAGTGTCGGCGCTGCTATAAACAGCAATTTATCGTCGCGACTGTACCGCTGACGTCACCCCGCGGGGTATTGATGACGACACACTCCACGGTATTGCCAGAGTGGAAAATATTTTGTTTTTATTTAATTTAATGCATGCTGGGTACGCCCGCGTTTTTTGTAGACTTGTTGTTTCGAAATGTAAGCGCCATCTATGAACGCGGAGATACAACCAATATTTTGTACCAAGTATCTGTCCGTCCTTAGATACGAGTATTAAACTATATTTGTACCAAATTTCATCAAAATCGGTTCAATAATTAAGCCGTGCATGCAGCGTAACAAACAGCAGGGTGAGTTACTATCACAAGCTAGGTTGTAAGAATTTTCCTATTTGTTTGGCGAAATCAATCAATCAATCAGCCTATTACAGTCCACTGCTGGACGTAGGCCTCCCCAAGGGCACGCCAAAGCGCACGATCACCCGCTTTCCTCATCCAGCCACCAACCACCACCGACCTTTCTCAGGGGCCCGATCGCACTAATTTCTTATGTCAAAGTTGAAATCATTGGGTCCCAAATTTTGTATCGGCGACAAAACGCGGAAAAGATATCGTAAATTGCGTATTTAATTCACGACTAGAAAACATTCTGTTTAGAGAACATCAGTGTATTACGTTTTATATTTTGCATATGTGTGTGTGTACGAAATCGTTTGAAGGATTCGTCAATCTTTCATTCAATTTTGATTGAAATTTCCAGAATAAGAACCAAATTTCTGTCAAAAACTGAAATTACGGATGCTTCACGGAAGAAGCATTCGAAATATTGCAAGTTAAATATGTTAAGTTTGTAAAATTAAAAATACTGTAGTCTAAAAATCTAGTCGGGGATGGAAACAATATTAAAATAATAAAATGTTAATGTCTTAGTTAGGCGTTTTTAAAGTGCCGTGGTTGTGTGTCTGAGTAGACCTTAAATATTACTTCATTGAATGAACTATTGAACTATTGCATCTTTAGTCTATGAAAATCGAATTTTATTTACGATATCGGAATCATTGTTTTATGTTCGGAATGGATTTTGTTTGTCTTTGTCGCTATAATACAAAACAAGCAGGACAGAGAAAATGGCTACGTATTCCTGTTTCCAGAATAAGGATCCCGTTGAAATGATTTCAATCAAGCGTGAAATAGACGTGACAAGGTCGCGATACATTGAAGTTCCTAACCATTTTAATTTTATGACTACGTATAAAAACATCAGTGAATCTTGTCCATATTCGCCGTATAGCCTAATAAAGCCATTTGACATTCTGAAATTTAGCAAAATCAGGGCCCAGGTCATCAGTCCACTTGGCAGGGGGGCGTCCCACAACACGTTTCCCGGGACGTGGTTTGGCGAAATACTCAATAAATATTATTGTAGATTAGCTTCCAATCTTATGCTGGTCGACACGGCGACAAAAATATTATTTTATCTATGAAGGAGGTCCATTATTAGTTATCGCCTATAAATCCAAGGCTACTAAAAAACTTGCAAAGTGCCCACGTTTAATAACTTCGCGTGTTGAATTCTATTAAACAACACCTTTCCGACCAATAAACTTATCTTTTAATAACTCAATTAAGCGAAGTTTTTCATGTGGCTTTGCTTTTTTTTTTCTTTTTCATTACTTTACGATTCGACAAGGTTCTTCGGTTAAGCATTCCAGGGATTTAAAAAAGTTTTTTACAAGATAAAATAAAAATAGGCAAAGGCAGCTACCTATGTCTATCTGCAATCTAGCTAGAATGGGCCAGCGTGGTCGACTAAGGCCTTATCACTTTAAATCAGGGTAGGCTTGAGCCCCTCGGAGGGGACGTATATGAGCTGTTGACGATGACAAAATCAAAAACGCTTAGCAATTTTCTTGGACCTTTTTGTGAAGGATTCGAACCGCTATTACTCGAACAGAGCCCTCCAGCCACTACATCATCGACGTCAATTCGAAATCAGGAATATCCGAATTACGCCGAATGCATTTCATATTCGATATATTATTTCAATGAATAATAAATTTATAATACAGAGTGTGTCGTGTCGTTTGCATAACAAATTTGAATGCGTGTTAATTTTGAATATGCTGTGTTCAAGTTTTATTGAAATTAAACATTATTATTTAGTATGTAAATAAACTTCTGTGAAAAGTCGATTTGTTGTGTCTATTTTGACTAATGACTTGTTTTAACAGGTAATGGTGTCGATTCGACATACGCCCGACTAAACTAAACTTAAAATTAGTCCTGTCACTTTCTATCATTTTTAATTGAAAAGGGACCGATGATCATCGGTTTTGTTATTGTCTTTGGCTTCACGACTAACTGTCAATTTTAGTGGCTTTTTATTCGTCATGGTGTTAGGTAGGCACTAAAACAAGACTAAATTTGACAGTTAGTCGTGAAGTCATAGACAAAAACAAAACCGATGATCTTCGGTCCCTTTTCAATTAAAAATGATAGAAAGTGACAGGACTAATTTTAAGTTTAGTTTAGTCGAGCGTATACCGAATCGACACCAATGTAGTTCACTATGTTTTAACGTAATTGCCATAATCAGAAGCTAATTCGATGTATATTTATTAGTGTACCATCACATCACACTAATACCTATTATAAATGTCAAAATATATTTGGATGTTCGGATGTTGAGATGTTTGTTCCACTTTCACGCCTTAACTACTGAACGGATTTGGATGAAATTTGGAATGGAGATTTTTTACGGGAAAAAGTCTTATTGCCACGGGAAAATCTTACACAACGCGAGCGTAGCCGCGGGCGGAGTGCTAGTATATAATTTACCAAAGTAAGAATTTGGAATTTACATTACGTTTATTGAACGGTTTAAGAAAACATCGGGAGGAAACCTGCGCACGACTGCGAACATATTCAAAGGATGTGCCTCAGTTGTGTGTAAACATTCGAAGTCGATCAACACTGGGCCAGCATGATCGACTAAGACCTGTTCCCCTATACAGAATAGGCTTGAGTCCTTCGTTGGAAAACTGGGCTAGCTGAAACCTAACATTTAAGTTTTTTTTTTTTTATTATTAAGAGTAAACTCTTGACCTCCATCCAGCCCGAAGGAGAGATGAGGTCTACGCTGGAGCGAGTTTACTCATGAGAAGCCTATGCATTCGCACTTTGAAGAGGTTAGGTTTGTATGCATTCGGAAATACAGAGGCCGGCCGGGCATTCCATTCCTTGGCTGTGCGCATTATAAAGGAGGAACCGAAACGAGTAGTTCGAATGCTGGGGATATTGACAAGATAGGGGTGGTAGCCAGCAGTTCACCTTGTATTCCGATGAAAGAAAGGAGACGGTGGTATGAGGATGTGAAGTTCATGGGCACACTCATGGGAAGTAGATTTAATACAAATGCATAGTGTTTACTTTGCATTATTCAAGTCAATCAAATATAAACATCCTCCGCGTAATTTTCAATTTCCTTTAAGATTTCAATTTATATCTCATAACATTTTTAAAATCCATCTTCAACATGCGAATTCGCATTGCAATACATCAACCGTTTTTCACGGCCTCATTCACACCGACACGTAACGCGGCGAGCGATGTACGGCGTATCTAAATCTAATTCCATTCACCCCATCCTGTGATCGAGTTAGAGCCGAACGCGTGTAAAATTGAACAGAGATTGCTTTGGGGTGTGTAGGAATCTAAAATTTGAATTTTAGTCACATTGTTGCGTAATAGAACGGATAAATAAAATAAAAATTAAATCTTAATGTCTAGAAAAACCACTACAGTACAGTAGTTAATTAAGTAAGGAGAACAGAAAGCAGAATAATTCGTATGACTAACTAAACAAAAAGTATTCGTTATAAAATTAAAACTTGTAAAGATCAAGCTTTTTCCATCATGAAAGCTCTTTTGGTATGGTCAAGTAATTTGTGAGTATAACCTGTGGTAGGTAGTTAATTGGCTCAAGCTACTTAACAAAAATAAAATAAAATTTCGGTTGTCAAGATAAAATCTAAATAACGTATGTTACTTGACCATACCGAAAATTCTTAATGATTTAGAAGTAGGTATAATTTCATAAAAACTTGAGTAATAATGAACATGATATACTTTTATATGAAGAGAAAAATTTCCATAATTCTACGAAAAAATGCCTCGGAAATATAAATCTATTTCTTAATCATGTTTACGTTTTCGTCATATCACTTCATCAAAACACTCTCCAGTTTGTTTATCGCTTCCTCTCATCTCGCGACCTAGTTTCTTTATTACACGTCGGTGTGACAAACGGTCTTGTAATGCGTTTTATTATGTGTGAACGAAAATTTGATACAATTTAATAGGAGTCTTGCGTGATACGTGCCGGTGAGACACGTGGCGAGATGGGATCTGAGATCTGCGGTTCTCAAAGGTAAGAATGTGTAGGCGTTGTTAAAGTTATGAATGGTTAGATTAGACTAGACTATTATAATGTATTTGAGTTATCACTGTAAAAATCACACTAATATTATAAATGTGAAAATATATTTGGATGTTTGTTCCGCTTTCACGCCTTAACTACTTTACGGATTTGGATGAAATTTGGAATGGAGATAGTTTGTACTCTGGATTTACACATAGAATACTTTTTACGGGGGAAAATCTTATTCCCACGGGAAAATCTTACATAATGCGAGCGTAGCCGCGGGCGGACAGCTAGTATATCATAAAAATGCTATATAAATAACGATAAACTGTAGATACTTTAAGTGCCTTCAAATGGTAGTTAAAAAGCAATGTATTATATAAAAAAAAAAAATTTACAACGATATAAATAAAAATGGATGGCTGAAATGTATGTACGCATAACTTCCGAACGACTGCACCAAATTGGTTTTTTTTTTGTTGTGTTCGGTATTATCAGGAGGATATGTATGTATTTAGAGAAATCAAGGAAAAAAACAACGCGGGCATAGCCGTCCGGCTAGTAACATATAAAATTAAATGTTGAGCACCTCAGAACACCAAAGAAAATCACAACCCACACTTTATATCACACATTACGGTGTAATAGACATCCACCTTGATTTCAAAGAGGACCTATTATAAAATGATCTAGTACAATAGCCAGCAAGACGGGTTAACCACATACAATACTAACCCAAATAAGCAAAAAAAATTTTACCTAATATTTATATCTTAGTTGTATATTGGTGTATTTTGTGTTTATAGTTTTCTTTCTTTCTTTTTCTAGCTGAAAGCTGTTTCTCACTCGGAAACGGTTGCTTTGCATAATCCGGGACTTTCCCTTCAGGGCTTTTCCTTTTCGACGCCCTTCTATCCCCGGCTAATTCTGGTAAATCTGACTGTAATGCTTTCACGGCTAAGCTACTGAACCGATTTCAATAAAAAATTGTTACAAAGATAGCTTGTTCTCAAGAAATGACAAAGGATACTTTTTATCGCAGTAACATATTTCATTCATACGCCGTAACACAACAATAATTCAACAAAACAAATAACTTGTTTTATACCGTTTGCGTAGGTCAACCTGCCGTTGACAGTACCTCTGAATTTCTTTAAACACAAGAGTTATTTAACTTCGGGATACATGAATATTAAATATTGCGTGTTTGTCCTTTACAAAGCAAAACATGCATTAAATTTACTTACGTACGATCAAAGAGAATCGTGTTTTAGCGGTATTTTTGCTATCATATTCCATTTTTTTTGGTATTTGTATTGTATTGTAAACAAGTACTTGTTTGTTAGAAATTGGAAGTACGAGGAGGGACCAAAAGGAGGTGCGAACGACATACTCCTTGGTAAGAAAAGAAAAATACTGGCAGGCATAGCTCAGATACATATTTGTAATATTAATAAAGAAAAAAAATCTTCGATTCTCTTTTGTTTTTTTTCTGAATGTAGTCATTTGTTTGCTTCATGTCGGAACGTGTTCTCGAAAATAGAGAAAAACGAAGTGCGAGCCGTTATTAAATACCTCTGTTTAAAAAAGTTAACGACTCAAGAGATTCATTGCGATTTGGAGGCAACATTAGGAGAGTCTGCTCCGCCGTATTCTACTGTCGCAAGGTGGGCTTCTCAATTTCGAGTAGGGAGAACGAGCACGGAAGACGAACATCGTTGCGGCCGTCCATCGACGTCAGTCACCCAAGAAAATGTTGCGAAAGTCGAGAAAATTGTATTGAGCGATCGAAGAGTTACCATCCGATACTTAATTCAAGAAAAGGGCATTTCAAATGGAAGTAATCCATATTGAAACAATCTTTGAATATGAGAAAAGTTTCCGCAAGATGGGTGCCGAGAATGTTAACCGACAGTCAGAAACAAAATCGACTTGACATTTCGAAGATATTGTTGGACAAGTTTCAAGAAGATTCTGAGAACTTTTTGTCTCGTTTCGTAACAATGGACGAAACATGGTTCCATCATTTTGATCCTGAGACAAAACAGCAATCTTCGCAATGGAAACGGCCATCATCACCGACCCCGAAGAACTTTCGTGCCGTGGCATCGGCTGGCAAGGTTATGGCCTCAATATTTTGGGACTCAGAAGGGATATTTTTGATTGATTACCTGGAGCGTGGAACCACTATTACAGGGCAATATTATGCAGCTTTAATTCCCAAGTTGAGGAATGCCATCAAAGAGAAAAGGAGAGGGAAACTTCGAAGGGGCGTGCTGTTTCATCACGACAACGCACCCGCGCACAGGTCGGCAGTTACGATGGCTGCCATTCAGCAAGCTGGCTTCGAATTGGTTGACCACCCCCCTTATTCACCAGATCTGGCGCCTAGCGATTTTTATCTGTTCCCCAAATTGAAAGAATACTTAAGGGGAAACAGGTACGAAGACGATAACGAGGTGATGGATGCCGTGGAGAGCTTTTTGCAGGACCAAGACAAAACTTTTTTTTTTAAAGGGATTGAAGCCTTGGAAAAGCGCTGGACTTGGTGTGTAGAGAGACTCGGAGACTATGTAGAAAAATAAATTATTAAGTTATCAATAGTCATTATATTATATTTCATTCTCACTACTTTTTGCTCGTAGTTACTGTTATCATCAACAGCTCATATACGTCCCCAACGAAGGGCTCGAGCCTACCCTGAATTAGGGCTATTAGGCCTTGGCCTTAGCCGCTGGCGCTGGCGCTGGTGGTCTAGTGGCTAGGGCCGCTGCCTCCAGTCTTGCGTGTTTTTAAGTTTTTTTTAAACTATTTTCCAATGTTATATGAAATGGACTATAGTTACAGTTTTGTAGCTACGTAAGGTTTGTATCTAAATAAACAGTGCTATAAAATTCACGATTCGTACATTATTTGAAACCCTTCAGGGCGAAATCGCACAATTCTTTCCTGAAAACCCGGAAAGGAATCACAACCTTGGGTACCTACTAAGGTATGTACACCCCTAGAGTGCCATTAAAAAACCTTTAACAGCACCCCTGGAGGCATGACATTCAGATGCTTAACGCTTTCAGTGCTTGGGACACACTTTCAGATTTTCATAAAACTCTGTCGTGTTCTTCCATCGAAAAGAGACTTAATCTACAACTTATTTTAAAAATCTTGTATAAAAAGTTGAAGATTGTTAAATTGGTAAATGTCTATATCAAAGAATTCTTATTACAAATCACATCACACTTATATTCTAAAGAAAGTATGATTGGAAGATTGAATAGTTTCTACGGGAAAAAGTCTTATTCCCACGAGAAAAATCTTACACAATGCAAACCGGACAGACAGCTAATATTTGTGTACTTAGATAATTTCTTAGTTTAGGCATCAATTCCAGGAGGGCGACCCAATTGCACCAATGTGCTCTCACTCTTCAGCCTTAGCAGTGAAACTGTTAACACGAAGAAGGCTTCAAAAGCGTTATATATTTAGTGACAAAAGGGTTCTTATTTACCCTTTTCCCTTATTACATAAGGGTTCAGAGTAGTCAAAATGTGAAGCACTTGGACCCCTAACATTCCTGCTTTTGTCAAAATTCAGTCGATGCGAGAGTGTGGTGATATACTGTGAATGACCGTTTTTTCTCCTTTAAATTCCTGTTTTCATCCCTTATATAGCAGGTTGGATATCGTTGTTGGGTTAAGATAATGACAGATAAATTACTTATTTGTGTTTTCCTTATGTCTAGATCACGACACGAAAGTTTGTCCTCGGCGTGACTCAAACCCGAGACTAAGGCCCGGTTTCCACCAAAGCGGAGAGGAGTGGAGATGTGTTGAGATGTGCTGCGAAGCTGGCAGGCTATTTCCACCAAAGCGGAGAGGAGATATGAGCTGTGCGTAGCGGCGAAGCGCGGGCAGAAGGCAGCGGGGCAGGGAGCGGGAGCGCATCTCACCGCTCGCCGCCCGGCTACACACATCTTAGCTCAGCCGCGCCCCGCTTGCTATAGAAAAATTAGACATCTCCTCTCCGCTCCACTTGATCCATTTCCACTGAAAGTATGCGGAGAGGAGATGTGAAAATAACGAAATCTGATTGGTTATTCAAACACATCTCCTCTCCTCTCCGCTTTGGTGGAAACCGGGCCTTACAGGCTACCAACCAGACCGCAGATTCGTTATACCAGCAAAGCAAACCCCAAAATAAACAGTTACAGTTTTATTTGCATTCTTTAACCGCTTCCTAGTACTCGTGGTGTGGGCGATTGAGCTCCGTCAACATAAACACACTTAACGAAGGTTTGAACCACTCACGCGCCGGCGACAGGAAGATCATATTATATACATTGCCGGTTTCGAAATAGCTATGATATCGTGTAGAAAATTTAAAAGATATGTAAGTAATCATAGAGTAAAGGAGCATTCAACATCTTGCCAAACCCATCTAAATCAGTATGTGAAAGTAAACTGAAAAATATCAAATTATAGGCTGTGGCTACTCATCAACCAAGTATTTCCAAGGATGGGTCGTAAGAACACTTTGCCAAAACCTTTTTCTTCATCGTGTGGGTTGTAAAGTCGACAACCGACCTCACAAAGAATAAGAAGAAGAAGAAGAAGCCAACACCTTACAAAATGGATTGCAAAGAAACATGTTCCGCTGCATCACTTACGTGAGAAATGGGAAGAAGGGACAAAAAACTTAATTTTACTATCACCATCATCAATCAACTCTCAGTATTCGCCATCATCATCGTGTGGGTTGCAAGGTCGACAACCGAAGCACGGAATCATCTTTTCTTTCCGGACAATCAGGTGATTTAGCCTTGCAATGTCCTAACCAAACTGGGGAAAGCCTGACATAGATTTTTGCTTGACAGTGTCCCCACCGGGAATCAAACCCGGGACCTCCGTAATGGGCGTCGAAATCTCGACCACTCGGCCACGGAGGCTGTTACCACTCAACCACGGAGGCTGTATTCGCCGAAACTTATGTTAATAGAATATCGTGAGCAGACTGTTTTAATAAAAAATAAAATAAAGTTTTATTTAAGTCTAGACCCATTAGATATCGTACCGCTCTAGTCTTTATTTGCGCCTCCCAGTTAATTTGGTAAATTTGTAAATACGCAATGTATTAAAAAAAATGTTAATCTTGTCGCCATACATTAGAAAGGGTCTTTAGCTAAGCAGATGGACATAAATGCTTATCTATGAGTTGAAATGTTTGTTTGTCTGTCAATGTGTGGATACTTAGACTGATATGAATGATAGGAGCTTTTTAGTGGTCAAGATAAGAAAGACTAACTGTTGTTCAAAGATACTGACATTTTTTTATGAAATAATGTACGTGATAACGATAATACTTGTATTTACAATGAGCTAATATTTACATCGTAGAACCGATGAGCGTTGGAGTAGACGGGTTCTCGAATGGAGACCACGTCTCGGGAAACGTAGTGTGGGACGCCCCCCTACCAGGTGGACTGATGACCTGAGGAAGGTCGTTGGTGGTGGCTGGAGGATGAAAGCAGGTGATCGTGCGCTTTGGCGTGCCCTTGGGGAGGCCTACGTCCGGTAGTAGACTTCAGGCTGATTGATTGATTGAATATTTAATTGTACGAGGAGGGATCAAAAAGTAGTGAGAACGACATACTCCTTGGTAAGAAAAAAAAATACTGGCAGGCATAGCTCAGGCACATATTTGTAATATTAATAAAGAAAAAAAATCTTCGATTCTCTTTTGTTTTTTTCTGAATGTAGTCATTTGTTTGCTTCGTGTCGGAACGTGTTCTCGAAAATGGAGAAAAACGAAGTGCGAGCCGTTATTAAATACCTCTGTTTAAAAAAGTTAACGACTCAAGAGATTCATTGCGATTTGGAGGCAACATTAGGAGAGTCTGCTCCGCCGTATTCTACTGTCGCAAGGTGGGCTTCTCAATTTCGAGTAGGGAGAACGAGCACGGAAGACGAACATCGTTGCGGCCATCCATCGACGTCAGTCACCCAAGAAAATGTTGCGAAAGTCGAGAAAATTGTATTGAGCGATCGAAGAGTTACCATCCGATACTTAATTCAAGAAACGGGCATTTCATATAGAAGTATTCAATCCATATTGAAACAATCTTTGAATATGAGAAAAGTTTCCGCAAGATGGGTGCCGAGAATGTTAACCGACAGTCAGCAGCAAAATCGACTTGACATTTCGAAGATACTGTTGGACAAGTTTCAAGAAGATTCTGAGAACTTTTTGTCTCGTTTCGTAACAATGGACGGAACATGGGTCCATCATTTTGATCCTGAGACAAAACAGCAATTTTCGCAATGGAAACGGCCATCATCACCGACCCCGAAGAACTTTCGTGCCGTGGCATCGGCTGGAAAGGTTATCAATATTTTGGGACTCAGAAAGGATATTGTTGATTGATTGCCTGGAGCATGGAACCACTATTACAGGCCAATATTATGCAGCTTTAATTCCCAAGTTGAGGAATGCCATCAAAGAGAAAAGGAGAGGGAAACTTCGAAGGGGCGTGCTGTTTCATCACGACAACGCACCCGCACACAGGTCGGCAGTTGCGATGGCTGCCATTCAGCAAGCTGGCTTCGAATTGGTTGACCACCCCCCTTATTCACCAGATCTGGCGACTAGCGATTTTTATCTGCTCCCCGAATTGAAAGAATAATTAAGGGGAAACAGGTACGAAGACGATAACGAGGTGATGGATGCCGTGGAGAGCTTTTTGCAGGACCAAGACAAAACTTTTTTTTTAAAGGGATTGAAGCCTTGGAAAAGCGCTGTACTCGGTGTGTAGAGAGACTCGGAGACTATGTAGAAAAATAAATTATTAAGTTATCAATAGTCATTATATTCTATTTCATTCTCACTACTTTTTGATCCCTCCTCGTAGCATGATCTTGAAAAATCTATGGTCGTTTCTGTGGGTAGTTAATTTTTTTTACAGTGACACTGAATTTTTATACGATGTGTTTATTTAACGTCACGTTGTCAAATAATAATAATAAAGAATTGAATTACTTCTTACGATTGTGAAATTTTACACGCCGTTCATCTCCATGTACGAAATACTTAATCTCTCGGGAAAAAATAGCTAATCACACTAATATTATAAATGTGAAAATATATTTGGATGTTTGGATGTTTGTTCCGCCTTCACGCTTACAGTACTCAACGGATTTGGATGAAATATGGAATGGACATAGTTTGTAACCTGGATTAACACATAGGAGGACTTTTTACGGGAAATTTCTTATTACCACGGGAAAATCTTACAAAACGAGAGCGTAGCCGCGGGCGGACCGCTGCTAGTATAAAATAAAACTAACTAATCTGTTACATTTAAGAGCGTCGTTGGTGTAGTGGCTAGGGCCGCTGTCTTCTGTTTGCGGAGATGCGGGTTTTATTCCCAACACGTAATGTGTTTTTGAATTTCAAATTAATATGAACGTTTATTCGACCTACACACTCCTGCGAAGAAATTCATAAGTGTGAAGTCGACCAATCCACACTAGGCCAGCGTGGTCAACTATGGCATAATCGCCCTAATCCAGGGTAGGCCCGAGCCCCTCGGTAGGGACGTATCTATATGAGCTGTTGATGAATCAATTACACTACACTTAGAGGGTTTTAAAGAGTAGAGACTCTTCTAGTTTTATTAGTCACAGACTTGTTTAACTTGTATTTATTATTTATTTATCCATTCATTGCACACAAGGAAACACAGGAACATGTGCCAGAACCATAACCTAGTACAGTCGTCACACGCAGCGGATATTACTTTATTAGTCACAGACTTGTCTAACTTGTATTTATTATTTATTTATTTATTTAACCATTCATTGCAAACAAGGAAACACAGGAACATGTGCCAGAACCATAACCTAGTACAGTCGTCACACGCAGCGGATATTACTTTATTAGTCACAGACTTGTCTAACTTGTATTTATTATTTATTTATTTATTTATTTAACCATTTATTGCACACAAGGAAACACAGGAACATCCACAGGAAGATGTGCCAGAACCATAACCTAGTACAGTCGTCACACGCAGCGGATATTACCAACGTTCCGATAACACAGTTTGCCGAGCCGCTTCACGTTTTAGCATGAAAATTCCTTTTACAGCTGAAAGTACTGAAACATCCTGTTTACGGAAATACATCCGCTGTGGTTATGCTAATACTACAAATGCATAAAGGTTCGTTAGAGTTCCTAATGGACGGAAATTGTGTAGGTTTTATCAGTCTAAACTAAAATAATGACTATCCTTCTTTACAGACTACTCAAAATAGACCTTAGGGGGATTTAGACCATCCTAAAGAGTATTATTACAAGAAACAAGATCAAAGAAAACATTTTTCAATTTTAGCAAAGTTGAGCTACTTCTAAAGTAGCAAAACTTTTGAGCTAAAAAGTTATCTGAGTCCGTCAAACCGTGCCTTTATAAGCTTGCAAGACCTAATTGAAGTGACCAAGCCTACGAAATTTCCATGTATCACGAACACAGAACAATAATTGTTCTGTGATCACGAACACCTCAGGGCTTAATACTTAAACTACCTCACCGGCACATCTAACCGCCCACCCTTCATTTCAGGGAAGATTCGTGATTCTTTATAACTCTATTAGTTGCAGCTGCTGTTAGTTAAAAAGTAGATAATTATGTTTATTTAAGTGTGTTTAATTTATCGTAAAATTATCAATAAATCTGTTGTTACTCGTATGTACGAGGGCTGATTGATAAGTTTCCGAAACGACAAAGAAAAACTTTAAAAATCTATTTAAAATAAATTTATTTCTCAACGTAGTTTCCTTCTACCTCGATGCATTTAGTCCAGCGCTTCTCCAATGCCGTTACACCAGTTTGATAAAATCGTCGCTAACGATGCAAAGTGGCGTTACTCATTTTCTTTAATTTTACAAGACAAGCGAAAAACGAAAAATTTCTCCGAGTTGTAGCGGTTTTTTATTTATATCTTAAAAACTAAAACGCACATAGACATGAAATTTATACGTACATGTTGCTTTTTTAATGACTTATTTGATCATGCTATTTATATTATCTGAAATTTTATAGTTTACTGTAAAAAGCGCCTGAAAGTTACTTACGCCAGTTTGCACTGCCAACTTATCTTTTAACTATGATAGCAAAGGGCGTAATTCAGCATTCCAGGCACACAATAATTATATCTCTTTTTGTATATATTTACATTTATATAATAATAATAATTATTATTACTAAAAACATGAACAAGTAATATAATTATATAAATAAATTAAATAAAAATTATACAATATGCTTATTATATAATATGGAGGTGATTTTCATATCTTGAGTAGACTTTGTCCATGTTTTTCACCTATCATGAAAAAGCTTATTGGTAAAAGCACAAACATAATAATCATAATATTAGTAAAAGGTTATAAGGTGTTAATAGGATTTAAATAAAATAGGATCTAGGAAAAAATGTTTAATGAAATTAGTTCAAAAAGGATTAAAAGGGTACAAGAATTTAATTTGACTTTATCATAACAAAATGAATCAAAGGTATTTAATTATTATTAATAAAGATGAATTTTACTCGTGTGGTAGATTTTAATAATATTTTTTATATTCCTCCAATCTAATAATGGGATTATCCCCAGTACAAAGACTCATTAAGTCCTGGTATTTGGCTTTTGCTATTTTTATGCGTGTTTCATTTAAAGGCTCAATTTCTTCTGAAAGGTGTTTAGCTTCAGTACGCTTTAAAGTAATGGATCGATAATTTGTATCTGCGTGACTACTTTTAAAGAATATTCTCGTGGAATTTTTCTTTTCGACCTTTATTTCGGCGATTTCTGTCCAATTAACGGGTCTCTGAGTTTCATTGTCTTTTCGTAAGGTAAGAATTTTCAGATCTTTAGAAAGTTTTTTATAATTTTTGAAGTCTTTATACTCCAAAGGATGGACAATATAAGGTTGTGAAGGCCTTGCCATTCGTATGATCGGGTACAACTGAGAGTGTACAAAAAGATCGCCAGCTTTAGACAATGAATATGAAATCGCGCTATGTGCAGAATCACCTTCATTTTGTCCATGGTTAGGTGTAAAAAACTTTAAGGAGATTGTTTGCACATTTTTAGATCTGTTTATGAAATAGAGCAATGCAGAAGCAACGATTGTATTTTTGTTTTGGCCTGCACAACCATCAGCATATAAATTAACTTCTTTAACTTCTTTTTCATCGCATTCTTGTAAATACAAAACGACAGCAGTAGATATTTCACTGGAGCCACGTTTGCTCTCAGTCTCAGGCCAAACAAAGCACACGCAATGACGGCTAGCCACATCATACATCGTCAGGTTGTAAATAGACAGCCGACGTTTATAAAATATAGCACTTTCGTTTGAAATCGGCAAAAAAATTACCTGTTGCAAATCAAAACAAGAACATCTGAAACTTTCTTCTTCTTCGGCCCGTTTCTTGTCTTCCCTTTTGTAAGCACGGACAGTTTCTTTATCTATAGCGTGTGATGTGTACTTTTCACGCAGTTGTTCTTGAACTTCTACTGAACCACTCTTGTATGTAGCACAAAGACTACACTGGTCTTTTTTCGGATGATAAAATGAGAGATTCATTTCTTTAAAGACACTTTTATAAAAAGTTAAAGATGGCTCATATTCCGGTTGTTCTTCCAATAACAAACGATGCATCTTTTTTTTTGTTAAATCTGGATGTAAATATTCTCTAGATGTGTTTGAGCGGCAATAATGAGATTCGATTCGAGGGAATCGCTGAATATGATTTTCTACAATTGATCGAAGTTGGGAATCTCTCGTAGCAAACATCTCTCTCCTTCCACCTCGACGATCTGTCTCTATGACTCCAGTCTTTATGTCAATTTTATCCAAACAGGTACGTATCTTTTTTTCGGAAATCGAAAGAGTATTCAGGAAGAACTTCCTACAAACTTTTATTTGTTTTCCATCTTTAGTTAAGTAGTAGTGGAGAGATTTTGTACGACGAGAAGATTGAGTTGTACGTTGTTTAGGACTAGTTGAAACGATATGACGAGCAAGAAATTCTCGCTGCCTATTCACGTCTCCTAACTTATAAAACTCACTGTGTATTATTTTCCTCATTTCCTCTGAAAATTCAATGCATCTTCGGTTCATTTTTTTACAATAGTCCAAATTACAGGTTGATCCCACTTGTTTAGCAGGTATTACCTTTTTAGTTTTAACAGTTAAATGTTCTTGTCCTGTATTGAGCAGTTTTTTTTGGAGTCTTCTCTTGTTGATTTTCTTCTCTTTAGTAATTTCAAACTCTCGATGAGACCCATCTAAAGGGTACATATTAGACAAATCGTGTTGTTCTCGTGGTGTACGATTAGTATAATCATGATTATCGACTTCTGGTTCTTCTTGTTGGGGAATGTGTCCTGTGCAATTGGGATTTTCTCTTTCAAAATGCATGTAGCAAAGAAGGGCAGTACAGCGAAAGCATGAACTAAAAACTTCTTCATTACAGTCAACTACTTCACAGGATTGCAGTTTTTGGTCAGTATCTGCGGTCTTCGACTTCAACTGTGGCTGCATATTATTAATGGAGCAGCAAGCGAAGTTACCTTCATCGAAATGGTCCCAACAAAGAAGGGCAGCACAACGATAGCACGAGCTGAATACCTCTCGATCACAGTTATGTACTTCACAAGTTTGGGGAACGTAACATTCTGTAGAAATTTCTTGATGCATGGAAGCAAATGGTGGTACATAATCTGGATCATCCAGATCCGAAAACTCTCCAAATAAGTGTGGTGATGTTCGATTAGAAGGGCAGTACGTCAAAGCATCGTCTTGGTTCAGTCCAGGTGAAGTTTGGAGATTATTCAAGTCAGTCATATTTTGTAAAGCAATCCCATTATCAATTGAGTTTATGAATGTATTAGCTATTCGAGAAATCATATGGTCGTCAGCGTCGTCAATACAACTTGTCAGTACTTGTTTGTTTAGTGAATTATCGTAACATAGAGGCTCTATTATGTTTATATTTGTACCAGCCAAACGCGGTGGATCACCTAACTTTAAAGTAGTATCTATGTTAGGACTAGTACAGTTTGGTTGAATTTCTTTCGGTATTTCTTCAGCAGCTGATTCTTGAGGCTTTAGTGTTGTGTTTGAGAAATTATTATCCACAGTTGTTTCGGTTTGGTCAACTAAAACAATTGAATTTGTAAGTTGATTTTGCATGTCAGTATTTGAGACATCAAAATCCGATACAGAGTTTATCATAAGATGATCGTTTGAACCAGTTTTGTTGATTATAAGATTATTAGTTGAATCAATGTTGTTGGGCAAACGTTTTCTGTCAAGGATAGGCGAAGAGTTTATTTTGCTAGTTCCATCCATTCCAACACTCAAATCAGGTTCATTCACATCACAGGAGTCTGTTGTTGGTGGTTTTTTTTCAATTTGATCGCAACCTTCATAAATCAATTCTAGTGTAAAATTACTTACTATAACACTCTCATCAAGCTCCGGTTTTAGATCAATTTCCATATTATGCTCAAGTTTCTGTCCTTCAGAACTTTCAAAATTACAGTCTTTTCGACACTTTTGTGGCTTTTCCGATAGTATAGCTTCATTAGACATGTTTGGTTCATTACACGATTGTGATTTAGATGTTGTAGGTGTCGAGGATGACCAAAACTGCAAACCTTTTTTATTTTCTACTACAGTCACAGTGCCATAGTACCACTTTTTTTGGTAAAACATTTTAACTTTGGTTCCCAACTTAATACGCTCCGATTTCCGGATAGGTCGCAAATCTTTCGTACTCACACAATTCGTTGAGCCATCCTCCCAAGTAACAATCACGTCCATTCTGTAATAAATGATAGGTATGAAATAGAAATGAAATAAATCTGTGGGAAAATCTCGTGTAAAATATGGCCACAAGATCTCAAAATCTGCAGGTAGGTAAGAAAATGCAGGTAGATAGAAATATTTTTTACGTTTGTGTCTCATATTTGGTATGTCAACTAGGCTAGCAAGTTACCGCTAAGATACACAATGTCGATAAGTTGCAAAAACGAAAAAGTATATGTTTGACTTAAAAAGTTGTTTGATAATAAACAAAGTGAGGTTATGTTGCAAATTCACAACTACTTTACACAATTATTAGTATTTTCACTTTAAAACAGTAATATAACTTACCTGACATGAATGTCGTTAACTGAAGTACACAATAAACAAAATATCCACGATAAACACAACTTTTAAACAATAAAATCTGCGTAACGATAAGCCCGCGACAAGAACCTGTACGGACGTGCACAAAAACAAAAGTCGTCGCATACCGTCCTATATTGAGTTAGGGCAGTTTGTGAAGTCGTTGTAATTATTTTAAAAAACAGTGCAAAGTGTCGTAATTCAAATAAGGCAGTTTGTAAAGCCTCGTGTGACTTACTTCGGAGCTTAGGGCCCTTGATTATTTTCGAAAATAAAATAATTAGAGATACGATATTTTGCGACGTCGTAGATCACGTCATTTGAAGCCCGGTGGTATATGTAATTAAATCCTGAAAAAAAATGAGTTACGCCAGTTTGCATCGTCAGCGACGAAATGTTTTCTCCAACCCCTCAAAATACTCGTCCACGGCAACAATGACTTCTTCATGATGAAAATCTCTGGCCACCTAACCATTTCTTCAGGTTTGGGAATAAGTGGAAGTCACACGGGGCCAGATCCGGGGAATAGGGTGGATGCGGTAGCAATTCGAACCGCAATTCATGGAGTTTGGCGACTGCAACCATTGACGTGTGTGCAGGTGCATTGTCATGGTGGAACAAAACTTTTTTCTTGGCCAAATGTGGTCGTTTTTTCTAGATTTCTTCACTTAATTTTTGCAGCAAGCTTGCGTAGTACTCTCCATTTATTGTTTTTCCTTTTTGCAGATAATCCACTAAAATAATCCCTCGAGCATCCCAAAAAACAGTCGCCATCACTTTGCCGGCCGACAAAACCGTTTTTACTTTCTTCGGCGCAGGTCTTCCGCTCTCAGTCCACTGCTTAGATTGTTCTTTTGTCTCGGGAGTATAATGATGTATCCAGGTTTCATCGACTGTTACATAACGCCGCGAAAACTCGTTAGGATCTCGGTTAAACAGCGCCAAACACTCCGATGAATCGTCCACTCGACGTTGCTTTTGGTCAACAGTGAGCAAACGCGGCACCCATCGCGCGCAAAGCTTTTTCATTCCCAAATGTTGGTGCAAAATATTAAAAACGCGTTCAGATGAAATGCTCACCATCTCTGCTATCCCTCGCAACTTCAAGCGCCGATCATTCAATACAATTTTGTGAATTTTTTTGATCATGTCCGGATTCGTGACTTCATTTGGACGGCCAGACCTGTGGGCGTCTTCGCAGCTCTGTCTTCCACGTTTAAAATCAGTTACCCAGGTGTGAATTGTACTCAATGCAGGAGTAGAATTACCTAAAACACAGTCTAGCTTGGTTTTAATCTGGGTTGCTGTTTTCTGTTTTAAAACGTAAAACTTTATCACCGCACGAATTTCGTTTCTTTCCATTGTTAAGAAAATTTACGACAGAGAAAGTTCTACGTCCTATCAAACAAATTCCACCAGTTCGATTAAATTCAAATTTGGCGTTCTATTTTCAAAAAGATGCCAAAATATAATGTAATATTATTTTTTTTGCGTATCATTTTTTTAAGTTCGTCGTTTCGGCCAGTTATCAATCAGCCCAGGTATAACAATAAGCGTAGTTTAAAATTAACTCTAAATACAAGGGTGGGCGGTTAGATGTGCCGGTGAGTATATTAAAAAAAAAAGTAATAAGTAAGGAATGTAACTTGGGTAACTTAATATGTTAAATTAAGACATAGGCAGATATTAGAGAGATAAATAAGAGGGGACATACAACCTCTTTAACTGCCTCTTCTCTGTCCGTAAAATATCGCTACAAGCGACAAGGCCGCTTATTTTCATTTATTTATATACTCATCTCTACAATACGCAACTCATCTCTCATATTCGTCATAGCCCGCTTTCCTCATTCGTGTCTCTTTTCAATAAAATACAATCAAAATCACATAAAAACCGCATTTTCCCCACAAAATATATTATTTAAGATTCAACCCTACAGTCTCTCATCTCATCAATGTCATTTACAACAAGCCAAGCCGGCTTGCACAAAAAACAATTTCAATGTAAGATTAATCTTGCAAGAGACGTCAACTGTGCCTTTCTTCCCGCTTCCCCATGTGTGGTGTGCACCGCTTTGTGTGTGGGACAAGTTATAAGAGAGTTGCTTCTCACATACGGGGCCGGGAAAGTGGAACGGTGCAACGCCGTGCCATACAAAGTCCCGCTTTCCCGGCCCCGGACCGCGCCGCTCCCGCTCTGTGTGACCGAGGATTTAGGCTGTAAGTCCACCAGAGATGTGCGAGGCAAAAGACCCGTGAGAGGGTGTGTAGCGGAGCAGAGATGTGCGAGGAAAATGAGCGGTGCGAGGATTCGTAACGGACTTATTTTACATATCCGGACTTGATACTATGCTTGTCACACGCGTCACTCGCACACATTCGAAAGAATAAGAAGATTGACGTCATTGCTAGCCATGGGCAAAGTGCACGCGTTTCAAAATCAGGTCCGAGAAAATCTCTTTAACTTCGTCGTTTTTTTATATATAAGATAAGTCTTTATTTGCCAAAAACACGGTATAAAATAAAAGGTGGTAAAAATATAAATAAGGTACATACATGTTTTGCCATAAAGATAAATAGCATGCAAATATAAGTGAAACATTTCATATCAAACAGCAAACTAAACTACAAATTGTCAAATTATTTCATTTATGTCATAAAAATCCTTGGAACCTAGCCATTCATACATTTTAGTCTTAATTTTTTTTTTTTTATATCGTCAGGTATCTTATTAAAAACACGCACACCCATCGCTAAGTCCATCGCTATTGTCGGATCTGATTTTGAAATATGCGCACTTTTCTATAGCTAGCGAGCGATAACGTCATTCTTCACAGATATGCCTGCTTTCGACCATTGCGAATGCGTGACTTGCGCACGGAACGCAAAAGGCGCGCGTTTAAAAATAAGGCGATTAATATTCAATTACAAATTTAATAAACCAAAAAGAGTATCGTAGTACTCACAAATGATGGCATACGAATTACTAATCGAACATGAATTTTCCTGTTATGTGCATGATCCTCATTAAAATATCATCATTAACGTCCCCATCGAGGGGCTGGAGCCTATCCTGAATTAGAGCGATCAGGCCTTTAGTTGATGCGGGCTCACAATGAATATAATTTTGAAAACTATGACAAAACGCTATCCTCTCCCACCTCATCCCACCACCTCAAGGGGAGACGTTTAAGTATTCAAGTCCTCACCTGGAAGTGACTCCAGGGCCCTCGCTATTGTGACGACCAGACAGACACCCTGTATTCCATAACCGCGTTGCTATAGCTAATGCCTGAGGTAGACAGATTAGAAGAGGGTCCATTACTGTTGGGCGTAAAGTGTGGTAGGGAGATTCGTTTAGCGAGATTAACTCGCTTCTTATTGTTGTAAGAACGTGATTTTATGTATTGAAATGATGTATAGACTTGAGGGTGGAGGCTGAAAATCAGTGTTGCCATATTCAGGCAAATTCTGCTGTAAAAAATTATAATTATACTAAAAATAATAATAACATATCTACCGGGTTCTAATGTTTGCAATAATAATAATAATATTGAATTAATATTATCAATAATAATCATTAATAAATTTCTGCTGAGTTTGAGGTCTTTACATTACTGCACTGCAGATGTGCATAGATTACGATATAGCAGAGAAAATAATAAAGTTTGTATTTAGACTTAAGTTTTTACCGTGTTTTCGTGTGTTATGTAATTAACTTAATTTTTACTTTTCATTTTTCTATTTACCAGCTACTATGGTACGAGTATAGCGAACGGAGCGGTAGGATCTCAATTCGGTGGTTTCGTGTTCGGTTCTCGGTGTCACCACTGACAAACAAAACTAAAATTAACTTTGTTAGACTGTCTCTGGTTTAGGGTAGGACATGGTGAGTCACGTCAGCGAGGCCTTTTGGCGGCTTAATAATTCATAATAATAAAACTGTTCATTAAAATAGGCCTGACATTACCATACTAGACAAGAAAAATAAAACAGCACACCTTATTGATGTCGCCATTCCTAACACTCACAACCTCCAAACTACAATAGCCGAAAAACTTACAAAGTACACAGATCTAAAGGACGAAATAACCCGCATGTGGCAGCTCCGTAAAGTCATCATTGTGCCAATCGTCTTATCCACTACCGGCGTCATTCCGAAACAATTACACCAATCACTCCGCACTCTTAACTTCCACCCCCTCACTCCTCACCTATATTAATTTACAGAAGACTGTAATATTAAATACACGTCGCATTGTCCGGAGATTCCTAGAAACAGACCAATTAAATACCACTTCGCCCCATCAACAGATAAATTCAAATGTGATTCACTTGGCTTAGGCCCGTGAATTACATAAAATGCCAGCTCTTTAGTTAGATGCAGAGATGTCAAGGACATAAAACACAATAATAATGAATCTTTATTGGCTAAAAACAAACAAGGTTAACAATAGTTGCACACTGATCCCCACACTAGGATTCCCTGTGTTGTGGGATATCAGCCTCTTCCCGTTGGATGTGAACATTTATATTTGTCTACTATATTTATATCTTATATTTCATTTTAAAAAGCAAAGGTTAATGAATGTGTGTGTGTGTGTTTGTGTATGTGTGGGACTATAATGTTCGTGTGTTTGAGTGTGTAAGTAAGAAGGTATATGTTATATATATTTAATATTTAGTTTGTCCGTTAAGTTTTTTTCAAAATCATTTTAGTGCGTGTAATATTATGATAATAGTTGATGTTCTTATTAAAGGATCTCCAAGAACTCTTCTGATTGAGCATAGTTAAGAGAGAGAAGCCATTTTTTAGTTTTTTGCAAAGGTTTCTAGAGAGCTGTGCAACTTTAAGTTTAGCGTTAATTTTATTATATAAGTAAGGGCCTGTAAATTCGAAGGGTCTTTTTGCAAACATTGTTTCGTTAGGCTTTGCTGCCGACTTCGGGTTACGTGCAGATCTGTTCGACTAGGAATCTTCTAAATCTTACTAGGGTTATTGAGATCGCTCATTGACTTTTACAACTTCCTTTAACAACTTCTTCCTTAGAAAGGTTTTTAGTTCAGTTTTGTTAAAATCAAATTAAGAAAGCAGACCGAAAAATATTTCTAGACAGAAACCTCAATTTCGTTAAAATAATGCACATGAGTCATGGACTGAAAAAAATAACACACTAAATGAAAAACCTCATTTCCCTGCTTCCTCGCCAGACATTATCCATTAAAATTTTGTTTCTCATTTTCCGGGCATTACCGGTTTTTCTGAACACCGTAAATTTGTCTGCAGTCGGCCATAACCGTATCCGGCAGTCGTTTGCGGCCACCCTAATAATTGTTACCGGACGCAGTGGACGTTATGATATAGCCTGGATTTATGACGAGATGGGAAGTGTGGGACAAAACGAGAATTTTAAGACTAAATGAATGGTACTTTCAACCGCTTTATAACTCGTAAAACTATGAATCTTAGTTGCCAAGAAATGGTTTTATAATATAATCTAGGTAAGTATAAAAATACAGTGTTATATACTTCATCTCATCAATTATGTGTATTATACTCTGTCGTTTTAGAAACTTAACAATTTGTAATACTTAGTCAAAAAACACATTTCATTAATATACCGACCAACTAGTAACAGGACAGAATTTCGGGTTGTTCCCATGGTCCCAAATGGACAATCAAATTTGGTACCCAGAATTTCGTTACAAAAAATCAGCGAAATAAAGTGCACAAAACTGATTAAAGCAATAATTACGTCATTGTGATATAATGGGGAAGACACTGTAACAGCTACTATGCTACCACAGGTTACAGAGTTCTGCTGAAATTATTGTCAAGAATTTAACAAATAAAGATTTTATTATAATAATTAAAGAGTCTCTTTTGGCTCCAGGTAAGTGTGAAAGTATAATAAAAATACCACTTTACCCAAACAGGTGCTGTGGCAGTGCTATAAAGATTCTGATTGCTTCGAGTTAAATTCAATCGCACCATTTCTCAACTCAATGAAAAACTAAATAAAAATTCCGCATCCGACTGCGAACTTTAATACTATTTCACTTTCAATTCGTTTTGCCGTTAAAACATTTATTGCGAACTAGTTTTTGCTTACGACTTCGTCTGCGTGAGATACATAATGGGTAAAAAAGTTCATTATCAAATAGACCTAAGTACACATAGATTTATTAACGGATTACGTTTGTTACAAATATATAATTACTAGCTTTCCGCATGCGGTTTCACCCGTTTTAAATGATTTTTCCCGTAGAAGTTAAGTGTTCTCCCGCGGTAAAAAGTAGCCTATGTCCTATAGCAGAATAACAGCGCTGTGGTTCGCCTTGTGTCGCCGCAGCACATGCTGAGCTGGGGCCTATTTAAGGTGGCGGTACTAAATGATTTAATTGTCTCTTTCATTAAGATATGATGCGTGTTTGTTGCTGTATTTCTTTCTTTTATTTTTGCACCGCTTCTTAATAAACGTCTTATCTATCTATCTATCTATCTATTCGTAACCTATATGTGTGCCAAGTTTCATCCCGATCCGTCCAGTGGTTCAAGCGTGATTCGGCAACAAACATCCAAACTTTCGCATTTATAATATTAGTAGGATTGTTGTTATTTTTTCCTACGAGTGATATCAAATCAAACTCAAAAGCGCGAAAATGTTTTAAGCGTAGAATTAATTAATTTGGAAAATGTTATATTATGTTTTTTTATGTTTGATAGCAATTTATTTTCTCGTTTATTCTCCTTATCCTTAAACAACCTCACATAAAGAAAAAATAAACAATATTCAGACAAACCCCACACTCTTATTTTATTAGTACGATAGGTATTACACAGTAGTACTTTTACCGAAACCGCTGGACAAAAAATAACAGCGGTCCCACCGTGTAGGACACAGTGTTTTGGCACGTCGCCAAATGGCGGACGTAGTTTTAATTGATTCTACTTTTGCTTTGGTCCTGAATTTCACCCACTGTGCAGACGCTTCGATTACGGACGTGCGAGTTTGAAATTGGTTATTGAATGTTTTTTTTTTTTATGAAATTCGATTAGTCGGCCATTTTGGTTGGTATGGTAGTAATGGCGGTAAAAAAGTTTTTATTAAGTTAACTATTTGAGAATCGCTCACGGCGCAATGTTAACTAACGACAAAGTAACTAAGATCTCATAGTAGGGGGAGCCCAAGATGGGATTTTTGGACTTACTCGAGCGCGTCAGATTAATATGAGGGATACCTTGCATCTTGTTGAGCACCTCCACCGTAATATAAACTATTTATACAGTGACGTGCGCCTAGGGCAGCAGATCAGAATAGTAAATCGATCGTCAGAAATACTTGAGCGCGTCAGATTAAGGTAAAGCGAGTTAAATACATGCTAAAAAGTGTGCATTTCGATAATCGACGGTCTGAGCGTGACATAAAGGAGTTTTTTTTTCTTAATTAATGGCGTCACATCTTATATATACGTATTTCGCCAGTTTCAAGTAATTTTTGAAGGTTTAAGATATGATATACACAGGAGACCCTAATTACTGGACTAGGGATCTGTGTAAAATCAAGGACGATTGTTCGGTGAATCGGGCTCAGTAATCAACATCAACAACATTAACGGCCCGTTCATGTGATAGTAAAATTACTGAAGCCACCAGGAGGCCTCTGGCATCATCTAAAAATGTCAGCAAAATGTAAGCGTTTCAATCGTCCAATTACAGTTCATAGTCCCGAAACATTTACTGGATAATACACTATCGAAATTATACACTAAACACTTCAATAAACTAAAATTTAAAAATTTAAACGGAAACACGTCCGCCATTGTCAGATGCTGACAAAAGACCCTAAAGGAGTTGGTGGGTCACCAATTTGCAGTAAAAAAAAAACGTCACCTTGACATTCTCGTTTTTTTTATTATTTTGAATTTCATCCAAATCCTATCAATAGCTAAGGTGTGAAAGCGGAACTAACATCCAAAGATAACTTTAAATTTATAAATTAATGTGATATGATTTCTCAAGAATGCAACCATTATTATTTTTTATTAAACAAGTATATTTTAGCTTATAGAACAGTATCATTAAAATCAATTGAACAGTTTATTAATTCAAAGTTATTTTTTCTGTAACAACAAACGGTTTTCTCAATGCAGGCGGATTGTTAAGGTTTTCTTAATATTTTTACCTCACTGACGACGCCGGTAGTTCCTACATAATGCAATTTCACGCTCACATTGTCTGGATTTTCCATTCAATGTTTCACTAATATTATTTCCTAGATTGAGACTATTGTTAGGGGCCTGTAAAGGTGCCTTTACAGCCAGCGGTCTGGTCTTGAAAACGTTAGAGAAAATATAAAGGATAAAAAATTATAACGCAAGACTATTTGACATGTTTTTTTAATATAATATTTAACCTTTTTCAGAACCGCGTCGAAATAAAAAGCTATACTCGTAAATGTGCGATTAGACCAGTTAAATAATTAATTTAGTAAATAAAATGTTATTACAAGATGCGAATCAAAATAATTGCGAATTTGATTAAAGACTAAAGGGTTCAACCATTTGTAAGCGGATAAAAAGGTAAATTAGATTTTATTAAATCCTTCTTATTTTCGAGTCGATTCGGCGGGAAGACCAATCTGACCAATACTCTGCCACAGATATGGCATTATTTGTGGTATTATAGAGGTCTTCGCGTGTACAAGTGGTGGGGCAGTTTATTACTACTATTACTTATTACTTTAAAAGAACATCCTTATCACATCACACTAATATTATAATCACATTACATTTATTATAAATGTGAAAATATATTTGGGACATTTTGAGCTGAGACGATTTGAATGTTTGTTCCGCCTTCACGCTTAAAGTACTCAACGGATTTGGATGAAATTTGGAACGGAGATAGTTTGTACCCTGTATTAACACATGGGATACTTTTTACGGGAAAATCTTACATAACGCGAGCGTAGCCGCGGGCGGACAGTTAGTTACATATAAAATACGAAATCGTGTTGATTGTTTAGTTTCATGCAGCAATGGACCTACAATTCGTCAAGAATTATAGACCAGAGAGTTTCATAAGCTACTTCTTAGAACTTTTTTTTAATCCTTCAGTAAAAATCGAAAACAGCTCAAAGACAGTGTTTTTTTTATAATCCGGTCACTTGACAATTCATTGATTGAGTGCGGAGGACACTTTGTCCTCTATCATAGATGACGCGCCATGTAGCCTGCAGCTAATTTAGCCGTCGGTCTCACACGGCATGATTTAGAACCTGACTACGCCTCGCCGCTTGGAAATAGATACTGTATTTTGAAAAGAGGTTTAGATTTAGCTGCGTGGAAGTAGGGTTTTAAAGGGTTGAAATTAAAAAGGCTTGGCATGGCGCATGGCGTGCAAAAAACGGATACTTATTACAGACGCACGCCTTTGTTTAAAAATATTAACTTAACACTTTTAAGTTTTCGCGGTTGTTAATATTAATAACACTAATATCTACCGGGTTATTACCACGATATTGGTTAAATTTGGCTTTTTAATAACTACTTTTTAAGCAACTACTTCATTTCTGCCGTGATCATGACTATTGCAACATAGTCGAAATATCGGTGAGCTCATTAAAAAGCTCATTTTAAACCAAAATCGTGGTAATAACCCGGTAGATATGTGTGTTATTAATATATTTTCTTGTTTTTTTTTCGGAGATATTTTTGATTGTCTAATCGTGAGGAAACCTACTACCTCCAAAGAAGTTTTAAGATTCTGCGTAAAGTCGACCAATCCGCAGAGTAAGCCTAGTTACTCTGCGTGGTCAAAAAAGCCTTTGGGTTGGTAACCCTAGAGAATAGAACTCTTCGTTATAAAAGCTGAAAACGACCTATCCAAAAAAAAACCTGCAAATGACACATACCGGAAACCGCCAACTCTTTTGTACTTCCGCTCAGTTCACTTTCAATAAATTCATTCGTGTTTCGTTTTCTGTTGCGTGCTTTAATAGGTCCGTGTCAAAGGATCGTCCGGGATAGGGTTGCCATACGTCCGGAAGTGTCCAGACTGTTTTTTCAGGTTTTACGGGGAATAGAAAAAACCGGAAGTGCGAATCGGATTCGCACACGACGGGTTCCGTGCTGTAGTTAAAGGTTTAATACTGTAACGAGGCATTCGTCCTCTTTCCTGTTTTATGACTGGCAACCTTTCTTGCTGGCAGTTTTATCTTTCATTTGAATTCATTTTCAAATTTAGATTTCTTACGTTTCGATTTTGTCTTTTTTCTGCTAAATTCTTCACTTCATGTGGTGCAGCACCTTGTGGCGGCTGCTGGGCGACAATACTATAATATGTACTCCATCGCGATCACGTTTCTTGTATGGGGGCTTCCTTTTGTTACTTTATATTTGAATGTGTGCCCGGAAAAAGGGTATATTCAATACAAATGGTTCAAAACAGAGTTTTTAATAGAAAAAGGGTCTATTACACATAACGAACAGACTTATGTAGGAAATGCCGTATTTTTTTTTTCATATAAACCCTTTCTTGGGGAACACTACAGCTGCAATAGAAATATACCTGACTAAATGCTGTAAAGAAATCAACTGTCTTTCTATTACGGTTCATGAAATACAGCCTGCTGAAGTGCTGACAGACAGAAGGACGGACGCACGGCGGCACCCTTTGGGTACGGAACCCTAACAAGGTTTTTTTATGAGAGAAAACTACGTAGAGTTGCTGAGTGCAGTGTAAAACTCGTATTACCCTCTGTGTGAAAATTGTTAAGAATAGAACTGATTTCTTTTAAAAGCAAGATGTAGGTAATTGTCCAGATTTTAAAAAAAAATCGTCTCTGCGTTCTTCTGTTTATTTGTGTTAGATTTTGTAGCGTCGTTTGTCGTCATTATTCTTAGCTATCATCAACAGCTCATATACGTCCCCACCGAGGGGCTCGAGCCTACCCTGAATTAGGGCGAATAGGCCTTAGTCGACCACCCTGGCCCAGTGCGGGTTGGTCGAATCCACACACAACCTTTAAATTTCTTCGCAGGAGTGAGCAGGTTTCATCACAATGTTTTCCTTCACCGTAAGAGCGTCGAATAAACGTACATATGAATTCGAAAACACATTGGTACTTGGTGGGGATCGAACCCGCGTCTCCCGGACGGGAGGCAGCGACCCTAACCATTAGACCACCGACGCTCTTTCTTAGCTATGTTTGATGAAAATGATTATGCATTTTTAATTCCGACATGGTCACCCCGATCAGAGATCAATATCGTCCAATTTCAGCTTCGCTTCTAACGAACTTATTAAAACGGTTTTTTTTAACAGCTTTTTATAGCATTACATTCGCGCTCTGAATTTACAAAGGAATTCGGATGGTGAAGCAAGTTTCATGTTAAAATATTGGTTTCTCATTTGCATATCATTAATGAAAATAAAATATTTACCTACTTATTGGGCTCTTGAAATTTAATGAATCACGAATGTAATTTATTAACATGCCTTTCGAATCACGGAAGACACTTCAAATAAAAACCTCTTCAGGTCACCGTAATCTGACCCTGCACTTAGCTTAACTTACATAATCGCAAAAATTAAAATCACATCACGTCACACTTTATTATAAAAGTGAAAATATATTTGGATGTTTGTTCCGCCTTCACGCTTAAAGTACTTAAAGTACCCGCACCGTTTTTATCCTACTTAAATGGTTCCATGTTAACCGGTTGCCTGGAAGAAATTGCTTCCTTAGCAATATGGTCGCCAAATTGTACTATTTTTACTTCTCTGTAATTACTGTATGTTTCTGTCTGTGTGCAATAAAGTATATTTCATTTATTCATTTTCATTCATTCATTCGTTTCATTCATTCAGATTTGGATGAAATTTGGAATGGAGATAGAACATGGATTAACAATCAATTAAAATCTCAACCTACTTTCAACCTGAATAATCAATATTGCAAAACTTATTCTAAAAGGTGGAATACTCGTAGACTTGAATTCCAAGACCTTCCCCGGTACTTTACGCCCGTCGATAGACTGAATCTATTGCTTGAGATACTTTCCACCACAGACTAAAAAATAAGCAATACCACTTCTCGTATACGGAGTGAAGGTCCCAAGTCCGCGCCCACTATTTTTTTTTTTTTTTTTTTGACGGACCTAATCACTATTTATACCAGAGTGGTAATATAGTGGGCGCGGACTAAGGGGTACGAGCCTTCTGCTCCCCCGCAAGTCCGCGCCCACTATATTACCACTCTGGTATAACGGAGTGAAGGTGGTTTTGTAGGGAGTATAGAGAGCAATAATGCGTAAACGTACTACCATGAGTGTGTATGGCGTATAATTGTGTGCTGTAAATAAATGTAATACTAATAAGAAGCAAACTTGCTTTCGAATTAAATAGAATTGGTTTTTTATTGAAATAAGAAAAAATATATTTGTTTGGTTTTTAATTTATATTTCGCAGAAAGCTTTTTTCTATGGGTAATATCTGAAATGAATAGTTTGATTCTATGGATTTTCAATAGGGTACTAAAATTTATTTCATACATACCAAACAATTTGAAAATAACGTGTTCATAGCGGAAAGTTGTTTCAGCTAAGCACAGATTACCTGCTTGCTTAGTTTATGTTTTGCAGAAAATTGTTTATTTCTAAATTTATTTTCTGCATTCCACAATATAAAGTCCAGCCAGTGCTACGTTCTATCCACTTCTTTTTAAACTCTGAGGCCTAAAGATACTCCCAACATAAGTTCCGGACGCGATAAGGTATCGGGGTTCAATTAAGCTTGTCAGCTAGCGGGGAATTTAGGGCCCTGTCTTAGGGAATCCCGTACAAAATCGTGCGGAAATCGCGGAGGAAATTTCGGAAGTTTCTGGAAGTTTCTAGAAGTTTCTCGAAGTATTCTGGAGCGTTCCCGGTGTTGACAGAGGTTGAGATTGGTGGCATTTCAGATTCGGAACTTGGCTGACTGGTTAATTCTGTGCGTCTGACTAGAACAGAACTCATTCGAGTTCTAAACTATTTAAGTATTTGAGAAACTCTTGTACTATTGTAATAAATAAATAATAAATAAAATAAAATATAATCTTTATTAAATACATTTTAAATGTGACAGGATGCCGATGTCCCTCTTAAGACTTACAAAGTCTGTGTTGAGAGACAGCGCTCTTCCTAAAATATGTTTAAGAAACCAATGAAATAAAAAAAAATAAAAAACTTAAAATACCTTACAATTTCAATATGAGTGTGTTGTGTGAGTGTGTGTGTGTGTGTGTGTGTGTGTGTGAGTGTTTGTATGTGTGTGACTGTGGGTATGACATGAGATAGATAAAATACCAAAGACGTACCAAGAGGAATCCCATTAATCTTTTAATAATTTTTCAATATAATTTTTTCAATATTAACTATCTGTCCGCGTAGTTTTTAATATACACTACTAATTCAAATTACATTGCTGTGTTTATGACGCACTAGAAACGATAAATTAGTACTGCAGCAGCAATGGTTTAGCATCTTTCAAAAGTCAATTTTTTTTATTCGAATTAAGATTTTTACAAATCATTTTTCGACGTCAAAGCTATCATGGATGGCACGTTCACTACCAGTGTACGCCCTCTGTGGAGAAGAACGAGTATTTTACGGACAATCAGGTGATTCATTCTGCAATGTCCTAACCAAACTGGGCAAGTCGCACAAAAAGGGAATCGAACCCGGAACCTACGTAATGGCGTCGAAATCTCGACCACTCGGCCACGGAGGCTGTTACAACACGCGGTAAAATGTTCATTTTTAGAATATTTCATCTCGTGACTGGGATTTCCTTTTGGAGGACTTTATATCAGGATGAAATTTCAAAATGGCAACCCCAGCAGAGCTGGCTGTATATTTTGTCCTTTTCACCACACGCCGCTTCAAAGACTTTATAGGAACTGTCGGTAACACTCGCGACATTCAAACCTAGCCGCAGTTTGAAACGTGGGTTTAATACTTTCACCGCTAGGAACTAGTCTGTTATGTTCGCGGCATTTATTAATATATCTATCAAAGGGATCAAGGGTTAATTTTAATTTACACACGATGACAATATGATATTAATGTCGTCATAAATTTTCTGGTTTCACTGAAGTTGTATGATGGTTGTTCTGACAGTCTCGGCAAAAAAAAATTAAGATCGAAGATCTTTGATGGATATCCAGAAATATTAAATTGAAGAAAAAAAATAAAGATTTATAGATCTTGGAACAGGAAATCCATGCAGGTTAAAGCCCTGACCAAGACAAAAAACTTAATTTTCCGCTTCATTAAAAAAAAATACTTTTAAAGAGTCTACTGACAAGGCTTGGTAATAGAAAAACTATTTTTTAGGTGCCACCCTCAAGCTGATTGATAGTATTTGTTGATGAATATTTTTTTATATTTTTTATCTTGCAGATGTTTTATAAGAAAAAATTCCGGCCAATGCGATGATGGTTTAAAAATTTTCGTAACCGAATCATAAAACCGTTCCATAAAATTGACTCAACAAATAGATCTTGCTGCTGTCCGCCCGCGGCTATGCTCGCGTTGTGTAAGATTTTCCCGTGGGAATAATACTTTTTCCCGTAAAAAGTATCCTATGTATTAACCCAGGTTACGAACTATCTCCATTCCAAATTTCATTTGGCTCCGTAGCCCAGGTGTTAGTGTATCTGCCTCCGACGCACAGGGTCGCGGGTTCGAATCCCGCCCAGGGGAAACATTCGTGTGATGAGCACTTGTGTTTGCCTTGTGTCTGGTTGTTGTTTATATATATAAGTATGTATTTATATCTATTTATGTAATGCATATCAGCTGTCTGGTACCCATAGTACAAGCTCTGCTTAGTTTGGGATCAGATGGTCGTGTGTGAAGATGTCCCCATATATTATTATTATTATTCAAATCCGTTGAGTACTTTAAGTGTGAAGAGAAACAAACATCCAAATATATTTCTCATTTATAATATTATAGTGTGGTTTTATTTATCACTATAGCCAGCAACTCAAGTGTTAAAAATGGCAAAAATGTGTGAAAACCGTCGTTGTGCTGTGGTTCACGTTATTTTTTAAGGTTATTTTTACACCAGGACGCGGTTGATTGCTAAACTTTTTCACGCGGGACCGAAATAAAAGTGTATGACAGTTTCATACCGAAGGAAAGTTTCAGAGTAAAAAGGCTTAAAAAAGGCGGAAGTCACCGTAACTATTAAATTATATCTTAACTAGCGGTCCGCCCGCGGCTACGCTCGCGTTATGTAAGATTTCCCGTGGGAATAAGACTTTTCCCGGTAAAATGTATCCTGTGTGTTAATCCAGGTTACAAACTATCTTCATTCCAAATTTTGTCCAAATCCGTCCAGTAGTTTAGGCGTGAAAGGGGAACAAACATCCAAACATCCAAATATATTTTCACATTTATAAATATTAATGATTATCTTTTACTTTGTATTAGCTAATACAAAGTCTTAGCTTTAAAACATCGCAAGAACTTTCGACTGGAAGCTCAGCTCATGAAACTAAAAAAAATCTTTTCAGTCTTAGTTATTCATTAAAAAAAAAACTCTGTCAACTCATCAGTTTATATGAAGTTTTTTTTTATTTTTCTGAAAATTGTCAAGAATAAAAGTTGTTAAATTTCATGCTACCTACCCGGAGGTAGGCTTCACAATATGGCTCTGAAATTGTGTTTACAACTCCAAAAATAAGTTTTCATTTCACTATCAGCAAGATTCCACGCGACACATTATTAACAAGATTTACACAAACATCTTATTAAGTGGAACGTTCAGATAATTGAAAAGTAACGTGTTCCTATTCCTAAAACTTTCCTGAATTTCCAAGTACAGTCGCGAACAAATATAAAGTACCATTAACGACAAATAACTACCCACTATTTATCTTTGCGACGTTTGGGTGTCGCCACATTGCGCTTTGACTATTTACACAGGCAACAGACGCTATGCGTGTGTGGTTAGACTTCGGAATGGAAACTAGAGGATTATTTGAGGATGATGATGATGATGATGATCTATCCGACCGATTTCGGCCATGGCGACCACTTCTACTCCTATTTGAGGATAGTAGTCATAAAAAAGGAATATATATTTATAAAAACTATTTTGAGTAAAATAGACGATTGACTTTAACAACTTTGAATAGGAATATCGATAGTATTACAATAAATTAAAGCGCTGGCTGGCACATTTCATTACTTTTCAATGCGTTTTCAAAATATAACTAGAAATAATAAAATAATAATAATAATAATAAAATAATAATATTCCGTAATTCCTTAAAAATGCCTATGCAAATTTCAATAAAGGCGGTTTTAACAACTTTATAAAATATGATGACTTAACACATAGTTTGATTACATACAATTAATCCCAACAGAGCGCGCTTTCGTAGATCGGTTTTCTCCTGCGTTTAAATCCGTCGATGTAAATAGACAATATGAAGGTTCTGTCACACACACACCCACACGAAAAATGTGATAATGCCACTTTGTCACTTTGAGCAGCGCTAAAATGCATTAAATGAGGCAATTTGTGACTCCTACGCAAGATATGATGACAAGTAACCGTACAAATTAGAGATTAACTAACATGTTTGTATGGGAATTATTGAATTAAAACTGTACTAAAGCTTACAAAATCGACTGTAACAAAATTTTACTACGGAAGACGAAAAATAAAATATATTTTTAAAAAAGTACAAAAAAATGTATTTTCTATAATTTAATTATTTATGTTCTTCATTAAAAATACTTTTCAATCCATTGTTATCCTCAGAATTATATTCTAGAGCATTTTACGCACTTCGGAAGGCATGCTGAGCCATTTTAAGCTCGTCTCTCAAGTACTGTCACAGATTGTGTTCGCTAAGGGTCGGGCCACACTTATCGACGGCGATCGACGATTTGCCTGTACAAAACGCGCGCGAAGTATGGAAATCCTTTCGCATCATTGGCCGCGTCCGATGCGAAAGGATTTCCATACCAAACCGTCGATCGCCGTCGATAAGTGTGGCCCGACCCTAAATCATGTCAAAAGTAGTTTAGGCTCAGTTGACAACTCTAACAACGGGATTACCTACAAGTAGGCAGTTTATTATAAAATAAAATGGTTAATCTTTCGAATGAGAGACAGCCCTACATCTACGAACACCACAATACATCGGGAAGTTCTTTTCATTTAGGTAATTACTTCAAAAAGTTTATTTGCAAACTCCTGCGGTGACAGAAAGGGACAGACTTGCCTTCCGTTCAACTTGGTAAAAGTACTAAGGTACTAGGTTTACTTAAGTTGTAGCTTACTTTGACTAAGAAAGAAGCAACTTTTGTATAATTTCTATTAGTGATCCGGGTGACCAGGTCAATGACCGACCCTGGTCCCTCAAAAACCTTGGTGTCAGTGATATTGAGCCACCATAAGACGCCCGCCCCGCTACATTCGGTATACCATTTTGGTAAAAATAGCGATTTGGTCCGTTCAAAATCCTTACTAATATTATAAACGCGAAAGTTTGTATGTATGGATGTTTGTTACTTTTTCACGAAAAAATTACTGAACAGATTGGGATGAAATTTGGAATAGAGATAGTTTGTACCCTGGATTATCACATAGAATACTTTTTACGGGAAAAAGTCTTATTCCCACGGGAAAATCTTACACAACGCGGCCGTTTATTGAAGTTCCTAGGCTCCGAGGGGGGTGGTTCCTAGTTTTGATTATAGAACCTCTAACCTGGTTCATGTAACGATTGTTTCCGTTGAGTATAGCTAGAATGCACTGCTTAACGTGCCTTTTGAAACACGGAATTATTTTACTTTGTGAACAAGAAGACATTTTTTGGAAGTTCATTAACATACCTATGTGCGTTCTTCTGTAAAGAAGAAACTTCTTAGGCTTAACTAGTGGCTCTGTGAGCTGTAGACCTCGCGAGTATTTTTTTTTTATATGGCTGATTTATATTTTTTTTACGTTTTTAACCCTCATAACTCCGTAATATTTTTTTAATTCCAAAAACTGACTCGTCAAAAAAATTATAATAATTTATCGAACCTGCTCACAAAATTTTACGAGAATCGGTTGAGAAACGCGACATGTACATGAAAACCAACAGATCGACAGATGGACAAGACATACAAAAGCAATTTTGGCCAAGCTGAAACGGAGACGCAGATGTCGCAACAGTGAGGAAGCCAGGATATACAACGTGTTACAAATAATACCAAAAAAAAGAATATTCTTCATCACAGGTATTTAATCAAAATTTTCCCATCTCTAGTGTCATTTGACATCTAAAATATAGACTATCAATTCTCAGAACGGACAAGTATTTGTACATCATTCGTGCCTATAATTTTAAAAGAGATGAATCAATTTATGTTAGAAAACATTTTCTTTTTTGGCCTTAATTATCTTGTTTACGTATTTACAAACATAAATATTATTTTGAAATATTTAGTTCATCATTTCATTAATTTATTATTTCATAATCATTATTTAACAATGTTTTTTTTTATTTAATTGTGGTTTTTTCATTTTGAAATTAATTGTTCTAATGTGAATGTTATGGTACAAGTAGTACGTAAACATTTTTAACCATAGCGGTAAAAATAGGCACATTGACCTAAAATTACATATCTGGTCCGAATATTCTTTGAAATAGCTGATCACTAGAGATGGGAAAACTGTAATTAAATGCCTTTGATAAAAATATTCTTTTTTTTGGTATTTTTTGTAACACGTGTAGAATAAATGATGATTACGATAAAAATACTAATAACTTACGAAGATGAACAAAGAAGCCTTATAGAATTCGGTGAAAACATCCACATACCTGAAACAACAAACAGTTTAATTAGTTATAGTTGTAACACTGCAGCTTTGTATATTTTTTCAAGTTTTCGAGTGAAAATACTTTGAAACAAAGTGTGTATATATTATTGGCAAGACTTTAAGCGCCTGCGCGTGCAAAGAGTTGTACTTTGTTTGTCCCATAATTTCAGCGCCGGTCCTTACTTTTCATGAAGGTGCAAACTTGCCAGGGACGTACTCAGGATTACGAGGCCCACACTTATTTTAAATAAAAAAATGCATACTTGCAAACATAGTCTACCGGAAATCAGAAATTTTTATTTGCTAGAATACAGTTAGAAGAGTGCTTATAAACCAAAAATATTAGTACATTATATTCAACCTGCCAGATATGCAAATTTAGGTAAATAATTCTATAACATATAATAATATAATTTCCATTAATTTAATAATTATTAATTAAAAATAATAATAATAAAAATGGACATAACACATAACAAGAAAATCCATAAATTTTAAAATTGCATTCTAGTTACATGCGAAAGCTCTACATTTTTTTATATTTATAATAATTTCGCATAGGTTTCAATGGTGAAAATTTTTGTCAAAAGATAATAAATACAGCTATTCGAATTAAAATAATGCGTCAGACTACGGTTAATGCTAGGATAATAAAAAAAAACTCAGCCAACATTGAATATCATAAAAAAACATGAAAAATAGAACAATCAACGTCGAAGTCGATCAAGGGCGCATGCATCATCATCATCATTATCATAAAAATGATTAACTTTTCGTTATCTGACTTACCGTCAGATTTTTTTACATATATAATACGAAACTAACAGGCAATAATAGAATAGAATATATCAAGTGATAAGAATACGCGCGAACTCGCAGGTTTTGTTAAAGCGAGACGTTTGATCGCGAATATTTCGCCCCTCACCGCGAGAGCGCCTTTAAAACCCCCTCGCTCCGAGGCCCCAACTAACTAAATACGTCCCTGTCCTTTCACCTGGTTCTGCATGCTCTTTCATTAGAGAATGAACGCGCCTGTATTGTTTATTTCGCTTTTCAGCGATGCTTTGACACCTCTCCTGTTACAACCTATACATTCGGTGCAACGGTGACGTAACGAACGAGAAAAAATTGCACTTGCACTGCACATGCACGAGCCGTTTGATTCGAGGTAGTGCTCATTTTTTAAAGGTTTGTTGTTTGCTGTTGTATTGACTGACTTATGTTTGTGATGCGGGCGAACGGAGAGGTAGATAGAAACCAGTTTCGATTCAGTTTTAACAACTGCACTTGGTTGCATTCAATCAGCAAATTCTCAGAATAAGAAAACATTTATTTACGGCATATATAGTTACAAACATAAATAATAATAAAACATAACATAAAACATATGCAAATCAGATGCCATCACAGCAGTTAGTCAAGGAGTGTTCACACTAGCCAGCGCGTCAACGAGCCAACTGATGCGAACACTCCCAGAACACACTTAAGTAAAAGCTAAAATTCATTATATCGTTTATGGATTACTAGCAGTCCGCCTGCGGCTACGCTCGCGTTGTGTTAGATTTTTCCCGTAAAATATCCTGTGTTAATCCAGAGCGAGGGGAGGCCTTTGCCCAGCAGTGGGACACACAAGAGGATACTTTAAAAAGAAAAATCCAGGCTATAAACTCAATGTATGCCTTTCATCCAAATCAGTTCCGTCATTTTTGCTTTATCGAGTAACAAACGTCCAAACATCTAAACGTAGTAAAAACTTTCACATTTATAATATTAGTAAGATTCTTATCGCCACGTCCGTCGCAGAACCGACGAGCGTTGGAGCAGACGGGTTCTCGAATGGAGACCGCGACTCGGGAAACGTAGTGTGGGGCCAGGTGGACTGATGACCTGAGGAAGGTCGCTGGTAGTGGCTGGATGAGGAAAGCGGGTCATCGTGCGGTTTGGCGTGCCCTTGGGGAGGCCTACGTCAAGCAGTGGACTGCAATAGGCTGATTGATTGATTGAAGATTCTTATTAACATCACAAAATACCTGGAAGTGGACTAGGGCGGACCAATCACGATCCGAACAATATAAACTGGGTGGGCGCACTTTGCTTACTTTTAGACATGGACTATGGGGGATTTTCTGACAGACAATTAAAAAAAAATAGTTCATAAATCTGCGATATAAGGCGTCGACGATTCGAAGAAATCCGGCGAGTCATCCAAGGCCATAAAAGGATTTTAAAAAAAGAATCCACGAAGTACACCTGGCGCCATCTATCGTCTTAATTAGAACTATTATTTTTCAAGAGCTGTCAGAAAATCCCCCATTATAGATTCCGCGTTTCTGGCCCTGATTATCGAGAAGATTCAGCATGCAGGTTCAATGTCTATCTAAGGTTGAAGACGGCTTATGAACTACTTATTTTGTGATATAAGTTGATTATTTGCGAGTACTAAATGTTGTTTTAGGCATCAATCAATCAATCAATCAGCCTATTGCAGTCCACTGCTGGACGTAGGGCTCTCCAAGGGCACGCCAAAGCGCACGATCACCCGCTTTCCTCATCCAGCCACCACCAGCGACCTTCCTCAGGTCATCAGTCCACCTGGCAAGGGGCGTCCCACACTACAGGCATATTTGTAGCAAACCCATCGGGAGAGACTTTTATTCAGCAGTTTTATTTAAATAAACCAGACATAAAATTGCTCTCTTAAACGCGCTTTTCACGCAACCGCCACAAAAAAGCAACAAACTTTTATTTCCTCATCCCGTGAAAAGGAATCCATTCCGTTCCGCCCCAACTGCTTTAACCCTTTCACTGCCTTTCAGTACAAAAAGCGAAAACTATTGATCTGAAAACAGCAATTTAAAACATTTTGAGAACCCAAGTGGACCTCCAGTCCTCAATAAAGTCGCGATAAAAGGACCCGCAGAATTATCTCCACCAATACAATTTCTTCGTCAATAGAAGTGGTGAACGATGGAAAGGGGCATGAACTATGTAACAAGGGAAGACGCTTCATTGTGCTTTAAGAGTGAGATGTTAATAGCTTTAAAACGATGCGTGATAATCGTTTCTTTTAAAAAGCCCGTTTAGTTCCACCCTACTTCACGGAAAAGGTCTCCCATTCCGCTTGTTGCTTGCTTATTGAACGAAACCTGTCATCGTTTTCTATCAAAAGTATTCAGAATGTCGCGCTATCACGTCTTGGCTGTCGAGAACTCCAATCAGTGGTGACTCACTGATCACTCAGCGAGCCCAGTTTGTTGGTTTTTCGCATCAGTAATTTAGATATTAATGAAATAAAGCTGGTGCTGAACCACAGTTTTATTAATAACGCCGCAAAATTAGATGAGCACGAAATTTCTCACGAAGTCTCTTCTTTGTATAGTCTATGGTCAGAAAGAAAGACGGGTTCGTAGTCAGTGGTTTTTGTGAAAAAGCGAGTGTTCGGTGTCGGGTGGACACGGTTCAGTGCGCGTCGTGTATAGACTTCGATGTGACATACTGTAAGAGACGATAATTGGTCAAAGCTACCTAAAAGAGGGAGGGAGAGCGTCGATGGCCTAATGGTTAGGGCCGCTGCCTCCCGTCCGGGAGACGCGGGTTCGAGCCCAACCACGTACCAATGTGTTTTCGAATTTCGAATTCATGTGTACGAGTACGTTGATTCGACGCTCTTACGGTGAAGGAATACATCGTGATGAAACCTGCACACTCCTGCGAAGAAATTCAAAGGTTGTGTGTGAAGTCGACCAACCCGCACTGGGCCAGCGTGGTCGACTAAGGCCTAATCGCCCTAATTTAGGGTAGGCTCGAGCCCCGTGGGGACGTATGAGTTGTCGATGAACTTCTTGTTCATTGTGTGGGTTGTTGTAACTAAAAAACAAAAACTCGAAAAAAAAAAAAAAACACTTCAATCTCCACCACGTACGTAAAACGTCGGTGGAGTAATAGTTAGGCCCGTAGCCTTTCATCCAATTTTGAATTTATAAGTACATAGAATACGTCCTACTAATATTATAAATGCGAAACTTTGGATGTTTGTTGTCGAATCACGTTTGAATCACTGGACAGATCGGGATGAAATTTGGCACACATATAGGTTAAGTCCTGGAATAGGTCATAGGCTCCTTTTTACCGCGGGAAAACACATAATTCCTACGGGAAAACTCATTAAACGCGGGTGAAACCGCGGCCGGAAGGCTAGTTAATTAATATAGAGAAACGAAATCTCAACGCAACGAACGGATCTAAATACTGATGTCCCTTTTAAAGGCGAGAATCACAAACAAGACTTAAGACTTAAGACTATGGATCATAATTGTAAAATTGTCAAATCAGCTAAAAATCATTCAAGCCACCAGTGTGTCCCCAAAAAGGGTTTAAGATACCCTTTTTTGTGAAATTAGATTGCACCCTTTCCTATACGAACCCTTTGGGCTCCTGTGAGTGTCCATTTATCCCCACTATCCCCTACAGTGAAGAGCCTATTGTTATAGTAATTAAGTTTGCCGTTTCTATACAATAGCCCTGGTCCGCGATATTAATATTTTAGTAAATAATTTTTCGAAGATTGATACGTCATCGACATTTTCAACGTTGAAGAAGAAGATTTTTTTATTATATTGAACATTATCTTACTCTCATTACTGCCTTGGATGTAAACGTTTATTATGTAAGGGGATACCCTATGTCGGGGATGACATGGAGATAAACACAAATATAATACCAATTGTTATTTCAAAACGGAAACGCATTATTTTGGGATTTGTTGTAAATAACAATGAATAGAGATTACGTTTCTTGCAATAATAAATTAACATCGTAAATCCGGTGTATTTCTCAAACGAAAAACATGGAATCCGGATGATGGCTATATTCTACCGTTCGTCATTCCATCTACCTTTTTGATTTAAAAAAAAACGAATAACTAAAATTTTTAGTTTGACCGTCGTTGTCAGAATCGCGATCAAAGTGGCCCTTTGGGACTGATTCTGATGATTTCCGAGGGGTCATTTCAATGTCACTGTCAGGGGCCAGTGACAGATTGTTAAAATGAGATTTAGATCAAGGAATAACTATTTAAAGTGTTTTAATTAGAATACGTCATAATATGTAATAATAATTTCTATATATTCTAAAAAAAAAAAAAAAAAACATTTTATGTAAAAAAAAAAAAAACAATTTAGTTTGGGAAGATAAAAAGTTCATTGTAGAACATTTCTTCAGTGTTTTATTTATGTCATAATTTTAGGTAAAAGACGTCCACTGCTGGACAAAGGCCTCCCCCAAGGATCTCCACAACGACCGGTCCTGCGCTGCCCGCATCCAGCGGCTTCCCGCGACCTTCACCAGATCGTCGGTCTGCTTATGGGGTTTCTGCCCACAATGGGTCTTCTGTCTAAATGAAAATTCCATAAAAACCAAAATATAGCCAGTTTACTATAACAAGAAAGGTTCTGCTTGCGACAATTCAATCTATTGTGGTTGTGGTAAGCCTAGCTGACCCAAATAATTTTCTGACGCTAAAATAGTTAGAAGGAATATTGCTTAAAATTGGCTATATAGTTTATATTGAGTGAGTAGGGACCTAACAGCCTCCGTGGCCGAGTGGTCGAGGCCCATTACGGAGGTTCCGGGTTCGATTCCCGGTGAAGACACTGTCAAGCAAAAACCTCTGTGAGATTTTCTCCAGTTTGGTTAGGATATTGAAGGCTGAATCACCTGATTGTCCGAAAGAAAGATGATTCTGTGCTTCGGAAGGCACGTTACGCCGTCCCGGCTTCTATCTAGTCGTTACATTACATGAGCCACGTGGCCTTTGGCGGCTCTATAACACTGACACCAGGGTTTGAGAGGTCGGTTGTCCACCTTATAACCAACACGATGATGATGATGATGATGAGGGACCTATAGGTAGGTCATCGACCCAATGATCTGTCATTCATAAAAAAAAGCAACATTAATCCTACCTACTCCCGTCCAGGAGAAGCCCGTTCAAACGCCACCATGTACCAAACAAAGCATTATATAGGTAGAATTTTAATAATAATAAGACATTTTGAAATAAAATTCCGTTTATCCGAAACTTTTATGGTGAAAATAAACATCACGAGGAAACCTGCACACGCCTGCGAAGTATTTCAAAGGCGAGTAAGAATCTGGCCGTGTGGTGACGGCAGAGTAGAATACATTTGTCATCAACCCCTACTCTTCCCGTGGGTGTCGTAAGAGGCGACTTAGGGACTACACATTGAACAGGGAACGGTCAGCAGCGCTCTCTGATACTGTAACTGTAGACGACGGCCTCTTTATGTTTTGTTTATGGTTTATTGCACTTTTATTGATTGTCATTCTTGAAAAAACAGCTAAAATTTGGTGAGGCCGTCGTCTACAGTAACCTTTTAATCTGCGATCTCCAACCCGCCTGCCAAGCGTGGAGATTATGGCAAAACCCTCCACTTTAGTGGAGGAGGCTCATAGTCCAGCAGTGGAATGTAACGGGCCTGTGATTTGATTTGATTTGAGTAAGAATCAGTGCACGAAACAACGATCTCGAGGAAATGGTCTAACAAATCCCGCAGTACTTGGTCTGCGTTGTCGGCTACCGGCCTGACTGCCTAATTCAGGGTACTCTTCAGTCACGGAGGTCCCAAATTCGGTACCCAGTCGGGTAGAACTAAACTCCAGTCAAGCTGGGTCTGTTCAATTCTTTGTATAGGTTCGAGTGTTTCTTTTTTCGTAATTTCTACGTGATACATTTATAAACCAATTTACAGGAAATATATTTTCTCTTTTACACGCAAATATTACTTGCTCTCGAGGTAATAAATTCAAATGTCAACGCCCGAGATATTACGGTAAATACATTTGCCAGAAAAGCTGCTGTGCAGTATTAGGTCTATTTTTCATATAAATAGAATAGTATATCACAGGGGCACATGTTATTCAGTGAAAGATACCACATTATAATAATTAGAATTTCAGACTCCACATTCAAAATATTCATAAATTTCGTAGAATTAGTTTAGGTAAATATAACGAACACATCCGTGGCAGTCTCGGAGTCCGTGACGTAGCCGATAAGCTTCAGGAAAGTCGCCTCCGATGGTATGGCCATATGGCCGCAGACCGTCAGACTATGTAGGAAAAAGATGCCTCGACCTCACTGTCCAGGGCCCTAGATCACGTGGTAGGCCTAAAAAGCGCTGGCTGGACGTCGTGAAAGCGGATATGGAAGAGAACAATCTCACACCTAAGGATGCCGAAGACCGGGCAAAGTGGAGAAGGTTGAGTAGGAAAGCGGACCCCAGCACTAGGCCGGGAAAACGCTAGGACGAAAAAGAAGAGCTTAGGTAAATATATTGTAATAAGACGTTAGGGGTTTTTTACGAAGTAAATGATTGAGTAAAGTAAACCGTCAAAAATAATAAAATTGAGTTGGTTTCTTTATTTTCAAAGATTGGTCAATTTTGACGTCATAAAGTAAAAAATAGTTTATAATAACGTTAACATCCTACTTGTCTAAGTCCTTCTGGAAGGACTGTGGGCCAAAAGGGATTTATAACGTCATGCTCTGGAGCAGAACTACAAACTATATATTGTGAGGTTGATACGTAAATATTTTCGTAGTATGATTTGCAGTAGAGGATATAAATGCGAAAAATAAAAACAAGTGTATTTGAATGAATAATGCATTGATTTTTTGATGATTTTTGTTTTGTTTCGATTTTTTTTTTCGTTAACGGACGTAATCTGTAACAAAAATAAATCTAATAGATTTATCTAAATTTAAGTCAATAACCAATATTATAGACACTAAACTCACTATGGACACAGGGTAGACTAATTTCAGGCTTCATTAAAGGACTAAGCTAACATTTTGGTTCCGACTGACTGAGTATATTTGACGAGGTGGCTTTAGGTAGACCAATTTCAAACAGAATTAGCAATTAGATGAGTGACTACTATACTATCCTACACAGCGTTGCCAGACGTCCCGCCAAAATCGAGACGTCCCGATTTTTAAACCGCGCGGGACACGCTCAGTTCCGCTTTTCGGGGATAACTCGACCGTGCGTGTAGCGTGCTGAGAAAACTTTTCTGACTTTAATTTTTGTTGAAGAAGACTCAACTACCTAATTCAATCAATCAATCAATTAGCCTATTGCAGTCCACTGCTGGACTGCTACCTCCCCTCGGGCACGCCAAAGCGCACGATCACCCCCCGCTGTCCTCCTCCAGCCACCACCAGCGACCTTCCTCAGGTCATCAGTCCACCTGGCAGGGGGGCGTCCCTCACTACGTTTCTGTCACTACCTAATTATTATGGCAATTTTCTTGCTATCTATTGCCACGTAAACGTATTTTAAAAACATAAATATTTAAAAATTTCTGATTTTATAATATATACGTTTGTTTACTATGTCCCGCTTTCGACGAAAGAATCCCGCTTTTTTTTACTAAAAAAGTTCCAAATCCCGACTTGGTAAAAAAACATCTGGCAACGCTATTCCTACACTACCACGAATATTGAGCCTCATTGGCAGATCACTAATGAATTAGTTCATCAACGGCCCGTTACAGTCCACTGCTGGACTATGAGCCTCCTCCACTCAAGTGTTTGGTTTTGCCATAATCTCCACGCTTGGCAGGCGGGTTGGAGATCGCAGATTAAAAGGTTACTGTATCAGAGAGCGCTGCTGCCCGTTCCCTGTTCAGTGTGTAGTCCCTAAGTCACCTCTTACCAACCCCTAATGAATTAGTTACTCAACATACTTTTGCGCATCATCATCAACAGTACATACGTCCTCATTGAGGGTCTCGAGAGTACCCTGCAAGCGTGCGTCATTCAATACATGTGTCTAGTCTAGTCCCACTCAGTGTGAAATTACCAAAAAGATTAGTACAAAAGTTATATTTCCTAAAAACAATGAATGAATTCTGGAGTAATCCAAATCCAAAATGGCGGCGCGACCAGTCCAGACTTTCTCGGAAACAGGATCGAGATACAAGATCTAGGTATTGAATGTTAGCATCCTAACAATAGTTCTAGTCTTGTAACGAGAAGACACGTATCTAATAGCCAATAGCCCAGTCCGTAACTTTTCCTCCCTGGGGAGAATAAGGCGATGCTCAATTTTGTATGATATACACTATACAATGTTGTTAAGCGGGTTGTAATGTAAGTTTGTAGGAATTTAAGTTAAATTGTAAGTGACTAGATACCTTAAACTATATACTTCTTCAACTTGAAGTTCTTGTTGGCATTTGTTTTTAGGCAATATGCCATGAATTTGCAATGAATCATTATCTCCTTGTCTCTCCTATTCAGTCAGTTCGTAACCCATTTGATAATGAATAATTTATTATCAACAGTTATCTCCCTGTAAAATGAAAAACGATATCTTACATTAATTAAAACCGTATATTTTTTAAATTATTTATTGCTAACCGAACTTTATTGATATTGCTACGTCACTAGTGGTTGTGTCCATAGAGCGCATGCGCACAACACTAGTGGGGGGGACTTTGACAGATAGACTCAGCGTGTTTTCGCGCCAATTTGGTAGCTCTTGTAAAAATATAATAATTACGTGTGTTAAGATGGTTTCTAATTCTTTACTATCTAATATCTCACTAATATTATAAATGCGAAAGTTTGGATGTTGGTTGCCGAATCACGCTTGAACCACTGGACGGATCGGGATGAAACTTGGCACACATTGAGGTTAGGCCCTGGAATAGGACATAGGCTACTTATTACCGCGGGTAAACATTTCATTCCTACGGGAAAACTCATTAAACGCGGGTGAAACCGTGGGCGGAAAGCTAGTTATATATAAAACGGTAAGAGATGAGATTGATTGATGGAACTAAGACTACCGAATAATCATAATGTGGTGCTATTTCAATGGTTGTTAACTATGTATGTTAGAAAATTTTAAATACCTTAGATTTAAAATTTATAAATACCTTAGATTTAAAATTTTCTTGTTTTTTTAGTAAATTACTGTTTTTTTGAGCATCCCCCGTAAGAAATCCGTCTCGCGTTCGGCCCAGGCGCAGATGTGTGTCGTACAACTTGCGCCGAGTTCGAACCAGTACAGCTCCGAAGAAAACTTTTACAGTATCGCTTCGGCGGCTTAGGATTTATTTATGCTTGTTATGGCGCAAGTTCGCAGTTTTTGTTGTTGCCCGATTGATTGAGCGTTGGTACAGTCGATAGCGCGTCAAGTTGAACAGTTTGATCGTTGGCACCATGAAGAAGATGTCTGGTGTAATCCAGTTCTTCGGTGGTGATATCCTGCCCGCCCACTGCTGGACAAAAGCCTCCCAAGGATCTTCTCAACTACGCTGCCTACATTCAGCGGCTTCCCGCGACTTTCATCAGATCGTGGGTCCACCTTGTGCCTTCCGGTGCATGGTCGCCATTCGAGGACTTTTCTGCCGAAGCTCCCGTCAGTCCGTGCAATATGCTCCGCCACTTTTCAATTGCAATTCTTCGGGCTATGTGAGCTATTATCATTGGTGATATAGTGGTATCCTTGCAAGCGGTAACTTACCTCATACCCGTCTTTGCAGCAAATTTCATCGAAATCGGTTTAGTAGACTAGCCATGAAAGCCGAACGGACAGACTTTTCAAAAATCAAAAATCAACGGCCCGTTACAGTCCACTGCTGGACTATGAGCCTCCTCCACTTAAGTGGAGGGTTTTGCCATAATCTCCACGCTTGGCAGGCGGGTTGGAGATCGCAGATTAAAAGGTTACTGTATCAGAGAGCGCTGCTGCCCGTTCCCTGTTCAATGTGTAGTCCCTAAGTCGCCTCTTACGACACCCACGGGAAGAGTAGGGGTGGTGACAAATGTATTTTACTCTGCTGTCACCACACAGCTTACAGACTTTTACTACCTTGATATTAAGGATAAGCGTCGTTCCATCAATTTTGTTAGTTATTTATAGCACGAAACAACGATAATTTATCCTTAAAATGTCTCTCATACTCCCACAAGCCTGTCACAACAACCTCGCTAATCCAGACGTACTCACTAGTTATAACTCCTTAATGTGCTTTAAACTAATTTGTCAACCCTAACCAGTGTGTCATGAAGTTAGCAGTTAGCGCTAACTCTCTCTAGTCAAAATGAGCATAATGTTGACAAAATTTTGTCGACACAAGTTGAAATGTTCAACGAAATCTGTGCTGTTTTGATTGTTTGGTTTTTTAAGCTGCAGAGGAAATAACGGTTTTCAAAATATTGTGTATTATCAGCATGAATTATATGATATGACCCACTTTTCTACCCTATCTGTTTGTGTGCAATAAAGTATATTTCATTCATTCATTTACCAATCTATGGTCTGCGCCTGCGCCCAAGACACCTTCGAAGCGAAAGCACGTTCGTTCATGGAATCCAATCTAGAAAGCAGCATGGATTGGAAGGGAGATACAAAAGATATATATATAAATAGGTGAGACTTGTTAAATGTTATTTGATTGTGGTTTCATGATGAATATTGGGTATGACGATGGAGAAGACGTAATAAAAAAATACGTTAAAGCCAATTTTCCAATAAGAAATATTTTACTTAATTTTTAAAACGATAATGTAATGATGATGAAATATATTCCTGCAGTAAAAAGTGCCCTTCAGGGCTTCAGTAATACATAATATAGATAGATAAATATATAACTCTTTTATTTGCCAACAAACAGTACACATAAAAAATTACATACAAAAAGGTACACATACTTAAAGCTAAGCTACCACAACGCGATGCAATTTCTGGTAGTGGTGGGGTTGTGTACAATAAATAAGATATAATTTATGGGGAAAACAATGTTTTATTTAAAATGAATATTAATATATTAGATCATGTTATCGAAGGGCTGCTCAAATTAGGCTGAGTCAAAAAGCCTTTCAAAACGGATATGTTTCGAAAACGTTTGAAAATACAATTCTAGAACAAGATAAAGCTGCCAGTGTGCATTTATCACATACCAGCGTTTTCAAATAACAGAGTAAGGAGTATAGGTATTGCTATACCTAACATTATAATTTATGGGGAAACAATGTTTTATTTAAAATGAATATTAATATATTAGATCATGTTATCGAAGGGCTGCTCAAATTAGGCTGAGTCAAAAAGCCTTTCAAAACGGATATGTTTCGAAAACGTTTGAAAATACAATTCTAGAACAAGATAAAGCTGCCAGTGTGCATTTATCACATACCAGCGTTTTCAAATAACAGAGTAAGGAGTATAGGTATTGCTATACCTAACATTATAATTTATGGGGAAACAATGTTTTATTTAAAATGAATATTAATATATTAGATCATGTTATCGAAGGGCTGCTCAAATTAGGCTGAGTCAAAAAGCCTTTCAAAACGGATATGTTTCGAAAACGTTTGAAAATACAATTCTAAAAGAAGAAGAATTCTAGAACAAGATAAAACTGCCAGTGTGCATTTATCACATACCAGCGTTTTCAAATAACAGAGTAAGGAGTATAGGTATTGCTATACCTAACACAATTGTATGTATACTGTGCTGGCAAAAAAGTTCTGACTCAGAAATATGTCGCAGCCAGGTTACGACGCTGACCATTCTGCCAGAACCCAGGGTACAGTCGGCGCGTGCTATGATGTAAGAATGATTTAGACAAGTATGCAACTAACTAATATACATTTTCTTTAAATATTCAAATTATTAACTTAAACTTTATTAAAAGTGAGACAAGACGTTGTGCAAAGTTATGTCCATTACGAAGGTGTCAAAAACTTCATAACTGAGGGTATATTAAATAAGTTTTTACAAGCTTTCATTTATATTTAACATGCTGTAAGTTGCTACGAGTTTGTGTCAAATCTTATCTATATAGTTAATTTAGAACTATTTTCACTCAAAAAGTTTAAAGTAATTTAATTTTAGTTAATTTAATTTTGACTTGGTGAAAGAAAATCTTGTTACACATCAAAATTCAACACGAATCGAATATAATACGACATATTGTTCAGGGTATTTTTACGCTAGGAAAATGGTTAAAGCCGCCTGGAAGAGATTGCTTCCTAAGCAGTAAGGTCGACGATTTGCTTGTTCTAAAGCCGCGTTTCCATTATGCAAGTAGCCTGCATGCAAGTTGCAAGTTGCATGCAGCTTGAGTAATGGAAGCGTAAACTTGCATGCAGGCTGCAAATTGCATGCAAGCTGCAAATTGCATGCAGGTAGTTTTGAACTTGTAAACATAATGCGCAACTGACGCTTGTCTGCGCAAGTGATATGCAACTTGCATGCGAGGTTCAAAGTAAAGTTTACAATACAAGTAACTTGTACGCAAGTGTGACGTCATACTTGCATGCAAGAACTTGCACAATGGAAACGCGCCTTAAGTTTAATTTAAAGCAAAGTTGGACGTTATTGTGTTAGGAAACTATACACGCATAGACTTACTTTTTTTTTTCAAACTCTTGTAGTGAACGTACCAACCAGGGGGTCGACCGCGCCATTTTACAACGTCTCAACCGTTTCAGCGGTAACGAGTCAGTTTCGATTTAGTTTTGGTTTGGTTAATGTGAAAATTCGTATTGCGCTATTTGTTCAGATAGTATTATTAGATAGTTTCAACGTCAAAAAAGATTTTATGTTAATAGTGTATTGACATTGTAATTTGGTGTAGTGTTTTAATAATTTAGAATGGCGCAATAATTAACATATTTTTTTTAACAATACCTATCGTACTGCATGCGATAAGGTTTAATGTGTTATTATTAATTTTGTTGCACCCTAGCAGGGTTCATGTACGTCACTTATCCACATACGAATATCTTTTGTAAATTTACCAAGTACATGATTGCAATAAATGAATTATGAATTATGAAAAACTATTTGTTAAATCTAAGTTCTAAAAAAAGCGATGTTTATCTTTTTTTTTCGAACGCTGCCGCCGTATCTTTGGCGGAGTACTGGTTTTCTATCATCTAGTCTAGTCTAGACACGAAAGTCGAAAATTATCGTAACTAAATTTGAACATATTTAGCAATTTCATCCAGACACCGTTCCCATTAGACGGCAAACAAGATTATCCTAGCGTATGCACTTCAAGTCTAGAATAAATTAGGTTTTGATATGAGCCCCATTGTTAGGGCTTCGGTTCAGAAACTAATAGTGATGGGATACTACCACTTTTACGAATAAGAATTATTTATTTTGTCTAGAATGTACGAATAATAACAGATTGCAAATGAAAACAGTAGAAATCTTTTGTAAAAAATATACTATACCTGGAAATAATTCTAAAAAAACGTAAACATTTGTAAATTATTTCATTTGCAGCAAACAGCTGTCAGCTAGTTTCAAAGAGTAAGTAACTCGTTATTGCATATCACATAAGGGACATACACAGAGATGAAACCGGTACACTCCTGCGAAGAAATTCAAAGGTTGTGTGTGAAGTCGACCAACCCGCACTGGGCCAGCGTGGTCGACCTAATCGCCCTAATTCAGAGTAGCCCCGAGCCCCTCGGTGGGGACGTGTAAGAGCTGTTGATGACAATTCATACTAGGACAGTTACAGCACTAGAGCCTACCCTGTTCGGATTAGTTCTGAATTTCATACGAGAGTTGTTTTGTTCGAAATTGAGTGCGAAAACACCGCGTGCGGTTTCATATACAGTCGGGAGATTAACTTAGTCAATTTGTTATGATACGATTTACGATAAACGCAGAAACATGTGTTTTATGCTTGCTTGCTAATATTAAGCAACGTGTTAACTACATCACGCTAAACCTTTCAAGTTTCAACCTGATCAATTGACCGAGTCAATAATCTCAAAATCTTTTTATTTAATTTTATATAAATAAAAGTGTTTCATGGGCTCGAGCAAAGCGTCTCCGTTACAGCTTGGCCAAAATTGCTTTTGTATGTCCATCTGTCTGTCTGTTCGTTCCGCGTTTCGACCTCAACTAATTCTCGTGAAATTTTGTGTGCAGTTTCTATAAAAATTTTTGTCGAGCCGAGTGAGAGTGTGTGTGAAATCGACCAACCCGCACTGGGCCAGCGTGGTCGACTAAGGCCTAATCACCCTAAATTCAGGGTAAGCTTGAGCCCCTCGGTGGGGAGTGGACGTATATGAGCTGTTGATGTGTAGGGATGTACTTCAAGATTCAGATGGCGAAACTCACACCATTTAATAGCATTATACAACAGGGAACGTAAGTTTACAACAACATGACATAAGTATGACGAAGCACTACAGAGAAACCGACAGACTAAACAAATCCGCTTGTTGTACACGTGTTTGTGCGAGCGACTGTACTTCGGTCAAGTGGGTCATAACTGATTTCTTAAAACTGTTTTTGTAAGAAGTTGTTTATGTAGGTAGGTGTACAGGGTTATTTTTTATTCAGTGCACAAACTTTAATATTGGCCTCGATTCGGGATGTCACGCTCTCATCCTTTATTTAAGTTAGTCCGTCCTTTTTACCTTTTAAAGATTGAAAAGGGACAGGAGATGGCCATCCTAATATTAGAGCTGTCAAACATCGAATTTGAACCTTATGGCCGTATCGATTGCACAATTTTAGAGAGCACTTAAAACATGCGACTTAAAAATCTCTTAAACTGACAGCTATGCCTTTATTTTAGGTTAGCATTCGTTCAAATTAATATCATTCGTTCATCACCTCTCTTTCATTGGTCATAAAAACGAAAAGGATAGCTGGATTTTAAAATTAGATTTAAAGCATGACATCCCGAATCGAGGCCGTTCAGACTATGAAACCAAACAACTTTCCCGAAAAAAATACGTCCGGAACTGAAAAAAGAATTCGATCTCCCATACCAACTGCCGCAGCCAACTCAGCAATTAGTATGGGAGGTAGAAAATTTTCTTTCATCCGGACCCATGTTTCTTGGGGAAAGTTGTTCAGTTTCATGGTCTGCTGTATTGTGCACTGAATAAAAACAACCCCGTATAGGTACAGTCGCGGTGCTCTACAGGGTCTTAAAATAAATTTAATTCAAAGCAAATAATTTAAAACTTCACTGAATAACTAAAATGTGTTGGATGAAGATTAAGTATTGTCATTAGTTTTTAAATCAATTCTTGAGAAAACTCGATTGTCCTATTCCCCATCTTAGTAAATATTTCCATTACAAAAATGGATTGTTTTTATTAACAATTGATTACTCTTACCGCAGAAAAATTGCCCGCTTAAATCTATAAAAAAAAACTTAGTCACATAAACATTCATTACCTATATGATTTCATGCAATCACCACTTTCCTTTTACTGCCAACATTCAGAGGAACATGGAAATATTCAAACGTCAACATAAATTTCCTATTATCGTGCCTAGGGTTGCCAAATTGACCAATTGTAATCGACTTCTCAACCCTTTGTGACGCCCCTCTGCCAGGTGGACTGATGACCTGAGGAAGGTCGCTGGTGGTGGCTGGGTGAGGTAAGCGGGTGATCGTGCGCTTTGGCGTTCCCAAGGGGAGGCAGCAGTCCAGCAATGGACTGCAATAGGCAATAGGATTGATTGATTGACTCAACCCTTTCAACTCGGCCTTTAGTTTGAGGGATATCATAATGGATAAATAAAATAATTTATATATTATAGAAGAGGATTTCGCTTCATTTGGGACATAAAAACCACACCTGCCCAAGAACAGGCTGTTTTAAACCACCTAATTTGTGGCCTCATAGTCCTCAGATTGTATAAGAAACACTATTGTATCTAATATGTATATACTTTTGAGGTAAGAAAATAATTTATAAACACGCCCGATTAGTTATTTATTTTTTAAAATAACTAAGGCCTTATAAATAGATCCATCGAGAACTGCTTTCTGCAATTTACTCACCACTTTTCATCATTTACGTACCCACCGAGGGGCTCGAGCCTACCCTTAATTAGAGCGATTAGGCCTTAGTCGACCAAGCTGGCTCAGTGCGGGTTGGTCGACTTCACACACACCTTTGAATTTCTTTGCAGGCGTGTGCAGGTTTCATCACGATGTTTTCCTTCACCGTAAGAACGTCGAACATATGTTATATATGAATTCGAAAACACATTGGTACGTGGTGGGGATCGAACCCGCGTCTACCGGATGGGAGGCAGCGGCCCTAGCCACTAGACCACCGACGCTGTCACCACCTTTATCATAAGTTAAATAAATATAATTTATTGCTAGGCAACCCTAACACAAAAACATAATAAACTGGAGGTGTGAAACACGGAAGTCGGCTAATCGAACACCGGCTGCATTCGAACAATCGGTTATTAAAATCGTTAGCGTTAATAAGAAATCGATGCGAATCGTAATCGATACAATCGAAATGGAATCGAGTTTGCAGTTCTTAATAACATTAATAACTGGCTGGTGGTTTATTGCGATCAAACGTGTGGAAACGGTGTATATGTATTGATTTGTTATTTTTTGGAAAATTTGATTTTGTTAGGGTCGATGTTACGTATCAAAATCTATATTAGAATCTATTAAGGTATCTTATGCAGTTGATTAATAAAAATTGGAGCTGTCATGCTATGAAATTACTTACTGAAAAAAGATATTTTAAAGATTTAGTATTGAATGGTGAAACTTTCCCCTTTACATAGTAAACACTGCACATTTGTAGTAATTGGCGTAAAACTAACGTTCGAACTAAACCTTACCTTGTAAAAGATACCGTAAAAACCTCAAGATTTATTTCAAGGACATTGTCAATCCTTTAACGTTTTTTTATATTCTATGTTTAAAAACAAAATCCCGAATTATTCAGATACGAAGTTTTACCATAAGACCTGAAACAATAACAATCGAAAGTAATAAATGTTTCGCGTTAATAGTACCTACATCTCCATCGGGGAGCAATTTACGTCTTGCGATTGGCAACACTGACGATCGGCGTTGGCAACACTAATCCCACTCTGCAGTTTGGTTATTATTACTGAGTTACCCTGTAGCAAGTCGTCGCATTCTTATCTCATCCCAGTTTTAGGTAAGTATAAAAGCTATACATTTATTTATGATTTGTTTTATCTTAATAATGATGGATGCTGCGCAAAAAAGCTCAATCAAATAAACACACGCATTTATAATATTTTTACGTCACTAATTTAGGTTACTCACTCACTGTGTAAAAAGGTTCCATGAAACGACAGAATTCCTATTCATTCATGATTTTATCTTAAAAAGCTTTCAAACTTAATGGCAGCTGAGTGCTCAGCTTCGCAAAATCCAGAGTAAGATCTGTACTAATATTAAAACGAGAGATTTTTTCCCAAACTGACCTACTGCTATTTATTTATTATGCCAAAGTGGTAAAAGAGCACTGCACGGTTAGTAAAAGAAAAAGAGATGTTCATACTGGCTGGCTCGTCAACACAGAATCCTAATTACTAAACCTAGAAAATAAATAAAAAATACGAGTAAGTACGATGTAATTTAACATTTTTTTCAAAGACGAGGGGTATTGTGACTTTTACGTCATAAAGTAAATATGCATTATAATTTATGTTCGATTTTTAATAAAACTATTATCTACTTTCAAATTATTTTGAGGTTGATACTGAAATATAGGTATATTCTAAAACAAAATAATGAGCATAAGATAAATATCTAGGTATACACGAATGGAATAGATCGTGTGTTCGTGGGTAATTCTGGAATCTTAAAAAAGACATCACTAAATACCGTTAAAAGCTATCTACCCGAGCGAAACCGAGGCGGCTTAGTAGCATAAAAAAACACGAGTCCTTGTGCCCGTTTTTTTTGGGTATTTATAAAACAGTTAGGTAACGAAGAGCAATCCCCGGTACCGGCCATCTGTCCGCCCTTGCTGTAGGGCTGCCCCCGGATTAATCGCCGACATGCGTCCACGTCGGGGTCAGCCCTATTACGTGTTTTAGGTCAAATCGCTTTCGAGGTCGAGGATTTTTACGCAAGATGGCCCGTATCGAATATGGATTAAATTTAGTGAAATATGCAGCTGTTTAGTTGATTCAGTAAGTTTAGAGCTTTTAGAAGTCTTTGACATTAATACTGATATTAAAATCAGTGTAACATTCAGAAGTAGTAGTCATTCAAAGTACGCGAAGATTATTATCTCATTCAGTATAAATTTTAAACTCAAACCTTATGTATAAAATAGTTGCACTGTGCAATAAGGTCTGACAGTTCAATATAGAGTCGACTCAAGCATCTCATTGGATCGGAATATTTTTAAAACTAATATCGGGACAAGATGCGAATCTGACAATTCGAGAACACCTATCCCAGAAAGCGATAGGCACACGTAATGGGTGCTAGCTATCCAAGATGTATTGTATCGCATTGAAAGAACCGGCCGGTCATACCCCGATTGGTCCGGGACAGAGACGTATGACCATAATATACGTGGCTCGGGCCTTCGACACGTATAGCCCATTTCGGCACCGCTCTGACGAATTGGGAATAATTAGGAAAAAAGGTTTTTTTTTTATTTGCAAGTTTGGAAAGGCCTTTTTTAGAAACAACAATACAATTACAATTTACAATTAACTCTTTAAACTTGTTTGTTGGTGTTTTGAGTAATGAAATTGATAGAAAGAACATAAATTAATGTATTGAAAGAACTTTATCAGCTACCTCCATTAAAACCCGAACAAGAATTATTATCTTATTACCCGACTGCTTTAGAAGGAGGGTTATGTTTTTCGAGTGTATGTATGTATGTATGTATATTTCTTTGGCACGCTCTACAGCCTAAACGGCTTGATGGATTTTCGCTAAAGAGGTATCGTTAGATTCGTCTTACTGGTGAGAGTGACACTGGGTACATCAAATTTATAAAAAAACCAAGATGGCCTATTTTTGGCGCCACAAGTTTTAAATTTTTCATGCAGTCGGGTTTTTTGTTTTTTTAATAATAGTGGTTATTATTATTTATCTTGGATTTTAATTACCTATACGTGTCTATACCTATATCTTCTAACAATAAGAGAAACTGACTGTCAGATCAACATATCCCAACTATTTTCTGTAGATTATTATTGTCACAGGTTACATATATATAAAAAAAACAATCTATATTAATCTATATTTTTCATTTTCTGTTATCTACTATTTTCTGTATATAGGTAATCTAGATCTAAAAGAAAGTCACAATGCCCTAAGGACAAATATAATTAAGTTATCATTTGCCAACTGAATCCTAAAAACTTGGGGCTGCCAAGTCCAGGTCCTTAAGAAGACGGATGAAGACAAACTTTCTCCAGTAATTTAAGGCCTGGAACTCACTGGCGCATCAAGAGTATAGGGACTGCGTCAGTATTGCCAGACCGCGTGATTTATACGCATTCGAGAGATGTACACGTTACAAAAAAATATAGGAAATTCCTTATTTGGTTCTTATCTCAAACCTTCGTTGTGCAATGTAATATTTCATCAAAAACTTATAATACGTCTCTACCGACTAAGGGGCTTGCATTTTCCCTGAATTATAAGTTGACCACGCTGGTCCATTGCGGGTTGGCCTCAAACACAACCCCTAGAATTGTCGCAAGTTTCTTCACGATGTTTTCCTTTGCCATAAAATAAAAAAAAAAGGTTGGAATCAAAAATTTAATTTTCAGGTGGTTAGTGTAACATTACACAGAAAATCACGTTATTTTCATGGATCACAAATGTACTAACGACGGCTAAAGACCCACTAAATCGGGTTATTTTTTTAGTTATTTGATAAAGGTCTGGCAACACTGGGTCTTGCTGAAAAATGCCGCTGATGTAGCACCGCATTAGAGCCGCAAAGTCGTATTTGAATGAGACAAATGACGTCCGTGCGTTGGGCCGCGGTTAGGAGGGGTGGGGATGTATTGTTGGAGAGGCAGCGAGATCCAAGTATAGTCTGTAACCACCTTTAAAATAGAATAGAAGTGCCTTGGCATGTGTCGGCGGATTGATCTGATGGATTAGACAAGTTTAAAATAATTATAAAACAGAAATTGTATAAAAAAGGTTACTACAGGATATCTGATTACTTAGAGGACAGATGTCCATGAGAATAGATTGTTTGAGTGGCAGGCTTTTTAATAAGCATTAATTTTGTAATTGACAATATTTTATTTAAAAAAGGAAACGCGCGACGACTGTGGAGTTTCTTCGGTGAGCTCTTCTCCACAGATTCCGCCATTGTGTTAGTGAACTCACCCAAAAAAATGTAATGACGGATCTAAGTGATGTAATAACATCCTATGGAAATAAATTACTTTGACTTTGATGTTCATGAAGACTTTTAAGATGACACAGTTACTAAATAGATTTGCGTGAAGTTAAACTAGTAAAAGTTTATCTAAATACATTCATCAAAATCGATTTTTAGACCAATTTTTTTTTATAAACGACGATAATTTTGTTGAATTTATTTTTATTCGTTTTTATTCATTTTTCTGCTTGTTTTAGTTTTTTTTAAGGTTTTTGTTGAAAGTAGGGTCGGGTCACACTTATCGACGGCGATCGACTCCTTTCGCATCGGACGCGGCGAATGATGCGAAAGGATTTCCATACTTCGCGCGCGTTTTGTATAGGCAAACCGTCGATCGCCGTCGATAAGTGTGGCCCGACCCATAGATATATTTTTTTTGTAAACTTACAAAGCGTTTTAGATCCCCGCTCCGCTCATCACCATACCCATTTCCTCTACAACTAGAGCTCGCTAGACACTTGTTTGTTTCAAGCGCAAGTTGAAAGGGGTTATAAATTTTTGCTTAACATAATACTGTATGCGCGCCCGCAACCGAGAAGTGGAACATTTGTAAACACGCGCACAACACGGGGGGGGGGGGGGGGATAATGCAGTCCGGGGGGGGGTTTAATCTGGAGGATGGGGATCAGAGGCGTCAGTGTTATAGAGCCGAAGGCTACTGACTTGGCTGGTGTAACGACTAGATAGTAGCCGAGACCAACGGCTTAACGTGCCTTCCGAATCTCGGAGTTATCAAGCCCGTGAAATTATGCATAGTATTTATCCCACGACTTTTCAAGCCATTACCTTTAGTGTAGCAAGCTGAAGTGGCAGTGGGCTGGCCACGTCTGTCGTAGAACCCATGAGCGTTGGATAGGAGCAGACGGGTTCTCGAATGCTGACGACGTCTCGGGTAACGTAGTGTGGGACGCCCCCCTGCCAGGTGGCCTGATGACCGAAAGGTTGCTGGTGGCGGCTGGATGAGGAAAACGGGTGATCGTGCGCTTTGGCGTGCCCTTGGGGAGGCCTACGTCCAGCAATGGACGGACTACAATAGGTTGATTGATTGATTGATACCTTTTTTATATAAATTGATAAGTTGATCAGTTAGTAATGAAGTATGAAATGTGTTTTTTTGAGATTTGGAAATGTTGATCGATATTACAGCCTTAACAATCTAAAAGATCTTTGCGTTATTCAGTTTCACGTTGTAAAGAAAACTATGAGAAATAACCCGGTAATATACCCTGTGATAGATAGATAACAAGTCCCTGTGACGGGTCTGTAAGTGAAATTTACATGCAAAGCGGTCTTCCAGCTGCTCCAGCTGTGTGTCAAGTTATGCATGGCGGGGGATTCCAGGAAATGGAATCGTTTGCAGCTCAGATTGCGAGACTCAGGCGCAATTAGCGTTGTCAGATTTAGTTCTAGAGCGAAAGGTGTGTCAAAAAAGCTTCTTTATCCGACTGCCCAGAAGGAGGGTTGTGTGTTTTAGGTAAGTCACTCGTAATTTTGCGTTAAGTAATAAAGTATTTGTAGTGTTAATCAATGGCTAGTAAAATACAATTTTTGCACAGTATGGTGCCACTTAACAAGAGCGTCGGACGTCGTCGGTGGTCTAGTGGCTAGGGCCGCTGCCTCCCGTACGGGAGACGCGGGTTCGATCCCCACCACGTACCAATGTGTTTTAGTATTTTGAATTCACAGGTACGTTTATTCGACGCTCTTACGGTGAAGGAAAAACATCGTGATGCAAATCACACTCCTGCGAAGAAATTCAAAGGTTGTGTGTGAAGTCAACCAACCCGCACTGGGCCAGCGTGGTCGTCTAAGGCCTAATCGCCCTAAGTCAGGGTAGGCTCGAGCCTTTCGGTGTGGGTGGACGTTTATGAGCTGTTGATGTGATGCTGCCACTCTGATTGCTT